>CM056994.1:100714216-101422426 GCA_029891345.1 Dryococelus australis
CGTTCATGTAACAAGCCCGCTACAACAGCAAAACGTATTTTCTGCGTTGACTACACCAAGTTAAATTAAGCGAATGAATAGTTCACACCAGATGCGGTTAATGTATGCAAGAACAACTATGCAAACGAGATGCGCATCAGTGGGAAAGCCTCGGTATTCCGAGATGAATCCAGTTCCAGTAAACATGTTTCAACCTGCTATGCTTAAAACATTGTAGTTGCTCGTATAATTATTTCGTTAAATCAAATATTTCTTTTCCAACTCAATAATAATTTACTAATATTCACTAGATAAGGGATCCGAAGCAGTGAAGCAAGGAAGCCATGATAGCGACGCTGGCACATAGGCTTACATCAGACATCTCACTTCCTATTCGCATAAAGCATTGAACTGGCGTGCCTTTTCTTTCTTCATCCTGATGCGCCGTAGTCAGCCACATTAACGGGCCTGCCTACCAAGCCGGTAGCAGCGAACTTCAAATGGGGAATCAATGTTGAACAAAATTCCTTCTCAATGGGCCAATTTTTAAGATAACTATTTCAAACATAAATAATTCTACGCGAAATTTCTTAAGGAATGAAGCTACGTTATAATATTTTGTCAATTATTTGTTTAATATATTTTTTATAAAATATAAATATTGGAATTTACATATAACAAAAGAAAAGATGGATAAATAATTTTTTTCAAAAACCATTTTCTGTAGCAATATTCTCTGAGAAAATCGTGTCAACATGGTTTTTTCTTTTTAATATCTATCTTTAAATCGACGTAATGAGAAGGAATTTCGTTTAACATTGATTCCCAATTTGAAGTTCGCACCTGCCGGCTTGGTAGGCAGGCCCGTCAAACAGCGGACCTATAAATTGTTGGTAGAAAGTATGCAATAAATTAAGAGCAGGAGATCATGCTTTTTATTCTCAAATATTCAAGTATGATAGTTTATTTTAAAACATTGTATGATTTTGAAAACATAAATTGCGATCAAGTGCAGAAGTTTCTTTCAGTAACATGTCAGTTACTTAATCTTATCTTCAAGGGAATCCGTACTCCTTAATATCTATAGTTAAATAACTAAATACAACATATTGGCAGTGATAAACTGTAAGAAGACACTCAACATACTCCGCCCCCGTTTTTTTTTTCTATCCTTACGCCATTTCCAGCACACACGCTTTATCATTCCGCGCACAACGTCGCAACCAAATAATTCTGTTCATATGCTCTTGCATGTTGCGGACGTGATATGTTTCCCCACGTGACAGCGCGCCTGACCTATACTTGCGGGGTATAATCTCGGCCGAATGCTTTGGGATGGTTTCCCCATGTGATGTGGATTCTCCAGTCTCTTCTCAGAGTACGCTACTGCAGTTCCTTGTAACGGCACTCCCCACATGCTTTCCTTACACATTGCGGTAGGAGCTCATTTGGCGCCTGACTTGCACAGAAGGCAACGCGCTTTAAAACTTATACAAGAAACACGTATGCTCAGAGCGATACAATATTCGCTCCTCGCATCCGACGAGACAATGTAAGAGAATTTATCCTGCAGTGGGTAAACTTTACTTTCCCGAAGCTACTGTTAACTGGAAAGTATATGCTAAACTCCAGGAAGACCGCACTACTTAGAACATACTGAGGACGGAGAATAACATTTAACCACACACCGATAAAGTTTATAATAACTGAAAATCATACATAACACGTATTACGAGTAGAAGAAATTAAATCGCCATTTAGTTGGTAGAACGGTTAAGTAATATTCTCAACATAATGTTAGTAGTTTATTGGACTCCAGCTTACGTTCCGAAGAAATACGGAAGGTTTTGATTTAGTTTGTTTTGCAAGCTACATTCCTCCCTGTCGAATATTCCGCAGGTATAAAGATAGAGTGCCAACAAGTACGAATAAAAAAGCAAGACACTGGTGTATTTGTAATATCGAGTGTTCATAAGAATTTTAAAATATCATCAAATAATTTGATAAACTATAAAAGTACAGTAAAGAAGACATTTGAAACTAATTTCAGAAGAATATTATTTTTCTGTCATTTGTATATTTTTAATTTTATCATACAAAACACATACGAAAAATGTTCGTTAAATTCAGTTTTGATAATTAGCATCTGTGCCATTTTATAAAGTGCAGATGTCAGCCAAAATTTTTGCAATGAGATCATTTTCTCTGTGAATTATTTATGTCGGGCATCAGGAATTTTGTTTCTGTGATATTAACACGTCAGCGTACTATTCTCTGCAGAGCTCGCTGCAGTATAGAAACAATGCGGTCAACAGAATCAGAATTTTCCGGAAGGTAGCATTGCATGAGCAATTTAACTCCGTGCAGTTCAGCTGGTGTGTGGCTTTGATCTAAATACTACTAAAAATCTTGTATGCAAAAACATTTACTCATGTTTAAGCTGTTTGCAGCATTCTTAATAAAACGTTAGCTTTTTAAGTAAAATACTCACCTCGGCTCGAATGTAGGATAACTACGCGTATTGCTTGTACTGTAGTCTTTCACATCAGTATTGGGATCTTTATAAGAATTGCCTGATTCTCCTGTACTGTCGCTTTGCAAGCTGAAGCGCCATTGTTAACCACTGCTGAAAATGAGCATATAAGTGGCTGACTTATAAAGCAGGATGTTTCCAGGAAACAAAAAGACCTTACGTCTTTCACGAAGCGTGGTCCGCAGGTCTCGATGGAAAAAATTATGTTGTAGACTTCCAAAACTGTATCAAAAATGTTTACGTATAGATAGTATGAAAATTTTGTCATACACTAAGCTGCAAATACGAGTGTCTACATGCTACTATAAGAAACACAGGTGAGAATTGTTTATGCATTAGACCTTTTCCTGGAGAAGCGCAGAAAGGCTACCTTCCATGCGTCGAAAAATATATTTACCATTTCTGCTTTCTCAGAACGCATATAAAATTATTTTTATTAATTAATTAATTTATTTCGACTTAATTTATACTGGCTAAGTTAAGGCTTCAATGCCTTCTCTTACACTTGTAATAAATTTGCGAAAAATATTTTTTCAGAGTTTATATTATTGGAAACAAAATGCTAACGATTTCTTCATTACACACTGTCTGACATACATGATTCCTGGATATCACAAGCTTATCTTTGCCGTTTTAATGTTCTTAGTTTGGCGAACACCGAAACACAACGTTAACTTCAGTGTGATGCACGTGAAATACAGTCATCACCGTGATGGATGTTCGTTAAAGAAGAGCTGTAGTTCCGTTTCGCTGTGTGGAAGATACAGACATGGGTACCTACACTGTGGACACGCCTGCGGTCTGCGGGCAAAGCCTGGCAGCGGACGCCTTTCTACTTTTCCGCCGCAGTGGTTTGAGATCTCCGCTTTAACGTCCTGGGACTCTTTACGAGCCCTCCTTATCGAAGCGTGGTTCGCTTTACAGTCTTGGCTCCTGCTGATTCCTGCCTCCCTGAACATCGCGATGGTCCACTTCTAGGTCGAACATCACTTTCTTGTCGAGATTTCTGTGTGCGACGTAGCTCGTACGTATTCGTGCCGCTTAGCTGAGCTCGTCAAATACACTGTAAAAAATAGAGTAATTTTACACTATATATATTGGTATGTGTGGCAGCAGTGTCTTCACTGACATCGGTGTGCTTTTACACCTACATATGTCGATGTTTTTTCTACTCTGCGTCCAAGGAAATTTATCCTGCAATTTAGCAAGATAACATGTACTTTGTACAACAAACTGTACATAGAATGGTGTAAAATTACTATTACCATGTAGCATAAAATAAACTGCAACATTAGTGCCAGTTGCGGTTATAAGGGGGCGGAGGGGGGCGTCTGCCCCCCTAAGAACCTACAAGGACGAGTTCTGTTAGTGCATTTCATAAGGTAAATGTACAAAGTTAAAACATAACGTTTATACACATAAATATTGGGAAACAAGTCACCATATACGTGTATGCACACACACAAGCGTGATACATATAACAATATTTAATACACACATTTATACATACGATCACATATTTAGTCTTATATTCATTATTTGGCGTCGACATTATGCCTGGGAGTTCTGAATAGAAATGCTCTGTTACTGAGTTCGGCCATAAAATAGCAACGTTAAGGTACAGAAAATCCAAAAAATATGCGTAGACACAATTGTGTGTCTGTGAATTCTTGCATGAAGAGTTCGCTCTAAATTTTTTAAACACAGCAGATAGCACCACCATACATATTCCGCATTTAAATATTTCATTGATATTGAAATTGACACTAACTACTTACGGCTGAGACTACCACCCTTTGTTGTATTCATTGATTTATTGCTGACTTAGCATGTTAGAAGTAAACTTAAAGTTCTTAAAACGTTTTGCTCTTTACCATATCCTGTGTTACAGACATAACCATACATTCCTATATACTAACGAATATCTCTGTCACACTCACATTGCTGAAAATTCACTGTGTATTAATTTAAGTGTTTACTTTATTTGGTTTAGATTGTAACTTAAAATTCAGTTCACTCAAAAACACCTCGAGCGAAAAACATCTCGTTTTATGTGAGAAAGAAAAAATTTAGAAAGTTAGATTGTTGCGAAATGATAGCAAATAAGGATGAATTATCTGTCCGCTTTTCTGGGTTTCAAATGTAACCAATTTAAATAAAAGTATTTTATTGATATTATCAAAAGGCAGAAAAATGTCAGGTTTTTGTGTTGTTTACACATTGCAAAATTAGATATTGTTGAGCCACTTTCTACCCCCACTCTTAAGCTTCATTTAATGTAAGCGAGGATTGTTTTTGCTGGAGTAAATCGCTAGCCAGTAGCTAGAAAATCTATTTCCTGTCTTTTTCCTGCGTGTTGTCCCTTGCTCAACAAGGTGCAGGGGAGCGAGCGGGTCAGGTCGAAGAGGCACTGCTCAGGGCATGCTCACCATATCATAAATAACGCAGCCCAGGTAAGGGGGCAAGGAGGATATACAGGCACCATGACCATGCCTTCACAGTCTCAGTCTCTAGTGTGCAGTGAAGGTATCAACTTCTCAGTTCTGAAGTATTCGTGTTTGTACATGGCGGTGTCGGGTTGAATGCACGCCAGAAGCGCGTGCAATCGTAATGTGTGACAAGAAAAGAAATAATTTGTTTTCATACTATAGTAAACTAACGAAGAATGAAGAAACTGGAGGCGGCGTTTCTGATACTGTGGCACAGGTTCGGTTTTTATTAGGCTATTTATAACGTAAAAGTAGTGTAGCGTAGGGCAACTTCCTAGTAATAATTTTCAACATAATATTGTCACGCCCAGCATTAGGAAACGGAATGTTAACGACCTTAAATATAACACACTACGGTATATTATATATGAACTTCTCTCGATTGGTTCGCAATGGAATTTAATTTTAGAGGGGAGAAGTTTTCAGTTGTGCTGATAAATTACTACAAGTGTACATTTCCCTTAGTAGCTTGTTCAACACCGCATTAAACGATAAATGTAAAGATATTGTTTCAAAAAATTAGTATTTTTAGCTTACCGTATGTAGTTCGTGAAATGATACAACTTTTAATACGTTTTCTCTTAGCACTTCGCCAGTAAATACATGTTTGTCAACATTAACCAGATCAAAAATTTACTTCAAAAACTGATAAGTCAAGCAGGTTGTTTAGGAGAACTCGCATTAATGCCAATACAACGTAACATAACATTAAGAGGAGTATTTTGATTTATGCAGAATAAACTGCCAAATAGTTCTGCTATGCAATTGTTGCGACAGTTTTCGGCAAATATCACGGCTCCCGTAAAAAATAATTGCTCATTTAATTTTTGCATTGCTACACTCTGTAAAGCAGTGGTTCCCAACCGGTGGTCCGCGGACCACAGCCTGTTGTTGAGGCACGAGAGCATGGAGGTGATAAGGATGGCATTGGCACTTTAATAAGACAAATTTCAGTTGTGAGACACTTAGAAAATCTTAAGAAAGATACCGACTTTTTCTTCTTTAGTAACAACATTTTTTTCAACCTGTGATGCGCGAAAGAAGTATTTTTAATATGTGTGTGCTAAGTAATACAGAACTAATATTGATAATAATAAATTTGCTCTTACTAACAAATTGTATGAAGCTGCCATAGAAATTAGGGCTAGTAGGAAGTTAAGCGGAAAATGGGCGGGGGATAGGGAGGTCCGTGCTGTAATCAGGTCGACGATCTCATAAAGATTGGCAACAATTGCTCCAAAGGAACAAAATGCACCGGCCACCTGCGTCTGGTAACCCGATACCGCGGCGCGCCGAACAACAGCTGCACGCGGCTGGGTACCAGTACAACATTATGTTATTATTATTTAAGGAAACGATAATATTTGCGCGTGAGAACTGCCGCAACAATTAAATAGCATAATTATTCAGTAATTTATGCTGTATAAACCAAAATAACAATTTATGTCGGGTCTCTGCCGTAACTTGAGTCAAGGTGCAGGAGTGACCCACAAAAAGTAGAAATTCTTACATTTCCAAAAAAATAAAACATGCTAGTATCTTGAATACAAAGCCACTGTTACAAATGTCAAATTGTAATATTCTGGTAAGGTCATGACCTGACCTATCAGTTGTTATCGGGTTCACCATTACTTACAGGATTCTTTGCGTATACTTTAACGGCTGTGTTCGTATTTACTAAAAGTTCGTTATTACATTGTGTAGTGTTTGTCTCCAGGGGGAAAAAACTGGTAGTACCAGTGAAAGAACTCATTATTTCGCAAAAAAAAAAACTTTCATTTATAAAAATACTTTTTTTTTTTCTCAGGGGGAAGGACCCTCCCGAGTAATGAAACGGGAGACATTACTTGACTTCTGCTTCTCCACAAAGAAGAAAACTTTCGATTCTGTTGGTTGTAGCCCTGCTGAAAATGCTATTGATGAAACTGAACTCTCGCTCTCAAAATCGGACTCATTTATAGAAGCGAATTATGGAAAAAATTCTACAGTGGTTAATATGGCTGGCTGTAGCACGAATTTTAGTAGCGATGGAAATTATGAAAGCGGTATTGGCAACTTCATTGGAAAAACATTGGATGATTTCACACTTACCAAGGTTCTGGAACAACCTCGGTCTCCTCCAATGGATTATATTTATCCTCATTCTCAAAGGGAAACACTCAAGAAAGTAGAAATGTAAAGAAGGAACATAACAAAAATATTCCTGGCTGCCTCTCTCTGATGTGAAAAAAGGACTGAACTGCCGGTTTTTCCCATTATTTGTCGTAGGGCATGTAGGCGGTGTCCACCAGGCAGTTTCATTACAGAGTCTTGTTACCAACCCACTTGAAAAATTTGCTAAGCTTCTCGGCAAAGACGGTGCATTGGAGACACATGCGAAAACCAGATATCATAAAGAAGCTGTTCAGAAAGGTTTGGATTTCCTCAGGAGTCTTCAGGATCCGAAGAATGTAGTCGTGAACCAAATAGACATAGCTAGAATACAGCAGGTCAGAGAAAATCGTGCCCGACTTCTTAGCATAATTGATAACATAGTGTTTCTTGGGAGACAAAATATCGCCTTTCGTGGACACAGGGATGAATGCACACTCGAAGGTCATGGATGCAATTCTAACAGTAGTAATGACAACGAGGGTAATTTCCACGAATTGCTCCGTTTTAGAGTGGAATGTGGCGACAAAATTCTTGAGAAGCATTTGTCCACAGCCTCCTCGAGAAAACTGTACGCCAGCACAACTACACAAAATGCCCTTATTGAGTGCTGCGGAGAAGAAATACTATCAAGTATTCTTGAACGAGTTCGAGAATCCAAATTCTACAGCATTTTGTTCGATGAAACGACCGATGTGTCACACATTTCTCAGATGTCTCTCGTACTGAGGTACGAATATAAAAACCACATATGAGAGGCTTTTGTGGGATTCATTAATCCAAGGAAACGAGAAAAAATACTATCTCCACAAAGTGACTCTGATCAAGACGAACATGAATAAAAAGAGGATGAACTTTTAGAACCAGTGCTTACTGGTGTGAGGTTAGGTCCGGTTGTTCTCAAGATGCTACAAGATTTGCACATAAATCCGAGAGACTGTGTTGGAATAACAACTGACGGATACAGTGCAATGACTTCAGATCTCTGTGGTGCCATTACAGAAATTCAGAAGGTAGCACTTCATGAAATTCGTTATCCCTGCTACAATTATGCACTGAATTTATCACTATCCAAGTCATCTACTGTTCAACGTGTCAGAAATTCAACCAGAATAATGAGCCAAGTAATTTCCTTTTTTACTGTATCTTCAAAACGAAATACTGTTCTAGTATCAACACTTGGAGGTCAACTAACTAATCTGTGTGAAACTCGTTGGGTCGAACGTCATGATACAGTGTTACAATTTAAATCTCAGCTGCCCAAAATAGCAGAACCATTGCAGATTGTTTCTGAATGGAAAGAACGACAGTCTGCTGCTAATACCAGGACACTGTTGCTATCAGTCAGTGATCCAACTTTTATTGTGACAATGATATGCCTCAGTGAAGTTTTATCGGTAACACTTCCACTGAGCCGGTTTCTCCAGAAGAAAGAGCTAGACAGGAAAAATGCCTTTGACACCATCGAAGACACAATTAGTGTTTTGAGCGAGAAGAGAAACGAACTTCGAGTTGGCGAGGTCTTTAGAGCCCCCCCCCCCCCCCCACCTTTTTTTTTTTTTGAAGCCGAGGAAACTGCAAACGCATTAGGTGTGACGATCACTGTACCTCATACCACCAAGAGGCAAACATTGCACTGCGAATACTGTTGAAGAATACTTCAGAAAATCTGTGTTCATGTCTATACTAGAAGCTGTAGTCGAAGATCTCAAGGCACGTTTCCCCAGTGAAGTCATTGGCGTTTATAGAGTGAATGTGTTTTTACCTCGCCGTGGAGATGACAAAGTAGAAGAAAACATGACATTCTTGGCAAATAGGTACTGTAGCTTGTTCGCGGTAAATGAAAACGATCTGCAAAACCACCTGAAAGCAGAGTTTTCGTTGTGGACAGCTAAATGGAAAAGGCGGCAAGGGAGAAATGAGCGTCTTCCACATTTTTGTAGTGAAGCAGTTGAGGAGTACGGCAGCGTGCTGTATCCTAACATTAGGAATTTTTTGTGTATATTGTCTTGCTTGCATGTGAGTGTTGCTAGTCCCGAGCGTACTTTTTCCACTTTGCGAAGAATTAAAACTTGGCTCCAGTTATGCTGTGGGCAAAAACATCTCAATGGCCTTGAATTAATGCACATACATAGGGGGATTTCGATAGACAAAGAGAAGGTAGTTAGTTGTTTAGCACACGTTGAATATCCTAGTTTGTGGTGTGATAGAAATTAAGTGGCTGCGTTTTGAATGCCAAGAAATGATGTTACGGAAAAAAATTAAAAGAATTTTGAAGTTTGGTCTCAGGATATGTATAACTAAATTAAAATAATAGAGATGACTGCAGGAAAATAAATTTTCTGCTGAAATACACAAATTTTTAGAGATGTCTTAATATTGACCATTTGACAACTATGTTAATTTCTTCATTTTAAATTTACTATCTAGTAAGAGAAAGTCGCGGGTATTTTAAGCTTCATTATCCTTATTTCTGTTTACAATAAAAGCATATCCATCCTGCATTTCAATAATTGGCGTTTTATGTATTCCCTCACCCTCTCTATTGCTAAAGACATATTTTCACTTTTAAAAAAAATATGTTAAAATTTCCTATAGCATAATGAAACCCAATTTTTGCAGATGTGATAATTGTTATTAATACGGCAAACAATGTATATCCAGCCACAGAATTACTTCAAGATAACTTTTATGTGCTGTCAGCATAACATGAATACCAGACAAAACTCGTGTGACAACGTAAGATGTTCGAAGGTAATATTTAAAAAGTTCTTGGAATGTGCTGTATTAGTATACAATTGTACAAAGTAAGATTTATGAAATGTTTGTATATGTCTTAAGGTCATCCCTGTCTATAAGTTTTTTTTCTCGTTTACCTGTATAAATTTTAAGTGATAGTATTGGTGCGTGCTCAATATTTATATTACAAATTATGATAATGCGCATAACATTTAAGCATTCCTGTATATAAGGTATTTGTAATCAGATTGATCAACATAATTGATGTGAGAAAATGTTAGCAAAGTAAGTTAAAATAAAACACATTTTTCTTCCTTATATTGTGGTTTATAGTTTTTACGGTACATTTAATTAGAATACTGTGCAGTGAGAAATTTTAAGAGTGTTCATAATAAAATCACAGCAAAGTGTTTTCAGTTTATATGTTTTTATTCCTCTTTTCTTTGAATCGTATTGCACTGTGATTTGTGATTGGAACCGCAATTTAAGTTTTTAACAACAACATTTTAATGACTACATGGAATGAGAAAAAAACATTTCAAATGTTGGCAGTTCACTCCATCTTAAAGTTTTCCTTATTTCAGAAACTTTTTTCCTTATATAATAAATAAGTAGTTGCCAATAACCACACACAAGTAACCAGACAAATTCAATTTATCTACGACTGGATGAAATATAATTAGAATTATTATCTCCAAAGTTTAGTGCATCACAAGACAACTGCACACCCCCCCCCCCCCCCCGATCCCTTTTAAGATTAATGCTTAAATCCACCACTGATTCGTGCATTTTCTCTCCACGGCAAGTAAATTTAGCGTGACATTGCAATTGTAATTTCGCCACTGTGATTGTGTACTTTCTCACTAACAAAAAAGTAAAACGCAGTTTCACTGTAATTGTAATAACACAATTTCTGTACATTTTCCACAGTTTTATTAAGCAATTTTATGTCAGCATACGTTCTTTTATTCTGCGTCATATTAATTCACAAACTTTGTGTGTGTGTTTTCATAATTATCATGGTATTTTACTCGGTTTTTTACTTGGTAATATATCAGAGTTATAAAAAGTTATCTCCAAAAAGTGAATAACAACTGACTTGAGAAATTGAATATGTAGTTATATACAAAAGCCAACATATGTCAACATTGGGAGTTAAGATTTCCTTTTGAGCAAACAAAAGGAGTTCGAAGTAATTCTACTCCCTACCGCTAGATTGTATGTTTTCAGTAAATACTCGTAAGCAATATTTAAATTCACAGGAATATTAGTGTAACATTACAAATACTGTAATCGTTTCAGCAAATTACACATACAATTTAAAAATTACCGAAAATTTGTATGTGTAAATATACGCTAACAGTTGCAAGTTTACAAGGTAGTTGTAAAATTACGCAATTGAAAATGTACAACTACAGTGACATTGGATATTCATACAACGACTGTGTAGCAGTAAAAATACGTAACTTTTTAAAGGTTTTAATACAGTGTGTGGGTGTATTGTTACACATACTCCAAATGTGTAAATTAGCACCAACATTGTATTTTTTAAGCCATACGATCATGTATTTTCACCAAAGACATGTAGTACTTTCCGGATTATTAAGAACGTTTGTGTAAAATTACACGTACTGTAGTTATTAAAAATTACAAATACAAAATGTAAAATTACCAAAAACTTGAATGTGTAAATTTACACTTATTTTTTACAGTGATACATTTCATAAACGTGGACAATGTTGATTCCGTGAATAGTTGACTATATCTTTTAGCTTATATCAAATGTGTTGGGAAAGTTTTAACTGAAGTATTTTCTAGTTGAGATAGAATGTTTACTGGTTAGGCCTATCTGCCAAGGAAATTAACTTTTTTTTTCAGCAGAAGTTACAGCACTTACTCGCAGCATATCCACTCCCGCCCTATGATATATTTTTTTCTTAGCAAGTGTAGAGAATTTTATTCCCGAGGAAGCTGTGTCGAGCTTTGATCGAAATAAAAGTTGCAGATCTTATTTCGAATTTGTCGTTCAGTATCTTAGGCAACATTACTTCGTCGTTAATAAGGTTATTTGAGACTTATTTTCGGGTTCGTTTGACAGCACAAGCCTTTAAATAAATACATCTGAAATTATCGGAATGAAATTAATTACGTAGGCTACTAGTTGACAAGAGGCATGATGCACAGTTGCAGTGAAACTGCTGAAGGTTGGGGAGAAAATGGTGGATTTCAGGAACTTATTAAAATAAAATATATATTTATTCTTTAAAATTTAAATAATTTATTACGAAAGACTGAAAGACTGAAAAGAGCTCTTAATTGATTAAAGATAGTGTTATTCACAAATAAAATTCATCATAAATCCAAAGTGGTGATATTCTCGTGACAGCGTTTAAAATGTAGTGTATTCAGTACGCATACAGATTTCTAAATGATTACTTACTGTGAGTAGTCAGAAAACAAAACATTTGCTCCCAGAAAACTCAGAACTAGGAAGTGCTATCATGATGTAAAACGCAATTTTTAAACTTGCTGTAAGCGTAATCGAGAAAAGAAAATAAACGTATGCAATAGAGCGGCTACCGAACACTAGTAAACTGTTTCAAATGTGACAGTGGAACAATTCCTTTGAACGCTCTTAATATAGGCTGTTCACTGTAAACTGAGCACTTTTGAAATCAACCGTTGAAAAAATGTCACTGTTATAGGCATTTCACAGGACTAGAAAATGAAAAGAGTGAGGAGGGCGGGGAAATTGTAAAATGAAGATACACTTTTATGAGATTAAAAATACAAAGTGAGGGAAGGTCCTCAACCTAGGGACACTTTAATTTATTTAATTTTTATACTTTTCCAAAACATGTATATCAACAGCATTAAAATATATTTACACATTGTGATGTTGTTTGACACAAGTTTTATAGTGATATTAAGAATAGGTTAGAAAATAATTTTAGTTTTACAAATTGTGTGTTTTGTCCATAGATACACCATCCTGAAGTACCTAGGGTCAATGGCTGATTTACCAAGCAACATATTTTTTTAATGCCAAAACTATAAGAATATTTTTTAATGCATGAAAGAAATTTTATGTGCAAAATGAATACGACAATGGCAAATATAATTTTACATTTAAGAATAGTACTCCTACTTTATTCGACGCACACATTAAGAAAAACCAATCAGTTAAATTTTTTTTTACTTGTGGATAAAAAAAAGTAATAAAAAATTGGTTGCAGCATTGTAACATAACAGAATGACGCACATTAAATTTTGTGATTCTTAGATATTCATCATATGTATAACACAAAAAGTAACGAAAATAAATTAACAGGAAATGTGCCCAAAATTTGTTTAGTCGTAGTTAAACTTTTAAGACTGCAACTGATTAGCCTAGTAATTTTATTCCAACCCAAAATAAAGTGGCTGAAATTTACCGGAAATTTTAGCTGAGACATGTTCCGTTTTGACTTTGCCATCACTAACTGGGGAGGAGGTAATTTACACACAATTTTTTCGGGAAGAATTTCATACATAACAGCAACTTCATCACTAATAAAACAGTTTTCTGATTTCATTATGTGCTTCAGATATTTGACTTCAAAATGTTTAGGCCTATTAGTTTCATCTAGGCCTACTGAAGACACCTTACCCACAAAATAATTTTTTGGCTTCTTCCCTTTGCACAGCACCAAAATAAAATCCCCGACTTTAATGTTGTTTGTTTCTAACTGATTTTCTAAGTCATCAGCCAGGATTTACTTTTCAAAATCGAACTCATCATCAGTGTGTTGGTTGGGTTTTCAACCCTTCCGAGTCCTCGTCACTGCTGGATTCATAGACGCTTTTTGATGCAGCAAGTTTAGGCCTAATTTTATTTGCTTTCTCAGGCTTCTGTGTTTTCTATTGATTATACTCCATTTCCAGTTTTCGTGGAGTGTACGTAATAATTCTGGTTTTCCCCTTCCTATGTGTCTGCAAACTGCTTTTTTTTCTGTGACCTACCTTTGGAAATGGACGTATGGCTTCAGAGTTACTCGTAGCGCTATGTTGTTTGATGTTTGACTAGATGTTGGTGAAGCGGCTGCCTGAATATATGTACTTGGTGGGACTGCTGACTGACTTGTGACAATGTAGTTGTAATCTGAGAAATGAGCAGGTTCTTAGGGAGTCACTGAGTTTTTCAGGTTACATGCTAATGAGGCGTCTGGTTCAGTGATATAAGAGGAAATGAATTCCTCATCATCGAAAACTCAAGTATTTAGAGGGATGAAGCGAGTTACCCTGAAGCCACTGGTAACATTTTTAGCTGTAAATGCTAACGCATAAACCTTTCCTGCAAGCTCAGCAAACGCCATACATTGTAACTGGCTTGCTTGCATTTCCAGGAGAGTCCATCCAGTCATACTGTTACGGTGTGGGCAAGCAATATATTTTACGCTTGCCAGACACACCCCACGCAGAAGCCGACAAACGACAGTAACCAGGGTGAGGCCGCGAACAACGAGAGGTTTGGAAAACAGCATCATAGTTTGTAAACGCGCGGCGAATACTTAAACGCCGCCAGGGCCACGAAGCGGGGTCTTCCTACACCAGCCGCCAACCAAGGAGATGTAACGACGCAGGGCGTACCATTAACCTCCGGAGTAGAGATGTGAAGTAGCCTTCGGCAACTGACAAGGTGATATCAGTCCAGCGGATCATGTAGGGATCATAGACTTTAGATAATGGCGAGGCTAAACTTAAAGTAATTCGGTAATGTAATAATTATTATTATTATTAACTCCCCCGCTTTTAACGTAAATTAGCCTGTTGTAAAGAGATGCATTTAACGTATTGTACATGACGTGAGTAATTGTATTAATCTAAATGACGTAGTAGAATGATATTGCGTCGCCTACCATTCTTGAGTTACGAACCTATGAAGTTGTTGGGTTAGCCCAAAAGGCGAAGCCAAAACAATACATGGCAGTGTTATATTGGGTCTTGAATGACCCAAATATCGTCCTGTCAAGAGGCTGCAACTTGTGATTAGAATGAGATGGTATGGTAAGAATAACAATCCCATTTTTCCTAGCCCTATCAATATGTCATACAGAAATGTGAGACGTGGTTATCTAGGATTAGGAGCTGTTTGTCAGCCACACTTGACTTAGCATGAGCTAAGAAATGGTCAAAATATTCCAAAAAGATCTCTTCATTTGACCAGCCACTTACATTTACAGTCTCCACTGATCATACTGGTGCTCCTTTAAGCATGTACTGTTTGAAGTTGACCCTTGGGAAAATGAGAAAAAGGTGAAACACAGTTTCTAACGCCATTGATACACGAGCTCATTGTGATGTTCTGACCTCGTTAAGCAGATGCCATTCCTCCAACTTGCTTCGATTTCTTCTCAGCAAACACTTGAGGCGGCACATGGACAGTGTTTATGCCAGCCTCGTCGACATTCCAAATCTGATGACGTTGGAAAATGTGTGTAAGCCTATCTAGAACATCTTGGTAATTGGTGAAGTATTCAGAAACTCTGGATCTATTAAGTAATGTAGATCGAGACAATCTTGTAGATTCTGGTTTGCAAAGTGACGATAGTGGGTTACGTTTCTGAAACATACGTAACCAACCCTCACCAGCCATTTGATGTTTTTCCCACTCTGGCAAAATTTTGTTGTTTAATTTATCACACTGATAAACCAATTTTATAGTCTGTACAGTAATTCGGCCACAATGAAGCCTTGTAAATAGTACCTAGCAAATAACTGAATAGTTCTTTTTCTTCCGTTCGCTACATTTAGCAACATAACGCTATATTGCTGACTTCGCAATGTAATACTTATTAGCAGATTCTCTGATCGTCTATCTATTATCAAGATGATCATTCACTGCTGCCTTCAGTATTTCTTGGGAATGTGTAGGTCTCTTTTTACCACTGTAGTTGTCCCATTTTTCTAAAAAATAACTCCGTACTTAATTACTTAGAGAACAGATCCAGTATGTATTCAACAATTTTAAATAACATTTTCCCAAGGTTTATTTCAAAAGTGCTCACATTATTGTGAACAGACTTTACTCACAATCACCACAGCGGCGGGCTCTTGATAGCCCTGGTTGTTAAATGGCACTATGCTCGTGTGACGAGGAGGACTGGAGCGGTCGTGTTTCCGAAACCCATCTGCCGTCATTATCATAATTTATGAGCAAAGGGGCAACGTTGGTTTGTTTATAGGCCATATTTGTCTTCTCACTTCACCTTTAACATTTTGATGTATTACCGTGCTGCGCGAAACCCAAATAATAAATGAGATTCTTATGATATTTTATAAGACATTTATAAATCATCATCACAGTTATCTTTGAACTAATACACAACGGTGTTAGAGGAGTGCAAAGTACGACAATCACTAAATATTGAGTGGTGATGGTTATATAATTTGTGCTATTTTGAAATTGCATTTATTGTCACTAGTATGTCACTGACATAGTTCGCAAATTTTTCTATACAAATGTTTAATGATACTGCAATTTCATCGTGTGTTATTTCGTCGTGTTATATGATAATATTTTCTGATATACTCACTCTTAAAAATCCATTCAAAGTTTTACGTACGGTAAAGTAAACCATTTCTTTAAAGAGATTTTGTTTACAGTAACACGATATTGATTTCATTCAAAGCGACGTTTGAAGAAACATATGTTTGCTGCTAATAAATGTTTATTCATACGTTTTATTATAACAATGTTACCTTCCTATATAGCCAAGGAATTAACATCTTTTGAGCTGCTTTTGTCCACTGTAAAGAAAAATTATTGCTTCGTGAAAAAGATAACGGTTTAGCGATATTAAAGGTTCTGTGCCATAAATTGTAGAATTCAGTAAGTAACTGTGGTTTCGACGTAAGCATTATAATACAATGTGTACCGCAGTTACGAAACTGCATCTGATCAAATATACACTCCCCTAGCAGACTTATAAGTAAAGTCATTCTGGAGTGAAGTGATCCTACAAATCACTAACCTCAATTATTCCCAAACAGTGACCTCATATTCTGTCCCATATTACTATCGCATTTCGCATTACCCTACCTATCAAAAGTTATTAACTCTGTCGCACAAAGTGGTTGTATGGGGAAGGGCATTAATTATGTAACATGAGGGGTGCGGGTTCGAGTCTCGGAATCGTACTCGTTATTTTGTTCAGCGAATATAATTTTGAAATATTTGTTACGTCTCTCTTATTTACTAATCAACGTTGTTTTCCAGAGCACAAATTTCCTTTGCGGTTTAACTGACATTACCACAAAGCCGCCCTTTGAACTATCTTAACGGCAATGCAAGATTATGATAGTCATTATATCAAACTAATATTATGTTTGTGTCTAGCCTACTTTACAGTGGTTCATATTTAAACGACATTTTCTTTGCGGTAACAAATTACGTGTTTCAGCAAAGAGATCGTTTTAACAGTGAAAATAATTTTCCCCAGCATGGACCACGTCGCAGAGAGCTGGTGAGTCGTTCCTATACACCAGTAAAGTAACGAAAAGAAGGCATTAATGGTACTGATAAAAAATTAACATAAGGTGAAGATAACATAAAACTAACTTCTTGTAATGCCTGGGAATATAACTAGTGAAATGCGAGACACAAGTAAAAGGAGGCGAATTGTAGGTCCTCTTAAGGCGGAAATTTACTTGAGTAATTTTGAAACTGCGTGTTATTCGTTGGAAACAAATTTATTTAATCCAGCATTACAAGGATTAAAGAGCGTTTGTCAGCGTTGCTACATTTGGTATTTAACTGTGCAAGTAACATGTGTTGGCACACTTCATGCTGGCCGATGCTCATTTGGGGGGGGGGGGGGGAACAGCCGTCAGGTTACGAAGCACGTAGAACATTATTTGTATTTATTTTTCATACTCATACTGTACTAGCTAGTAAATATATATTTAATGTTTGACGTTTACGAATACTACCCAACTGTGTTATTACGAATGTGATAGTTTCAAACTATATGAAGGCAATTTTAAGTTTCCTGGTTTCAGCAGTATTATAGGCCTATAGATAAACAAGATAATAAATGTGATAAGCAAACCTGCAAGTATATTAAAGTAATATATACCTATAGTCTTATAAAACTAAGCTGTTAACAAACTACACAAACTATTACAATAAATTAATCTAACATAAACTTTCAAAATTTCTTAAAAAGTGTGATTTTTCCAGTGTTATGCTATAATAACATTAAGTGCGTGAAGTGTGTTTACTTGAACAAGAAGACCTTTTTTATGTATGCTCTTTTGTTTACTTTTTTACACAAAAATTATTTGAAGAAGAGTACACCACAAAATCCATGTAACTATAAGTTGGTTTTTTACCACCCTTTACTCTATTGAAAATTATGGGTATCTTGCTCCACTATCATTTAACGACGCCACTAATATAAAATATTATTTTGAGTTAAAGTGAAACAAACACAAGTGTCTGGACCTAAGTTAAATATTGAATGCTGTTCACTGTAAAAACGCGATTTTAAGCATTGTGTCGATACAAAATGTTTACGAGAACGCTAGCGTCGTCATGAACATGTTTCCCAGGCCCGAGCTCCAGATTATCTATCTACTTAACTACCCAATGTATCTAAAGCTAGCGTCAGTCACATAAAAACCTTAAACAATAAAGTATAGATATAGGAAAAAGGTCCTCTAAAAGTAGTTTTGGTAAGCTTTATCATTTGAGACACTGGAAAGCTCAGAATTATTAGGTATTGAAGAAGTGGATGCAAGCAATACATGCACTATTCGGTCATCCCTTGATTCCAATACAATTAGATATTTTATATTGCACGACTGAAATACGATATTCTTAATTGTTTTAATATTAAATTTATTATACTGAGTGCCTAAGTGTCCTTCGCTTTCAGTAGAATATCTCAGCAATTTACGACCAAGAAGTTTTATGTGTAAATGCAAGCCTAAGCCAAATTCACGTGGTACGTTGTGTCTACTTACACACAATGATAATACACTATACTTTAAATTCATCTTTGCGATTTCCATGGCCGTTGCGCTGAGCCTGTTTTTCTTGCTGTGTAATTGAATTATAAAATATTTTTTTAGTGTTGATGCATTTTTACTCGTGAAATAACATGACAAGAAACGATGATATTTGAAATGAAACGATATTAACACATTTAAAAGTTGAACTAATTAAGTATCGACAGGCCATACTTTATACCCACCGGATTAATATTTCATTCTACAGCGTTCCAACTATGTAAATACTTCTGAAACCTCGGCGCTAATGAAACTCGTGGGACAAGATAATATAAAAACAGAGAAGAATCTTGTTGACTGTCCTTTTGTTTCTGTAATATGCATGCAAATTTTCTTTAATTAAAGATCCGCTGCGCGCGAATTGAAATCTGCGGCAACCGTTCTTACAAGCACGATTCTGTCGGTGAAATGAAACTACACAAATCTGTTAAGACGTTTCGTGATATTGCGTCGAGTGTGTGCATTCTGGAAGCTGCCTCGCATATCTTTGCTGTAGCTCGGTAACTGCGTGCGCTATCCCCTGGGTAAGACTGCGTTAAGCCAGGGAGTTTAATTGAAAAGCTTTATTAAATGTAATCATTTCATTGAATTTCCGCGAAGTTTTAATTAATATTCAGGGAAAACACAAGGAAAAACAGCTGCTTTGTTCACGTCTCCTGTTTGAAATCTCTAGCTGAACTCAGCAAAAGGACTCGTAAAGGGACAGTGTGTACATCTGATTAGCGTAGCTTAGGTCGTTTACGAAATGGCCATAGTGATACTTAAACCATTTTGTTTCTCTTTTGATAACCCCGCTTTTCGCCGGAAGGATCATCGGATTAGAGACTAGATGAAACTTCATTTCACACCAAAAAGTAACACACACTTTTATACTTTACCCGGGAATATAAACTAGAAACACTCACGGCAAGATGGCCTTCCAACCAACTACGCAACGAATTTCGGCGTATTAAAACCTTTCCACCGCGTGGTACAAGCCTTATAATCAAATTACGCCTACTTCCAACTTTTCTCAAGCCCTGCTAAAGTTCTTCTTTCTGGATATTCCCCCGCTTCATGCAAACAAAGTCTAACTATATGTCTATAAAATTACATCAAAGTGAATCGCACTGTATTTGTGTACATTCAGTTTCGTAATATTTTTCACGAGAAGTATTTGTTACTATAGGCTGTTCACGGTAAAATGAGCACTTTGGAAGCCCTGCTTAAGATCTACTTGCATCTATGTTGTGTATTCTTTCGCCTTATGTAAGAATAATATTGCCATGGGTTTCATAACTTTGTTAATGCGATGGTCAAGTGAAACCGTAAAATTATTAGAAAAGTAGATATCTAATAAATCTACTATTTTTTACTCTTCAATTCATTAAAAAAACCGGAAAGCGAAAGAAATAATTTTTAAGTTATCAGAAATGATTACCTTAGACTTTTTGTTTGACTTTAAGATACAGAACTATTTCCCATCCATCGTTACCAACTTTACTGAGCGCATGTCCGTCAGTGCGCCCGTTAAAATGTATGCAGGTAGGAGCAGTGACATTTTTCTAAGGTTGATTTCAAAAGTGCTCACTTTATCGTGAACAGTTTTATGTATTACTAACACGTATATTTTCTCTCTGTTTTTTTATATTAGTTATAAATGATATACTAAAATGTATAGATAAAATATAAGTAAATGTTCGATTTAAGAAAAATAAGTTAATTTTGTGTTAAGCAGAGTATAAAATGCCTGAGATAAATGACGTATTTAAGAACAAAAAATTAAACGCGTCATGCACAAGGATATTTTCAAAGGTATGATTGTAAAAGAGTGAAGATATTTGCGAATAGGCTATAGCCGGAAACATGAACACAGATAAAAAATCGGGGTATGGTTGTGTCGGGGAAATGGCCATGCGTTTCACTGAATACGTCTGTGTCACCTGGTAATAATTTCTCTGGGATATGGGAATGAAATACAAGTAAATCGATAGATCGAGACGAGATATTTCTTTCGACGCCAATATCAGCGTGCTAGTTCATCGGAGCCGCGATACATCCTGCCGAGGAATTCTCGCCCACAACATCCATTGCTGCCAGTCGCCCCGGCCTGTGCCTCGCGCATGCATACCTCCAACTCGAGATCATGTTTGCATCTTGACCGTATACCCGATCGAACAAGACCACATTAATTTTAATATTTTTATAGTGACGAAGTTAGTATCTGAATCGACGATCATGGGAACGTTACATCGCCGATCCCGTCCTGGTAACCCGTGTGTAAAATTGGTTTTAAAGACACAGTCAAGTGGAAAAGAAAAAAATGAATGAATGATATGTTGGTATATATAACGTGACAATTAACTCGTTGCATACTGAAGGATCTCCACTAGCGGGTTTTGATGTAGGAAGGTGGAAATGCAATTATGTTGGAATTGAAAGTTAAAACCATAAGGGTTAAATGGTAAAACAACCACCAATACACCTGAGTCTAGTTTAGTCTCTGTACCACCTCAATGACGCTTAGGTGGCTGGGGGGTTAGCCTGCTCGCCTCCCAACAAGGCAAACCGGGTTCAATCCCCGGCCGGGTCACCCGGATTTTCGCAAGTGGGAATCACGCCGGGCGGCGCCGCTGGGTATTATGTTTTCTCAGAGTTCTCCCGTATCCCCTCCCCACGCATTCCGGTGCGGATCCATTCTCACCTCATTTCACCCTCAACGGCTCTCAAGTCTCCGTTATTAAGAACCGCTCAATTCAAACTGAGCGTAACCCAAACCCGCACAGTACGTGCCAAAAAACCGAGCAGGCCGACGGAATAGAATCATAATTCAATATTTCACGGAACAGCGTACGAAAAAAAATGTTGCGGTCTTCCGCGAAATGGCAATCCCGTCAGATTCCCCGAGGGTGCCGTTTCCAGCCTCACGCCACGGTCCGTCGCAGGGGAGCGTCCGGCCACTTTCGTCCGACGTCCCTGGCGGTCCGCGAATAAATCGCTACCCGCCTTCCCTTCCCTACTTCACCTCCCTCTCCCACATTGCCGAACACCCCGTGGGGAAGCCCGCCGGCGCACAGCACGCGAGATGAATGTGTGTCTGAGATCTTCGCATCGGAATGCGGCAGTGGCGAAAGGTAAACCGCTGCGCCTGGCGTTGTTGTTCTCTCGCGCTCCGCGCTAGTACATCTTCACCCCGGCTGGCGATAAGAACACCTTGTCTCCCCCTACCCCCTCCGAGATGAATGAGGACAGTGATAAACGACCGGCGCTGGTAGCGAAAAATAACCGCTGCCCGACCAGGGGCAAGTGTTTTCTTAAAGGCTGTTCACGATAAAGTGAGCACGTTTGAAATCAACCTTAGAAAAAAATCACTGCTCCAATCTATATATATTTTAACAGGCGCAATGAGTGACATGTGTCCAGTTAAGTTGGTAACGTTGGAGGGGAAAGTAGTTCCAAATGTTATCGTCGAATAAAAAGTATTAGGAAACCATTTGTGAAAACTTAAAAGTATTTCTTTCGCTTTCTGTTCTTTTAATGCATCGAAGTGTGAAAATGAGCAGATATGTAAAGTATTTACTTTCTTAATAATTTCACAGTTTCATTTGATCGACGCATGAATAAAGTGATGAGGCCCATGGCAATGTTAATTTTACATACGGCTGAATAATAAACAACGTGTACGCAAGTAAATCTTAAGCAGGGCTTTCAAAAGTGCTAATTTTATCGTCACCAGCCTATACCAGTCTCGGCCCTATAGTGACGCTGAGCCGTCCCAGACAACTGTCTGTAAGTACCCTGCAATATCTACTTCAAGCGCCGTACCTGTATTCACGAGACAAAATTATTATCGTCTGTTCACGATAAAGTGAGCACTTGTGAAATCAACATTAACCTGCATATATTCCTGCATATATTCCAAAGGGTACACTGAGTGGCATGCGCTCAGTAAAGTTTGGTAACGACGGAAGGGACAGTAGGTGCATATTTTAAAATTGAAGTAAAAGCGTTAGGTATACATTTGCAATTACTGAAATTATGATAATTTTTGTTGTCTGTATCTTAAATGCAACTAAGCATACGAATTAGCAAATTTGGAAAATATTTACTTTTATAATAATTCTACCATTGCACTTGACCGACGCACGAATCAAGTGATCAGGCCCATAACAATGTTAATTTTACACATGGTGGAAGAAGACACAATGCGCATAAAAGTAGATCTTAAGTGCAGAGCATTTGAAAAGGGTTCACTTTATTGTGGACAGTCTTTAAAAAAATTTACATCATACCTACTCCGTGTTCCTCGCGTTATGAATTTTCATCACTCCTCTTTATTTATTGTGATGAATATACTCCGTGCCATTTTCAACTGAGACAAGATAGTGGCCGACGCTTGAATTACCTAATTCTAGTCAAATATGCCCCTGACATTAAATATAACATTTCTTGGGTAGGCAATAAAGTTGTTACATTTCTTACAATACATCAGCTGAATTAGAGGATCATTACTAAAAGTTTATTTATTTTTGGTTTCTGAAATATGCTTTATAATTATCTGCAAGGGAAGGCTTATACACAGAATTAAATACTTACTTAAATTTAGTAGCGTAGCCAGGATTTGAAGAGTATTCTTCTTTGCGTTGGACGCTACTCATCTTGGCAATGAACAAATATTTATTCAAGTAACCGTTTATGAAAGAAAAAATAAACTAAAAAGTTACGATTTTACTACTTATTTTTACTACGGCAAATTGAAAGTTAGACTAATGTCTCGTTACAACGGTAGTTCTGCTGAATAAATAACAATTGGTGACAAATACGGTTTCTGATATCCAAAGGAAGAAGGTATTTCCTTAATGTTTAACCACCAGGTATACAAAATGTTTCGAAATTCTTATTACAAACTCCTGAGGCTTGTAGATTATACTGAGTGGGTCGTTTTTTTTCAATAGGGTCTAACGTCTGCAAACATACCGGGCTGTAGGTGAAACAATATCATTGTTAGAAACTCTCACTTCTACTTTACAACAAAAAAAAAAAAAAAAGATCCCAGTTATTTAACTTTCCTATCATTGCTTTGGGGTCCAGATTACGTTCAAAATTTCAACTTTACATCCAAGTTCACAACATGAGTTGCCAAATGTGGCGATACACCAAATTCGTTGGAAAAATCATACTTGCGAAGCATTATCAGGCACACTCACACAGCAATATACTTGACGTGTGAATGCGCTAATTTTTCCGTGCCACAGCTAAAAGGCCAGAATCCATGCGGTACAATGTTCGACTCTATATAGGTATCTTCACGATACGCCTATTGCAACACGGTACTTTACTAAATATGTGGTCACATCCAATGTATTGTATTCTACCCAGTCATCTCAACAAGCTCTGGACACTAGGAGTTTTTTAATAGGAATTTTTATTAAAGTCAGGTATGCACCTATATGTAATATGCACATACACATAAACAAATTTGAGCCACTAATATAAATGCGAAGATTCAGTTAATTATTTTACCTGACTTGCCATTTTCAAACATTAGGTTATATGATTGTGCTTCAAAGTTTAAAGTTCCTTTCTTTTTAGTGTAAAAAGTGTTGCTTATGTTTCTCATAAAATAAACAAAACATATAAAATATAAATGTTGGTATTAATTCACCTGAGTCCATAAAATTCATAACTTGTGTACAATAACACACATGTTTTTCATCGAACATGATCTGCAAGAACTGGATAAATATGAAGTCAACTGTAAATAGAAATAAAAAAAAACTTTTATCTCCTCCAAATGCAACGTAATTTTATTTCCTGTATCTGAATATCTGAAGCATAATGTAACTTACAAGTTGTTTTAACTACAATGGTAGCGTGTTAATTAATTATCATCATTGAAGGAATTTGGTACTATTAATTTCACTCTGTGAATATATTTTGTTTATATGGAACAGTTAGTATGAGATACTACATTAGTTGCCAGTTTTATTTCACATAAGCAGGTGTGTCATTATTTCTTTGATGACCTTAGTTCACACGTTTAATAGACATAGCAGCAGCAGTATTCATTAGCCTCCACCCGCTGAGGTCGGTGGTTCTACGAGCGCTCCCAATTCCTTTGTCGTACTTATTCCGTCTTTGTCCACACAAACTTTGTTATAGTCTGTTCACTGATAACTCAGCAGATTTGAAAACCTTGCTTAAGATCAACTTTTTCTCCCGATGTTGTAACCTTTGCCACAAAATTACAATTAACATTGCGTTGAACTCGTCGCTTTTTTCCAGTGCCATGCAAGAGTGAAACCGTCGTATTGTTATGCTCAAAATTCGAATGAGCTGAAAACCACTGATTCGTAGTGAAATTCAACTACTCGAATCAGTGAAAATGGCTCCACTAAGAATCAGTGATAAACCACGGATTGTTCAGTGAAAAAAATTTCACTGATTCAATTAGTGACGTGAAACAATTTCACTGACTGAATAAATGACGGCTGACTGCAGTGGTGAATTGAATTAAATATAGTTTTTATTGAATTTAGTCAAATAATTACGTGAAATAAACACATTTACGATAGGTCACTATTTATATTGCGCAATCTACCGTAATTTTAAAAAAGTAAAAATAATTTCAGAGATGGCCGCGATTGAACTCAGGCCCCCGCCACTTCAGTTTAAGGCCGTAAGTGTGTAGTTTTAAATTGTATGACCTTACTTTTCGTTTTCGGTTTATTTGGCACGATTCGGATTGTTAAAACGAATAGTATATGAACGCTGTGATAATCAGGCCCTACATTGAAACGTAATGAAAGACGTTAAATCGGAGGGAAAAGCAAAATGTTGATATCACCTCGTAAAATGATGTTTTGAAAGACGAAACACATTTTAGAATGTATTTTGTATTGGTTTTATTAATTTATTCGTTGTTATTTCACGTGATACACGTTGATTAACGGCCATTTTTTAACTTTGTCTGAGGGTCATTTTTACACGCTGTTTTAACTGCTACATCAGTACAAAAACAAAGAACTGAGAAACAGTGAAAAAAAAAAATGACTGATGGATGAGTGGAAAATGTCACTGAATCAATAAGTGAAGGAAATCTGGCATTTTTTCACTGATTCGTCAGTTAAATTCACTGAAGTGACTGTTGAATCATTCAGGTACTGTTGACTGATTGAAACAGTGAAATTCTCACTGATTAAGATTTACCAATATAACTTTAATGTAGATAAAACAATAAATATTAACATCTGTGGTCATAAATGTAAACCTTACACTTGCAACACAACATGAAGTACTAAGAAGTATTTTTATGAATTCGCTGCCAACATAATTACGGGACTGCATGCCAATGTGTAATGTAGTATATATGTAGTAATGAAAAGTAATTTTTCACATGTTTGCTTTAAAAGATCTGTTTACCGTGAACAACGTATAAACTCTTGCATTCTTCAGGCTAGTTGGGAACGATAGCTCTGCCCCTTATAGGTAACACGTTTCAGTTAGCTTTAATATTGCCATATTTCATCTTAACCGTGCTTACGGCGAATTTTTCTTTCCAACACATTTAGATAGATAAACTCTACAAACAAAACGGAAAATGCTGTTAAGTTTAACGTCTGATTCAAGGCAGCGACAATAGATTTTAACAAATCCGGGGTGCAGTTACAAACAAGCCTTTCGTTCAGATTCTGGATGGGTAAATTTAGCAGAATAAAAATAAATAAATATATATATAATACATTATATACCGCACACTTTTACAATTAATAGGGGCACAATATTTTTCGGGCTTTAACTTAAGAGCCGCGAACTGCACTGGATGATTCGGTAAACGCATTAAAGCTATGTCAAGGACTTCAATCAAAGAACTGCAATTTACAGAATTTTCCATTAGTAACGTGACAATTAATAGCAAATTAGTAGGTTGAATTGCAATCCCATGCTTCGGCGTAAGGAAAGTAATGGAAACTAATTCTAATAACAGTTAAAACAAGTGAAGTTCAATCTCTTCAGTGTGCGAATTTCCACTGGTTTGCAGCCAAATTACTTGTTTTGGAAGACTTTCTTTGCTTTATTTTAAGAGTTTCTACAACAAACATCATCAGATAAAAACAACATTCTTTCTTATGTAGCACTTTAATGAGTTTCTTTTTCCACATCCACGTGCCTCTTTAAAGGACATCATTTTCGGATAGAGAGATATTTTCCACTGTTATAACCCTTGTCAAATAAATGGACCAGTCTGAAAAAATATTTTTTTCATTGGTAAATAAAATAAGCAGTGATAGCTTTTCCTCCACATCACTGAAGATTATTCGATCGTAAGACTGCCGGCTGTTAGAGTGCACTAACGCTTGTATGCGGATCAGTAAGGCCATCGTGATGGTACTTGACACAAAGTGCAACTACGACACAAGTGATATTGCACATGCACCTTGCACACGCATTTTTGCACACACGTGACCTTGAATATATGAAATTTGCATTTTGGTATTTTTATTTTTTAAATTTAGGAATTGGGAAATTTGGAATTTGTGTTCGAATCCCAACGAGGGCAATTGTCACATTTTTGGACTTGGGAGTACCAGGTTCTATTCCCGGTGAAGGTAATTTTGGAAATTTTTGGGTTTGGGAAATTTGGGATTTCCGGATTCGATTCTCAGACAGGAAACCTAATATATTTTTGATTTTGGATATCCCAGGCAAGGCAATTAATATTTTTGGATATTGGAAATTTTGGTTTAGAGTTCGATTTACAGGAAAAGCAATATTTTTTTTTTTCTTTATTTTGAAGTGGCAGGTTCGATGTCCGGACAGAACACAACATTTTTTAACTTTTGGAATTCGAGAATTTTGAGTCTGATTCCCTCTGAGGGCAAATATCTTTTATTTTGGTTCTGGAATACCGGATTCGATTCCCGGACAGGATACTTAATATTTTTCAATTTTGGAAAATTTTGGAAATACCGGTTTTGATTCCCGGACAGGACACTTAATATTTATATAGTTTTAATTTAGAGAGTGCCGAGTTCGATTCCTGGACAAGGCGAATTTTGTTACTATGCAATCACAACTGTTAACTCGTAGGGTGTTGGATCACAACTAAGGGAGAGTGGAGGGAGAAATGCATCTACTTACACAAACACGTATGCTCTCTCTTCGATGTGAACTCATCGACTGCTGGAGAGAGACTGACGCATTTAACTCCATCGGCAGCTGCATTAAAACTAAGCTGGTGTGGAGGGGGAAATGCACCTGCACATGCACTTTCACATATCCCCCTCCACCACTGTGGGATTGCCGGTGTTGTTTTGGCGAACCTGGACTGGCCAGACTGGTTCAATACCCGGCCGGGTCACCGGATTTTCGCAAGTGGGAATCGTACCGGACGATGCCGTTGGTCGGCGGGTTTTCTCGGGGATCTCTCCCATTTCCCCCGCCCCTTCATCAAGGCTCTGCTCCATACTCACCTCAATCGCCCTCATCGGCTCTCAAGACCTCGCTGTTAAGAGCCTCCCAAATCTCCTAACTCACTCACTCCCAGCTCTCTCGAGCGGTAGACGTGAGTACGGCCGACCGACTTGCAATGGAGATGAGGGCGAGACTAGTTCCAACATTGCTGCTAGGGGATGCATGTCGACGGCAAGACATTTGTTCCCCACCACCTGAGCAGATCACAAACACCTAATACGGCAGCCTGCGAGGGTAACCATACAATCCTTGCAAATAGCTACTTTACCGTTCTTTACAGAACATTTCTACCCAGCTGTTGCTATACAACAAAACATACTTAGATCTCGTCCAACACACATACACGAACAAACATCACACCACATTCCCAACCTTCATTGCTTGCTACCAGTCCGGTTTACGTAAACACGCCAACAATTTATACTTCCCTTAACGTAGTAACATACGAAAGAAGTAAATATGGTATTTTAAAAACATCCCTGGATAATTAAACAATTCATAAGTGTTATAATGCAAGCTTAATACATTTTTATTCAAAACTTTAAAAAAAAATTTTCATATACATCTTACATACAAGAAATAAACAACGTTTATATCTTAGTCCTTTATCATGCCAAGGCAAATACTACGCATATTCGGAAGGATGTGGGCTCGAACATTTTGATATCCTTTACCTATACATAGCCAAGATATACCATTTAGTAGAGAACATTTTCTATAAGAAATAGTCGTGTTTGAACCATCTCATCTCATACACACCATTCACTTATAAACTTAATTTTAAAATCTACGATATATTGTAATTGTTTGGTTCATTCATTTATTTATGCAGACATATATAATAGTTTCTTTTTTTTCCACATCCCGATATGTCAATGGTTCATTTCCTAGAAACAGAGATCTCACCCTAACACAATATTATCAATTAAGCATGTCAACCAGCACTCCCCAACGCCCAATCATAATTAATGACGTAACAACCAACTATATAGTCCAAACATCCAATTACCTATCGAAAAATGTTAAAAATTACTTATAATTATTTGACGTCATATCATAGTTTCTGCTAAGAAAGAAACTGACCAAACAGCCATTTTCACATATTGTTCCAGGCAATATACTCTATCATATGTTATTGCAAATTCATAAAGAAGCCATAACAACTATCACTACATACACCATATAGACTATAGTAAACACCTCACTTCATACCTTCCAAGACAACAAAGCAGTCATATTAATCTGATAAACCATACCATCATGTAATAGCAAAACACACATTCAAATAATATCAGTAACAATAGTCAACGATCCAACCTTAATGAAATCGCATTTCAATAGACCATATCACCAAACCAGCTATTCAGCAGAAAAACATTATATCCGCCGTTACTCCTAAACCATATCGCAACACACAACTCATTTGCACGAATCATACCATCCATTCGCAAATCCTTTACCATCGAACATTACCAGCAAAACTAACGTACCATACAAAAAATACATATTGACCATCAAACCATTCATTATGACTATCATTGCTATCAAACCATAAGATTAGATTAGTCAATCTATCGATACCCACCAACACTCATAATATCAGAACATTCCTATCAAACCATCCTGTAAAAAATTTATATCGAAATCCCATAGAACTAAGTCATCATATCATACAATACATTTGCTTCTTGTAAATTGCATACCAACTCTATGACATCGTAGAAGTTCAGAAGTCAGTACTACTTGCAAACAATCGCTCTATATCTACCATCCGTTATTACTAAAGAAGTAAGTATAATATAAACGTCCATTATTATTTTTTCCCGTCTAAAGCTAGGTTAATCGAATAAGTTTTGAATATATAGAAATATGCTCAGTACTAGACTTCTCACCTACATATATATATATATCATTTTCAAACAGATACAATCCTATACACTCTAACTACTGTCAAAGCAACTGCTACTGAGGGCGGATAACATTTGAGATTTTACTGAAGACGCGTAATTATCTCTATATACATATTCAAAACATTCACAAGTATGTAGGAGGAAGAAACGTATTATGAATATTTTTACTAGCATTCCAAACATCTCACATTAATTAACAGAGGATTTACTGCCTTTATTTACAGATTTTGTATAATCCAATCTTATATATATAAATCAATATAATCCTACCTTATATACAATGTTACCATATATATGTATGTATATTCCTATCTTAGATATACTTACATATTTATATCTATTTATATATAATGTTTTGTTCTGGGGTGAATGTGTATTTGAGTTTTATCAAGAGTGCTCTCATAGTGCGAAGGTCTTATGTATAGTATACCTGGTATAACACAGGCACAACTCAAAATTGCTTGTTATGATAACTTTTGCTGGTTAAGGGGGTAGTATCCACTCCATCTTCGAATTCTCTTACAAATCTACGTAATGAAAATTTATGACCAGAAATAAAAAGTCAAAGCTAGACATGACATGGACGACTATTTAACGATTTTTTTGTAATTTGTAGGGATTCAAATATACCTGTATTTTCCCATGTGATTAAATAATTAGATAATGTTTGATTACGGTTACTGATGTGACACTAATGATATAAGAAAAATAAGTGGGATTTAGAAATAACTGTTAAAATGTTCCCTATGTCATGACTAGCTTGGTTTTTAAATATTGACTCCGAAAATCAAATTAATAATGAAAATACGTAAATCCAAGATAGCAAGGATACTTCCCCCTTAATAACACGGCACCCTCCAATTTCCTCATGACGGACGATGTTAGTATGAAGGGAATGTTCACAGACAGCAGATAACAAATCAGGCTAACACTATTCACGAATTTGCTGTCTCACCTCACATTGTTCTTGATATCTGGCAAATCACTTTCAAATTTCTTATTATCAAGAGCACGTCTCGCCCGTAATGATCACGCTAGTTCATGAGTCTTATTGTTTTTTTCCATAGCCAATCATTTCACACAACTTTTTTTATACTTTGAAAGTTCAATATAAGACATCTGGCCGAGTCTCCATGTAAAGTGTGCGAAGGGCTTTATATAAAACCACGGATTTACTAGAAAAACTAATTGTACACAAATGTTAATCAAGTGAATTTGACTGTAACGTTTTGCCAGCGTTGTTGACGTCGGCAGAAGATGAAAATTAGTCTACATTACTTATAATATGTATTTACGACGGCATTAAAATGAAAATGTTTGCTTACGCAGACTATAAGAGAGAGTGAGAGTGCACTTGTAGGTCGTCGGAAATGAAGCTGTCACCACTCGATGCGCTTCGGTACCTGCATGATGGAATTAGTTTTAGACAATTACCGACCATTACGAGACAAGGACGTTCTGGTACACAGACTGTAACACGACGCGAGAACTCGAAAACAGGAGATGCACCTCGCACCAAACTCGGTCGAGGAAAATTCTTACAAATAAATATACTTATCTTGATTATTCACGTACGACGATGTTTTTCAATAGAAAGAGTCAAATTTGTGGGTTAAAGTAATCTTTTCGGAAAGAAACTAAATCTCCAGCCGACGTATAAATAATAATTGCACCCTAAATTATGCTGCAGGACACGCAGAATTATTTATAAAACATTGCGTTGTTATTTTGTTGCAAATATTTATGTAAAGTAAAAAAATATATATGGTTTGGTTTAATTTATTTCAATGCGTTTAATCTTCTTTTACACTTTGTCTTCCAAGGAACATTCTTGCATTTTATAACTTTATAAGTTTTTTGTAGTAAAGATTCTGAATTAAGAGTTCCTGGATTCAAATTCAAGATGAGATGATATAAAACTTAAAAGATGTAGATGATTCTTCCTTGTGCATTGCAAAACAAAATATATAAAAACGTTCATATCATCCAAAGACCAAACTAAAAATGTATCTGAATGTTTATTAGCGAAGCATCATGTAAGTATTTGGGTTATTCAATCTTAGGAGGACGAACTAAGTTACTTTTGTTACGAAGAAAATTTTATCCTGCAGCACACTTTACAAAAAATTTTAAAAAAATTGTATAATCCGTAAGCAATCTTTATTATTACAATCATTTCCTATAATTATCCACTATCGTAAGTTGGAATGCGATTCCTTTAGCCAGGTAATACAGGTTAGAATTGAAATAAAGTTAAAGTGCCTTTTTCCGATAGAACAGTATCAATGAAGAACAAATCTGGTACATTTCTTTCCCTTAACTGATGCCTTCTGACTAAAACGATGAATGATGAATATATTGGAATTTTTAAAATGCTGTTTAAAAAGGCATATTATTTGTGAGCCATATCTACTTTAGTATAGTATTTAAGAAAGTTTTAACCTTGCTCCTTTTTACACATGAAACAAAAATAAACTTAACAGTCTGCTTAAAATTAGGTGCATTTGAATGTCAGGTCACTCATACGGTGCACCGAAGACGTTCATGAAACTGTTTTTCATAACGAATAGAATGCGTTCGCAGTTACTGAAAGCAGGCTACGCCCGGAAATTCCCAGCCACCTCGTGAATGTAGCATGCTACAAGTTAGTAAGACAGGACACAACGACCAGGAAGTCAGGAGGAGGTGTTTCCTTATATGTAAGCCACGACATTCATTAAAAAAAAAAAAAATTGAGCTTAATAATACTTCGGATAAATCGGTCGAACACTTATGGATCGCGCTGCGCAATAATAAATGCACAGTCGCTATCGTAGTTTTATACAAGCCACTTAACGCAAATTAAAATAATCTGTCTACTTAGAGCTTACATTTGAGTATAATTTACAAAAATTCGACATTATTATTCTTGGGTGATTTCAACGTTAATATGTTTAAACCAAACAGCACCGATACAAAATTCTCAAACGACATAATAGAAACACGTGTTTAGTCTAATAATGTCACAGACTAGAATATCGCTTACTCCACAAACGTTAAAATACTTGAGGATGAAGTAAAGCAACTACCTATGGAGCACCCCACCCGACTACACAATGTGAAAAACTCATAAAAATTAGTACAGACTCCATAAAAATTTTCAGAGAAAGTGCGATTTATGATGTATATGAAAGAATAATGTATATATTTTGCAACATTATGAAACATTCTACTCAAATATACTTTTTAAATGTAAAAATGTAATCTATTTATAGAGTCCGCACTTTTAACAAAATTTTAGCGCATTTCCATTTTGGATACTTCGGAATGTGGAATTTACAATAAAATCTTCAAAAATGTTCGTCAATGATTGCATGTAAGAAAATTGTAATAATAATGCAGAGTATACATTTTATAATTAACTTAATCTACGTCAGTTTCAGCAATAAACGTTTACGACAAATTGACGCGGATAAAATCAATTACAAAAATTATTTTCTACGTTACTATTATATGTAGATACCTATCTTATATGTAATTATATATACATAGGAGGTGCGGGTATTATGGAATAAGCGGATATCTGAGCTGTAAGTTGCTGCAACCTGTTGGAGGGCGGTCGAACTACTTCGCAGTGCTCGAATGGTGCCATGCGTACAGTCTCATGAACGTCGCTCGTCTTTGGGTTGCTGTGTAAACGATTATTTGTTTTTTTTTTTTTGCGTCTGGAAAGATTTTGCAGGTGAGTGTTAAAAATTTTTTAATGGTGTTTTGAAGTGTGTTGACAATATTAATCATGATGTACGATAAAGCGCAAGAGTCAACAGTGCTATTGCCAAGAATTTATACTTCCATTTTCATCTAGTTAGGTTAAGAGAACAGTAGTTTTCAAACATGGCGAGTCGGATAGTATGAAATACCTACTATTCCATAATACCCGACAACATGTTTAGTAAACCATATTACCCGACATATAATTACCCAGCAAACACAACCTGTCGCAAAGTATCGGAAAATTGTCGGACCGATACCTGTACTGCCAGCAACTGTCGTTTCAACGCCAGAAGATAGCCATCTGACAACGGCGTGACGTCTTTTTTGAGACAGTATGTTTGCTGTTAGAAAAATGACAACGGCCCACTGTATTTTTTTTTTTGGATAACACATGGATATCACCAAAATTATGTCGGCGTGATATCTCACAGCCAACAAGTCGTCAATACCAAAATAATATTCTGGCCCGATTCCGATATAGCATCTTTCTTTTTGGGTTAGGTTGCCATTGTCTTATTTATTCCGGCCTGCTAACGTTTTCGAGACATGGCTCTGTATCATAATAAAGATAACAATATGATGTCTTTTTGCCGACAAATTTTCGAAAGTGTTTTTTAATAGGCAAGATGTTAGCTAGATGTTAATGGCATAATGTTTTTTTTGAGACCATGTGTTAACCATTAGCAGGTTTTGTCATGGTTATATGTGTCACGTGGTAGCCCATGGCACTTTCTACTTTGAAATTATTTTAATTTGTACAACCATCCGACAGATATATTAAAAACTAACAACTATTTTGTTTGCAAGCTTTTGAAGAAACGAAGAAACAGTTTTTAAATAATCAGTGTTTTAAAATTATTTGTTATATTGTCGTGGAATTTATACATTCATTTATAGTAACTTTTGTCTTGATAAATTTGAAATTACTGGAGCGTATCAGCAACTTACCCCGTGGTGTTAATGTTAGCATGCTGGACATTCAACGCAAACGTTATAGGTTCGAATACTGCACTTGGCAAGCAAAAGATCTGCATATCATATAATGTGTTTGAGAAGTAAATTAAATGAATATATTTAAAGAGGAGATAGCAATTACTAAAATTTTGAACCGAAAAGTTAAGGTATTTTCATGGTTATACTGCTTATTTCTGGACATCATGCCGCTGCAGGCCCGGTATCGTAACGACATCCAGCCTCCGCAGGCCAGGCATCTTGCCGCCATTCAGCCGCCGCAGGCCCGGTGTCGTGCTGCCATCCACCGCCGCAGGCCCCGCGTCATGCCGCCATCCAGCCGCCGCAGGTCCAGCATCTTGCCGCCATTCAGCCGCCGCAGGCTGGATGGCCCGATTCTGGCCCGTACTTTTCGTCTATGTTGGGCCGAAATACATTTTGTATCTTGTCGTTAGCGGTCCGGTGTGTTTTTGACATTGTCGGCAAACAGTCAGCCACCAGTCCATATTTCCATCGGGCCGCTTCTGGCATAAGAAAGCTGGCCGACATCATCTGGCCGGAGTTTGTCGGCTATCTTTTACCGGCCCAATTCCGGCCCGTATTTTTCGTGTTTGTTGGGTACATATTAAAGATATACTATTAATGTTTATTTAACGAAAGTCAGTAAAATAAAAATTATTTATTAGGTTTTTGTTATAAATGAGTGGTATTAGAAATTATAAATGACTAGGATGTGTCAATATAGGCTAATTATGCACACACAGTTGAATATCATCGTATGTAAAGTCTCCGATACAACAATTGCTTTAGCACTGAAAATATCACATACATGGAAAGTACAAACAAAGAATTGGAATGGCACTCTCTATAACTGCACATAACATAGGTAGTTTTAATTTTAATGTTACCAACGCATGTTCGCACAAATTACCGAACAGAGGTTCCCTCTTATATATGATAAATGTAATTTTTTCTGTGCGTGTGCTATATTAATTGTAACTTTTAGATTCGTGCTGTGCGTGTGAACCTGTGCTAATGTGTTAGCTGTGCATGTGCTAAATTAATTGTAACGGATTCTTAATCATGTGTTCAACAATTGTTTTGCATAACGTCATAAAGTGAGATTAAATGCTATCTCTTTTATTTTCAGAGATGGGTAAGAAGAAGGAAGACCAAGCTAAGAAAAGGAAGTTATCGAAGGAGGCTCAAATGGCAAAAGCAATATCTGCTGTTAGGAAGAAGAAGATGGGATACCTCAAAGCTTCAAAAGTGTTTCAGGTACCAAGAGTTTCACTCTTTCGTCTAGCCAACAGTAAGGAGTCAAACGCCAAGAAAGCTGCATCTACAAAACTTGGGCGTAAACCATTGTTTACTCCTGAGTTGGGGCACGGGCTTGTTAAGTACTTAGTGGAAACAGAAGCCATGTTTTTTAGTCTAGCCCGTAAAGATGTTTGTGCATTAGCGTTTCAGCCAGCTGTGCGCAATAACATAGCCCATCCGTTTGGGAAAGACTACAGAGCAGGGAAGGATTAGTTTTCTGGGTTCATGAAGAGGAATAAAGGCAAGTTGTCTATCCACAAGCCAACGGGTATATCATTTTCCAGAGCCAGAGGGTTTAACAGAGAAGAAGTGAGTGCATTTTTCTATCTGCTGGAAAAACAGTTTGAGGAGTACAAGTATTCAGCTGAGCATGTCTACAATGTAGATGAAACTGGTTTGTCAGTAGTGCAAAGTAAAATTCCTCATGCGGAAGGACTCCGCGGTAAACGGCAAATTGGGGCCTTGACATAAGCTGAAAGGGGGTCATTGGTGACTATCATCACGTGTATGAGAGCTGGTGGTCTATTTGTCCCACCTCTGATTAATTTCACCAGGAAAAACATGAATGAACAATTCATGAGAGGTGCTCCACCTGGTTCAATCGCAACATGCCTCCTTAGTGGCTGGGTACAAACAAACATTTTCACAGAGCGGTATTCTCATTTCCTGCGATATACAAAGCCCACACAGACAGGAGTCTCCTGTTTTGTTGGTGCTGGATGGCCACTCTACCCACAAGCGGAATATTTAAGTTATCTACATGGCAAGGGAAAATCATGTCACTATTATCTGTATACCCCCACACACAACACATAAACTGCAACCATCGGATAAATCGTTTATGGGGCAATTGAAAATTCACTTTAGTGTGGAGATACGTACATTTATAAGAAATAGCTCACGTCCATTCACTGTGTTTGACATACTGGAATATTTTGGATGTGCTTAATTTAAAAGTCCAAAGAGTAGACATTGATGTGAATGGCTTCAAGGTCACAGGGATTTATCCTGTATGTAGGAATATGTTCACAGAGGAAAATTATTTGGCTGCCTCTTTGATATTCACTAAACCAAGATACATTCCTGACACACCTTTATCAGAGAATGACACTGGTGTACATAAAAGGGTCCATGATGAAACACCTAGGATTGTGAGCAGTTCAAACCATCCATCCACTGATCTTGATACAGTTTTACCAGTTGAACCAGTAGCAGGTTGCTCAAAAACTCCTGATGCTGCCTTACCACATCACATTTATCCTCCTCCACCAGTGAAAAAGACATCAAACAGGGAGAGAAAGCCAGAAACTTCCACTGTCCTGACGTCATTACCATACAAGACCAAGTTAGAGATTGCGATTGCTGCAAAACAAGTAACGCCTAGAAAAGTCTTCAGTACTAAGGCTGGAAAGCTAAAGAATAATTTAACAGCAAAGCAAGTTCCTGTCCCAAAGAAAAAAATAAAATTTGTGAAAAACCTTCAAGTTCATTGAGACGATTAGATAATGAATCCAGCTGTGATAACGAATCTTTCCACTCAGATACCTGCACTTCGCACCCTCTACAACGCCTGTTTCTGATTATGCTGAGCGCATATTTTGTCAAGGACTCTTTTCTCAGGATTCAAAAGGAGAAGTGTGGGTGCAGTGTTTGTCGTGTCATTTATGGGCACATAATGACTGTGCTGCTGCCGAAAGAATGAAATACAGTTGCGGTTTTTGTAAGTAATACATTTTTCTTTATTTACAGATGTTCTCCATCAATATCCATGTTTATTAACTAATTACACTTGAGACAACTACATGAAAATCGACGTAATTTTGTTGTCTCTGGCTTGCCCCTGTTCAACTATACAGTGTACGAAGATTCGTTACCTACAAAAAGTACTTAAAGTGACAGTATGGACAATATTAATACGAAAATTTTTGATCTACTTATAATGTACATATTCACAAACCTTTGTGCTGCACGCTGGTGTTTCTTTGGCCTGGCAAGACAAAAATAATCTTTTTCGGCTCTTTGTAATGAAGAATGCACGCCCGATGTCGGCGCAACTGGTGGCAGCATGACGCACAGACACTGGGTGTGTAGTTCACGCATCCGCTTCCACAGCTCGTGGAGCACTGGTATCGCCCCTCCCCGCCTGGCGGGGGTGCATCGTCAGCTGTGCGGAAAGTTACAGCGCAGTTTAAACTGACGATCGTGTGACGCAGTATCTTCCTTATTTGGACAATTTTGCAGATAAGAACTGAGATTGGCTGGTCATTGTTAATATCCCTCTACTGCACATTGATTTTCCCCACTACCAAGTTATAACGATGGCAGTTCCATACTTGGACAAAAACACCCTGATTGGCTGTTGTAATTTAAGATTCAGATATTGTAATATTATTGGAGATTTCATTATGTTCCCCCCTCTAATTGTTAATTGAATTAAGATTATATAAATACTTAGTGCATCTGCTCGTTTGGGGTCAGACAATCGCCTCGAGGGAGCATCCACCACCATCAGTTATGTAACTTGAATATTAATTTTCTGTAAAGTTAAGCTCTTCAAGCAGTAGGTCATGGCATCACTTTGATGCAAGGCTAGAATGCCCAAACGGGCGGAAATCTTCTATGTATGAATTCACTTGCAAATATAATTCTGATGGAAATTTGAAAAGACGACTTAAAATTCCCAAATATGTTTGCTAGGCAGTCGTCTAAGTGTAGAAATCTGATGTTTTTCAAGTAGTATTTTCCTCCTCGAAAGTTAAGGCTCTCTACTTGCGAGCAGTTGCTTTTTTGATGAGTGAAGAGGGGAGGAAAATGAATGTTTTACACAGTATGTAATTAATTGGCAGGCTAGTCAAGTTCAGCCTGAATATTAGAAAGTATTTTAAAATATGTTACGTATTTGTCATATTATATAAATGTGCTAGGAATGGCAAAATCACGTGTGGAATTAACTGTGAATTTAAATTCTATTTGGAAACCTTTTTAATTTGGTTGTTGCCAGACCCATATAAGTTGAGTCAAATGGAAAAATGTTGAATCCAAGTAAAGTCTTGAATGGCCTTTCGTTGGCCAGGTTAGCCAAAAAATCAGTTGTCCTTTTAAGGAGAAAGCATATTATTTCTTGTTGGAAATTTTTCTCTGGTAACATAAATGTGTTATTTTGGAATGGCTTGTCTATTGCTTGGTAGCCAGAATTCAAATACTGTAGAATCATAAATGTTGCCTTGTACCATGCATTTATTGAAATTTAAACTTGGCTTGGTTTGTTTATCAAATATTTTATATTGGTAGGATTCTTGTGAACTTATAGGTACTTTAGGAAATAAATAATTGGACAGTATTATGAAATGTTCGCATTAGAGTTTTTGTAAATATATAAACATGGACAGTTTTATGTATTACTCCTTAAATTGCCCGAAGAAAAGAAATAGAGAAATACAATAAAAGAAAGTTTTTCCATACTTTATATTTTGAACTATTCAAATATTAATGACACTCCTGTTCTGCTTAAGAAAATGTTCCTTTTCGGCATTTTTACCATTGTTTTTGAATGCTCAGATTATTTTGGGGTTGGGGTAATTACATCCTTGCTGCATCCTTGGGTCAAGGATGCAACAAGGGTCTGACACTTTATGTAAATTGACATTATGTTTGATTTGCATTAATTATCCTGACTATTCCATTTTACCCGACTATTTCATATTACCCTACGATTATGTTTTTGTGCAAAATAACATTTTTCTCGTATACATTTATGAATTTACAATCTGTACATATCCAAATGGGTTTTCAAAACTATACACATTGCATATATGCTATTATCGAGATAAAAATAATTGTCTTACACTCCGAAACCTTGAAATAAAAATGGTATTCCATAATACCCGCACTTCCTCTACATATTTTATTATATTTAAATATAATTATTCCTAACTTAAATATATAATCGTACGTTTTCTTCCGGGGCGAACAAGTTTTTGGGTTTTCTCAAATTGCTCACATACCGCCAAGATGAACTGCGAATACAAAGGTCTGCCTATGACCGTTCCGATCATGGAGCCGCGACCTGCATCATCGCTCACTAAAATCGTACGTGAATGGTTGAGTCCTACACCAGAGGTAAAATTTACAAGTCCTGGTATGAGGTTGAATGTATATGACTAAGTTAAAAAAAATATTCCGAGTCCTACACAATATGAAAATATATTAAAAGTTATACACAAGGTGGAACGAAGATGACTTAATGACAAATATTCTCATACAGCTTAGCGGAATTTTACGATGACATGAAATAACGACCTGAAAGATGAAAATGCTGTGTGTGACATTTTAATGCGATTTCTGCCACAGGCAGTTTACATGGCGTGATATTTTGAAGAGACATTCTGAAATATTTTGCACTGGTTCTCTTAAACTACAATCGGCTCCGAAAATCAGCTTCGCAATCACCTCCTCAATACCAATCAGCTCTGCAATCAGCTCCACAATACCAATTAGCTCCGCAATACCAATCTTCTCTGCCTCCACAATCAGTTACGCCTCAGCCTCCGCCTCGACCTCTGCAATCAGCTCCACCGCCACCTCCACCTCCTCCTCCTCACATTATGTCTCAGTGGTTTCACGTGATTGGTCAGCTGAAATTGTGCTAGACATGAAGGAGAAGTATGTGCATAGGGTAAGTATAATTTTTAACTGGAGTACGATGGGCTAGGTTATGTAGGTTATTTCTGATTTTCTGTGGCCTTTGGAAGTTTAGGTATGTTAGGTTTTTTGGGCTTTAGTAGGTTAAGTTATGTTAGTTTGACTGATGGTAGGAATGTTTGAGTTGTGGGTTTGTCTGGACTATAAATTTGCTTGGTGAACTTGAGTTATCATGGATGTTATGGTTCGTATGTTGGGTGAAATGTTTTTCCAGTATATCTGTCTTGCGATTGTTTGTGTATGTCGAATGGCGTGGACAGTATGTGTGTGTCAGTTAGTCCTGTAATGCTAAGGCATGATTGAGTTAAAGTGTTTAGTATGGGTGGCCAGTGTATTTTGACTGGTGTCAGTCGGCTTGGTGGATGGTATGAGAAGAAGTTTATTGTGTCACTGGTATGGGCTGTATGGATGAATGGTTGAGCTATGCTAGAGTTATAGTGGGTGTTATGGTTGGAAGGTATAAGCAGTGTTGGTAGGTAGAACAAGTAGAATGGGTGTTAGGTTATGGGCTGGCCTCAGCTGTATAGTTGCTTGGTACACCTGAGTTATGGTGTATAATGTGCTTGGTTTATTGGGCGGTGTGATTGATTATTATTACTGAATTTCTTCATTTCGCTATAGATGGTATGCTGGTTGGCCTGGTATGACTTGGACTGTAAAGGATGGTTGGTTGGTATGGTGACTAGTTTATATTTGGCCGGTGTCGACCAGTAGAGCAGAAAGTATAAACAATAAGTAATTTTTTCGTAAGTCATTGTGGACTGAATGGTTGAGGTATGCTTGAGTTATAGTAAGAGGTATGAGTATATTTCGTCGGGTGTTGGTTGGTAGAGCAGATAGCATGCATGAGTTACAGTGGGCCGGTACGGCTTATTTAAATGTGTAACTGGTGAAGTTAAATGGGCTGAAATGGTAGTCAATATAGTTGACTATTATGATTGATCAGTAAGTCTGAGGTATGGTGGTTGATATGACCTGTATTGTTAATAACATGACTGAGGTATGCTTGGGTTAGGGCGAATGATATGGTTTGGGCTGTACGTTTTGGTTGGTATGGTTATCTACTGTGTGGTCCGTTGATATATTCAGCCGGTATAGTATGTTGGTATGCTGGAGGGTTGTCACCTTGTATGTTATGGTTGGTGTTTGATGGCAATGATGACATGACAGACATGCTGGAGGTATGATTTTTGGTATACTATTTCTCAATTTTTTAGATTTTTCTTTGTTTTGTAGTATTGGAATGTGGTTAGGTAAGGGTAGGGGTTGATGTTTAGGGTGCTGGGACGAGTGAGAGGTTAATGTGACATTTTTTTAAAACTTTATATATTCTTTTTTTCACTTTTTGTGATTTATTTGTATTTATTTTGTTTCATATGCCTGACGTGTAGCGGTAGTATTTTTATGTGTGTGGATGGTTGGTATAGTCAGGTGGTTTGTTTGGTGGGTGGTATGTTATTTGGCTGGTGTCTGATGGGAATGGTGACATGACAGACATGCTGGAGTTATAATTTTCTGGTATATTTTTCCCAACTTTTGTGATTTTTCTTGGTTTTGTAGTATTAGAATGTGAGTAGGTAAGGGTAGGGGTTGATGTTTAGGGTGCTGGGGTGAACATGAGGTTAACATGATATGTTCATACGTTTTTTAGATTTTTTTTACATGTTTTGTGATTTTTTTTTTTTCGTATGTCTGAGGTGTGGTGGTTAATATTTTTATTGGTATTGATGGTTGGTATAATCAGATGGTTTATTTGATGGGTAGAAATGCGCCTTGAAAGGCGAGTTCGGTGATATATAACACTTAATATGTACTTACTACTCTAAATTTTTAAATTATAAAAAAATAATTAAATTTATAAAAATAATTTATTAAAACAATTTTATCATGACATCATGGTCACATGCGCCTTGAAAATTCGAGTCCGATGATATATAACACATAATACTTACCCCTTTAATTTTTTTAATTATAACAATATATTTAAATATTATAAAGATTAATTGCTAAAAAATATTTTATTTTACTGATGTAGTCTAGAAGTATGAAGCAAGCCCCCCAAATTGGATGAAATCGGATTTTGGGGCTCGTTTTTGCACATCAGCGGCTCGGTCCAATTTTACGGGAAAATGAAAAACATTTTAGGGAAAAGGGAAACTTTGAGTCTTTTTGGTCGATTTGAGGGAAAAAAGGGAAATTTTGAGGAAAAAGAGAGAAATTTCTAAGATGACGACCGGCTCTCGGCTCCCCGCTCCTAGGCTTTTGTGTCAGCACTCTCTATAACCTACTACCGATACTGCCAAAATAAACACCACTTTGACTTGTCCGTTTTTTCCCTTTGTATTCGAACTTAGACATTCGTCACACACACACACACACACACACACACACACACACGCCTGAATATTTCATTGGAAACCACATGGCCCACATTAAAATTAATTTGTGAAATTTTGCAGTACTTATTTTCTTAAAACGTAGTCAATTATTTTACTTGGTTTGTAACACATGCAGTAAATGTCAACTTGTTTACAACAGCATATCTGATCTATTTTTTCCCAAAACCGACTAGTTAAAAAATGAACAAAAATACTTGTTATGCAGACGCCCACAAGTGAACGGATATAATTTAAGTGATTGCGTTTCTACGTTCAGTGGGGTAGAAACGGGACATCCTCTTGAAGTTGAAATGGAGACGAAGGCAGTCGCTGGAGTAATACATTCTCTCTCCCGGAGCGGCAACAGCCGATACAGTGCCGACACAATAGGAAACGTGATAGTTTGTTCATAGTACGTCGAAGTTGGCAGACAAGTCTCTGCTGATTAAGCAGTGTCGCTAGTCCCCTCGGCTCCTCTCGTGGCCTGGCTGAGACATTCACATCGACGAGTCTCCTCTCATCTCATCTCCTCTCCTCTTCAGACTGTGAAGGAAGTACTGTTAAGGTTGAAGTAAAGCAACTGACTATGGAGCACTGCACCTGACTATACAATTTTGTGACTGGTTTTTGGTAGAAACAGATCAACATCATACTTTCCCTGCACGTGTATTGTTTACCGACGAGGCGTCTTTTACGCAAGAGGTTATGTTTAATGCCTACAGCAATCATGCTTGAGCACGTGACAACCCACATGCTATATTCGAATACGGGGACTAGGAACGTTATACGGTAAATTTGTGGGCAGGCGTAATCGGCGATAATTTGATTGGGCCTTACATTCTTCCGCTTCAGCTATTCGGACAGAGGTATTTAATTTTTTGACATGTATACGCATTTAAATTTGCTACCGCAGTGGGAGGCAATCCAGAAAATCCGATGATAACAAAATCGGGGATACAGTTTGGCATTGCAGCTCCGAATCTATCGTCTACATTCAAAATTAAATTACACCACTCGATTGCCAAAGGATCAAAGAATATGTTATGTTGAATGAGGACTGCGAAGCATAACGCAAAATTTGTGAGTGAGGGGGGGGGGGGGAGAATGCGTCGCAATTTTTAGTTCGTTTCGCAGCGTCTCATAACTTTCGCGTAGTATATATTTTGTCTAGGAGAAGCTGCGACGGTCGTTTATGTTTAAATCGACAGCTCTCGTCAATATTAATCGTTTGCGTGTATAAAAACATTTGTGTGGAGTGGTTATGTGAAAATATATGAGTTTAATGTAAAAAAATTAAGAAAACTTAACACAATTTCAGCCTATTCTCGTCAAAAAATCAAGTCGAAATACATAAATTGTATACGGTTGGAAAGAGAATCTCGAAAGCAATCCAGTGATACCCATAAAACTCCATACGATCCAGTGAAACTGTGCCGGTAACGTAAAATATACATCAAGGCGTCCGAGCGCGTCAACGTAGACGTATTCACGCGAAACAAACGGCCGTATCCCAAACACAGCCACGCCACATTTTTTTGCAATAGGTTTTTTACCGGAACTTTTAGAAGATGTACCATTGGCTGTGCGATGTGCGATGTGGTCCCAACATGATGGTGCCCCACCCCACTTTGCCGCAACACCGCGAAACCACACAACGGCAGTGTTTGCCACAAGTGGATAGGAGGCTGTCGTCACGTCCAACCGGCCAATCGGCGGGCGAATGAGGTTTCCCGCGCCTGTGGCATCACTTCCTGCAGCCTGTTTGTACGCTGGAAGTTTTGTGATGTGTGATCACGTGGACAGCCCATATTTGGTGATGAGTGTGCGCAAACAAATACTATTGTATGTCATTACATTAACCCCTATAAGGAGTACTGCCTGTTTAACGAACTTTTTCCCTACTTCGTTATGTCTTATTCTATTGGCTGTTAATATTGCTAATCCCTCCCGGGACTAATGCTTTGTGGATTGTATAAATAGTTTGTGCACCTCTGGCTTGGGGTCGGATTCTGCCACTGCCCCAGAAGGAGTCACCATGCCACCAGTGAAGTAATCATTAAATAAGTTTATATGCATAGCCCTTATGGTACTTGTAGCAGGTACACTTGGTGTCCTGGGTAGGAGATAGGCGCCAAGATGGCGAGAGGACTTTGATAATTTACTTTAATCGAGAATGTTAGCACCATGAGGAAATTAGTTGCCAGCAAATTTTAATATTCTTCATCTTACTTATAGAGTTTACATGTGTTTTCCAACATTTTTACATGGCATTTTAGAAAATTTTAAGCTATCAAAAATTCGAAAAACAAATTAAAGAATGGTATTTATTGCTGTATTGTACTCTAAAACTTTTGGAAGCGTCATGTTTGGTTGGCCTCGTAGTCATTGTATAAGACATGAATTATTTATTAAAATTGCTGAAAATCATTCAATTGAAACTTGTCCACCTAAATTGGTGTTTCATTAAAACCAATCAAAATGTAATCCTGTTACCAGATTATTTTGTAAATTTTGGCCACTGGTAAATATTGGTGACCTATAAGAATAATAAAATATATTATGTACTCTCTGATCTTTGTGAAAATGAGAAAATTATCGATGATATATATATATATATAAATTGACAGTAAAGAAAGTAGCTTGCCGCCTTTATTTCGGTGGAACTTTCTTCTAGGTTAGCAGTATAATCCAAACTTATTCATAAATATTACAAATTGACAATATTTTTGTGAACTGCTGTAGGAATAATCACCGCGGCAGGCGGGTAGTCTATATTTATATTTAGTTGAAATTCTTTTTCTCCAAGTTGTTAGCATGGAGACTTATAGGTCCATATGATATATATACATATATTGGTTGAAATACTCGAATTATAGAACAAACTATTGAAGTCCATACACTATTGTAGGCCTTGTGACTACACCAGTTATTATTTTTAATTTTTGTCAAACGTCCTCACCTCGGTGCCTATGAATATTTGTATGAAACATGAAAATATGTCCAAGAGATGTTAATTGCACCTTTAATGGAAAAAAAAAAAAACAATATTTTGAAACAACTCATGAATTTTACTGGTTATAAGATCTTACCCCAGCCAAAATACTAAATATCAGCTTATTTTGTACGAATACGTTATACACGCCTTCCAAATGTGTTTACAAACGAAAACAGAAATATTATACAATATTGTGTACAATATAGTATACAATATTGTGTTTGGTTTTAAGCGTTTGTAAACACGTTTATATTAGTAAAAATTTCTACTAATTTCAGGGCGAAATAATGATAGCTGCCATCAACAAGAAATTTTCTATTATATCGCCCCATTTAAATAAATTAATTGTGTGGTATAACGTTTTGCTAAATCTAGGTTTGCGGCAGAATATTAAAATCATGTTTAAATATTTCGTTAATATTTCACTCTTAATACCAAGAACAGTATTTATATTTTACGTCGGTTCCAACAGTTGCAAGACAAATCAAATAAGATTTTACACAAATATACTCATTTTATGAAAATTTCAAATATCCACTTTGTTTTCATACAAAATTGAAACATACGGTACACATGCAACATACAGTGCTGCTTGTCGATGAGAACGTTTACTTGCGAACATTTTAGGAGTGAGCTTGCCAACGTTAGTAAAATGAACCTTAGCGAGACGATACCTACAGTGTTTACACTCTACCTACTGTAAGCTGTTAACGCTAAAGTGAGCACATTCAAAATCAACCTGTGGAAGAAATACTTGATAACTACGTACGTAATACCGTACAGTCTGACATGCAGACTCCCGGTTAGTTTGGCAGCGATTTAAGAAAGAAAGTTCTCCGCCTTGAACTTGTATGACACGAGCACTGGGATAATTTATGACCACTAAATTTAGCGTTCGTAGTTTTGCACATAGCTATTAGGGAATGAATCTGTGTATTAGTTAGAAATTTACATTCATGATAACATCACAGTTTCACTTGGTTGACGCGTGAATAAAGTGATATGACCCATGTCAATGATAATTTCACATATCGTAGAAGAATTCAAAATTATAAAAAAGTATCTCCTAAGTATGGCTTCAATAAATGATCAGTTAACAGCGAACTTCCTATCCCTACCTACACTACGATTTACCTACCTATCGCAGTGGCACGTAACAAGCGATACCGCATTATATTCGTAGGCCGACGTCGCCTTTATGCCTTGGTGAGACTCGCCATTTCATTGTAAGTAATGCAGTAGGAAGCTAGAAGCCATTAAGGGTAATTCCCCGCGTTGTTTAACATCGTTTCCCTGCCTTGCACGAGCTATCTCTGTGATCACTTCAATTTGCTTGTGGCGCCATCGTGTTGCGAGCGAAGGAACCACTTCTTATGCGCCCTCAAAATGTGCCAGGGGCAAGGAAGAGGTGACCGTGTTCAGCGATGGCTATCGTAAGTTACTTGGCTGGCCGCACGATGGCACCACGTTTACAGAGCTACATTTAGTCAGGACAAGAACCAAGCCCCCAAAAATGGGAACGAATTCGGTAATAGCCTTTTTTCGTCTAAATTATTGTGTTTATATGCTATTCATGACAAAGTGAAAAATTTTACTAAGACCATTCAAAATGCATGATAGTAACTTTATAATTAATTGTATTTTTGAGGGGTATAAATGCACTCACTGTGTTTATTACTCACATGACAATTTTTATATTAATTGCCAGAAGGATGAAAATAAGCCGATAGGAACAATCAAGCACGGCCTTAAAAATTGCTTACGTTACTGTGAACAATCTGTATAGGCCTATTGCTAGGCAACGTAGCGTGCACCAAGCGAGCTATGTTCATTTTTACTTCTGAGTAATAATATTAATATTTCCAGTTATAATGACTATTGAACTTGGAACTAACGTTTTAATTTATGGCCATACTGCTTGTTTGTTCCGTCGCTCGAATTACTCGAATATTATTCTCTTCTAAATCAAATAAGTTCACCACACAGAATAGGTCTACTACTGATACAGTGTACAATACTGGTCCGAAATAATGTTCATGTGAGTTATATAAACAACTGAATATACTGTGTTTGCACCGGTTAAGCACCAAAGCGAGTCCATGCGACGGGAAACTTTCTGTGTATAATCATACTCAACTACCAGTAAATACGACTCATCTTCCCATTCAACAGTATCTTCATTGATGGCAGAGAGCGAAATAACCCAGGATTACACAGGAGCTGTGGTCCGCGTTTGTTTACTACACGTTCCTAGAAAACCGCAAGAAATTTGTTTGGCCGCGAACTCTACAAGGAACGACGCAGCGGGTAGCGTGGTTCGCTTGAAGCGCGGAGGGAAGTTGAAAGGCGGTGAGTAGCATCTGTTCTCATTATTTATTCGAGAGCAACGTTTTGCAAAGAATGGTCGACGAAGAGAGAAGAGAAGTAGTAGGTCGCGGGAGGGTAAGGGGAGGTACTTGTGAAACAACGCTAAAGGAAGGAAACAAAGGGACCGGAGCCCACGGGCGTAAATATTTGATTCGGAAACATCCCCCAGACGACAGGAAGCTGCTGGCTTCCCCCCCCCCCTCTCCCACACGCTGTTTTTTTTTAAGAAGACGGTTGGGAGTAAAGAACGCGGCCAAGTTAAACGCAGTGAAAGGGTAAGTGCACGTCAAAGGGAAGAGAAATAAAAGCATCAGCTCGAGCGTGGTACGAGCTGTGCGACGCTACTTTTTACAGGACTGAAAGAAAATTAATAGCTTCCATGAAACAGCATTGTGCTAATAAATAAAACAACGGCTTCAATTTGCCTTCGACTTTAATACTGCCAGTGTTCGTATTTTACAGATATTTCTGAATACTATTGGCGCCAGAAAATGTATACATATTGCAGTAGATTTTTTAAAATTATTGTTATTTGTTCTTACCGGTCAAATAATTTCCCCTGACAGAGCTTAAAAATATTTTATTTTTTTGACTGGTCCATGCTGAGGATATTCCAGTGCCATGAAGATAAATAAATACAAACACACTGCAACTTACTAAGTGAAGCTTAACCTGTTTACGGATCTCTTTATGAGGTCCTCCCAGTCCCAAGGCCGGGCAAAAATCACATCAGCACCTGGTGCAGGTAAAATGTCAATTACTGTATTGCGCATTATGATCTCCAATCCACTTGCTTGCCTACAAAAGGCTCCAATGGAGACAATAATTGTCTTTCGATCCTTTCATTTAGACGTTTTTCCATCGTGATCAAGAAGGATTTGGCTGAAGATTGACAGAGATATTTTTTGAGCCTGAATCTCCTAAAATCTTCGAAATTTAGAAGAGACGGATATTTACCTCAACGTCCCTTACTTGAATGTGTAAGCAAAAATTTCAGGGTAATAGATCTTTATAATAAGGCTCCATCAGAGCGAGTTTAACTTTTATATTTGCCCCAAAACGAAACGATTAGCTTCCAACCAAATTACGACTCCAGTGGTATTGATGAATGATGCCCGCAGGAGATTGATTTGATGCGCGGACCTGTTTGAAACGGCTCATCCTGGGGAAGTCACACAACAGTAACTGTCGGAATGGGAAGGTGAGAAATGGGTGACGTGAAGACGGAGTGATTGGGTTCCCTCGAGGATTCAGCCACTGACTCCTTGGTTGCGAGTAGGGTGTGCTGTCGCTATTCCACCGGGGCGCGCACGAACTCCTGCTGAACGTAAAATGCTATGTGAAGTTCCATTTTGTACATTGCTCTCTTTCCCTACGTTACACAGGACCCCATTCCAGCTATCGAGAAGTAAATATTCGTATTTTGACGTGAATACGTCTTTAAATTCCCGACCATAGTGGGAGGCGATCCAGAAAACCCGATGATAAGAAAATCGGGGGATAGAGTTTGGCATTGCAGCTCCGAATCTATCGTCTACATTAAAAATTCAATTACGCCACTCAACTGCCAAAGGCTCAAAGAATATATTACGTTGAGTGAGGACTGCGAAGTATAGCGCGTGACTGGGAAGGGGGGTTGGGAAGGGGGGGGGGCAAATTCACGTTCACAAATAACAACAGACAACAGAATAAATAGTGTTTTTCAGTTTAAGTATTGAATGTCGAGTGGTGTTCTCAGCGCTCTAGAGTTTTTTGAGGGAGAAATGTTTTATCTTGAGTTTTTTGTTTACCAGACTTCAAAACAAAATGTATTACATTTATGTATGAGATATTAAATGCGAAGGAGTATAGAAAAATGATTGCCCGTATCCTAATATTGTATTTAACTCTGGTTTTATGATAGTAAATTTTGTATTTCTTCATGACCGTTGGTGGTCTGACTGTACCGGTAATTGGAAATTTTTCAAAATATAATTGGTAAAGAAACAGTTTCCTCTCTTTCTCTCACTTGGTGAACCCGTATCAACATACTCTTCGAACCACTCGGGGGTGGGGGTGGGAGGAATCCTCTATTTTGTGTTGGAAAAGATATTCCAGCTGGTGGAAGTAGTGATGGAGTTACTGTATGCATGTTTCGGCAAGCTACCACACCAGGCGAAGTCTCCCAAAGAAACAAGTAAGTGGTAATTTTTAGCGAAATGTGATATGTTATCACAATGTAGTCAGGAGTAACACAACCAAAATAAATGATTTATAAAGGACGGCTGTGAGCATCAATGCGAAAGTAAGATTTTTTCAGGCACACCTGCGGTAGGCTATACCATCGTTGTTTGTTTTTGCTATCAGTTATTACTGTAGGACAACAGCCCTTGGTTTACATACACTATCTACCAAAAAGGAATTGGGCACCCGTGATGATAGGTAATTCAGTACGTCAGTTGACTTGTATTTCACGACCTCCGGCTTAGGACCGCTGGTGTTTGTCCGTGGTAGCATGAATACAGAGGCTTATTGTAACATTCTGTATAATGAAATGCTCCCAACATTGTAGCATTTTTACGAATGGAACCGTGTTACTTCCAGGATGACAATGCCAGGTGCAAGGGCTACTATGCATTGGTACGTCGACAACAATGTTCGTGGATTGGACTAGCCCGCCCAGAGCCCCGACCTCAACTCTATAGAACATCTTTGGGACGAATTGGATCGCCAGATGAGGGCTCATCAGGCGCGGCCAAAATCCATTGCTCAACTCATGGAATGGTTGCAAGAGGAATGGCGACGAATCCCCGTGGATGTCCTGCAAACACTCGTAGAGAGCATGCCAGACAGGGTGGCTTCTGTTATAGCAGCAAAAGATGGCCCTACGAGATTGTAACGGGATGACAACCACCGAGCAAACATTGTGGACAGGTGCCAGATTACTTTTTGGTAGATAGTGTATTTTGTACGATGAGGAAAATCACACTTTTATTTGAGCCTTAACTTCTTTTTTTTTTTTTTTTTTTATATGTTTGCTATTTAGTAGCCCGATATATTTTTCGCGCTTTACCGAAGTACTGTATTCCGGCTTCTTCGCGAGATCTTCAGCGACGCAGCTCCGGTCGCTCGTGATCTGTGGCGTTCGAGTTATCGCTCTATAGCTCCGCTTTCCCCCGCTGATATTGGACTGCCACCTGCAGAACTCGGCGTCCGCGAGCGGTATTGACGGAAAAGTTTCGTAAGCTCCGCTCGAAGCTCTCGCTCTGAATAACTGGCGCCGTGGAGCTTGTCGCAAAACTGACTAAATAACACGGCGTTTCCTACAGACACGCACATACACGCACTGCTGTTAGCATACGTCGGTACAATTAGGGCGAACTTTGTTGCTAGGCAGGAAAGGGAAATAAAAAATTCTGTTAGTAGATTTGATGCCTTGGAGCCAGTGAATTGAAAAAAATTTTAAAAAATAAAAATAATAATAATTCTGAAGGTATTTTTTTTTGTAAATTACAAATTCGGCTTCACTCGAATGTTGTACAAGAAACTACACAAGTAGAGCGTCTAAGTTGATGTCATTATGGCTTCCCAGAAGGTGATTATCATGTCTAATGGCACCGACAAATATGAGAAACTAGGTTTGTCTATATTTACAAAGCCTAACAATCGAAAATATAGTGACGTCTTGGTGGCGTAACGGGCAGTGTATGATTTCATGTGAATATTAATATTATACATACATATTGTATATTTAATGATAACTTTGGTTGCTATTCTGTTTGGGTGTTTGTAATTGTGTTTCACCTGGCTACACGCGGTGTTAGTGTGGGCCGTTTTGTGCTTGCTATCCTTAGTGTTGGCGACAATGCTTCTTTGAGACAGTAGCATCCAGGCTCTCATAAGTCGAATAGGGAGAACGAATCCTTACCGAAGATACCCGGAGTCCAGGTTTTACGGTCTTACAATTCGACTTTAAAAAAAGTGTTGCATTTCTAAACAGTATTTACTGCCTACTCATCGCGTGAATATAAAATAAACGATCACGCATTTTTTCTCTTCAGAAATTGTAAAAACATGTGCTTGGTTATAAAATTTGATTTTAATGGAGGTAGCACAGCCGTCTTTGTCTATGATCCTGCCGCATCCGTTTGTCCATATTTACATAAAACTATTTACAAAGATGTTTCATCTTCATGATTATCGTTCTTAGTCTCACAAATAAATTTGTGTAAAGAAATTACTGCAGATAAATGACGCAATCAATTATTTTGCGTATAAAACATAGGCCAGTATTAAACTAAATAAAATACAGGCTGGCGGCGTCATGCGCTGTCTGCCAACACAACGAAGTGAGCCTTTATAGTTTACTATGTATTTTAACGTTTGCAGCACCGTAGAACCTACTTCGGCAAACAAATGAATAAGATAAATTTCTTTCGTTATACCGTTTAGTAGTGACGCTTCTTCTGTGCTCTTTGCTAGTGTCGGTTTCACAAATTTTGCTTTGGGATAGTCGATGCTAGTCAGCTGTGCGGGACGCTTGCCGTGGTCCAGTCGTGTGAGAAGCTTGTTGTCAATTAGCCTGCGCGAATATATAGGCTGTCAGTCGCGTCGTGAAGAGTTACCCCAAGTGTATAGAGGAAAATTCAGTGGAATAACATTCACTGAATGTCAGTTGCTAAGCTACTGCCGACTGGCGAATCAAGCAAATTAACTGGGAAAAAGTGGCTTATTGCATTGTAATTCTTAAGTCAGTGGGAATCACCAATAAATCAGTAAAATTCAGCCACCAGAGTAATTATTTATTAGGCACAGATTTTCAGCTGCTCAATTTTCTTTATTTTCACCAATTTGGCTCAATTCTCACTGAACCAAGTTTAGAGTGTGTTTTAATGTGAGCGGCGATGCAATAATGTAAAAAATATATTAAAAACCTTGACTTTGCTACGCCGCGGATAGTTTTTGAGCGAAAAGATATTTCGGTGCTGGCAGCTTGTGAGACATTTATGATGATAAGTCCGGACACCAATTACAACGTCGGATGTCACGAGCTGAGCATAGTGAAACCGTGATTTTTAGAACCGCGATTAAGTGCGTCATTATTCTCCAGTATTTAGCCTCTTTCGGTGCAGGATGTTTTGCGAACGTTTTACTGCAATCAGGGTTAAACACACATCTGTAGGCTGTTCATGATGTAATGAGCACTTTTGAATGCTCTGCTTAAGACCTACTTGTATGCACGTTGTGTATTCATCCACCTTATGTAAAATTAACATTGCCATGGGCATCATCCCTTTATTCATGCGTCGGTCAAGTGAAACTGTGAAATTATTAGAAAAGTGAACATTTTATAAATCTGCTAATTTTTACACACTGAGGCGTAAAAAAAATTTAAAGCGTAAGATATAATTTAAATAATCACAAATGGTTACCTAAAACTTTTTATTTGACGTTAACTTAGGCCTATGGAACTACTTTTCATCCATCGTTACCAACTTCACCAGGTGCATGTTACTCAGTGCGCCCGTTAAAATATATGTAGGCAGGGGCAGTGACATTTTTCTAAGGTTGATTTCAAAAGTGCTCACTTTATCGTGAACGGCCTTTACGCCTATATCTCTTTTCGTTAGCTTCGCGCATCACACATTCCCGATCTCAAAACGTTCCTTGGTGCAGTCCACATTCCCGGTTTCATTTTTGCACGCTTTTACTGAAACATCCAGTATATTTACGTGCCTTTTCCTTTAAAATGGTTCTAGCGTGGGATTTTTGTACTTGTTGTGGGGGCTGGTTGAAAACGATGGCGAGTTCAGCCAGCTATTATTGATCTACATTCTACGCACGGGAGCATTTTCCTCCCTGCACGTCATGAAAATGCGTGTTTGCCGAAGTAAAAGCAACTTGTATAAGTGTGTGCGTGTGTGTGTGTGTGTGTGTGTGTGTGGTGAGTTTGTTTGGTGTGCAACCGCAGCGTCGACGTCACGAACGGAAGTTGATTAATTACGCCCCACTGGGCAGCGGTCGGCATTTGTTCCCTAAGGAAGGAGTCCTCAAGTATTCTCTGCTTAGTAGCGTAGGGTCACGGAACTTTCAACCTACTGAAATTATACTATTTCGCATGAAGGTGGCGTTGCGCAAGAACTGGCTACACGCGAGATTAAGTTTTTTTGGAATAACTACTCGTAACTGATTTGTTGGTCATCGTTTTGAAACACACTTTTTCTTGCGAGCCAGGTGCCGCATGAAAGACAGGTCACGCAAAATGTGTAGCAGTTGTTTGTAATGGAGCATAGTGTTCTAGAACGCAGAAGTCAATATTTGGAACGCCATTTATTTATGTGTAGGACCTTTTGGCGCGGTAATATTTAAATATTTGTAATATTGTTAGTATGCAAGCCAAGGAAATCAGTTGGAATTGTAAATATTCCAAAAGAAAAATTGTGACAAAAACTTAATAGATTTAACATTTAATTGGAATCTGGATTATGAATTGCTATTTTAATTTCACACGTAGTGAGATAATGCCCAGACAAAATCTACTGAGAACGTAGTCTGTTCATATGGTGTTTTTTTTTGTGGCAAAGACGCATTCTCACTCTACTTGTTTAGCCCACCACCGGACAAATTTCATAATAGAAACACAACTGACAGCATAAGTATTCACAACAATATATTTAACAAGTGTATTTTAAGCAAAAGGATAACAGGCTGCAGATATGACTAATGTCGAAATATCGTGATACTGTGAAATAATTAATGTTGACCGCAGAATACGTCAACTTGAACAAATAACATCAAACACAGCTCACATGAAATTGAAATCTTGAATGTGAAAGAAACAGCTTTGCCTACACATATTTAATTTTGTAGAGGATTTTATAACGTTCCAATGACATAGATTACACTAACGTAAAGCAAAACAGCAATATTGAACGAAGCATGTTATAAATTAAAGATACGTTACTTCGACAACACACATGTAGGTAGCTTTGCTATGTAGTAATTACGGAATTTACCCTCGTTATGACGTACTAGCTGAACGCTCGACGCTTAGGAGATGCATATATCAATCGCAACGAAGTCAATAATTTTTTTTCAATACTTAACACAGAAAAAAACATGAAGTTAACACTTCCGATTCCTCTGTTCTCTATACGCCTGGTGTATAAATATTTTTTATGTAAAATATAATATTTTAGTATTCATTATATATGTCAAATTTATCACCATGTTTACACAATGCTCTCACATGGTAACAATATTTATATTACCAAAAATGCTTTGGAAACATGTTGAAAAAATATATTCTCGTAACTCTATAACTCAAATATTGTATTTATTACAAAATATAATTTTACGAAACGTACAAAATTGTCTACGTAGCTCCAAGTTTTCAACAAACTTGAAAGTCTGTAGAAATAGCTTTTTGAAATCCAACAATAATTTTACACATTAAAGATTAACGGTTCGAAAAATTTACTTTAATTCTCCTGTAGTGTTAGATAAGTGGTCTTGAAAAATAATTGGTTTGAAATATTTATTTCTGAAATATCATAAATTAGTTAAAGACAGCATGGCATTAAAACGTCTCGAATACTACGAGAGATTTACTTGAAGCCATTTCTTAGAGTAAAATGTATTTTGTATATCACCTGCATTCCTTTTTTATCATTCGTCCGGAATTCTTTGTGGTACACCAGTCACGCCCTAAACGATTCGGTATCACTTCCTACGGAAACTACACAGTTACAGTGTGAAGCAGTTTTGTTTAGTTCTTCTTGCTCTCATAACTTCTGAATGTCTCTCTTTGTTGTAAGTAATCTCCGTGGCCTCGACGCTAGGCCACCGAACTATGCGCAAAGCTTCAGGGAATAAGATAATTCTTATTCAAAAACTTTTCCACCTGCGTAAAAAATGCCCATACAGGGATACCATTAAAAAATATTCCACACCTAACGACAAGTTTCGGTATTCTGTTTACGTTTCTGAAGTGTATGTTTTGAGAGTGAAAATTGTTGAGACTGGCATTTCCACAATCATTTTTAGGTAAGGTACGGAAACATCTGTTTACGACATGTAAAGTTTTAGAGAAACGTGCAGCAAAATTTTCTCTTTATGGTTAAAACATAAATTGATACTCACAGCTGAGAATCTCAAGAGGGCAGTTGCCGATGTAAAGACAGCCCAGCCAGGCGGGACTCTTGCACTCAAAATTTTCATCTGTGAGAATTTCACTGTATAAATCAGTTAACAGCACCGGAATCTTATTCAACAGCCACTTCAGTCAATTTAACTGAAGAATTAGTGAATAAATGCAAGTTTTCCTTCCCTTATTGATTCTGTGACATTTTCCACTGATCCATCAACCATTTCTTTCGCTGTATTTCAGTTATGTGTTTTTTGACTGATGGATTAGTTTCACAAGTTATATCAAATAAAATAAAAACGCATAAACTAATAAAACCCATTAATTGCAATTTTCTCAATTTGATTTTCGTATTTTCTAATACCAATTTACCAGGCAACACGAACATTCAGTCTTTCATTTTTTTTATAAGTCTTTAATTTCGTTTTCACGTAATGATCTAAACGCTCGGTTTGTAGGTTTAGATAGCATTCAAAGTGAAGTGAGTGTATTCACACGTACAGATTTTTATATCAAGGCTAATGACACAATTTTTCTAAAAACGAAAAGAAAGAACACTCAATTTAAAGCTACGTATTTTCGATATCAAATACCATACGTATATTTTCTTCAATAAATTCAATGTTTTTGTTTGCTCGATTGGTAAGGTAACGGTATGGAGGGGCATGCTTTGGGTTCAAATCCTGGTCACTAAGAATGGTTTTACCGTTTTAATTACTTTAAATGCAGCAATATAAACAGTGACTATCGGAAATACGTTTATTTCTCATAATGATTTCACTTAATTCAATAAAAGCAATATCTGATTCACCACACACAATTCGCTGTCAATTATTCTATCAGAGAAATTGTTTAACTGAAACAACTACCGGTTTTCCACCGACAATAAGTGGAGCCACCTATTCGAATTTAGAAAGTAACGCTGTTGAATTGTCCGTAAATGTACCTACCTTGCCGGCTGCACTGGACATTGATTATCTTGTAAGTGTTCCTATCCTTATTCGAACATATTCACATAAGCTACTTGTGGCGCCAAACGGTTACCAAAACGGTTCTTGTCAGGCAGAAATATGTAGCATATATACTTTCTGTTGAGCAGTACTTATATTCCAAACGTTCTGGCTATCATCCTTTTAATATCTCTGAAATGTGTCCAAAAATCTGGCCATTATCTCTATTCCCAGATTTTCTCTCTTGCTCTCTCTCTCTCTCTCTCTCTCTCTCTCTCTCTCTCTCTCTCTCTCTCTCTCTCTCTCTTGGGATACCCTGGTTACACGCGCTAAATTTTTTATCTCTAGCTAATCCTACAAGAGACGAGAAGGGACATTTGGAAAGCAAGCATGGACGGCGCTTTCTACAGAGTTTTACAGGGCGAAAAAAAAAATTTCGTTTACCCAGCACATTTGTGCTTAAATTTCCGAATATTCTGACTTTAACTGCAAAGCAGAATTATTAAATTGACGTATTCCTTTCTAAAGCCCGCCGAAAATGGAACCATTTTCCTTACGAAATTGCAAGCGTGGAGTCTTGCTTGCTGCAGGACGTATTCGTCAACTAGAAATATCGATGCCTATGTGAAGTTTTGCTGACTGGTCTACTATTTTTCGGTAATTGGAATGGTGCTATTTTCTCTACCTATTTCTTTTCTAGTTTCCGATCTCAACCAATTAGAGCAAGGAATCGTGTCACGTGATTTCATTTACATAGAAAATTATTGTTTTCGCGGTATTTTCGCAAACTATGGATATGGGAATAATAAGTGGACAAAATAACATATAACAGTGTTAATAGATGCATGTAGGGAATAAATGTGTTTTAATACAGTTGGTCACTCGAATTATCATAAAAATAATTTGCACACAGCAGCCATGCATAGAATTTGTGTGGCTATTAATGAGATTAGTCCTGGTACAGAGGTTAGGGAATGTCAGACAAAATTATATAACCTCAACTGAATAGTCGAAGTGATACCGTTGATGGAAGTTTGCTGCAGTGTAAATACCAAGCAAAATTAATCTAAAATTGGTAGTTCTACCTCCACATAAAATTAAACCTAAAATTTCTCGTGTTCATACACTTATATGATGTTCATGGTAAAATGAGCACTTTTGAAAGTCCTGCTTGAGATCTACTTGTTCGCATTTGGTGTATTTTTCTGCCTTATATTAAATTAACATTGTCATGGGCTTCATCACTTTATTCATGCGTTGGTCAGGGGAAACTGTGGATTTATTTTGATATGATATGAAACTCAGTTCGTCCGTTAAAATATATGCACGTAAAGATAGTGACTATTACTGAGGTTGAATTCAATACTTCTCAGTTTATAGTGAACAGCCTTTATACGGACAAAACTCACTGCCGCTGCAAGTCGCGCGCGGAACCCGAAACTATCAGTGTGCAAGAGCAGGGTTGTTTTCGATATGGCAATATCCGAGCGTGAGATTGATATGTAACTGTTAATTCTAGAAATAGAAGACCGACCAGCATTATGGGACGGCTGTTCTAAAAAATATGAGGACGAAAATGTACGGAAAAGAATGTGGCATGGGAAAATTAAATCAGCTTGAAGTGTCAAAGAAACATTTATTGTAGGTGTGGAGGCCTACATGCACATAGCTTCCTATTCAGTTAAATTTGTTTTGAAGTGCTACCTGCCCTTCCTCCAACAAAATACTAAGCAAATAAATTTCGGTAGGATATTGGGCGTGTTACGTTTCTTGCGTGTGTTGTGATGTTGGAAAACCTATGCAGAGTCTTCTCGTATGTAATGCCATCCCTGTCGCAAATGAAATTGTGTAATACACAACATGCCTTCACAGTTTCTACTCTAAAGTTAGTATGTGCATCAAGGGGGCGATGGAAAATGCTCTACTTATTTGCCATGATGCCGAATGTGCGCCCGATGTATCTGTGAGCACGACTAAGCCTGTAAGCCTGTCCCTTTCATTGCTTAAATTGTTGCTGGTATACAGCCTCATTAGGTGAGTGAAGAGGTCTTGAGAGCAGATGAGGGTGATTCACGTGCATATCGAGCGATGCGTGGCATAAACGGGAGATCCCCGAGAAAACTCCCCGATCAGTGGCATCGTGCGGCACGATTCCCACATGCGAAAGTCCGAGAGTGGCCCGGCCGGGGATCGAACCCGGTTCGCCTGGGTGAGAGGCGAGCAGGCTAACCACTCAGCCACCGCGGCTCCTCGGCCTCATCGGGTTTTCCAAAAGTGGGAATGCCTCGTCTCCTACAAAAACCTATAGCATAGGTGTAATATTTGTTGCAGAGATGGGACGTTCGTCTGGGATTCGCAAGTTGTTGGTTACAAGTTTGGCATAGATACCGGAATCTTTTTAAATTGATGAATCGCTCCATTTGCAGTATGCTCCGACGTCGAGACTGGCGAACTTGTAATCTGCGTGCAGGTAGCAAGTAACAAAATAGAAAATAATTTATTGTAGTTATTATACAAAGATCCGCTGTTAGGTGGTTGATTAATCCTGATATGTTTGCCTTCGACGGCTCCGATACAGTTGGGGAATCGTGCAGGGTTTTAAAACTATTATGCGATTATTTTCCATTACTCCGTATGTTCCTGTAGACACGTATCTTTAACATCGGTTAACACACTTGTCTTACTAAGTTCGGGCAGTAGTCATCCCAAGTCGGAAACTGTGACAAAACTCACTGAAACTGCATCCCGTCACCAGATAACCTGAAAACTGGAAAATAATGTTCTGTCGTTCACTTACAGGTATACACTTACAAAAGACGTGGAAGCTGATAAGTAAAGTTAATTATTTTTTTACTTTCAGGCGTGAAGTGCAAAAGAAGTGGAAAAACATACGGGAATGTTTTTTTTTTTTTTTTTTTCGGAAGTTACAACGCCTGAAATACGTACGTAGCGGTGCGGAAAGTAATAAAAAAAAAAAAAAGCACGTATATTTATTTTGACCAGCCTCAGTTTCTTAGGCCTCTATAAGAAAGGGGTTGAACTGCTTCCAACATTGAGCATACTGCCGAGCCGGAAGCATCAGAATGTTTGGGAACGCAATCACTCCCAACTCCTCGCCCTCCGAACAAGAAACCGCGCAATGATGATAAGGTTGGCAAGGAAATAATAACTGTACTCAAACCAAGCATAGCAGCCCAAGGGGAAAGAGAACGCCTTGATTCACACAAACGGTTTTATTGTCGTTGATAGAGGACTTCAACAAAATATCAGATTATTCAAAGTAGTGCGAAAATTGACTCGCTTGGTCCAGCGCTATCAACCGCCATGTGTTTCCACTTCACACAATTCACAACATGGACACCAGTCCACTCCACTTACGGCAGCCTACGGTATTGCTGCTACTCAAAGTCCATCACACTTGGAACAGCACTGATATTATTGTACTTCGTATTGTTATGAAGTAGCATATATGTAACGCGGATCCAAGCGCAGCGCAATAAATGGACTAAAAATCGAGCAATTTTCTCATTTTTAAGCAACTTTTTCAAATCTTCTGGAGACATCATTTTCTCTTCAATTTTATTCTCAAAATCAAGCAATTAATGCAAAAATCAAGCTAATTTAATCCAAATATATGTTATAAATAAACGTATTTTTTTTTAACTTGCTGAGCAGGGTCCTGTTCCAGTAAAATTTGATCTAAATCTGCAAACCAAATCAATTAGTAAAAAAAAATCACATAATTTGATGAGATTCCTAAAATAACTCTAAATAATGCATAAATTTTCCATTTTTAATTTATTTTAAGCCTCTATATTCTATAAAAGCTTCTTTCTCATTTATTAGTTTTAAACCATTTTTATCGAATATTTTTCCATGTCGATCTGGTAATGTAATTTTATACTTACTATCTAGAATATTATTTTTTTTTTTTTATCAAAATTAGATTCATAAATATGAAAATCTGTAGCAGCATACCATTTATTTTGTTCGAGATCTTGTAGTCTAGTGAATTCAAACGGATTGTTCAACTTACTGAGAAGCGATTCCATTTTGATTAATAAAGCGAACATTTATTAAAAATATTAAAAAAATTGTGCTGAAATTTTATCGAAATATGATGCTTTAGCTTGCAAATTTGGATTAAAAAAGCCTGCTCACGGGAGCTTGAAACATGCTGACATTTGTTTGATTTTGGCCTTAAATTTGTTTGATTCTGAGCACCAATTTGAAAGATTCTCCAGGAAATGGGAAATTTACAAGATTTCGTATTTAATTTGCTTGAATTGTATCTAATTTAGTGCGCTGCGCTAATATACGCATTACATATCTACTGAATTTATTTAAAAAAAATTGAAATATGAGCATATTTGCCCCCATTTCAAAAAAGCTCAAATATAATTGACACTAGGAGAAAAATCTCATTCAGGTTAACAAAATTATTTTTTATTCGATTAAACAACTTAACTATACATCTAAAAATTCGTATTAATCTGTCGAAACATTTTGTCGTTTCCGTAAAATCGTTTACATCCTCCATATATTAATTTTAAAATTTATACCTTCTCTAATTATTTCTTTCAGATAATCATAAGTTAAATTCCTTTGGCTAATAACAACAATATTACAAATTGTGTTTGCTCCAATAGCTTTATCGAAATCAAAACTAATTTTTGTGTTTGTATTTTATTTAACTATAGCTGTTTTCTATATAAGCAATCAATAATATATAATGGTCTTCGACCCAAAAATGAATAATAATTGATAGCACCATCAAGGTTTAGAGTCGGCTTATAATAAGGTTAATTAATTCTATATACATTATCTAGTTTTGATCTATCACAAAAATTATTTTCAATATCTAGAGTACAATTTTCTTTTGGAAAAATTTCATTTCTTCCATTTCGAATTCAAATATTTCTAACATTACAGTGATCAAACATAGAAACGTGTACATACTGATCAGCACTATTTTTTATATTAGTTTGAAAACCTATAATTACAAAATCAATCATGTCAAATTGTAAATTATTAAACTGATCATTTATATCAAAGTTAAAAACAGTTGGTCGATCAGGAACTTCTTTTTCTAAAAATTGCCAATAATTAAAACTAATGTGTTTTTTAGGGATTTTGCTTATTTTTCTTTAATTTTAATGGCTGTGTTAGATTCGTATTCAGCAATAGGCCAATAATTTCTAATTTTTGAATAACAATTTTACCTGGCTCAGCATAATCTCTATCAAGTGAACCATCCGCTTTATTATTTTTGAAAAACATATAAATAATTGTTATCGGATGAATTACTAATAAAAGTAATTTTATAACCGCCTTTCCAATAAATTTCATTGCTGTCTCTAATAAAATCAAACAGATATATCAGTGGTAATATTATTTCATTTGGTTTAGCACTATGAGTAGATTTTACTCGATAATAGTCCTCAATACCAGTTAATTCTAAATAAGTTTGTTCACCTGGAGATCTTAACGAAGTATTCATCATTGTTGATATTATTCCTGGATTATCAATAGCTTCAATAATAATTATGGCCATCTTTTGAGATTTCTACTCTATAAAAATGAAAAGGAAAAAAGTTAGAACAAACATCAATATTATGTAATTTATCATATTTTGCCGCATTTCCTTCTTTATCTATTTTTAGTAATCTAAATTGTTCATAAACGTAATCATCATTTGGAAAAGAAAAGCCATCAACTATAGGAATATCAAATTCAATTCTATGATTGTGAATATTTAAATTCCCCCTTAGTTTGGTCTATTGGAGAAAAAGTTTGTCTCTCGAAACTCTCCCTATATATATCTGAAAGATTCATCAAAGGATGTTTCTCAAGTTAAATCACTCCTTAAAACATTCAGAAATTATAAAAAGAATCATGAAGCAGAGTATGAAAAAATAATAAGAACGAACTTCCGTTAATCGACAAATTACGAGATACTGGTAAAAAAAAAAAAAGTAAAACAAGCGAAAAATAAATAAAAATTTAATAACAACACAAGTTCCAATTGCAGCAAAAATGTAGATTTTCCACCAACACCAGAATAAACATCATTTGAATGAGAATTATTCTCAGAACATAAATCTCCAAATTTGGAAGAGCAAATGGGGATTGTACCCATAACAATTTTAACGCATCCTGATTCTAATATATATCTTGGAAAAGAAATTTCCCAAAGACTTATTGTTATTGATGCAATGTATGGTTTACGAAGAGAGGAGCGTAATTTTTACATTGGAGTTACAAGAATAACGATAAATAATGATAAACTACCTTATAATGGTAAAGAATATAAATTAACAGAAGAGGGACTTTCTAATTTGTTTAAAAAAATGACCAATCAGATCTTGAAGATAAATACACCGACATTGTTATTGGAACCGCTGTTGCATACCAAAAATATGATCGCGGTGGGAGAGTAAACTCGAATAGAAGTTGGAAGTATGCAAATATAATTAAACCAATGTATTATAATCATTTAAGAAAATCAAATTGAAAATCAGTGCCAAATTCACCCAAAAGTATGATTTCTCCAAGAACTCCTAGATTTTGAGAACGTATACAGAAATACAATATTTTTCCGAAAGATGTTTGGATGGGCGATGTTATAAAACTGACCAACAGATTGTTAGTTATTCTTGGCGAAGAAAACATTGGAAATAACAATTATTACAATGAAAAAGTAAGCATAATAGATATGTTGAGCAGTAAATTTTATGAATTTGTTATTAATAATCCAAAAGGAATAACATCTTACAAGAGTTTTAAATGCAATTCCACATCCTTTTTGGAATGCTGAACACCACGTTAAAGGAAAAATAAATTGGTCATTAAACAATTGGCATTTTCCCGAGATGCATTTGCCCGGTTATAATTATTGAAAAGATTTACAAATTTAAATGAAAGATTAGAAAAAGGAGACAATAAGATAAATATATTATATGAAGCATGTAAATATCATAATATTGCTTATAGAGATCATAAATATTTAGAATATGGACATGAGGCTGACAAAATTTTACAAAAGAAGCAAAAGAAATTATGCTAGATAAATATATTCCAATTGGTGAAGAAATTGCTTCTGCAGCTGTTGTTTCAAATATGTTTACAAAAAGAAAATTAGGATGGGGCATTAAAATTTATTAAATTATTATTATTTTTTAAATTAAAGATGAAGATAACAAATATAATTTTCGATATACCCATTGCTCAATTAAGAGATTTGGGTATGGATAAATTGTTAACAAAAGATCAGCTTGAGAGAAAAAATGAAAAATTGAAAGAAGGCAAACGTCTGAAATTAACTTTGACACTATTAACACTCAAAAACATAGCCAAAGAAAAAGCTGGAAATGGTTTACATCATGGCAGTTTTTTTTACCAATGTTAGTTCCAATTTTAGGTGCACTTGGTGGTTTACGAGGAGGAGCTACTGCTATTTATAATTCTGTTGAAGAAAGTAGAATAAATAAAAAATAACTAGAAGAATAATAGAGATATGATTTAGCAATGGAAAGTAAATCAGGAAGTGGTTTAGTTGCAAAAAAAGGGAGGCACCAAAAAAAAATTTGAATACAACAACATTATCTAATATTGATATTGAAAAATATGTAAGAATACTAAATATGAAAAATTTCAGAAATGTTTATATGATTGATGAATTACCAAATAGAAAGCACAAAAATGAATGTGCTATGGTTAACATTGACATTTCATCAAATTCTGGTACTCATTGGGTTTGTTATTTTAAATAAAATAATTATGTTTAATATTTTGAATCGTTTGGAGGCAATAGTCCTAGTAATTTGATTAATTACTTCCGAAACCGAAATGTTTATAATAATAATAATATAATTCAGAATTTTAATTCAGTTATATGTGGACATCTATGTTTAATTGTATTACATCATTTTTCGATAGAAATTATGTTCCACAATATAATTTATTTATTATTAAATGACAGATATATTTCAGTAACCATTAATCAAATCTTTGGATACAATTTTCGGCACTAATAATTATGCATTAAAAAAAGCTGTAGATTCAAGATACAAATTTATTGCTTCTGATATAATAAAATATGCAAATTCAAAGTATAAAACTATTGTTTCTGATTTTAAAAAAGATGTATATTCAAAATATAAAACTATTGCTTCTGATTTTAAAGAAGATTGAGACTCAAATTACAATAGTTTTGTTTTTGCTTTTGAAAAAAAAAAACACACACACACACAAGTAGATTCTAGATACAAAACTGTTTTATCTATTACTTCATCTATAACTTCTCCTTATGCTAAGAAACATACGTGTATTCAAGATTCGATACTACTGTTCCCGATTGTGCATTAAAAAAGGAGTAGATTAAAAATACAATATTATTGTTTCTGATTTTAAAAAATTATGTAGATTCAAAATACAATACTATTGCTTCTGGTTTGCAAGATCAACTTAGTAAAGTTTTTTGATTACACAACAGATAATGTTTATCTTCATAATCATAAAATTAATATTATGGCTGATCCTATAGATGGAAAATATGCAGTCAATAAAAGATTTATTGATGATAAATTACAAAATTTAAACCAATCAGTTTTGTATTATTGCGATACACTTGTTTACTCGAAAGATGAAAAATGCAATGAAGAAAAATCTCATATATTTTATTTATTTGCAAAGTGGCATAAAAATGCAGATATTTTTTATTAAGATAATCTATTTTTCTTTTCTTTTTTGATGGAATTTACTGTTTATAAAATAATTACTTATAATTTACCTGATGATACTCTAACTGTTATTAAGGATTCTAAAATAATAGATTACTAAGCCTTTTGTTGTTGAAAGAGAAGATAAATTGGTATTCAAAATATAAAAAATAAAAAATCTGAATATGGTGATGCCTTTATGACTATAATAGGGATATTCTTAAAATATAAAGAATAAATAAATAAATTTATTTTTTTTACTATTAAATGGAGAGCACTTGGTTCTTGGAGTGTAAGAAGATTACTAGAAATAATTATGTAAAAATTTTAAATACTAATAGTGGATGATTAGTTTGGAAAAGTATATGTTCAATATGTCATTCTAATAAATAAAAATTTTAAAAAATGTTGCCCAATGTAAGCGAAGTCATAATAAATTAATTATGTAAACCTGCTAGAAGAAATTTTACACGAAGAAAACTAATATATAATGGAATTGACGATTTATGGCAAATTGGTCATGTTGAGATGGACACTGGTAATTTAAAAGGTATATCACATTTAAATAATGGATATAAGTCTATTATGACAATTATTGATGTTTTTTCAAAATATTCATTTGCTATATCTATAAAAGATAAAACAGCTAAATGTGTAGCAAGCACTTTAGAATGTATATAGATAATATGAAAACCACTTAATATTTAAAGTGATGCTGGCTTAGAATTTTATGATAAAACATTTAAAGAACTTATGCAAAAATATAACATCAATCATTATTCCACATCCAGCAAATTTAAAGCTAGTGTTATAGAGAGATATAATCGTACAATGAAGAATAAAATGTGGAAAAAATTTGCTTTAAATTGTAATATGACTAAATATATTAGAAGATTTAGTAAAAAAATTCAACAATATAAAACATAGAACTATTGGTATGACCCAATTAAAGTAAATAAAAAAATGAAAAAAATTAAGACAACGAGATTTGCGAATATGTTTACTAAACCGAAATATAAAGTTGGCAATGTTGCCCAAATTTGCAAAAATAAACTAATTTTTGACAAGGGTATACTCCTAATTGGACAACAGAATTATTTTCAATTTTTGAGGTTTTAAATAATGAGCCAACTTACAAATTAAAATATACTTATGGAGAAGGAATTAAAGGTAGTTTTTATGGATACGAAATTATAAACACTAACTATCCTGATGAATATTTGGTTGAAAAAGTCTTAAAAACTAAAGGTGATAAAATTTATGTAAAATTTATGTTTTGATAATTCTCATAACTCTTGGATTAATAAAAAAGATATTTTGTGAATTTTAAATATTTTTCTTGAATTGGTATCGACAAACTATTATATTTTATTTAAATGCACTACAATATGATTAATTTCATCGGTTATATCATAATATTTTTTATCTGTATTAAATCTTATAAATGTACAATCTAAGTGTACCTGTATATACTTTTGCCTCTTTATTTCATGTATGACATCTCTATCTCTATGATTAAACTTGTCACATTCTTTAGCCAATTTTAGAACAGGAAAATATAAATCTATTCTATAATTGTCTATAGTCTATTGTTGTTTAAAATTTAAATGTTTAAAACATTTAATAATGCATGAGATATATAGTATTTTTCTTTTGTTTCTTCATAAATATTTATGTTTAAATTAAGCTGCTTAGAAATTTGTTTTACCAATTATCTATTGGCTATTCTAGATTTTGTCAATAGTTGTATTAATCCTTTTTTATTGATATAACTGCATCATTATTATAATGATTAATGTTTTTAAGAAGTGTTTGTTTATGTTTTTTTTAACCATTTTCATGGTTTGTTCTAAAACGGTCTATAATGGCTTTTCTTTGTGTTTTTATATTTTAGAATTTCCACTTTACATTTTCCTTTAAACCAAGGTTCGTTTTTAACATCTAATACAACAGCTATCTTGTTATCATTAAAAATTAAATTATTTAAATTAAATAATGTAGTCAATTCGTTGTCATTTTCTGTTTTATGTCCTTGTATTGTTTGTCCTTAGATTCTGCCATATTGTAAACACCGAGTAAGTATGTAGAAAATCAGTATTTTTATTTGTATCCTTTTAATTAAGGAAATAAAAAAAATAAACCAGATTCATTAACAAAATGTAGCTTATCCTCATCATATCCATATTTTTTAATTGTGGGAAGAACTTCTTTAGTAACCCATTTTATAAATAATTTAGTTTTCTTTTTTAGAATAAAGAATTAAAGAATAAAGACCAGATTCATCCATATAAATAGTATTTTTTTCATGATATCCATCTAATATATGAGTATCATCAGCATCTATATTTTTACTGATTCTCTTTTTTAGTATATTTTAGAAATATATTAGCCACATCTTTAATTATCTAAATTTTCTAAATCATTAACAATATCTCTCATTTTATTTATAATTTTATTATATGATTCACACTTTACACCAAACAATGAAATTAGTAAAGAAATGTAGTAAGCCATTTGTATATATAAATCCGACTCGATAATATGTGGTAAATGATGACATTTCTCGCTAATTGGACCATTATCTATTTCTGCATAGTATACATTTTCATATAAGATAAAGTTTTTCCTGAATATGTATTAAAAACAGCATTTATTTTGTATTCATCACCTATTACAAAGGAAGAAAATCCTTTTGGATATCCATTAATAATCAACAACATAAATTTTGTCGCCAACAAACAGAACTAACTCACCCGAAGGTCTTTGGTATATAAAAAAAATAGTGAAATCGCTTGGTAAAAACAAACATTTCTGTTAACAAAAATGGCCTATTGATTATTTTGTTGTCATTTGAATGTTGAAGACCTAATGCATGACCAATTTCATGGATCAAAACTGCTTATAAATTAACTTTATTTTCAGGAGCATTTTTCCTATCATTATACCAATATTCCTGCTTATTGATATGAATTTCACCATACAATTTTGTTAATTTGGAAAAATGCATGTGCTAGTGCACTAAAGTACAGTAATTATTTAGTCTGATAAAGCTTAGATCAACCCTGATATTTATGCTGACCTTGTTTGTAAGATGTTATATCATAAATAAATTTCAAATTTCTATTTTTTTTGCCAAATGCAAAATGCCTCTTCAGGTAACATTGTAATTGTATTATTTGCACATGCAAAATACCTCTTTAATATCTTTATTCCATTTGTTGGTTGATGAATAATTACCCAATATATCATCCTTAACACCACATCTTGGTTAATTAATTAAATTAATTGTTTTATTTTTCATTGAGTTTACCATCGATTGAAGAAATGTTATCATATTCTTGAAATGTTTTTAAAGAATTTTCAAACTTTTCTTTATCAATAATTGAAAGTGAATTTGAACTACCTTCTCAATATCCATATTTATTTAAAAAATTGATAACACATTCTTTCGTATTCTCTTTTATGGATAGCACAAAATTAATTTTTGTGATGGTGATAATGATTATGTAAACCTTCATTTGCGTACAAAAAAATTCTAACGTGCTGTAAGGAGGTTATTCATTTCAAATGCAACATCATTTAATGTTTCAACTAATGTCATAACTCTTAGATTAATCAAAACATATGTTTTGTAATTTTTCATTAAATCAACATTCGTAAAAATTACAAAAGGTTTATGAGCAAGTTAATGCCATCCCAGGGTCCATATGTTTTAAGTTTATGAGCAACTTAATGCCTCACCAATGACCGAATTTTTTAATTTTTTGGCCTTATTTTAGCATTTGCAAAATTCCAGTGAAGAAACTTCTCACTTTACCCCCTGCTGGCCTCTTTTTTTAGTGGTGAAATGAGAGGTTATTTATTTATATTTTTTATTTCTTTTGGTACCCCCTATCATATGGTGTGGCACCTACACCAAATCAGACACCCTAGTTATACATCTGTTATATTACAAGTGCAGTATAGAGTAGGCTTACTGGAGTTTGAGAAGTAGCTTATAATTTGAATCTACTGCTCATATAGTTCTATATGAGCATGAGCAATGTTACTAATTATAGTGTAAATATGGGCACCTTCATATTTACACTATAAATTATCCTCTTGGCTCGGGGTTTGAACCCAGGAACCTTGAGTTTGAAGTCCAGCATCTTAACAACTTAGCTACTTGGCAAGATGCATGAAGAGATAGATAATTTTAAAATTTCATGTGGCGACTTGCCGAATGTTCTCCTCACCACAAGTAGATAGCAGGACATTTGTGATAAGCTTCTTCTTGTTGCAGCAAGAGTTCGTTGAATCTCAGCCATGGAAGAAGATAAGGAAAACTTGTGTATAATTCATGTTCACAAGAAATAGTTATTTTATGAAGTCATTAATTTATTTCTGTACTTCCCTTTTTTCTCTTATTTACTTAAATCTAATGACATAAAACCATATTCTTCATACCAACAGTTTGAAAAAATCTCTTTATATTTCTCATAAGTCATGTCTCCACCAACAAAATCAATATAAATATCCCTTAAGTTAGTGTCATCATGTCCAAATATACACAGAAAGTTCATATATTCTCTTACAAGTTGTTAAGGCACTTTCAAAAAAGTTTGAGCTAAATAAAATACATCTGTATACTTGTGTCTCCCCATAGTAAAATAGTCACGAATAATATTGTATTGTCTAAAATAACATTGTCAAATATAACTAGAGAATTATTTTCACATTGATCAAGAGGTATCATTTCATCATTATTGTGAAAAATGTATGATATTTTTCATTAAATATTTTCGATAACACATCAAAATCATTTTCTAACTGAATATATTTGGATTGATTTAAACTTTTTGAGGAAACTTTCAATTTTTAAAAATTTAACCATCCTGTCTTATAATTAAATATATCATCAAATTAGTTTTTCCATTATTACTTGGGCCCACAATTATTGCTCTTATATTGCCAGGCAAAGGATGGCCATTTTTTTTATTATTAGCATTTCCTTCAGAAAATAAAGCACCAACACCCCAATCAACTTTTTTCATATAATACGAATTTTTTAAATTAAATAGAGAATATAGTATGTAAGTTAACAAATAATAGCTCTGTACTAACAATGAAACTTCATTATGATATAATTCATCAAAATAAATCTATTGGATGGTCAGTTTTCATGCAGAATTTGTAACACCAAATGTATAAATATACCTAGATGACAACACAATATTGAATCATAAAAAAAACTTAATATATTTAAACCATTTTCATCTAATAAAATTGAATTTACATCAGACAATGTGAAAAACAGAATATCGATTAAATCTAAGTTTGATATTAAATTTGATGATCGATTATCTGATTTACTTGGTTTTTGAGAGAAATATGACTGTTGAAAAAAAAATAGTTATAGACACTAAATTACATAATTTTGACCCATTAAAATTGATAATTGTTCATTTTAATTTAGCATATGGAATATTTATCACATGTGATGAATCTTGTAATTTATTCATTAGCCACCATATACAATTTAATAGAATTAATCATCATCAGTTTAATTATATCAATTTGGAAATTAGAGATGAAAATCGAAATCTAATTGCTTTTGATGGTGTTGATATTGATGTTATTTTAGATATTAAAGATGTTTAAATTATTACTATTTTATTAGAAAATATAAGGGTGTGTCTGCCAGACACCCCCCTTAAAAGGTATATAAATTAAAATAAAACATTTCGATATCCATATGGTATCATGTCTATTTTATTTTGTTGTATTATCCTTTTGTTATCACAATAACATAATGCCATTTTATTAACTGCAACTGTAGATATTTTATGTTTCTCATTCCTTATTGAATCCATTGTTATATATTGTATTTTTTCAGCAAACACTCATTTCTTATATATGTCAAATGTAATTGTATTATTAACTACACCCTTTTTTTTTTTTACCCCTTTTGATCTTTTGTTTTCTTCAACATCGTCTTTACATGCATACATTTTAGCTCTTAAGCCAACAAATTCAGTCATTATTTCACCATTACACTCGTCTTTTATTTTGCCTAAAACTTTCTTATTTATTTGTGGAATGTTATATATATATATATATATATATATATTATATATATATATATATATATATATATATATATTATATATATATTCCTTTGGATAAACACTCGTTTCAAATTGATCTAACATCGACTTAATATCTTCATAAAAAATATTCTGTTTTATGTTATAAATGCATTATCTCCATATTTTGGTTTCTTCACTTTTGAATGCAAATCATACATTATGTCTTTTGAATGTCTAAAATTGACATACCCACATAAAAGGACTTATAAATATTCACTTGTTTTATCCATATGTATAGCTGAAAGGTTTTTCATTAAATATAGTGCTTCTTTTGAAGTTTGGTTTTACTATTAATTTTTCATAAACTTTATCACTTGAAACTAGTCTTATCTCCGTCTGTTCCTTATATTTTCCATTGTTTTACCAAACACAGAATTATTCATGAGTTTATAAAAATCTTTTCAAAGTTATTTTCAGTATAAGTTCACATCTCCATATTTAAATTTATATGCTTTGTCAAGCAATCAGACTGATTAAACTCTATGTATTTTTGTAAGCTTTAATCTATTATTTACATACAGTTTTACATCATGATAGCATCTTACATACTTTTGTTTACTATGTAAAGTTGTTAACAATTTGGATTCATTTGTTCGAGGAACTGTTATATTTTCTGGGCAAAAAGGAAGCTCTTTATGCAATTTATGCAATTATTGTGGAAATTCAAAATCAAATTCTAATATGTAACCATGATCAGAATCATCCTTTAAATTTAATATATATTCCTGCCAAAAATCTAATTAAAATTCTGCATAATTAAACCATTCGAAACCTCTATATGGTAACTATTGTGACATTACCCCATCCATAAAGATTATTAGTATGATGATAAGCTAAATAATTATACTCTTGATTTGGATAATATTCTTGTAAATATTGATTATTTGCTTTAACATATCACTTACAACATTGCGATATTACTCCTCTAATTCCTTTTTCTCCAATTAAAATCATATCATAATCGTGTAATAAATCTATGGCTGTTTAGTAATTTTTAAGATTGCATCCCATAATAATCCTGGTGCTGTAAAATACCATGCAGGATCTAGACAATACACCTGTCAACAAAAATACATCACTTTTTAAATACAAGCCATAATAATCACAAAGTTTTTCATATTAAATTGGTTCCATACATGTATTGCATGCTCATATTCATCATCAGTTATGTCAGATACATTTAATTTATTGTAAAATTCACTCTTTGTTGGAAATTCAGTTCCTTTAAATTTTTTTAAAACTATCCATATTATCATAGGGATAAACACCTTTTCTTGTAACTAAATCTATTTTAACTTCTGGAAAATGTTTCTGGGTATGATTCATTTGTTCTTTTGTTAAATTAGATGCTAATGTATCTAAACTGCTGGATATACATTTTAATGTGTCTATAAACCTCATCTTTAATATTTTTTTGTTTGCTAATGCTAATAAACTTTTCTTCATTGTTTGTAAGTAAATCCATCTTTTTGTTATCATATTCTAGCTCTTTAATAAATAAATGAACATTGTGTTATGGAAATAAATTGGAACAAAATTGGGTAACTTAAATTTTAGGTTACTATTATTTCATACTTGGTTAATGAAATTGCCAGTTATATGATCATGGAGGCGTACTTTTATATTTAGCTTCTCATATTCGAATTCGCATACGACACATTTTCTAGTTTTATTGTATATTGTTTTTTCTTCATTTGTTAGTGGATGTGTTGCTTCAGTTGGCGAATATATTTGCCAAATATCGTCTACTTTTTCATTGCTTTTATAGAAAAATTATGTGGAAATGGACCTTCATATACAACTGGAAGTTTATAATCACCATAACTAGATACAATATATTAACAAAAACCAGAAGCATCATTTAGCTGATATTTCATTGTATATGATTCATCATTCATCTTTAAATCAATTGTATTTATTTGTGTGTAAGTAAGTTTATATCTTTCTTTAAGTATCTCCTTATAAAGCCTTTAAATATCATCCTTTTAATTAATTTGTTTTATTTCGATTGGATTTGGTTGAGTTGTAGATATTTTCTTTAGAATTGATTCGAAATCTGCTACTATTATAAATGGAACTTTTGTTGTATGTTTGTAGTTTTCTTTTCTCTCCTTCCAAAGGTAAACTGATTTTTACTGGTTAATTTTTAGAGCAATCTTCTGCATGTTTATTTATTATTTCTTGAGAGTAAAAAAGTCGAAAACACATAACGCATATATATGTTTTACTTTTGTGTTTATTTTTTCCTGCTGAAAGAAATTTAGATAGATCTTTAATCGCACAGTAATGTGAGTTTGTATCATATTTTAAATAAGGTCAATTTATATGTTTTTCCTTTTTGTGTTTTGTAACTTTTAGTGGATATACATTGAACTTCTTATAATCAAAAGAGTATATATTAATATATATAGCAATTAGATTTTCTATTGATGATATATTCTCAATTTTTATAGGATATTCATATTTATCTATTATATTATCAATATTAAAACCCACATTTTTATATTTAGTAACTCTTTGAGGATCTTTTTTTAGCTGGAAACAATGCTGATTTTTATTTTTGATCATAATTTCTAACATTTATATTCTTATTTATTCCTAATATCTTCTGGTAGATTAATATAAGATGCTCCATTTAATGGATTATACTTATTAAAGGTAATTGCATTCCAACTATGCTATATAAAGCCCAATCTGATTTATTTTTTCAATGTTTTCTATTCATGCGAGTATTAATTTCATATTTTGTAAATCGTTTTAATGTCTCCTTCGATCAATATTGTAAATGTATGTGATTGACTGTCATCAAATAGTCGTTTTTCACCAGTTTTCCGGCTTCGAAAATAGGCGACAGATTTAATGTAAGATTTCACCTCTCTAAGTTTTATAAGTTGATCATGTATAATTTAATTGTTGTTTGTGCTGAAGTTAAAAAAAATCCTGGGCAATACTATATTAAATTTATTTTCAATGTCAAATGTTGATAACATACATTTAAAAGTTTTTTCACCTGAGTAAGTTTAATTGGTTTTTTTCTATTTATTTTGTTTACATATACATTAGTAGAAAAGCGGAATATTTCTTTTAATACCTTTTTAGCATTTATATATATTATTTTGCCTTTTGGTAAAGGTAAATTTGCAAAGTTTCTTTTTCTTTGTTCATTTTTAATAATTGTTTTAAGAGTTGTAATTAAATCAGCTTTTCTTAGATTATACAAATATTAGATTTTTTAATCTCTACCAATAACTCTCAACTCCCGCATTTTTTTTCTCTCAGCCCACTTATTGGAATGAGCGTACTAATTTAAACATAGTAAAATTTATAAGGTCGGCGAATAATTATCATGTTGCATTTCACTTATAATATCTATTGCTGTATTGTGTTATGTAGTATATTTATGCTTTTTTAGAGACAGATTTTAAAGATATTTCGGAATTCGCATAGTACTTTCTCTTTTTTTTTAACTCATAACGACTTATAGCATATTCACTATAACATTTTTTGCAGGTGTTGAAATGCTTATCTATTGTGCTTTAATGAGAAGAAAAAGAATCAAATTTTTTCCACATTGCATGCAAGGCAAGTCTTAGTTGAATTGCCTTGTAGAATTCCGTATATATTGTGTAATTTAGTATTTTTATGCATTTTGAGATTTACCTTAGAAACCTATTTTCCACATTTGCATAGGCCTTTCTCTTTATTTAACTCATAGCGACTTCTAGAATATCCATTGTAATATTTTTACAGGTGTTATTGTGCTTATCTTTGTGTATTTGTGTGATGGAAAACTACTTATGTTTAATACATCACCTCATATTTTACAATGCTTACACGTGGTATTATTTTCCATTTAGAAAGGTTTTTTTTATTTATAAAGAGAGAAATTTATTAAGATAAATAAAATATAATACTAGCCAGAAACTGCAAACAATTTTATATAAACGAGATTCGTTGATAAATTTAGTAATGTTTTGTATATTATCAAGTAGCGCCAAAACACCGCTACGCAAATAAAATTGACACAAATAAAATTGACACTTAAACAAAATGTATATATTCGAAGCTCTAATAAATTTATATACATTTTTCTATTTGCTCAAATTCGTCCCCTATTTCTCGCAGTTCATTCTCGTCATGACTGCTTTCTAAGAGCAATAGTTGTAAGTTTTGTAGATTTCGGTGAAATTTGGAAGTTAATTTTTGAGATTGTCAGATGCATTATTTAATGTATTGGAAGGAGTATTTGAAACATCGCCCTTTTTTTTTTAAATGTTAATCAGGCTGCAAGGTAACACAGATGACTTAATTGTTTATTTATAAAGACATAAATTTATTAAGAAGAATAAGAATTGTAACTAATTCTTAAAATTCAAATTTTTTATAAATTCAGTTGATAGGTAATGCGGATGCAAGCGCAGCGCAATTATTGGACTAAAAATCGAATAAATTTCTTATTTTCAAGCAACTTTTTTTAATCTTCTGAGACATCATTTATCTCTTAAATTTTATTTAAAAAATCAAGCAAATTAAAGTCAAATTGAAGCTAACTTAATCCAAATGTACAATCTAAATCAAGCGAATTATTATTTTTTTTAAACTTGTTGAGCAGGGTCCTTTTTCAGTCAAAATTAATCCAAATTTAATCTAAAGCTGCAAGCCAAATCAATAAGTAAAAAAATCACGAAATTTGACGAAATTCGCAAGAGAACTCTAAATAATGCATAAATTTTCCATTTTTAATTTCTTTTAAGCCTCTATTTTCTATAAAAGCTTCTTTCTCATTTATTAGTTTTAAACCATTTTTATCAAATATTTTTCCATGTCGATCTGGTAATGTAATTTCATACTTACTATCTAGAATACATTTAATTATTTTACGAAAATTATAGTCATAAATTTGTAAATCTGTAGCAGCATACCATTTATTTTGTTCGATATCTTGTAGTTTAGTGAATTCAAACGAATGGTTCAACTTGTTGAGAAGCGATTCCATTTGGATTTATAAAGAGAAAAATTTATTAAGAAGAAAAATATTGGGCTGAAATGTTATCAAAATATGATTATTTCATTTGCAAATTTGGATTAAAAAATCCTGTTCACGGGGGCTTGAAACATGTTGAAATTTGTTTGATTTTGGCTTTAAATTTGTTTGATTTTGAGGTAGAATTTGAAATATTCTTCAGGAAATTAGAAATTTACTACGTTTTCGCTTTGATTTGCTTGAATTTTATCTAATTTATTGCGCTGCGCTAATATTCACATTACATATCGACTTGAAGTGATTAGGCCTTAGCTGAACGGTCTGCCTTATCGCACCTACAAATATTGAACCAGGGCACAAGCGTGACTGCAGCAGCAGAAACCACCTCCACCGGCCAGTAAACGGGACCGAAAATATTAAACAACCTGCCCGATATAGGCCAATGTAACACTGGGAGCGGCGTTTTTTGTCGTCGGGCCAGTAGACCGTGAAGCGTGAAGATGAGTATGTCCGGCCATCGTTAACCACCTCCCAGAATCAGCCTCCGGCAACATGAACAAGGCGGGGAATTTCCAATTAGATTGTAATATGTGTGGCGTGCGGTAAAGAACTTATAATTAATTAGCATCTTGGTATTCCATTTCAGCTCCCCCGATCATTAGTCACGTAAATAATTATTGTATAATCCTTATGTTCAATAAACTCCATCATATACTGTTGTTCTATACCTAATCATTACTCATTATTTAGCTATTCCCATAGCCACTAGGTATGAATTGACTTAACAGCTAATTCGTAACAGTGTGTAAACAGGCCGTCGTTCAGTAAATTCCTTGCTTCTTCTAGGGAAGGTGTGTCCCAAGTTTTTAACTACACTCAATAATTATTTAATTAAGTGATTAACATCTGTAAAGTAAACTTGATATACCTAACAGTTTTCCTTTAGGGTGTATGCTCTGGCTACAGTTTGTGCCCCTTCCTTCCATGTTGTTCCTGATTCATTTGTATCAGTTCGTCGAAGAATTCCACACTCATTCTCGTATAATTGAAAAACTTGTCAGTGTACTTGCGTGAATCACTGTATAGCACATCGAAATCACCTCTTGTAGGATGTCCCAACAAAATCACATGTATCCAATACCGTCGCGTTTGTAATTTTCGTCGACGACGGATATGAGGGTTTTGTTTATTTTATTAGTGGGGTGGGGAACTATAGTTCAACGTATTTTGTGAAACGTGATTGTTTTGCAGGTATTCTTATGAGAAAATGGCGATTGAAAATTACGCTGTTTTGATGATGCAGTGGAATATTTTGTTCGCACGGAAATAGCATTCAATTTACTATAACTCTAAAGTTTTAACGTCATCGAAAGAACAAATTGCACAATGTTATCATGTTCAGCAAATTTAACTTCCCACGTAAACATCGTTAGAAATTCAATAAATTAAATTATGGTAAAACGAGGTTTCTTTAAAGTGCAAATAGATTTCAAATATTCTAACGAAAATTTAAGAAAAAATTATTTATAAAATACGCAATATTACTGTTCACTTCGTAATTCATAAACACGTGCCGAAGTTTGGATGATTACTTCACTAAAATCAGATACGAAAGAATTTATTTGCTTACTTGTGCAATTAACAAAAACACTTGAGCTATTTCTTAAAACCGAAAAATGTTAACTTCACAACGAAAATAATTTTTCTCTCATGCTTCGCGATGAATGGCGGACCAAGCACACAACAAACCCTTTTACAAAGTGGCAGAGACATGTCGATAGTTCATTTCACTGAGGAGACTGTTCTAAAAAGGCACCTACGACGAACTATACTTAATGAAATACGCAAATACAAAAATAATTTACTGCATATATAATATTCCGACATCACCAGCCAGGAATTTTCGCATATAGATAAATTATGACGAACGAGAACTCAGTGATAATGGCATTTCACCGGGCGGGTGTAGGGGGAGACATTTCACATATGCCTAACCGTAATGTTCACATGCTCTACCATAATATTTCTTAATGTTTCTAAAGCCCTTGTTCTATAACTCATAGCAATTGTTCATTAACCTATGAGCGTACTTTTAACCATAAATGTTGCAATTGTCATTAAATTTCTACATTATAATTTTTAATGCGGGGTACTGTTTTCTTCTACAATCATTGCAAAGACCACCAACATAATAACACGTATCCTGCAACAACCATCAGCTGACACAGAACTTTGTAAATGGGGACGTTTACTGTTTACTTGCTGTGTAGGTTGGTCACAACGTCTGTCAAATTTAACTGAAGTTATATGAAACGAACAGACTTTGACGGCGTGGCTGCGTATACTCGCATGTACAAGTTGCGGGTTAAAAAAATCGCGCGCGGCTAGTCGCCCCGGTGGGTTAGGTCCCTTTCTGGGCTTGGATTAGTGTTCAAGAGCTGTTCAAGACCCAAACATTTTCAAGCTACTCAGAATATTTTATGGTTTTCGATATGAGAATGTTATCTTAAAAACTTAGTTCGTACAAATTTCAAAAAGTTATGTTAACACAAAATTTGAATTTAACTAAAGTGTTTGCTGAAGACACTGGAGTGTCATGTCACAATTTATATAAAATCCGACATTTGGTTTACCTGCGACAGATAATTATCATTTTATGTTATTTCGAATTTTATTTTATTTCGACAGTTAAAACTGAAATACGGGAGAACTTCATAATTAATTTCCAGGAAATATTTTTCTTTCCATGTAGTTTTTCTCCATTGGCGTATATATTTAAGACCGTCAAATTACAGTGCAAAAAGAAATAATAAGTTAAAAACGTAGAAAATAATTTTTTCACTCTCGCACTCTCGCACGGTACGAATTTTAACGTTAATATCACAGAAGAAAGCATTAAAAAATGCATTATTAAATCGCATCTTTGCGAAACAGAAAATCAGTTTATAACGCGTAACCACATGATTCTCCGTTTACTCTCGCTGTTAATTAAATTTTATTGACTGCCTTTATTCGCTAAATAATAATCAAAAATTTTGCTTTAATTTAAAGTAACTCTTGAGACCCAGTGTGTGGAATAGTGTACGCAGTGTAACAGGAAAGCTGTTTTAGTACGTGCGTTACACTGCCAGGCAGAGTGCCTAATGATCTAACTGTGGTTAATTGATACGTAAACCATGCTTGTGTTCCGTTCTATAACTTGTTCGTATTACTATAGCCAACGACATTGTTCATTGACTGCGATAAGAATCTGCTGTGTCGGCTGACGTACCGCACGCATCAAAAATGTTTCTCATTTACAACTTTAAAGACAAATTAAGGGGTCAGAGAGAGTTAGATTAGTTCTGCGTTGATTTAATGTGTGTATAGGCTGTTTACGGTAAAATGAGCCACTTTGAAAGCCCTGCTTAAGATCTATTTGCATGCAAGTTATGTATTCTCCCGCCTTATGTAAAAGTAACATTGTCATGTGCCTCATTAATTTATTCATGCATCGGTAAACCAAAACTGTGAAATTTTTAGGAAATAAAAATTATGCAAATGCGCTCATTTTCACACTTCGATGCATTAAAAAACCAGAAAGCGAAAGAAATAATTTAAGTTATCACAAGTTGTTACCTAACACTTTTTATTCAACGTTAAGATGTGGAACTATTTCCCATCCATCGTTACCAGCTTTACTTGACAAATGTCACTCAGTGTGCCCATTAAAAAATACGCTTTCAGGGGCAGTGGCTTTTCTCTAAGATTCATTTCGAAAGTGCTCGATTTATCGTGAACATCGATTAGTGTCCGTTTGCCGGCTGTCTCGAACTGCCTGCTCCAGTATACAGTTCGATCGTGTACTGTACTCCGCAGTAAACAATTTTAAACGTCCCAAGGCCACGTCCGACCATAAGGAAGCATTACGACGGCGATGGAAAATAGCACCAACATTAAGCTTCGCGCGGTTCTGTTTCCTCAGAATTTTTTAAGCGGTGACAATAGAATTTTGATACGTCTGATCTGAAAAGATGCAGCATTGTTGCTATACTTTTTAACACTGTGTCTTTTTTACACAAGAATAAATGTCGTAAACAGAGGGCTATTCACAGAGAAATTTTGCTTTTTTTAAACTCTTTTCAATAATAAAATTTATGAATTTGAAATAAATATCTAGTTTCTTTCCTATCCTCAAATGGGATTTATACTGAAGTATTGCATATAATCCATTCACGGTTGCTTTGCACTTTTCTGAGGCCCTGCTAAAGATCTACTTCCAGGATGTTCCTCCGCCTCGTGCAAACTAAGCTAAACTAAGCCTGGAAAATTACATGAAAAGACAACGCACTGCATTCGTGCGCACTCGGTTGTAATAATAGTTCGCATAAGAACTATTTCTTACTGGGCGTCACCACCACACATGTTTTATCACTATTTTACTCATATTATTTATAAATGAAGCATTATAATTTATAAATAAAATTCAAAGAACGTTTCAATTTAACGAAAAAAAGTACTTTTATGTTAACACAAGTATAAAACGCTTGTGATACATGGCATATTAAGGAAATAAAAAAACACGTCGTACTTAGAGTAGTTTTTTTTTTTCAAAGGTTTGATTTAAAAAAGTGTGAGGAAACCATGAATAGAATATAATAATTTTTAAAATTATTATATATACAACTGCTTACGCTGAAAGCCATATGATGACTAAGGAAGAGTCAAGCAGGGTGTTATTTCTCCAAGGACGCGCCGAGATACACCCACTCATTCCCTCTGACAGAGATGCCACAGTCAATACACCAGACCACGATTTTGCGTAGATATTATTCTATATAAATAAATGATTCAATTTCCAGCATCACATAAAAGGGAACTTGCTATTGTGTAGCATCACGTCGTTCTATATTAATTTCCAATTTTTTTTTTCCGACATTAAAACAGTATCTTTAGTCACTGAGAATTTCACGTGTTTGGTTTTAGAAATAAATGGACAGATAAATTAGCGAGTAAATTGTTGCTATCATCTCAAATAGGATCAGTAGCAAGTAACGAAAATAAGTTTTTCTTATTGAAAGCACTTTGTAATATCTTCGGTTCAGGGCATACCCTAGGTTATTCGGAAATAAATTTCCTTTCTACATATTTTAATTATTCATACCTTAATTTCTTCTCTGTGATGGTCCGTGTATTGGTTAGCTAACTGATAAAAGCTTCTGCCCTGACAAAGTTCTTTTCACTACATACAAACACAAAATTGTATTCCACACGTTTAAACAACATTAACAAAATACTTCCCATTAAGATTGCGTCCGAATGAAATCTATATCGCAACAAAAGACAATAGCAAATGTAGTAAAATAGTTGTCAAAAGTTTATTTAATAAAAGTTTTTGTAAAGAGATGGGTTGATACATTTATGAGATTGTAATAATATGCTACAAATAAAATGAAACTAATAATCTGCAATATGTCGTGTACAATGTTTAAGGATTCGCGCGGTGCATGTTTGTAACAAATGTAACAAAACATTTTAATCTTCCGTTTGGTAAAAATAAACTTGGGAACATTAAAACTTAGAACAATCTGCATACTCGTGAGATCAAACTATCTCCGATTAGAGCCTAAACTACCATAGGTTGGGTTTAATTATGTTTTTCTTTTCATTTGAGTAATCTAGCATTTATTTAGTTTTAAATGAATTCAGTGTAAGCAATATTTAGTCACGGTATGGCTTATCATGAAATCAAATTTTCAAAAATGTCATTTATTCTTTTATAAAAGCTTGTATGTAAACGACAATCATGTTTTGTGCTCTATTTGTCCGGGGAAATTTGCCCATTGTTATCAAACTAGTGTGAATAATTGACATCCAGTTGTTTTTGTTCATTGCACAGAAGTACATTAACTGGTTTAAAAATAACGCGCTTTAAACTGAAAAAATTAATTTAGATAAATATTTTAATTTTTTTTTCTGTTTTAGATATTTAACTTTACTGCTCAGTAAGTATAGTGTGCGAAATGTTTGATAGCTATGCCCAGCTATAAACTACACACATGGCACATTAAAAGAGACATATCCCTTTTCAAACAGACACACAAAAACCCGGAACATGGTGCTCAGTACTATGACGAGAAATAACTGCTAGTCTAAAGAAACAACACTCCAGTAGAGAGGGTAGAAAACGGAATTTACTTAGGCCTAACTTGCAAATCAAAACAACCATGTAAAATAACACAATTATTTAAGGCAGCTTAAAAATTATTTAAGCTTAAAATAATTACAACACTTTATTTGGCAACACTAGCTCTTTAAATACTGGAATATTTTCGGTGTGTTGTCTTTTCCCTGAAATGTATGTAAAGATTTCAAAAATAGCGTTTACAATTCAACGGTTAGGTAAATCATCTAGATTCTTTTTCCGAGGAGATTGTGAGCAAAATGCCTTTGAATTGGTTAGATGGTATAAAATAAAAATGCTAATTTATTGTTAACAAAGATATGAAAATTATGATATCACACTTTGCTTGTGAAACGAAATAAAATACACACACGCCTCAACGCAGTAATTTTTCTGTTGCAGGATCCCACCTGCTACAAAATTGCGCCAAATACAGTTGAAAGCATTCAAAGGTCGCGGACACTGCTGACTAAATTTAATGCCATTATGCGCGAAAAAATGTATCTATGCCATCGTATTGGCTTGAAAAAAAATACCGTCTCGTATATTGCACGTATTTTAAGGGCCTTGTATCTTTTTGGAAGAATAAATTAAAAAAAAACGAGATAACTTCCAGTTAGAACGGCTCGGTCCTGCCAGTCCTACCTTAGAAAATTCCCAAAATTGAGCTAATTTTCAACCACAAGTTCTAAAAACAGAAAATTTTATTCCATAAAGGAAAATTGAAAAATGTTCTATCAGAAACGAGTCTCGTGTTGCGCTGTTTAAATAAGGCGGATGTTAATGCACTAATAAATGCTGCCAATTCATTCTAAATAAAAACAATCGTCAAAAATATTAGAAAATAGCGAATTAATTACCTTTAGGTGACATTTAAATTACTTACGTGAAAAATAAAAATTCTTGAATACATATATCATTCAGATTAAAACTCTCGTGAAAATTGCACAAATTAAAATCATCTGTTCTTCAATCATATATTGGCATATGCGTGTACGTTGTAAAGTTAACTTTTCACTGCGTGCCCATATTAAAGTTTAAGTAAGTAAAGGGCTTTTTATATAAAATTAAATATAAACGCACATAAAAAAATGTATTATCTGATACAATGAAGGATGAAATATATAGACATTTCAATACGTAATTATTAAAAAATGCATGTCAGCGTACGCAAAGTTCACAGAAAGAGGTTTTTCCCACGTGGTTTCCCCTTTCTGTTTTACGTAAATTCTTGTGGGGCCGCGGTGATGTATTGGTTAGACTACTCGCCTCCCACCATGGAGAACCGGGCTCGATTCCCGGCGGGGGCGCTCCCAGCCTTTCGCACTTGGGCATGGTGCCGGACGATGCCACTAGTTGGCGGGCTTTCTCGGGAGTCTCCCGTTCTTCCCGCCCCCTCATTCCGGTGGTGCTACATACTCACATCGTCTCACCCTCATCGGCTCTCAAGAAGTCGGTGTTAAGAGCTGCCAAAATCTCTCCATTCATTCACGTAAACACTTGTTAAATTTTGAATTTCCTCCGAATTCTGTACGTCACATCAGACTATTTTTGGCCATGTGATTTGTAAAAGCATTACAAAACTAGTTGTGTTACATCACAACGAGGGGGAAGCTGTATATTCATTTAGTAATTTATTACTTTTATCGGAAAAACACGAAAAATATTCAAGTTGTCATAACCTCCGTTTTACGAATGGCGAATTTAACTAGTTCAGTAAAATTCCCGGTGAGCAATGACACACCAATAAAATAAATACTTCAACAGGGACCACTAGGCTAAGGCAGGCGACAGTATGACGTTTTTCAAGTTCTGACTCGCGTGAAACTTGAGTTCTGTAGAAAACAAAATCAGAAATGAAAGTCTTGTAACGTAACATTTTTCAATATCTCCACCTAATTGTCATAATTAATGTTTGTTTCATATATTGGACGCTGTCATGCATAGTACTTGTAATTTTACCTATGATTTACATATTTTTATTTCACGTAATTTTTATTATTTTTATTTTTCATGTTTCATATGGTTAGGATACTTAAACTTAGATGTACGAATGGTGATAATCAAATTTTAATTGAAATATATAGCTAGATTTTCTTTTGTTTGTATTTTAATTAATAACAAATATTTTGAATTTTTTGGTCTCACCTTTTTTGTGAATGTTCCAGGGAATTTATTTTGTTTTTTTATTAACTTCTACGAGACCCGTAACTCTATGGAATAGGGATCTAGGCAGTTTGGAGTGTATAATTTTTTTAGTGTTAGTTAGGAGGCCTTGCGATTGGCTAACAGGTTCAAATCCTGTACTCCGATTGGCTGGAGAGCTCAGCATAAGGCTAGGCCGCGCGGGCCGTTTGAAAGTTCGCTCTCTCTTCAATTGCACTAGACGTACGGCTAGGACGGCCGTCCTATAGTTGGACGTAGCGGAGGTATTTAAATTGGAAGTTAGGGTGTTTTAGCTCTAACAGTTTGCTACAGATTTAATTGATGTTTTGCGTCGAGTTGAGAGAGTAAGCACTCCGTATAGTTTAATTTTCAACAGCTGTTTAGGAGTTAGAAAGCTAGCTAGACTTTTAACGTCCGTGAGCCGTGAGCCACGTGGAGTAGCACCACACCCAGATCTGCATTTTCCTACCTCCGTTCCTTCTACAAGATACTACGTCCTGACTTCGTCTACAACTGTTTTTTTTTTCCATCAAGTTTTTAAATTTATTTCATCTTAGACTTTGCTACGTTATGCCGCACAGTTGGCATAGAACATTCTACACGACGCCATGTTGGTGTTTTACGTAAGTGTTTTACCTAATTGAGACAGTCAAGTTACATTTTTCTGAACTAAATTCAAGATATTTTATTTTTGACACAACTACGTTTATTTAAAATGCTTAAGTCAAACTGTTAAATAAGTGTCGCGTAAGGATATTTTAAAATAACCATTAAACATGACCACTTCCTAACAGCATCTTAGTTTAAACAGTATTTTTTTTCTTTGCTCATTGCCATTCAGGGGTATTTGCTTATTTGAATTGTTTTTTCCAGCTTAAAACAAACAGAATTTTAATTTGATCATTTTTGAATATTTTTGAATAAATAATATTTAGCTGGATTTAACACGTCTGACACCTTTTCTGAGTATGCACGTTTTATCCTATCCTTTGTATACATATTTTCAGTTCCAAATGATTAAATAAGTGCCTTGGTATGTGTGTAGTTGTGTATAATAAGTTTCACATCTGTATGTGTGGCAAATAATGGTTTGCCTGTAACGAGAGTGGAGTTGTCAAAGGTCAGTTGCTAAGCATTCTACATACTGGGTCCTGAACTGAGTATAGCCGAGCAAACATATTTCTTTGGAACAGTATTCATTTCTTTTTACTCGCTACTGAATCACAAATATTGCCATCATACACAATTTAATATTTTGTCATGTGGTGCATAACACAATTCTTACTATCATAACGAGGTAGCCTCGGTTATATATTACATATTAGAGTTTGCAAGCCAGGCAAGACGTAACGAGGTAGAGGAATAACTACTATAATATATTCGCACCCCATGTATGCCGTGTTTACTTACTATAGTATATTCGCACCCCATTTATGCCGTGTTTACTTACTATAGTATATTCGCACCCCATGTATGCCGTGTTTACTTACTTTCTAAATATTCTTTGTATCACAAGCGTTTTGTACCTCTGTTAACATAAAATTATTTTATTTTTCGCTAAATTTAGGTTTGACCAATATTTCATTCATAAATTATAATGTTTCATTTTGAATAAATATGTTTTAAAAAAAGTGATAAAACATGTATGTTCGTAACACCAAGTAAGAAATAGTTCTCATAGAAAATATTATGACTACTGATTGCACGCGAATTCGGTGCGTTGTCCTTCTGTGTCATTTCCTAAACTTATTTCAGCTTAATTAGTTCAAGGCGGATGAAAAACTTTAAAGTAGAACGTTAGCAGGGCTTCAGACAAGTGTGACGTAACAGTGAATGGATTATACTAGAAAATAGATGCGCATAGAGAAAAACGGGTAAGATAGCGCACCTAGAACGGAAGATACGTGTTTCATCACATAGAAGATACTTTTGCTCAAAATATATACAATGGCGTATACTTAATTACCGGACGTGGGATACTTTCCATCGAGAACGTGCAACCCGCCTGCCTCGGTACGGCTCACGTGCCATGTGCTCCTAACGTGGAGGTAATAAAATTTTGCGAGACTTGATATCGGCGTGTCGAATTTATTTTTGCAAATTATATATTATTTTGAAAAATTTGTATATCCTGTTTCGCAAGATAAGCTGATTGATTACTTTTACATTAATTGGTTGTAAATATATTTTCTTATTGTTAACTGCCTTTGTATGAGGTTCTGATTGTGCCGTTTGTAAAATTTATTCACGCTGGTTAATGGGGTTTCTAATCCTCAGGAATAAGCGAACAGGAAAACAATTTATTTATGCTAAGTTAGATGGTTTGTGAAATCTGTAAATAATTTTATCCCACGGTAATACGAAGGCTTCAAGCAAGGGGCGTTTGAAAATATTTACATAATTCGCTGGAAAATACTTATCTGTGATACGTTCACGATACATGACTGCTGGAACAACAGTACTGAGTCAGCGAATACCAGTGGCACTGCTCCGTCGGTGGGAGTATCAGTCACAATCTCAGAAGGAACAAATCACGCCAGTTACTTTTTAGACGAAGCTGTCTGTTAGAATATTCTCAGCGGTCCAATTAAAAAAGCGACGCAGTGTGAAATACCTGTTTAAGTATTTACGTGTGTATGTTTTCCAATTCCATTGCTCGTGCTTAGTTCAGCGGTTACACAACTCTATCTACTGTTTGGTAGGTCATATGCTCGATCGCAGCTGACTCCATTTGAGGGTGGTTTTCCCTTAGACTTTTGATGAGGTTAAATGATTTTCCTCCTGCGCATTTTACCAACATTGACTCACTAAATACCTACAGATTTGTGAAAATCACGTCTTAAAACAGTGGCGTGGATGTTCCTCTACATTTTGTTTTCCAGCAGAATCATTGCTTTTATTTAAAAAATTGGCCAATTTTAGTAAATATTATTTTATGTTTTATCCTTTGTTTTCCTACTTTCCTGCTATAATTTATTTTACTGCATGTTTTTTTTTGTGTGTATTAATCCCTGATTCTCCTGTTCCTGTGCTTTTTTTTGTTTCTGTTTAGAGTAGTTGCGTGATTCTCGTTTACGTTCTCTTACTTCCCGTAGGAAGATTCTAGTAATCGAAAATGGAGTCGTAAATTTGTATAATTTTTAAGTAGTGTCTTTTTTCGGGGTTAATCCAATATGTCTGTATTTATCCTAGGTGAATAATTTATTTGTAAATCAAATTGAACTTTAATATATTCCAATTGCGTTGAAAATTGATCAGGGTAAAATTACTAACATTTTAAAACGCATATTTAAGTAAAATCTGAGCTTTTACTACAGGAATACACGTGGTTTCGGCAATAGCCTAATAGAGGAACAAAAAAAACCTATTCCGTCTTGGGGCTCGGAATCTGGTCACTGAGCAGCTGTAAAGGGCACTCTACACCGTATTCCCTCTATGAATTTTCCACACATATACGGGTGATTTCCCTTAACTTTAACAGCCCCAGGCCTTGATCGTTATACAAACATTATAGTAGTAGGGCCGGGCGGGTTCTGGACTACCTGAGGCGAATGACATGTGGATGGGGCTGATTAATTTGCATAATGCCGAATTGAATATTGCTAATTTTGCATATTGCTAATATGCATATTGCGAATTTTCATATTGTGAATTAATCCGCTCCATCCACATGTCATTCACATCAGGTGGTCCAGAACCCGCCATGTCCTACTACTCATTATCGCTATACATTTTGCGTGAAAGGAGACGAAGGTTAATTACCCACTGTAGTCGCTCTTGAGATATGTCGTGCATTAATATGGGCAGAATTCTTAAATGCGAGATGAGGCATACTAATTTATTTCAAATGATATTGCCATTTGTCTTATGTCATAAATTTTATATGGCTATGGAGCCGCGGTGGCTGAGCGGTCAGCCTGCTCGCCTCTCACCAAGGCGAAACAGGTACTATACCCGGCTGGGTCACTCCCGGATTTCAGCATGTGGGAATCGTGCCGGACGATGCTGCTGCTCGGCGGATTTCCTGGGGGATCTCCCATTTTCCTTGCACTTTAATTTCGACGCTGCTCCATATTCATCTCAATCACCCGCATCGGCTCTCAAGATCTCGCTGTTGAGAGTCTCCCAAATCTCTTCACTGACTCGATATGGCTAGTTGGCGTACTTTAGGGACCGAAACACGTTTCATTCGTCAAGAAACTCATGACCACTTTTGTGAACGGCATGCCTTGGTCAAATATTTCTAAGATATAATTTTTCACACCTCACTGAGAACGCTGCACGACAGAGTACTTAAGAATATAGGCTGTTCACAGAACAATGAGTACTTTTGAAAGCTCTGCTTAAGATCTATTTGTATGCACGTTGTATGTTCTTCCGCCTTATGTAAAATTAGCATTGCCATGGACCTCATCACTTTATTCATACGTCGGTCAAGTGAAACTGTAAAATCATAAGAAAAGTAAACATTTTATAAATATGCTCGTTTTTACACTCTGGTATATAAAAAATGCCGAAAGTGAAATAAATAATTTAAATTGCCACAAGTGGTTACTTAACATTTTCTATTCGAAGTTAAGATATGGAACTACTTTCCATCTGTCATTACCTACTTTACCGGGCGCATGCCACTCAGTGCGAACGTTGAAGTATATGAAGGCATGGGCAGTGACTTTCTTCTTATGTTGATTTCAAAAGTGCTCACTTTAACGTGAACAGACTTCATAGAAGTGGAACAACTGCTTATACCGCGAACTCAAGGCGCACGTGCCACCAAAATGGCGCCGCTGGCCAACAGCATGTCGGGACGCAGTTTGCCAATCAGCGCCAGCTAACCTACTTGCTCGCCGACAGACCAGCCAATGAAAATCTTCCTCAGTACGCAGTAGCCAATCAGTTCCCAGAATCTCGCTCAGTTCAGCTAGTCATAGAAAAGGTACGCGCGCATGAAAGGAGCTGCCACGCTATTTCGTCTCTGTACACTTGTCTACTCTGCGGAAGCGAAGTTTAGACAATCGCAAATTGCAGAGATGAGAAGGTTCCGTGAGGAATGATCTGCAAGGGCAAGAATGACGCACGACGAGGTAAAGGGGAACGCCTGAAAAGAAGCGAGCGTAAGAATGAGATGTCTCGCCTCACTGCGCTGCCACGATTAAAGAAGTAGTCATGCTGCTTGCTGGTTAAAACACACGATTTCTTTACAAGGTTGTCCATTGCGGCTTTTTACCACCAGCTGTATCTGCATGGTTAAATTAGCTTTGCTGAGAAAAAATAAAATGTTTTTTTTTTTATCTCCTGGTATTGAGAATGATTTGTATGACTGCATTTCCGCATATTATGTTTAAACTTATGTTTATGTACATTATATTTAATCGTTCTACATTCACCCTAAATTGAAACAGTTAAAGGTGCTCTAAAGCAGCGAAGGCCTATTTTATTGCACATCTTTTGCATCTGCTCCTTTTGAATCATTGAAATTCTACTGATCGTTTTAGTGGCTGGTATTTTCTGACAAATCAGTGATTTAGACTGATTACTAGTGAACTGAACTGGCAAAGTAATAAAACCGTAGTGTATTCCACTGACTTGCCAGTAAGAAAAGGCTGTTCACGAAAAAGTGAGCACTTTTTGAATCAATCTTAGAAAAAAAGTTACTGTCCCTACCTGCATATATTTTAACTAGCGCACTGAGTGGCATGAGCCCAGTAAAGTTGGTAACGACGGATGGGAAGTAGTTCTGTATCTTAACTTAGAATAAAAAGTGTCAGGTAACCATTTCTGATAATTTAAATTATTTCTTTCGCGTTCTGTTTTTTTTTATGCATCGAAGTGTAAAAATTAGCAGATTTGTAAAATATTTACTATTCTAATAATTTCACAGATTCACTTAATTGACGCATGAATAAAGTGATGAGGCCCATGACAATGTTAATCTTACATAAGGCGGAAGAATACACAAAGGGCATACATGTATATCTTAAGCAGGGCTTTCAGAAGTGCTTAGTTAACCGTGAACAGCCAATAACAGATCGTTAACTGAAGATTTCATAAAATAATTATACTTGTTGATATCACTGATTTATATTTGGAGTGTTAGAAACGTTTTGTAAAGAAATTTTTTTTAGAAAAATGGTTAGTTCAAATAACGAGTTCCATGAATTTTGCTGTCATAATTGCGCTTCGTTATTTTCATAATCCGTGTATAGATATTTTAATTCGAAATGCTAGAGCTGTATAGGCCTATGAGTACGAAGCTGCGTGATTGTCATTTGAAGGTAAAACTTGTAGTCTTATAATGGGATTGAATATAATAATGTTATTGGGAACTGGCTTCTCACTTACATAATGAAAAATATGAATGGAACATAAAAACAATAAATTAAGAAATGTGCTATTGATGAGCAACTACAAATTTTATTTTATTTCGAGCTTTTCCTCTGGTTTAATTTATTACTGTGACGAGTAAGGATATCTTGCTAAATTTTTTTTCTCGCGTGCGACACCCATTGTTTTTAATTCATTTAAGTTATCGATTTTTATGTAATATTTTGTGTGCAGTGTCCATAGGTATTTACTTATTATGTTGCATGCCACTGGTTTATTTTCTGTGTCTGTTTGCATGACAATGCTTTTTTTTTCAGGTACATAATGTGTATCAGTAATTATAACTACATATTTAATTACTATCTTTCATTGCACAAGGACACGGCCACTAAATGGAGGGTAGGCTTCGATTTGGCAACCCTGTCACAGTTGTGTTCTTCTGTTGCAAAATTAATGGTTCCTTTAAAAATAAAAGGGTGGCTGTATGCTGTCGACGGTTGACTTAGCATTTTTTAAAGCCCTGGTTAGGATCTAAGTATATTGAAATTTTGTAGCCTTCAGCTATATGTAAAATAAACATTCACTTGGGTCATCTCACTTTTTCCATACGTCATCCTAGTGAAAATCACGGGGAATTTTTATGACAGTAATTGTATTAACAATACGCATATTTGTGCTCACTGACTTCAGTAGGATGAATTTACGTGTTACACTTGCAACACGATGTTAAGCCTTAGAACTATTTTTGTTAATAAACTCGTTGCTAACCTAACTATGAGCCTTCATGGCGGTGTATACTGCAGTATAAAGGAGGTTGACGGTAATCTGAGCACATTTGAAAAGCCCTGCGTAAGATCTTCCTGTACGCACGCTGATTAATCTACCATTATCACCATTTGTAAAAGTTAACATCGTTATTTTATTCATGCGTCTGTCAATTGAAACTGCAAAATTTTGGAAAAGTAAATATTTTACAAATATTCCATGCTTTAAAAAACAGAAACCAATAGTAGTAATTTCAGTATCCACATATGTTTGCCTTAACTCTTAATTCAACTTTAAAACGTGGAACTACTTTCTCTCCGTCGTTACCAACTGTACTGGGCGCAGGCCGGGCATTGTGCCCATTGAAATATATGCAGGTAGAGGAAGCGACATTTTTCAAAAATTGTTTTCAAAAGTGCTTACTTTACCGTGAACCTAAACTACGTGTAGTTAAGACCAGAGGGTTTTTCAAGAGATTGATTTCAAAAGTGCTCATTTTACCGTGAACATACTTTACTTCGTTGCGTCATGCCCACCACGACGTCCCGGCATGAGCAGTGACTCTCCGGGGGATTATCAGAGAACTATGGTATCAAGCAGCTGTCACGGCCTCTGTTTTCAGATTACATCACGTTGTTAACCTTTTACACACCACTCGCAGAACCCACAACTAATTTCAATTTTTTTTCTGCATATTATCGTCACCTACTGTGCCATTAAGAAAAAATAAATAAATAAATTGCAAGAAAAATGTTTGTATAGCTTATTTTTTATGTTCTATAAGTGGAACATTGGCAGGTCCAGGGTATTCCAAAAAAATGATTTCCACACAAATTTGCTGTTAAATACTATATACTGAAAAAAATATCTCATGTAACAAATAATGTACTCTTAATAATATAAAAAAATTATTTGACAAAAAAAAGTAAACAAAGAATGTACGATGACATATACATATTATCGTTTTTACACTTTCAGTCCATAGGAATATGGGAAACACTCAATATGGATCCTCTTCTTGCATTCATTGCATTAGTACTTCTTATTCGAACCACGCACTGAGCACATTTTCACTATGGTGCCGAAATCAAGTAAAGCCTATTTGATTTCTGGTGAGCAGACATGGAGGGCTTTGGTCGAACTTTTGAGGAGAAACTCGCAGTAGGGTCAGTGTGACCTAGTAGATAAAGATAGTTGAATTAGAAGACTGTAAAGTTTATAAACAATTGAAAATAAAAATGAATCACAAACTTACCTGTTGCCGAAAAGAAAGATCGTATAAATGTGAAAACCATGGTTTCAGGTAAAGCTCTTTGTGAGCAAGCCAGGCAGCAACCACGGCCATGTTGAGAGCGTAGGAAAATATGTTCCACCGCCACTGTTTTGAACGCAGTTTGAGCCGGTAAATGGGCTCTAGGTATACCAAATTTATAATTAAGTTTTACTTGGTTTTCAGAAGGAATGACATAAATTAAGCTAGTAGTTTTTTGACAATATGGTTTTTTTTTGCGATATGTTTTTCTTTCTCTATACATTTTGAACTAGCTGTCCTTTCAGGAGATTTTTTAGGAGCAGGAGACTTTGCACTAGTTGAAGGAATACATTCTGTATGTTTTTAAATGGACTTAGATGCACTTGATTTTACTCTAGATTTTGGATAAGTTGTTATTCTACAAGATATTTTAGGAGCAGAAGACTTGCACTAGTTGAAAGAATAGATACTGTATGTTCTTCACTGGTCATATCTGCATCTGTTTTTACTCCGAATTTTGGACTTGTCCTTTTACAATATGTTTTAGGAGCAGAACACTTAGTACTAGTTGAAGGGGCAGATTCTGTAAGTTCTTCATTGTACACAAATGCACCTGATTTTACTCTAGATCTTGGACTAGCTGTCCTACAAAATTTTTTTAGGAGCAGAGGACACTATACTAGTTGAAGGAAAATATTCTGTAAGCACTTCGTTGGACACAGCTATCATTTCAGAAGATTTTTTAGGAGCAGAAGAAGGAATATATTATGTATGTTCTTCATTGGACGGAGATGCGCCTGATTTTACTCTATATTTTGGACTAGCTGCCCCACAAGACAATTTAGGAGCAGAAGACTTTGTACTAGTCGGGTACAACCGTTTGGCGAGTATTCCCCCAAAATGGTGACCGGGAAGCGGCTATGCCGTAGCGTCGATAAAGTTGCCAATCGCTAATGAAGGGTTGTGGGTCATGGACTCCCCAGGTGAGCTCTCCGTCGGTAAGATGAGAATCCGGGTGCTTGAGGTGTCATTGCAGTACCATGCCATAATTACGGTAACCCGCACGTGTCCCTAGAAAGGACGATGGAGTGACGGACCTTGAGTCCTAAATGGCCTCACTTCACCAAGGCCCTCGAGTGAAGCTTCAACAGCCGCCACATCTGGGTTTAAGCAAATTGGATACGCCGGGGAAACTCCCCGTCCCTCCATTTTCCTAACATGTGGCAAGGGATGTCTGCCCTGTTGAATGGACTGACACGTAGTACCGAGGAATGTTCACAAGGCGGGACGCTGGACTAACTAGCGCTCAGGCTGTTGGGCTACAGGGCTTAAACCCTGATTTTCAAAATTAATAAATTATTTTTAATGGAAAGCACGTGTGGGTGCAACCCACGTGTGCCATATAAATTTTAGGTAGTACCACGGGTGATTGGATAGGCCCCACCCTACATTCTCTAGGGTGCCCGATCCAGTGAGACTGGGCTCGTGGTGGCAGCGATTGAAACTCCTCATGCTGGAGAACTTTTGGGCTGCCCACCAAGAGAAAGCTCGATGCAGTATACTGCGTACAGCTCCGGCATTAGCTTGGGCATTCAGTAGAGGTGGGATAGTATCTCGGCCGGACCACGAAAGTTTCAGAAGATGTGGGAGGGACGCGGACAGTGTATCGCAGAACCAGGTTGGGGCTCGGAACTGGTCACCTGCGGTATTAGCTGAACGATCTTTCACGCTGATTGAGTGTATCTTAATTCTGGTCTATGAGGGCCCACTGGAACAGTGCTGTTATAAACCACTAGGGGACCAGCCCGTGGCCTTTTTTTCTTGTATTGTCACGTGCCTAGAACAGTTACGATGTTACAAATTTTTGTTATCATACAAAGAATGAAAAAAAAATTGTGCGGAAAATAACTCAACATTGGATATGGTTCTATCCACTAAGCCATTGCGGCCCCACTTGGAATCTCTCTATCCATTAAACCACTAAGGCCCCACTTGGAATCACGTTATCCACTTAGCCACTGCGGCCCCATTTGATATATATATATATATATATATATATATATATATATATATTCACTGGGCCACTGCGACCCCACTTGATATAGTTATATCCACTAAGCCACTGCGGCCCCACTTGGAATCACTCTATCCACTGATCCACTGTGGCCCCACTTGGAATCGCTCTATCCACTGAGCCAGTGCAGCACCACTTGGAATCTCTCTATCCACTGAGCCATTAAGGCCCCATTTGATATATATATATCCACTTGGACACCGTGGCCCCACTTGATATAGTTCTATCCACTGAGCCATTGCGGCCCCACTTGGAATCGCTCTATTTACTGGGCCCCTGTGGCCCTACTTGGAATCGCTCTATCCACTAAGCCAATGTAGTCCCACTTGGAAATTAACTCAACATTGAAGCGGGACATTTAAAGTAACAAAAATGATATTCCATTACCTTCATATCTCTATGCAATAATCACTATGGATTAATACAAAACTTTCATATAAGAAAAAAGTAATTAAAAAATTAATTTTTAGGGTAAAAGGTAATGATTGCGTTATCTGATCTTGCTGAAGTTCGAACTTGGCCTGTATTTGACCCGGAGGATTCGCTCTGCAAAATTTGAAGAACTTCTGTTGAGTTTCAAGGGACTTATGCCCGGTTGCACCATTAACAGCCCTGAACCAAGATCATAAGATGTTGGTTCAAAGATAATCTTCAGATTGATCTGAGTTCAATGTACGAGTACTGCACCAACGCGAACGGCTGAGTTCTGATCTCGGTTCAAAACTAAGATTGAGATGAAACATCGTTTGTGATTGGCTCTCATTTCGTGACGTCATAATGGAAATGTTTAATTTAAGGTTCGGAGACAATTAATACGTTTTATGGACATTATCTCTTAAGACTAGGATGTTTTACTATATAACTTATTTGAATGCACAGAAAAAATCTCTGTTTCAGTTGTATTGTTTGATTGGAAACATTTTGCATACATTTCTATAGTTATTTTTAACACCAATAGTGTTGAAGACGGTAGTGTACATAGAACTAGATGGTACGATATTTATTTGTTTTAAGTAAAATAATTGTTGCACGAACTTTACCGAATAACATTCAAGTGTGTATAATAGTGTTTTGAATTCCCAAAAATAAAACTGTTCTTAGCGCAATCTGTCGGCGTATTTTCAAATTGCATCTGTCATGTTTACCGATGACCCGAATAAACTTGTTGGTAGACTAAATGACAGTAGAGGAGAGGCACTCGGAATTATACACAGCAAATTCCCAATGCAGAATGGAACGAAGCAGGTGCCTTTCTAGTTTATATCAAATTGTTGGAACTATTTTCCTTGTATCCCTCCACGAACAGTCTGTACTGACTGACTCCTACCGACTGCTTCCTCCTCCTCATTTGGACCTAGAGACTGACCCATGCACGTGATGTCTCAGTGCTTGTACGTGATTGGCCGGCTGCAATCACGTGACAACTAAGTGGTTGGCTGGTTGGCGATTGGCTAGTTGGTAATTGGCTGATTGGTGTTCGCAATGCTAATGGTTCAACGCCAATATGACGTCATGAGCTTGCTTACTCGTATATAAGCAGTAGGGAGGTAAGTTGAGAGTCTTAGTTTGATAGCGGCTGTCGTGAAAGGTGGATAGTCTTGGCTAGCTTATACGCCAAGTCATCAATGGCTAGTTACGTTAAAGTTGAGTGGATATTGCCAACCAATCGTTTCTCACCACCGACTTCGTCAGCTGCGATGGTTACGTTACTAGCAGCATTTACTTCCACCAGTGCAGTATCATCGACTTCTTCAGGCATGGTGCTGACAGCGCTGTCGACTTCTTCGGGTAGGTCACCTACAGCAGTTCAGCCATCAACGTCTTCAGGCATGACGTCGACAGTGTCAATGACTTCTATTAGCGAGCTACCTGCCTCAGCTCCATTGACATCGCCAACTGGACCAGCGGTCTCTGTTCCAGCAGCATCTGTATGGTCAACCGCATATGCTGAACCATTTCGACATTATAAGTGTCGCTTCTGTGAAAAGACCTTCACGCACAGCAGCAATGCTCAGCGACATGAGCGCTCTAATTATACTAAAAATCTCTGTTACATGTCATGTTTGTGTGACAGGTGTGGTAAGTATATCAACCGCAGAGACAGTTTACTTAGACATATTAAAGAATATTGTAGTTTTTTGAGGGTGTTAGCGACTGTAATAATTTAATTGAATAGAGAAATGCCTGTTAATTAAATTGTGTTTTATTTCATGTTTTCCTACTTTGTAGAAATATAATTAAAACTTAAAAAGTAAAGAAATTAATTTTGTTAAAATGTATTGTACTACATATTATTACATAATTAAATAAAAAAAGTGTTTTTTTTTAATTCAATAGCTTTAAATTTTAAATACCAAATATATATTTAATAAATTAGGCATGTCTTCAAAGTCTCGCATTATGCTTGTAGGTACACTGCTGATTGGAAACATCTGTTTTAAAAAGGGTGGAAATTTTCAAGTTCTTTTATGCATATAAATATAGGCCGACAGCTTGCTTGGCATCCAGCATGCTTTCTCTTACTAATTTATTCTCGAGCTTTCGTTTCAAGGTCATTCAAAGTCATGGGGTCAAGGTCATGGTCATTGGCTTTCAATATGGAGGATGGATGATGCCTACCAAGATGGTGGTCGCCTACCAATATGGCGGTCTCCAGTAATGTATAGACAAATGACGAACGACAAAATCAAGATGGCCGCCTCCAGTAACATATACATAGATATGGCGGCTTCCAGTGACATATAAAAATATGGCTGCCCCCAGTACCATGTAAACAAATGACGAACGAAAAAAGCAAGATGGACGCCTCCAGTCACATATACACAAATATGGCACCTCCTGTAAAATATTTTTTAATGGCTGCCTCCAGTAGCATGTAAAGAAATGACGAACGAAAAAAACTAGATGGCAGACTGAGTATAGGTGAGGGGAGTGGGTGCGAGAGAGTCTGTCGTCTGCTGGATTCGAACAGAGGTAAGTAATTGGTGGTGTGCCCCCCCCCCCACCTCAGGAAATGTAAGTTTTTTTATTAATTTTTTTTATAAAATATTTTACTGCAAATTTGTTAGGGATAAAGGGAAATTCCGAAGGAAAAAGCGGAAAATGACCACCGGGTTTTAAGACTTTTTAATTAAGAATTTTTAAAATAAAATATTATAAAAATATGTTTTTTAACGAATTTTTAAATTTTTAAAATTCATTTAAAATTCATTTTTATTAAAATTTTATTTATAAATTTTTGTTCGATTTTTTTTTGTATTTTTTTTAGATTATTTAGATTTTTTCATTTTCAAGATCAAAGTCAAGGTCAAACGTCAATGGTCCTAACCCCGGTCACTTGGCTCGGATTCACTAAGCCCAGTCCCCGGAGTGGTTGATCCCTGTCAGCAGTTCTGAAAAATTGGGTCATTTCTGAGGATCCTTTAAATATAAAAAAATTTAAATAATTTTTACTAATTTTTAATAATTATTTTCTTCCGAACTTTTTTTAGAATATTTTACAATTTTTTGGAATTTTTAAGATTTTTTAAAGTGTTTTTTGGGTCAAATGTCCTCGGGGTCAAGGTCAAGATCACAGGTCAAGATCAATGGCAACCAAGATGGATGACGGGTAACGTAGCAATATGGCGGCTCCCCGGTTACGGCTCCGATGCCCGATGCCCTTGTGCCAAACTCGCAATTTCCCTACTACTAGCATGAATTTCGTTTTCTCTTTACAAAACATCAATACCATATTTAATTCAATAAATTGATTGTATCTTAAGCTTTTGTAAAAGATCTCTATTTACATTCTACAACAGTAAAAACAACCGAAACCATTTTTAAATGATTTAAATATTACCAAGTTTAATTCTAGTAGATAAACTTATTTTACAGTGCTTTTATCTTCTCATAAACTACATTCAACACAAACTTCTATTCTTCTCTGTTGACTTTATAAATCCTTAATAAAATATATGTTTAAGTGCCGAACAGATCTTAAATAGGGAATATTTTAATGCTTATGTCATTTTAAAACGAAATTGCTTTTCAATATAACTTTGACATTTTAAAATAAAGCACTCGTATATACTTGATCCGAGATCATTATCCTGAACCGCCAAAAGGCACGGTTCAAGACGAGGTTCGACGTTCAGCGCGCAGATCGCAATGGTGCAACAGAAAAATGCGCTGAACCAGGATCAAACCGGTATTTGAACCTAGATGATCGCTGAACCTCAATGGTGCAACCGGGCATTAGAAGTATTAAAGAAGGACAGACAGGCAGTTACCGTCTCTGTATTATACAGGCGGATAAGACAGTTGGGCACGACCGTACGGGGGGGCAACTTCTGGTGACCTGGGAAGAGCTTATGCCCAAAGTCGTAAAACATGTTATTCTTTTACGCTTCAATTGCTTTATAAAATTAGTATTTATGATTGCATCGGGAAACAAGTGTTAATTCCGCTACTTAGCACAGGCTTGTTTATATATCCAGTCTCAGTACAAGGTCTGGACACCTTAGCGCATCACTGCGACCGAGAATTGGTTTATTAGCTGGTCAGCCCCTCTCCCCCGTGGTCAAGACCTGCAAATCACAGACTTAAATATTGGCAGTGTATCTTATTAATTAAAAATATTAAGAGGGCTATTTATTCTGAGTTCATATACATTTGAATGCACTCTAAATTCGAATCAGTGGAAAACCACTGATTCGCAGTGAAATTCAACTACTCTAATCAGTGAAAACGGCTCCATTTAGAATCATTAGAAAACCACTGATTATTTCAGTGAAAAAATTCCACTGATTGTATTAGTGACGTGAAAAAATTTCACTGATTGAATAGTGATGGCCGACTGCAGTGACGTATTAAATATTGCTTTTATTAAATGTAGCCAAATAGTTACGTGAAATAAACATATTTACGGTAGTTTACTATTTATATTGTGCAATTTACCGTAATTTAAAAAGTAAAAATAATTTCGGTGGTGGCGGGAATTGAACTCACGCACCATACTTACCACCCTAAGCCTTTACTATACCTTTTTTTTACCATCGTTGTGGAGGTCCCGTAGTTCTTTTCTGTTGAGCTCAAGTGAGACCGACTTGTTGACAAATTCCCAGCTCATCAAACGAACTGAACATCTGCCGCGTCGGGGGCACCGGGACGCGAACCCGCGACCCTACCCCTGAGCTACGAGGGCAGGGCATTAAAATTACAGGAGGCTGCCTGAAGTGAACTCGCACACCTTTCGACTCTTGTCCTTTACCTTGCCATCTTCGCTACCTCGCCAGTTTCCTGAGCTACCACGCTAACTTAAAATTATCGGAGGAAAATGATTGTGTTATAATTCCGCTAAGAAATAGTGTAGTTTGAAGATGTATGCTCATACTTTACGTGTTTGGTTTAACTGGTACCGTTAGGATTGTTAAAACGAATAGTATGTGTAAGAATAATCTCTTCGTCACATTAAATACAGTTTAAAACTTCAAAAAGAGCGCTGTGACGATTGCATGGAATCGAAATGAAACACGTACAAACGGAATGAAACTCGCAAAAAGACATTTTGAAAGACGAAACACATTTCAGATAGTATTTTGTATTAGTTTTATTCGTTTATTCGTTGTTAGTGCAAATTATTTAACGGCCATTTTTAAACGTTGTTTGACGGCCATTTTAATACGCAGTTTCACTGATACATCAGTCAAAAAATAAACCACTGAGTAAACAGAGGAAAAAAAATGAATGACGAATCAGTGGGAAATGTCACTGAATCAATTAGTGAAGGAAGTATGGCATGTTTTCACTGGTTCATCAGTTAAATTCACTGAAGTAACTGATGCATCAGTCAAATACGTTTTACTAATTGCAACAGTGAAATTCTCACTGATTCAGATTTGGAGTGTGATGAGTGTGCAACAGTTTTGAAACTTAACACTGTAATATCCGTCACAATGTGGTAAAAACACGCTTGGCAACATTAAAAAACAAAAAAGGCGAGTTTTAATCTTACATTCGTTTACCACTTGCATCAACTGATATCAACGCAAGTGTGCACTTTCAGTGAAGTTTTTAGTAATTTATTTTACACTGCTGTGCTTTTCTCTAATAAGTCATGCGCCTCGCTCTTTGCTGACGATCTGCGTCATCGCACCGCTTGAATCTCGGACTCCAACTCCGGTCACACGCGCCGGGAAAATGGCGTCACTGGCCTACAACATGTTGTAATGTCGTTTGCCAGCCAGCTTACTCGCCAGCCGGCCACCCGATCGCAACAGGGGATCTTCCGAAACTCGCGGTAACCGACGAGACGCGGTATCCGCCCCAGATTCGCGCGCAGCCGATCAGCGAGTGGGTACGCCCACTTCAAAGAAATCTCCCCACCATCTCACTTCTGTATTCTTACATATTCTGTAACTCCACCTTTGTTAAGGGTCGGCCCCGTCGTCTCCCACAGATGTTCGTGATTTGCCCTACCAGCTTGAGACATTGGCTTTACATCAAACCCGCGACGCTAGGGTCATGGTATATTTGTTTCAGTTCTTGAATGGCGAACCCACTATTCTTCAGCAGCCACGCCCTGTATCGGACAAAAAATATGTGTGTGTCTATATATATATATATATATATATAAAATACTGCCCTCTAGATAAATGAGGAGATCATTGATTTGGTTTCGCACACTCCGTTTCTCGAAACAACACAAAATGAGTGCTACATGTTTTGTACAGACGGAGTTCGAACTGTCTCGAAAGGCTACGTTACTCGCGTAGTTGACTGAAACTGTGTTAACATTACGCACAAAATCACTGTGACATTACATTACCGAATCCAATCAGTCTGCAAGTAAGTGCGGAAAATTGTCGTGCCAGCAGTTAATTTAACTTATTATTGTCCAGTTGCAGTAACCTTCTATGACATCATGAAACTTACATAACTTCCAGTAGTTCATGGATACTCTCCATAAATTTGCTACTACGTTTTTATATATTTCCTGGACAAACATGTAGGTTACCAAAAATAATGATTATTTTTTGTTATATGAGTGTTACCCAGTGTTAAAAACGTTTAAAAAAGTTTTTGTAAATATACAATATTTTGTTTTAGAGCGGAATTTTAAGACGAGTAAAAACGTTAACAGCAGTCCGTGGCCATTATCACTCAGCTATACTGCAACCCGATACAAAAATCTAATGTTAACATGTTATTAAAAGAAATTGAAGGACGGATCTTTTTCAGCTTCTTGTAATGTTGGAGTGTCTGTAGTGCTGCTTGCTGTTGCAGGTTGCTCGTGAAACTCCGTGATGTTTCAAAGAATAGGTTCAAGTCAGCATAACTGCTGCAGGTAGGACCATTTTCTTGCTATGCCGGGATCGCATAGTCTCAAGCTCAACACGACAGCTCCGACACGACACTTAAAAACTGAACAGCCAATGAAATACAAGATATATCTGACGTAAGCCCGAGAAATCGTGTCGTCCGACCAGCATGTTGGATTAGTTATGATTTCTATTTTCGCCGTGTCACGCGACGCGACGCACAGAGTGTACAACCTGGCAAAATGAAATTTTATTGCAAGCTTTCCTTACAATGGCAAATAAGCACCTTAAAGGAAAACAAAATTGGAAAATTACGGCATTCGACACTTAAAAATAATAATTTTACCTTTGTATGCATTAGCGATAGTACTTTATCACCATAATGTATTCCAAATTTCTCTCTTGTCCACCGCCTTTGAAAGTAGTATAGCATACCAGCGCCTTCTAAATAGTTGCGTAAAATGCCGAGAGCGTCGTGTCGGTGCTGTCGTGTCGTGCCGTAATTCAAGTAGTAACAGTGGAAACTTTAATTGTCGTGTCATTGCTCCTGTTTTTGTCGTGTCGTGTTGGGTTTGTAGGAGCAATGCGATTCCTTCTTAACGGTGACGAAAAATGATTCATGTCGCCTCGACCGTGTTATTTCTTGAGACCTGAAGTTGTTGGGAATACCGAGATGTTCGATATTTTATACGTACGGAGCTGAGTTCCGTTTAATGCCATTAAAGTGTACGTTTCCGTATATTGAATACAGATTTCCGTAACAAAATCTGTGAACGCGCTGGGAGTTTTAAAAATGTGTAGCAGGAATTGAGTTGAGTTCAGTGATTTGGGCGGCTCTTAACGAGGCCTGGAGAACCGACGAGGGTGTGGTGAGGTGAGAAAGGAGCAGTGCCGGAATGCAAGGGGGGAAACGGGATATCTCGGAGAAAACCCGCCGACCAGCGGCATCGTCCGCCACGATTCCCCCACTTGCGAAAATCCGGGAGTGGCCCGGCCGGAGATTGAACCCAGTTCAGCATGGTGGGAGGCGCGCAGTCTATCCGCTCAGCCTACGGCCTCGTATAGCGAGAGGACACACCCTGAATATACAGAATGTTTGGGAATTCAGTGCCCAAACTCCAGACGTAGTTTCTTTGGACCAATAGTAATACAAAAACTCTATACACGTATATCAGGAAACGTAGTGTTCAAGTTTGCTGCATACAACACCTGTAGAACAAGGCGCTGCGATCATGCATATATACTGTTCACATTAAAGTGAGCACTATTTAAGGCCCTCCCAACAGGCATTAACCACTTTATATATATATATATATAATCGCTGCCTAAGGTATTAAATTTTAAGGGTGGCAAAATGTGTTTATTGGTCACATTGCAATGTTTATATAAAAAAATCAGCAGGAAGATGGAAATTGGATCAAAGGAAAAAATTTTAAGGGCCTTAAAAAGTGTTCACTTTACCGTGAACAGTCTATAGGACAAGTTGCACACGCGCGACACTAAATTGTTGTTTGCACACGCAGTATAGCGCGCCTACTTGTTATGCAACTTATCATACACGCGTGATCACACAGTCTGTTCTGCAGACGTTGAATACTGCAACTCCGGATGCGAGTCCTTAGGGCTTATGTGTTTCTATTGGTCCAAAGAAACAATGTCTGAAGTTCAGGCACTGAGTTTTCGAATATCCTGTAGATGAAACTAAATATATATTTCAAAAGCACCATATTTAAGGTATATGAACGATAGCAAAGCGTTATCTGCATCTTTTTTATTAACCTTTTTAAAACGTCATTCCACCCGAATACTCTTAGAAGAAATAAACGCTTTTCATATTACATACGCGTATAGATGTCTATCCTCTATTTTCATGTAGTGTAAGACTCCCTTGAATCAGACGACCTGCTAATGAATTTACATCTCTTCGACGAGCCAATTTCACGGGAGGAATTTTTTTTTAATAGACGCCATAGCACAAAAAGTTTGCTTCTGTACATACAAAGAAGGTTTATGGACTTACGTGCACAGACTTTTAAAACTTGAGGAAACACTAACAATTTCTGGTATAGCAAATAAAACAACAGACATAATTTAAGCACCACCGTACTCGATTTTGAAATTATTAAGAATCAGAGTTTTCAAAAACAAGTATAGTGTTATCAGAGAACAGACATCTTTACTGCGGATGCGTAAAACGTTTCATACCGCCATATGAATTATAAAAACATGTATGGATATATTTTTCCTAAAACAGATATTTGATACGTTAAAATTTTTTTTCCGGGCATTGCGTTTATAATTGTATCGAATAATCAACATCATAAAATAGCGAGTAAATAAAGCGTATTAAACAGCATCATTAACTTGAGTTGCGGTCTTTCATGATACAATTTCTCAGTCTTTCTGGCGTATAATTCATCTACGCAAAAATAATACCAAAAAAAAATACCGGAAGTTCATACGCAAGTCAAAATCAAGTTCCATAATATATTTTGCATTTCACAAAATTTTCATAAAATGTTTGTTGAATTATGGGGTTAAATTTTAAATCTAATAAATATTTCTAATCGAAACTTAGAATATCAGAAAGCAAAAGTTTATTTCTTTTAATTTATTAGTCAAATAGTTGATATTAAAATTTATATTGTTTGGTGTACGCACTCAGGCATAAAATACTAATAGTATATATATATATGCATTTACAAACATACATACATAGTTCATACGTGTATAGCGTGACAAGTAAATTTACAGACGTCGTAATTTTAATTTACCCACAGTCTTTTTTCACTTACGCAAAAGTAAAATCACCCATTCACTGCAATTGTAAATACACAATTACTGAACATCTTTCGCTGTTTTACAAAATAATTTTACTGTTACTATCAGTTCTTTTATAGCTGCGTTTGACTATTCTCATACTATATTTGTAATTTTACAATTTTCGCGTTATTTTATAGCTTTCTGTAACTTGGTTTGTTCTCTAAATATTTTTTGTACTCTGAATTATTAAGAACATTGCTGTAGAATTACACACACTGTTGTTGTATACAAATTACAAAACAAACATATAAATGCGTATATGTCAATGGCAGATGTATAATGAATTACAATGGATGTTAATAGAACTCTAGTCACTCTGTATAGTGAATACACACAACAGAAGTTGAAAATGGCACTACGAAGACGGAAATTTAAAAATCAACCAAGAATACCAAATGTATAAAATTAATAAACTTTCGTACCCTTTAAAAATTGGTGGATAATAGAATTAACATCCAGAGAAGCGTGACGCAGTAGTCAAGAATCATTCAAAATAAATTATTTATATTTATAAAATTAAAAAAATATATATATATTTGTTTTTGTTTTGACTAATAAGATCAAATCCTGTATATATCGAAAAAACCACACAACTACACACAACATTTTATGAAAAACATAGTATATTGATCGAAAAGCGATTTCTTGACTACAAATAAATATCAAAGATTTATTATGTAGTCCGCAATTGAAAATGAGACAAAAATACGAAGTCGCCCACTGACGCACGTCTTTAATATCAATATCTCAATTATCTCAGTATTTCTGGACATTTCGCACATAGGTTGTACACAAAAATCCACCCCCATATAGTTATTTTTACCCACATCTTCTTTTTTATTAATTACAATGTTTTCCAAGAGAGAAGTTATATCTAATTGATTAACACCAACAACCCATTAGGCATAACATATTACTAAAATGTTTGTTCGTCGTGAGAGTCTCGTCAGAATTGTTCCTTTCTACAATACACGACGTTATTATCTCTTTGGTCAAATAACGTACTGAAAAAAAATATTTTCTTGCACATACTGACTACGGAAAGTTTCCTGCCGACTCCGAATAAAAGCTATAGCTGATCTGCGGTTCATTAACCATATTTTTTTATCGTTAAAATAAATTCTGCTCGTATCTGATACAATTTAACGTAAACAACGACTGGCATCTCTAAATGTTGCCAGCAACGAATAGACAACAGTTCTGTAATGACAAGATTTGCTGGTCACTGAAAGTTTCTATGAGTTTTTAAAAAAGAACTGGAATAGAAAAATCAAAGCGTTTTCTAAACAACTACAGAGAGTTGTTTGATGAACACATGCATAGTAATTTCTAGATTGACAATAACGTTAATTTTCACAAATGTCAGAGGAAGTAATATGTAATAATATAAGATAAGTGTTTTAGCAACACTTTCTAATTTTCTTTAACAGACAATGAAACGGCTGTTTTTTTTTTTTGCATTCATGAACTGGTGCGTTTTCATTAACAAGATGAGGAAGAAACACTGTAAAAAAAATGTAATTTTACACCAATTTATGTAGCAGCAGCATCTCTACAGAAGTCACTGTATTTTTACAATTGCATATGGCAGTGTTTATTTACTCTGCGTTCGATTAACTTTATCCTAAAAATTATTAGAATAATATGTACACTATACTACTAATACTACATAGAATGTTGTGACATTACAATTGCTATGTAGCAGGACATAAACAGTAACATTCGTGTATTTTTCCTCCGTGGCAATTAAATTTACACAGACATTGCCATTGTAATTTCACCACAGTGTATGTGTCTTTTTTCACTTACACAAAGATAAGATCACCCATTCACTGCAGTTGTAAATACAACATTTCTGAACATTTTCACAGTTTAACCGAAACATTTTTCAGTATAAGTTCATTTATAACTGCGTTATGATAATTCATGTACTATGTATGTAATTTTATAATTTTTCACGTTTTTGTACTCCTTTCTGTAACTTGGTAGTTACACAGCATTATAAAATGTTATCTTCAAAATGTGCATAAACAGCAATTGATTTTTTATATAGAATACGTAATTATAAGCAACCAGCAAGCATATCCCATAATTGGGAGTTAAGCTTCCGTTTTGAACACACAAATTAAGTTCGAAGTAGTCCTATTCCCTACTGAGAGATCGCATGTTTTAAACAAATACTTGTAGTAATATTTGAATTCCTACCCATGTAGCAAAACACATATGGCCCATTTATGGTTTACAGTAGGATGCCATACCGGCCAAAAGTTGGCCAGCATCTGCCATGCACCCGGCACCATTGATGGTCTTGAATTGGCACCACTAACTAGCCATACTCTGCCCATAACTGGCCCAGGTTTGGTGAACACAAATGGCCCAAGCATGGCCCACATGATTACAACAGCAATGGCCCATCAATGTACCATTTCACAGCCTCCAGATGGCCTTCTGATTGCTAGCCATGCTTCTACCTATGTCAAACACTATATCGTAAAAAAAACTATGTCTTGCATCATTATCAACGTTTCATTGTTTTTAAATTTTGTTTATTTCACTATCAAACACATTGCACGACATGAAAAGTTTATGCTTATCGGTGAGGGGAGGGGGCACGAACTTAGGACCTTGTTGGGACAGCCCAGTATGCTAACCATTACACAACTCTGTATTCTTAAGTTTAGGTGAACTAATTTAGAATATACTTTAACTTCAGTGATTAACAATCTCTAATATAAAGTACACCAGTTATTTCATTGCCTCAAAATTTACCATGCGAACAAATATGTTTTTAAAAAAGATACAGATAAACAAAAAAAATACTGTTGTTGAAAGGAAACTTCCTACCTGAATCACGACATTAAAACAAAAACTCGCTTTCAGTGTAATTTTTCGCAGTATGTAAGTCACCTGGATGCTATTCATCTGCTTTGAAATGAATTCGGCATATATGAATATTTTAGTGATTTTTTTTACTTCTCATTATAATTATACGCAGTCTTACATTTAAATTATTACATATGTCAAATTATTCAATACCGGTCACGAAGTCTGTAGACCCATAAGTTTTCTGGATTATCAATGACCCAAAAATGGATAAGTTAAGTGCTGCCAGTGTTGGAATACAGTTGGCAGACCATTTGAGGATCATTAGCAGTAAACCCAAACTCAGATATCAGTTAAATTTCCATCAACAACTCATTAATGGCATGCCAAGTGTCCTGTTGCCAGCAGTCAGTCATAACAGGGCCATTAATGTAAACCCATAAGTATTCAGTGTCAGCAGTCATCCAGCTCTGCCAGCAGTAAAATCACAGTCAGTCGACTGTGGCTTGCTACATGGGTAAGAACAATTGTATAAAATTACAAACACTGTACTCTTTTTAACACATTATACATCATCTAAAATAATCGAATATTTGTATGTGTAACTATTCCGTCATATATACTCTCGAATGCAATGCATGTTTACATATATGGTCACTGTACAGTTACACAATGGACGTTGTACAACTACACTGTCGTTAGTGTTTATACAACGACCATGTAGCAATAAAAAATCACAATTCGAGATTTAATAACAGGGAGTTGGTGTATTTCTCATCTATTTAAAAATATGTAAACTAACACCAACATTATGTTTATTAAGCCATATATACAGTCATGTATTTTCAGCAACGACTTTTAGTACTCTCTGGATTCTTAACAACATTTGTGTAAAATTAAACATACTGTAGCTGTTGTATGTAAATTACACAACAAAAATGTAAAATGACCTAAAATTTGTATGTTTAAATTTACATTTATTTTTTACAGTGAATGTCATCATAAGTAACTTATCATAAGTTGATTTAGTTAGTCATTTTACGTTATTAGTCTACTTAATCTCAATAATTCTTTAAGCTGTTACTGCAGAGAAACTACAATAATACTGCCGGAAATCAAACACACTCCTAAGAAAACGATTGTAGGGTGGAATATGAGACGCTCACGCTCTTACACCCTAGCTTGTAGACACTCACGCCCAGATAGATGGGTCAGATGGAGCCCCTGGTCTTGTCCCGTCTCCAGCTGCTCTCTGTTGCTTCGTCGTGACTCCTGACTACACTTCTAGTCCCCGCCCCTCAGCCTGTCGCCATTATTTCTTATTGGTCCTCTTCCAGGTCCTGAATGGAGCCGCGGCCGCGAGATGCTGACAGTTCGTCATAATCGTACCACGTCAGCCAGACCATGTTAGTCTCCTCATCTTACATATTCCTGCGTTTGTGTTGTTGCGTAATAGTATGCGATTATTACTGAAGGTGTTTTGGAAAACAACCAACGCTCCAATTGTTGCTAGTGCTGCCGCTGCTCGCGGCGATGCAATCACAACATTATGTAGTATTTTAAAGCGTATTTATGAGGTAGTACAAGTTTCAGTGCCTTGGAAGTGAATTTGGGTCTAATTCAGTGTTGAAGCACGAAGTGACGACTGTGAAAGAAAGCGATAGACGTGTGCTGCCCCACACCTGCGCAGAAGTAGATGTAACTTGCTAGTGGTTGGTTGAGCTTCCGAAATAAACCTTAGGAAAGTAAATCCCTGCACTTGAATGCGTATATTTTAATGTGGACATTGAGTGGCATGCATACAGTTAGGTTGGCAGCGAAGTACGAAAAGTAGCCCCTTGTCTTCACATCGTATTTAAAGTGTAACGTTTAATTTTTTTGGCGCTGAATTGACTATAATATACTTTATTTTTATTCTCATGGAGTAAATATTAGAAACAATGTTAACAAATTTAGACCACCAACTATTCGACAGATACACTTAATAGACGTATAAATACAGTTAGAAAGCAATGGAAACGCTTATATTTCATATGGCGAAAGAATACAAATTAGGCAAAGAAGTGTGTCCTAAGCAGGACTTAAAGTGCTGAGATGATCGCGAACAGCCAATACTTGCTCAGAACATGTCAAATTACCTTCGATGAAATCTATGTTATGCTATATTAATCATTAATCTACTGCACGGCTTAAAAATGAGGCTGCAGTATTCCCTCAAAATACCCGGCTAGTTTTAAATTCGTAAAGACATGATAAGTCAGAGCTATGCCAAATGGTCTAATGGTTTAATAGCGATAAGATCGTAATATTTAATAAACGACTTTTCTACTTCAAAGAAGTTCACTGTGCTAACCAAGGCCATCGTCCCACCCTCTTCCCCATTGTATTGTTACTAAAGTCATTTTTAAATTTTTTGACGCACGAGTACCATGGTATAGAGAGAGATGAATTTTTTGGCTTATAAATCATTTTGTCTTAATATTTTTACTGCCAAGTTATAAAAATATCGTGCTGGGTGTTCAATGGCTTGGGATTTGTAATGAAATGCAGAGTTAGTGAAAGTTTAGTTTGTCACTCAAGCTGTTGGCGAAGACAGGCTGAGTAGTGGTTTTAATTTGTATCGGAGAAGGGCCGTATCATTCAATATTACCGAAAAGAACTTTAATGTGAAAATGAAAGCCTTACTAAACACTAAATTATTTATATTAAAGAAAGAGTGTATGTAAAGTGATTTATTATTCAATGAAACACGTGGAAACTTAACTTTTGTACTAAAATGTGTACACAAAATAATGGATTCTAGCTCAGTGCTGCCCTAGAAGTGCAGGAGGTAGCATCAGAACATTAATATTAATCCTCAGGTGGCAAACAGGAAGCAAAAATTCCGCACAAGGGTCTGGAATTACTGCATGATAGCTATCTCAAAATAAATATTAACTATTTTAAATTGCGCGGTATTCTGGTGTGCTTTGTGTTCGGCTTTTTATTGCTACGGTACCGAGATAAAAGGATTTCCTAAATTACAGAGAAGAGAACGACGATTTAAAAATTACTTACGATAGTGCCTTGGCATAAGTGGTAGTAGCCATTTTAACACTTAAGTGACCCAAAAATTCAAAACCATGCGATATCATCAGCGATCATATTGTAACATTTATTGCTGAAAATATTTTCCAGTGTAACATATTATCAGTTTTCTTAAACATTCTAAAAATTTGTTTATAAATGGAATGTGTGTATGGCTTTCGTATAATTGCCGGAAAGAAAATGCTCCACCAATACATGTTGGAATATTAAAATCCTTTTACTACCAGATACAAGGACATTTTACCACTGATAGAAAGTAGAATAAGTTTAGTTCTATATATATATAATACTGCAGTCATATTATTTTTTACATAATCAATGGACGATGAGAATAAAATAGCCTCTGCTTATTTTATCCTGTTTTCAGTGACTTTGACTTTTTTGTAAATAAATAATACCAAGAACAAGACATGGTTCTTTCTCCAGCTTCCCATCGCTTAGTTTTTTTTTTATTGAAAATAACATTTGGAAATAAAGCTAACAAGTGCTTGTGTATTTTTAAGCAAAGCGGGAAGCATGTTTGCTTTAATTTATTTGCAGCTGTGGCAAAGTTTAAGCACTTTCCCAAGTGAATGTCATTCCATGAAAGGAAGGAACAGTTCCAAATCTAATCAAATAACGTTTAATAATTATGAGCGTACTTTTAACAGCAGAATTTACAAGGCAAATTATTAAAACGAAATATAGATCTATTTATTCGAGAATGCAGACCGAGATCTTTGTGCATTTTGTAGATAGGTAGCATGTATTTGTGTACTTGTACATGTATGATACTGTATGTGCTGTACGTGATTGTACTGTTAATAAAATGGTTTATACATGGCATGTGATCTTGGCTTTCACGCCGAGATAGAGTAGGATGGTGGCGCCCATCCGACAACCATCTGCAAAACCATATAGGATGTAACTGACATAATACTTGGAAATTCGTTCGTCAGGATTCATTCCCCTTTCTCGAAAGTGGAAATCAAAAAAGTGAGGTAGTTAATGGTAGAGACATTTCCGGCTGAAAACCGTAATCGGTGCGGTATATTGTATAAGGTACTTCGAAATCGTGCGGTGAGGAATAATTTTATCGGTAGTGTTGCCATGATGAATGGCCAGGATGGGTGCATGGCACAATAATCTGCATGTAATATATGTAGGTGAAGCACAGTGAGAGAGTTACTCTTGTAGAATGATGGTGCATAAATGTTGCTCGAGTGAGTCAGTGTATGGAATATTGTCTTGCTTAACTAATCGATTTAAACCATGCCGCAGTATAGAAGATACAAATTTTAATGAGACACGCTCAAGAGAAACTATTAACACAGGAAAATGTTTTGGACAGCTAAAAAGAGTTACCAAAATATTACAAACTATGTACGCGTATCATTGCATAAGGAACCGACAAACGTTATTCGCTGCAAGTTACACATAATGTACCACTACATTTACAAGATAAATTCGACTGTAAGGGATAGAAAGAGAACCTGGTCCAGATGAAGATGATATAACTGGTAACCAACAGTGTGAAACAGAAGCTACAGAAATCCAGCAACTTTAAAGGCAAAAAAAAGCCACAGTCAGAAGACGTATAGGGAAAAAGTCATTTTATCTTCCTATCTTTTCCAAAAAACACCCTGCTCAAATATAACCCAATATAAATAGTATAAATTAAAAAGTAAAATAAGAGTTTATATATACACCTAGATATATGTAAACATACATGTGTGAGAAATGCATGTTCAAATACACACACACGCCAATTCACACTGGGCCGTAATAGTTGGCTTGAATAGATTTTTCACAAAAATATTCTCTCCTAATTTTTCAGCTTGCAGTTATTCGTGTTCTATTTTCAAGTGTGTTAATCTCAAATTGTTGCAGAAAACAGCTCCTTGCAGTTGAGGCGATGAAAAATAATTTGTCCCGTCTGTTTGGAAAACGTTTGCCTTTTGTTACATACCCGCGTATCTCCAACATGTCTTGCAACTTCTCCACTTTGATCTCGCCGTTGCGTGGCTAACGCCAACCGACGAACGTCTAGCAGTCGTTTTAATTTCAGCCGGTACACTTTAAGCACTTTGTAGAATACGATATTATTTTCTTTCTTGAAGAACTATAGCCAAGGGTTTACCCATTAAGCTATTGATTCTTGAGTCATATTATCTTTGAAATACAGGCTAAATGTAAAAAAAAAAAAAAAAAAAAAAAAAATGAAAACGGAGAGTGAGCGGAAGAAGAGATCCGTAAATTTTACAAAATATTAAAAGAGAATAGTTATTGAAGTAACGCGCAAGCAAATACGTTGATATTACAGAAAATAAGAAGACTGATAAGGTGTCAGTAATAAATAAGTCGCAAATGTGGAAAATTATTGCCGCGATATTTAATTCAACCAGCAACGTAAATCAATCCTTTCAATTGAACCAATGTAAAATTCTTCATGAGGCAAAAATGTGTAACAGGATCATTATCACTTTGATTGTCAATATAGCTAGACTTTTCATGCCTCCCTCGCGGTCGCCTTATAACATTTTAGTTTTCGTCGTCCCCAAATATTAATTTGTACGTCCTGGAATTCATTCTAGTGCAGATAAAGAAGCATCTTTCTGCAAAGACCAAAACTAGGCACTTAGTTTCAAATTTGTGAATTACATTGTATTATTTTTAAACCGTGGATGGAATTTATTATTCAAAACAAAACTGAAGAGCAAAATTTTAGGTATCATACCTCATATTTGGTATTTCGTAAATATAATATCATCTTACGAAATGTTTATTTCTGCTTGCTAAAGTAGCTACTAAACAATTTTTTTAATCGATAGAAGCAAAAGGGAAAGAAAATTGCATAGCAATAATTGAATTTAATACAATTATTGCAATGAAATCAGCTGCCAAATGTTTTATCATATCTTCTAAAATACCACATTATTTTGCGACTTTATTTCGATTGGATTAAAAATAAGTTTGAGAAGTTCTAGGGATCAAAAATTGGTGTTAAAATTCAGTTCGTTAAACTATCCGCCTTCAGAGAGTGGCGGGAAGCAACAAACAAGTAACTTTTTTTACTTATGTTTAAACTCAGCTTAATGAATTAAACGTGCGTGGGGTGAAACCGACAATAATCTGCTCGGGTTAAAGACAGGTTACTGTAGGCTATTCACGGTAAAGTGAGCACTTTTGAAAGCCCTCTCATTTGGAATAATAGTCAATAAATGTATTTTATTGTAGCATTAGAATTTTACTTCACAGTGCGGTGAAATACACACATTTTGTTCATTACTTACATGGCAATATTTATTTAAAAAGGTTGTTAAAGGATAAAAAGTGGCTGAAAGGTAAAAGTAAGTAGGGCCTCAAAAGAACACACTTTATCGTGAACAGCCTATATGAGATAAATTATTGGCATGATCCTCTGCTTTCCTGTCGATGCATGACGTCATATAACAGGTAGCTCAACTTTCCGCGTTCCATTTTTTTTGTGATTCAAGTGCTGTGTATTTACTTCGTCCAGGTATTATCTAGAAAAGTACAAGAATTCATTTCATTTTTAATGTTTTTATACAGTGATATGGCTGCTCTTCCGCATTTTTCGATTTCTACTATTTATTTTTATAGATGCAGAAGCTATTGAAATAAATTATCTCGAAGAAGCAAAGTAAGTGTACGTGAAACGTTGCGAAAGGATGAAAAATTAATAAACGTGTTATTATTCTTCGACGTTTACGCATAACCTTTTAACAGACTTATTATTTTTTTTGGTACCAGAGTTCATTTTATTTGTTCAGTTTATATGCAATTATCTGTGATTGTAAAATCATTAATTAATTATAAGCACTACTCTCGTCAATGCGCATTAATAAATTTTATTTTGTAATACATTAATAATAGGATTATCTTTAATTTTTTTTTTCAGGCGAGTTAAACATGCTTACGTGGTGAATAAAGGCAACGCGGAGAGTAAAGTTTCCCAATGTGACCGGCCAAAACTGGGCAGCGTATAGTGTCCCTCGGGTAAAAATCGGATACCTCCATAGCCTTACTTCCTGTGCACACATTTTGTCGGCGTGGAACTACCGCATATATCTCTAGGCTCCACGTGAGTTGTGATTGACCAGGGCCGGGGGGTAAGGACGTTTAGTTTCGAATCAGGAGGTTGCGGGAAATGCGTTTTCAGCCGACGCCATAAACAATGAGCAGAGGAACGCAAAACCAACCAAAAAAAAGTTCCGAACTTTTTTTTTTTCCTTTACACAGCGCGATGCAAACTCTGGTTTCACATTTCGAAATATTTCACAGGGGAACGGGGTCAGGGGGGGCTGGGAGGGGTGGCGGCAATGTATATTTTTGCGCCCTCGTGGAGCAAGGAGGGAATGGAACGAACTGCACTGATTTCTGAAAAAATAAACACCGAGCCGAGCGGAACAGCTCCAGATTGCTGCATCTAGAAATTCTGCGGCCACTAAATTTTCCCCGCGATTATCAGGGTGATTGCAATTTCTAAACAGGGTTTTTGGAATACCAGAAATTTTGGCTTAAGCAAACAACGTTCCTGTCAGTTCCCGATCAGTCTTAAACCTCATCCGGTATATCTACAGTCGTTGAAAATGCCGTAAACGTCCTATGTTCCTTATGAATTTTATGAATTTAAGAAACATTATATTGCGTACCGACTACTTGAATATAATTTTTTGCTTATCGTACATTTATGGCAACTACTTTTTTTTTTTATTCAGATAAGTAAAAATTTTCAAATATTTAATTAAAATTCATTTCAGCTACTTCTGTATCATACAGAGTGATCCTGAACCCACAGCTACAAACGCTATGAGGTAATTCCCTATGCAAAATGGCATAGAAAACACTATGTGAACAATGTCGTACAGTAACTCGTATGGGAGGTAGCCACACTTGAAAATCAACATTTCAAATGGTTCTACCGGACAATAATAAAACCTACACGAGATGAAAGAACCTCTCTGTGAATAATGTTTCCTTTAACCAAGACCTAAAACCTGTGAGCTGGTGTGGCGTACTATCAGCCCCTACATTGAGGCACATTGGTAGGATAATAACATTCAACCCCCTGTAGCATACTGTTATTTTGACAAACGTATAAAACGCTTTTAATACGTGACATTAGGAAACAACCATACATATCATTCATCGGATGTTTTGAGCGTACTTTCCGAAGGAAAGAAAGGTTTATGATATCACTTTCTTGGATGTATGTGTGTATGTGTGTCTATGCGTGTGCCACCCTCTCCCACAAAATTTCTGAACGCCTAAACTGAATTTCACCAAACTCAGTACACACGTAGTACTAAGTAAGGACACTTGGCTTTTGCAGTTTTCAGTCACACCGAGCACTTACTTTCAAAATGGCGGGCGTTTTAAAATTTCGGATATATCATATCTCGACCTTTCAACCGATTTGAACCAAAGTTTGTATGCTGACAGCTTAAGGCATAAGTTTGAATTCAGAGGGAAATGTTGCTGATCCACCATTTTGGAAGATAGCACCACTTTAAAAAATGAAGGTTTAATATTATACATCGAACACTACTCAACCAATTTTCGCCAAATTTGGCACGTAAGTAATAAAATAATAGGTCAGGTAAATATAAGTAAATTAACTTAAAAATGGTAGCCATATAAATGTTTAGGTTCATTTGGTCTAACTACCATAGCGTTTGACCAATTTCAACCAAATTTTGTATGTTGACAGTATCCTTTAGAAGCATTGTACAAGCCAAACAACAACCACTTGTGAACTTCATTTTGTAAGATGGCCCTACATGAAGTAATATCGTTTTTGTGTAATATCTCAGGAAACAACTGAACAATTCCTACTAAAAAAGGCAAACAATTTGAAACTCAGTAGGTAATGTTAACTAATATCTTTTAGGTATGTCACACTATTATTTTCAAAATGGCGTCCATATAGCTATTTTAGTTTTATAGGGATAATCGCTGAAACCATGCAATTAATTCTAAATAATGAGTGAAGAGATTTGGGCGGTTCTTAACAGCGAGGTCTTGAGAGCGATTGAAGTGAATATGGAGCGGTGCCGGCACGATTCCCAATTGCGAATTCCAAAGAAACTTTCTATACTGATTTCATATATATTATAACCATCAAATGTGTCCTTACAAAATGTCTTTTGTCTACAATTTTCCAAAATAGTATGTGTACATGTGTGTGTCTGCATGTGTGTGTCCCCTTTTTTTTTCGATTTTTGTACGTGTCAACCGAACTTCATTAAACTCGGTACATATATAATCCTTAGTAAGGACATCTGACCATTATATATTTAGACCACGTCGAGCACTCACTTTCAAAATGGCGGCTTTGTTAATATTTAGAGTGATATATATCTCGGTAACCATTCAACCGATTTAAACCAAATTGTGTACCTTGGCATAGCATCGTGGAAGCAAGCAATTTTTAAGTGGATAGTGTTACTAGTACGCCATTTTGGAAGATAGGACCAGTTGAAAAAATATTGATTTATCTTTATATCTTGGAAACTAGCAAGCAATTCTCACCGTATTTGGCATGTAAATAATACCATGAGAGGTCACGCAAACGTAAATACTTCAACTTGATAAGTACTTATTTTCAAAAAGTTGGCCATACAAATATGTAAGGATTATTCGGTACATATACTATACGATTTGACCAACTGAGACCACATTTTCTATGCTGGAAGTATATATTACAAGCTTCATATACGACAAAACGTAGCCACTTTTGTCAGCCATTTTGTAAGGAAGCGCAACATTAATATATAAAGTTTAATATCATCACAGGAAACAATTGACCAATGGCGTCTCGTTAGGGCAAACAAGGCAAGCAGTGATTGCCCATGCAGTTTGCTGACAATGATATATTTAAAATAAATATTAAATTCCAACTTATATTTAGCTTACTTTAAGGTAACTTTTCACTCATGTAGTACACATTCTACTTGGGAAACAATACTGTACAATATAAGAAAAGAACTCGTTAGCTAGTAAAACGAAGATGTTTGGAAGCGCTGTAAGTAATTCTTTCAGCAGGTAGGCGGTCGCAATGGTTTCCCGGCCGTCGGAGGGGCGGCAGGGCAGGAAGACCGCCCGGGGAGGGGCGGGGGCTTATGGCTGCGTCAACCTGTGTTAGAAGCTACGATGGTAGTGCTTTCCTCACCGAACTGAAGCGGACATAGCCGAAGCTGGCCTAGCCGCAAGTAGTTGGCGTCGTGTAGTTTACAGTAACTAAATCGACGTGCGGACAAGTTCGTGCGCACAACACGAATCGCATTGTTTTTATTTAATTTAGTTTTTGTGCTGAGAATATTATACTTATTCGTGCACGATGTATACCCTACATAAAAATTATAAAATTACCGTGCGAGAATGAGAACCGAGTAGATAGAATGAGTGCAAAGGAGACATGTAGATGTAAGTGTAGTGTGTGTGGATTAGGAGTGAAACATTTTCCAGCAGTGCTTTCACTTTTCAGGAAAGATGTAACATCATAAAATAGGGTAGGCCGACACCTGTACTTACGATCACGACAACACGCAAGAAAGGTAAATTTGAATGTCATTACCAAAAAAAAATGTTTATCAGAAACACTTGTTAGCTGGATGTAACAGCCTAAACAAAATAGTTTTGCTGGCCATGTTTATTGTTTTCAAAGGATGTTAACACGTGGACTGCAACTGGGTATTGCGACCTTAACAATCTGTGCAATGCTGTTCAAAAACACGAGCGTTCTGAAGTTCACATAAATTTGTTTTTGTCTCTTAAAGAATTTGGTAAATACAGAGTTGACTGCTTTCCATCTTTACACAAACGAATAATAATTTTTCGTTTCAACACTTCTGTAAAAATAAAATTGTTCCGTATGTAAATACCTCACTGTCGATGGGTATTAAAATAATATTTATTTTGAGTGGACAAGGTTCCGGGTTTTATGAAGGTATCTTTGTAATATTTTTCACTCGGGAAAATTTTATGTTAAAAAATATTAATATTTAATATTTTCACAAGCGGTATATTTTATATTTAGGTACGAAAAAATGTTTAAATGGCACCATTTTGCACCTTGAAATCCAAATTTTCGCAGGGGAGGGCCCTCCATCCTCCTTCCCCTTTATTGGAGAGATCAACGCCACTACTACCCCCTTCACACAGTAGCTTGCCCATGAAATTATAGCACGCATCGCCACTGCAATCGACCTGTTCTTACCAAATTGGGCAAGCAAGTAGTATTGAGGCAGATGATGTAACATGGTATGTTTTAAGTATGTCAGACTTTTATTTTCAAAATAGCTGTCTCATAGTCACCTTAGTTTAGTATATTTTATCCTCAAAACCTTGTAATAAATTCCAACTTTATTTTGTATGCTGGCTGTTTATATTACAGCTATCAAATGAGTATAAATGGAGCCTCATTTTCCCACCATTTTGTACGTAATACAACATGAGAACATAAGGTTTATATGGAATATCTCAGGGAACAATTGGCAGATTCCTACCAAATTTGGTAGTCAAATTGCACTTCTGTAGATGGTGAAAATTGATTTTTTGCAGCAGGTCAAGAACTTATTTTCAAAATGGTGGCTATATAAATATTTCAGCTCTGTATCTTTCACTAACTAAACAAATTCCAACCTAACTTTTTGTACTCCATTTACGTAGATCATCAGATGAAAACCGATTTTCAAGAAATTATTCTCATAAGTAGCGCTAAAGGAGGCCATATAATAATGCCTATTTTAAAATACTGAGTCATTTATTTTAAAATGACGGCCCTGTAAATATTTTATGTTAGTAAACCCTATCATTCGCAATATTAGATTGATTGTATTCGAAGCTGAAGCTCGAATCGGACCTCCATAATGCAGTTGATTGCACACTATGTCATGGTGCAAGGTTTTTTGGGTTAGAGTCCCGGGTAAAGCACGTGTGTATATGTATAGGCTATTCATGATTAAATTAGCTCTTTTGAAAGTCCTGCTTAAGATCTTGTATGCACGTTGTGTATTATTTTGCCTTATGTAAGATTAACATTGTCACGGGCCTCATCACTTTATTCATGCGTCGGTCTAGTGAAACTCTGAAACTATTAGAAAAATAAGTATTTTACAAATCTGCTCATTTTTACACTTCGATGCTTTAAAAAAAAACAGAAAGCGAAAGAATTTATTTAAGTTATCAAAAATGGCGTAACACCTGGATATGTTAGCTTGTTCTATTTTATGTAGTGAAATAATATTGTCGTTGATTGCCATAATTTATGTTCTGATGTCAAGTGTGTCAGATGATAGTATGCAAAGCGTACGTGAGAAACTGTTTTGGAAAGCCTTCCCAAATGGTAGTTTAATATTTAATTGTAACTTTATCCTTGCATTTAGAATGTTTAAAAGTATTTTCTCTTGGTAGAGAATAAACAAGCCAGGTTGGCATTGACAACGGCGATTTGTTGGGAACAAATAATCGAACGTTAGTTTTGGTTCTTCTAAAAAATGTTCGAAGTATGGAGGCAGCATAAGCATAAGGCTCCCCGTAAATGTTGATTAGAAGAGAATTAATATTGAAATAAGCCTTCGTACAGCACTACAATTCATCAATCCAGAATAGAGAAAGCTTTAATTCTGCATCGTTAAGCTGCCAATATAATTTGTATGCATTACAAGGAGTCAACTACGGAGAGGAGATGTTGGCCGCACGTCATCAGAGGACCCCGGCCTGAACCAGCGTAACATCCAAGTGCGGAGTTCAACGTCTATTGCCCCGGCCAGGAGAGGTACAGCGAATGAAAGGAGCCAGTCCACGGAGTTCGATCAGTAACAGCGAATCCACAACGAGGCAGCTGGGACGAGAGTCGACGCTAGGACCACGGTACCAGTAGGCAGCCTAGGATGACCAGTTCCTGCTGACGAAGGGCGAGATCCGTTTTAGTAGCAGGTTCTTTCAGCAGCAGTCACCAGAGGAGCGTTACTGTTGTAGACACTACTACAGTGGCGTATCGTCCAAAGTTATGTCCAGCGCATATAATCATTTAAATTAGAGATGCATGAACACTGAAAGTAGGACAATCATTATGGAGCAGTTAAGATATGAGTTGATCCTGTGAACATAGTGCGTTTGTGCTGCATCCCTTTGCTTGTGCGGTAGATAAATGTAAGCTTTGCTAATTTTTCTGTTACGTTCATATGGTTGCCAATAATATGTTTGATAACTATAATTCATATTCGAAACATACCAAGGAGAGTAATTACAAATATGATATGCAAATTCTATCCTATAAATAATAAATCCCATCATAATTTGTTATTGTGTCTTCATGTTAAGGGTGATTATCTTATTCAACTAGTGGTCTTATTCATTCAATTCTTCATTTATTTGATATCTGCACATTGTTCCGATAAAGTCTTTAGTTAAAAATAAAATTTGAAAGATGTATGCTTTTGAAGTGATTGTTTAAACCCATACTGACTGATATGTTAATGGAAGCTTATGCAAATTCAGTAGCATAAGTAAGGATAATTTGGTCAAGTCATATATTCCTGGATCAGTTTCTACAAAGAGGAAACTTATGTTATGTAACAGCGCATATTCTTACTAAGCTAGCCGGAGCATTACATAACTGACGTTTGTCAGTATTTCTTTATTTTTATTTAAGCGTGTTACAGTGGTTAACTAACAATTTTCATTCACCGTCAAAATATAGAACTACTTCCCATCAATCGTTACCAACTTTACTGGGCGCATGTAGCTCAGTGAGCCCGTTAAAATATATGCAGGTAAGGCAGTAACTTATTTCTAAGGTTGATTTCAAAAGTGCTCACTTTATCGTGAACAGCCTTTAATTGTCTGACTACAGTTGCATATGATTCAGGTTTCATCTCTAATGATAATCCTAACAAGTCCTAACTATTAACTCGGCTTTTAAGAAATTATTTAAAAATTAATTGCACTTATGATGAGGAAAGTAGGCTCATTATTTATGTCAGTAACTTCTTGTTCAAAAATATAATTTAAAAAAAATGGAGATGTCGCGTACAGATTATGAAAATTTCATGTGGTTTATACGAATTCGTGTATTCTTTTTCTTGTCTGCTATATAAACTGGTATGAAATTTGTTAAACCCATGGGCAAAACAGAAATATCGTGTAGGGCCGTCTTGATTGACGCAGTAAGTGGCTTTGACAAACAGAATTCGGAGAAGTGAACGACCATTATCTGTAGATAGAATTTTGACAGACTAAAAATGGTTTTCTACGTTTTTAGAATGTTATATATATTTCGTAATATAAAATAATAATGTGAAAAAATTATAAGGATGGCAGAAGATCAATTAAATAAATAAATGAAAGGAAGTGTAGGAATTTCTAATTTTTTATCTCTTAGTTTGTAGTAACGTTAAAATGTTACTAACATAATGCATTAGGCTACAGCTCATAATAATTGCCCGTGTCAACAGAATATCATAAAGAATATTTACTTGGAAATTTTTCGCGTGATTCACCCGTAGTGTAATTTTAAATTTTGGGTTAAAATTAAGTCATAATAGTTTGAAGTAAAACATTTATTGCAGCTGAATAAAGCGACGTATTCCAAATAAATTGCATCATGCCAAACCTGTGACTTCAGGAAACACGTAAGGGGATACCAACTTTAGAATAAAATTTTTTTTATTATTCGTTATAAATATTTCAAGTTGAAAAGTTTATATTTACGCTAAAATAAATACGAAATTAATGTTTTAAGTGATTTGTTATTATTATTACTGTTTGATTGATATGTCACAAAGAAATGGAATATATCCCAAAATCTATAAAAAAAAAATTTTACTTTTGAACGACATTAAGGAACGATTTGACGTTTGTCAGAATTCTGCCGATATCTGATGCCTAATTCTTGAGAAGGTGAACGCCATCTGTTACCTACCATCGTGCTCATAGACTAAAGATGAGGTAGACCGATCTCGCTGGCTGCGCACAATCAATCTCCCGTGTCCCAACATTGAACTGCTTTTCTGCCTACACGTCTAGAAAAAATGGCCTGGATTGGGTTCGATGTTAGAACACTATTTTGTAAACAAGAGCTTTGTAATGTTTGCATACTTGCTCTAGCAAATTCGTAGATTAAGTTTCAACTGGTAAAAGTATTTTCTTAATGTAATAGTGGTTGTCACTTAGAAATTAAGATATAAACACACACGTTCATCACTGTTGACCATGCGACTTTGACAGTTGTGTTCCTGTGGGGTAGGTCAATGTTGGGACATGCGCAGAAGACGAATAAGCGGTCTGCCTCATCTTTATTCTATGATCGTGCTACCTTGCTCGGCGAGTCCACTGTTCCCGAGCAATGGTTCCTTGTTTTCACTACACAGTATTCCGCTGACTAACACACTCGTCCAAATAAAGAGAGCAAAAAATCCTTATTTATTCGTCCAGCCCGTAAAGAGAAATTTAATCCCTAATAAATGAAACATGTTTTCAGTTTAACTAATAACTTTCCATGTTAACCGATAATATGTGAAGACAGTAGGACCATAGTATTGGCTTAGGAACTTAACGTTAATGTTTATAGCATGAATCAGTCTAGCCTATAAGTGCGTTAGAAAATATACCAAATTTTCCGGGGTTTTAGGGCACGGAAAAACTCTTGCGTTATGTTTATACACACGCGAGTTAACGATGAGCACAATATTTGTGGTGCCCAGTACATGAGTTTATTAGTACTTTCTCATCCATCACAGTCATTTCAGGAACATATTTATTGCCCGGAAATTCGTAAGATTTGTGCATTGATATTTGTTTCACAGTTTTCTGGAAGAAATATCCACAACTTAGTGATTTGAAGGGAACATTTTACACGACTGAAGTTATTTGACTCATCTTCCCAATATCAAGAATATTGATAGTACAAAGACTTATTAATTAGAACTCTTGCTAGAACTGAAGCTACCATATTATTCTTATTTTACCTAGCAGTAAGGCCTTAGTATTTTTTCATCCTCAGTCCCTAAGTTTATTATTTGAGAGCTAGGTATTCTCATTATAACTGTGCAACTGATACATTGAGAGAAAGATATGTTTACGTAGATAATATATTTGTATATGGCTAAAAAGTATATACAATTGATTCAGCTAAATATATTGTCGACAGTCAAAATTTTGCTGGCCCAACACAGAAACTTTGTCAAATCAAGTTCGTGTTTCGTAAGATGAACAAAGTAATTTTTTGTTGCTTATCCAGTAAAGTTTACTCAACTGAATATTTTGTTGAAGCAACTACGTATTTAATGTTCTATCAAATACAACCCAATATATGGTTGGCTGGAAGAAATATTTCTCTTGGTGCATAGGAAGTTACAAAGGAGCACGAACTATCCATTAATATTAACCCTTTTTGAAAAATTCTTTCGAGTGGTTGCACAGGTGTCATATCCACATGGCGAGAAAGCCGAAAGTACAAAGGGTTGAACCCATGCCCCAACGCGAGTAAAGGTATGTGTAAATATTTAGTCGGTATTCGAATGACCATGAGGCATGTATCACACGAGCTGCCTCGTGGACGACGCGGTCGTTAAAAACGACAGCAACAACCTGGAAAAGCAGGATGGGTGTGGGAATCGAAACTATTTTGATATCCACGTGCAGCGATTTAGGAAAACCGACGTAAACCACCTGCCGGGATAGCTAAGCCGGGAATCGAACCCAGGTCTTCGCGAATTAAAGTTCACTGCGTCACTCCTGCGGCAACTCTCTCGGCCCGACTCGAATCAGTTCACACAGGTGGAAACTCTGGTGTGGTCCAGCGGGGAGCTTGAAATCGAGACATCCGTCCCGCGCGCAGCTGTAATTTCAATTAAAACGTTTTCTGCTGTTCGTCGAGCGAGTTTTGTGCCACCGGGCTCGCGAATGAAACCGGCAGGTGTGTCGTGACCCGGGAGAGTGGTCCTCTCCCTTCCCTCCGCAGGCATACACAGGGTGTGTGTGTGTGTGTGTCGGTGACAAGCTGACCTCGCTGTATAGGCGACCCCCACCCCACACCCTTCTTTACTAACCCCGCGCTTTGAGCTAGCACGGCCCCGTCAGCCTAGCGAGCGAGTGCACTCGCCAATGCGTGCCGAGCGAGCACCAGCCCCTGCCCCTCTTTTCCCCCTCCTCCCCCCCACAACATTGCCTCCAACACCCTTCCACATACACGACGACACCAGCGTCACAGAGTGCATACGGATACAGAGGCGAAGCCATATAAAGGCTGTTCACGGTAAATTAAGCACTTTTGAAATCCCTGCTTAAGATCTACTTGTATCCACGTAGTGTATTCTTCCGCCTTATGTAAAATTAACGTTGCCACCTTATTCATGCGTCGATCAAGTGAAATTGTGAAATTATTAGACAATAAAACGTATTACATATCTGCTCATTTTTACCCTTCGATGCAATAAAAAATACAAAAAAGCAAAAAATAATAATTTAAGTTATCACAAGTGGTTACCTAACATTTAATTCGACGTTAAAATATCGAACTACTTTCCCTCCATCGTTACTACTCAGTGCGCCCGTTAAAATATATACAGGTAGGAGCGGTGACGTTTTTCTAAGGTTTATGTCTAAAGTGCTCACTTTAACGTGAACAGCATATACACTAGAAACCAACACCGAACAGCTTGGAGATTTCAACGGTGTTTAATACTACATTCTTTGGATACAAAAATAATACGATACCAACCGTAGACAAAAGATGAGGTAGACCGTTTTCTGCGCGTGTACATAACATTGACCTGCACTTTTACCAGTTGAATTTACTCAAAAATTATTACAAATTTGTTACAGGAAGTACTTGTTTAATAAAGATCGTTCTAACCTCAAACTCAATCCACGCCATTTTTGTAGGCTGTATTGGCGGGAAAACAGTTCAATGTTAGGACATGGAGATGGTTTGTGCGCAGCCAGCGAGATCGGTCTACCTAATATTTAGTCTATGATACCAACATGGTGGATATGAAAACGAAACTTTCTTTCCTCTATGTAAATTTAATTTAGCAATGTCTGCAACTTAAACGACAAACACTATTTCCCAATACGTCAAATGTTTCAGAAGTGGAAAATATTTACTGACAAACGATATTAATACATAACTTTTGAAATATTTCTAGGAATATAATAATAATCGTACCTCTTGCCACTAGGTTATTTTTCCGCACACATGCTTATGCTATTTGTATAGAGCTGTCCAATATTTGTTTATAGTGTATTTGGGGAAACTGCCGTGTATACAGCGAACTCCAACCGTACACGCTAGCAATATGGCGTCACTAGCCAGCGAAATGTAGGTAAGGAGCTCGCCAACCGGCGCCTGATGACCTACACTACACCCGGTAGTGGCATAGCGCTGGTGTGATGGTATGACCACTCGCCTCCCATCCAGGCGAACCGGGTTCGATTCCCGGCGGGGTCTGCCCCCTGGATTTTTCACACTCGGGAATCTTGCCGGACGATGTCGCTGATGGACGGGTTTTCTCGGGGGTCTCCCGTTTCCCTAGCCTCTTGCATTCCATCACTGCCTATACTCACCTAGCTGCACCCGCATCTGATATCAAGTTCCACAACCTCTCCGCCATCCACCAGATCGGTCAGCAGGGAATCATTTTCAGTAGCGAATCAGTCACGAGCCCCGTTACGAGAGACTCGCTCGGCCAATCAGGCAATGGGTAGACCTGCAACCACTCTCCTGTTTCCAACACCGAACTACCTTTCTGCCAATATCACCGCAATCTCTTCGCGATTTCTTCACTCTATTTGAATTAAGCCTTTTAAAAATCATCCTGTGTAAAAGCTGTTTACGATAAAGTGAGCACTTTTCAAATCAACCTTAGAAATAAGTCACTCCTCCTGCCTGCATATGTTTTAACAGGTTCACTGAGTAACATGCTCCCAGTAAAGTTGGTAAAGATGGATGGAAAGTAGTTACATATCTTAACGTCGAATAGAAAGTTTTAGGTAACCATTTGTGAAAACTTGAACTATTTCTTTCGCTTCTGTTTTTTTTTTAATCCATTGAAGTGTAAAAATGTCCAAATTTGTAACGTATTTACTTTTCCAATAGTTCCACTGTTTCGCCTGACCGAAGCATGAATAAAGTGATGAGGCCCATGGCAATGTTATTTTACATAAGACGGTAGAATGCACAACGTGAATACAAGTAGATCTTAAGCAGGGCTTTCAAAAGTGCTAATTTTACAGTAAACAGTATTTATCATGCGCTTAGCTATTTCCCAAATATGTCTTGTATCACAACCGTTATATACTTGTGATAACGCAAAAGTACCTTATATTTAAATAATGTGAACTTTTACTTGTATCTCATCTATAGGTTATAATATTAAAAATTATAATTAATATGAACAAAAACTAGGAGTAAAAATTTGTGTGTTGGTAACACGCAGTAAGAAAAAGTCCTTACGCAGAATATAATTACACTGAGTGCGAACGAAAGCGGTGCATTGCTCATGTGGTGAAATTTTCTAGACTAGATTTTGCTAAGCTTGAATGAGGCGGAGAAACGTCTTGAAAGTAGAACTTAAGCAGAGCTTCAGGAAAGTTGGAAATAACCGTGATCGGAGTATATAAAAAACAACGTGGAGAGGATTCCAGGTTAAAAAACTGCTTATGTGAGTACTTTTAGATGTTTTAACACTTCTTTGAACGTAGTTTATATTTAAGTATGACAAATAAATGAATTTCTATAGAAGTATGGATATGTAAAAATTCAAATGTGAACACACACATTCATCACTAATGAACATGTGACTTTGACAGTTGCATTGGCAATGAGTGAGTCACTGTTGGACACCTGCGCAGAAGACAATACCCGTCCTAGCACATATTTAGGCTATTGTATGGGCTGTTAACAAAGTGAGCACTTTTGAGGCCCTAGTTACTTTATTCTTTCAGCAATTTCTTGTCCTTTAACAATGCTTATAAAATAAATAATGTAATCTAAGTAACAAACGAAGTGTGAATATTCCACCGCACTCGGAAATTAACGCCTAAGGCTACAATAAAATATATTTTATGGCTACTATTCCAAATAAGGCTTTCAAAAGTTCTCACTTTACCGTGAATAGGCTATGCTACTGACCCCTCCATTCCTTCCGAGTATATACGTCATGGCCACTCACGGTATGACGATCAAATTGCTATCGATCCAGCACTGTAACCGCACGCTGCACAACAGGTAGTTGTTAAGAACATGGTCATTTGTCCTTTCCATTCTCCCGTCATGTTCTGGTAGCCATATCAGTTTCCCGTCGTTAATTGCTTACAGGGGAAATACAGACGTCCAGTGGTATACAGAATGTTCCGCGAATCAACCGACATACTTCGGCAGTGGAGTGATACAGTTCATTAGCAACAAACACTATCATATAAACAATTAGGCTATCCAGCTCCATTTCAGAATTACAGAGACGTAAATGAAACAAAAACACAAACTGGAATTACTGGATATCTTCAATGTAACTGACTGCATTCATGTTGCATGACTCACACGAGCTGTTCAAAATGTGCACCATCTGACCATAAACAGGCTGCGATATGTTGTAGCCTACCATGGCGTGTTGCCACTGCGTGCCTGCAAGTTCATATATAAGTTGGTTAGTGGCGTCGGTTATCGCCTGTGGCAACAGGTCTCGTGTGTCTGATCGCCGTACACTGTAAACGCTAATCTTCAGGCTGCCCCGGTATGAAAAGTACAACGGGGAGAGGTCTGGAGAGCGCGCCGGCCATGGGGACTGGCCCACCTCTTCCAATCCACGTGCGCGAATACTCAGCTGCTACATCACATCCATTTCCGTCACAGTATCCGTAAACAAACATCATGTCTGCGTACTCTTCACGTGTAAAAATTCCTGGCATTGTCGCACAACCACTCGCCTCGACACACTAACAGTACTGACTTACGGCCAGTTTGGGTACATTTTGAACAGTTTGTGTGAGTTTTACAACGCGAATGTAGTTAATTGCATTAAAGATATTCAGTAATCTCAATTCTTCTTTTTATTGCATTTAAGTCCCTGTAGATATGAAATGGGACTGCGTTGCCAACTTGGGTATATGACATTTTTTGTTGCCAATGATATGTATAACACGATGCCGAAGTGTGCAGGCTGAGCCGCGGAACGTCCTGTGAATATTCTATTTGCGGTTTCTTCACAATTGTTGAATCGAACGTTTGATAAATCGTCTCAAGTATGGCTTGTTGGGTTGCTTACTAATTATGTCTTATAATTTTATCTGTAAAATATAATATTTCATTTTTAATTAATGCGATAAACACAAAACGGTATGCTGGCAATACCTAGTAAGAAATAGTTCCAATTCAAAATATTATTAAACTGAAGTGAGTACAAATGCGGTGCTCTGTCCCTTTGTGTGATTTTCTACATTTTGTTAAGCTTTGTTTGCATGGTGCGGAGGAATTGTCTGAAAGTATAACTTTGGCAGGACTTCAGAAAAGTTGGAACTAACCGTAAACTGACTATAATTCAAATATAGGGTATGTTTTGAAGCACACTTTTTTTCTTGATAACATAGAGACCTCAAAATCCCCTTCCTCTCGGTATATTTGTTAAATAATTGTCTAGTAACGCTGTTCTGACTACATTTATTTGAATGAAACTCCCCAAAAATCGTATCAGTGTTGAAACTGATTACATAAACCATGTACTATAGTAGGTAATTTGTTATAAATTGCCAAATACATGGTTCGATTTATAATTACTTGCAAACCCAACGTTGAGCTTAAACAACGGATACGAGATTGATACAATTTTAGCTTTCACTTTCGTATAACGGGTAGACCTACGTGTGGTCCTTGAGAGATAGCTCTCCGAAAATACAGAAGGTGGCCATAATGTTAAATTATCATTTTTACCCCAAAAGTTTGTTTGGATTTATCTGCTTGGATCAACTTCTACAATCCATTCACGGTTAATTCACACTTTTCTGAGGCCCTGCTAAAGTTCTACTTCCAGGATATTCTTCCGCCTCGTGCAAGCTAAGCTTAACTATGTCTGGAAAATTACACCAGATGACAACTCACCGTTTTCCTGCATACTCAACTGTTTAACTATTTTGCATGAGAATTATTTACTACTAGGCGCTACCAACACAGTTTTTTTCTCACTGTTCTATTCGTGTTTATTATAGGAAATATATTATAATGTATAAATAAACTATTTGCAAAACTTCAATTTAACGGAAAATTAGATGCGTCTGTGTTTACAGAGGTATAAAACGTTTGATACATGACAGGTTTAGGAAATAACTAAATGCGTAATACATACGGGGTGATTTTTCAAAGGTTTGTGTTAAACGCCCGAAGAAACCGCGAGTGGACTATATGAACTAAATTCGGTGGAAAAATATTGGACATACCGTTGGGTGTCTGTAACTTTCTCGAATGGCGTAAACTCCCGAAAAAAACAGGGGATAAAAGAAATTATGATACGGTCCTGTTGCTACAGAATGGTTAACGACGCGTGTTTTGTACTTGGCTGTTACCAAAATGGTTTACACATCACGTGGAACGAAGCATTAAGACGGAGACCGCAAGTGGTCGTCGGGGGAACGAAACCCTGGAAAACAAGTTGTTGTTGTTGTTGTTGTTGTTGTTGTTGTTGTTGTTTTTTTTTTTTTTTTTTTTTAATTCTGTTCTCATTACTGTTTTTTGACGTCTTTACTGACCTTGAATCTGGAAGTCGCCGAATAATTAGTTAGTTGAAATATTACGCACTTCATCAATAGGCTAGAACACATGCACCTTTAAAAAAAAAAAAAAAAAACGGAACTTTTAAATAGCGTTTGTGACCCCGACTATCCCGTTGACTGAGACATTCACCGTGAAGTCAACATCATCTGTTTTTCGCCTTGACATGTAGGTCATTTGTCTTGCGTTATGGAAAGCTGTATGCCCCATTTCATCCTCATCATCCGTCAGCACTTGAACCAGATTGCACTGTGCTCATATGTGCTGCACATTGTGTGTGCTCGTGAACTGATTTATCGCGGTGACAATTATTACACACTCTCCCGGCGCGGCGGAAACTTCGTCGTTTGTCGTGTGCAGATAATTGTCCACGGACAGGTACTCCTTTGCCACTTCTTGACGACTGTGCCTATGCAAGTACAGGCTGTTCACGGCAAAGTGAGCGCTTTTGAGGTCTTAGTGATTTTTTCCTTTCAGCCATTTGTGTCCTTCCACGACTTTTAAAAATATATAATGCCATGTAAGTAATAAACCAGGTGTGTATATTCCACCAGACTCGAAAGTCAACGTCTGAGGTTAAAATAAAATATTATTATTGACTATTTAAAAATAAAAAGTGAGGGCTTTCAGAAGTGCTCACTTTACCGTGAATAGCCCATAGTAACTGTCACGCATAACGTTGTACTGCACCTTCCTCGTTTTCTCACCCTTTGCTAACACGCCTAATTTTTTTTTGTAAATACCTGGTGCACCATATTAGACAGAGGCCTACGTGTCGTCGTAACCAGCCAGCGTATTCCTCAACAGGTGCAATAAAAACGATTTATTAGGAATATACCTGGTTTCCATACTGCTATTGTAAAATAACGTTTTTTTTTCTTAGGTTGTGTTGTAGGTAGTTTTATTTGTTCAATCAGTAAACGTAATACAATCAAAATTAACAGCAACGTCATTGATTCTTATGCTCATCTTCTAACACAAGATTAGGACAAGCGAAGTTTGCAAACAATTTTATATATCCCTTTTTTTTTTACTCTTATTTGTTGATTGACTCAGAGCTCTATTAAATCCTAAGTCGGCCAATAAACACAAATGTCCATTTAATGCCTTGCTATCGTCACACCTAACATGCAACCTAAATTTTTGTCTGAAAGGCTCTTCAAGATAGAGTGAGCACTTTGGAAATCAACCTCAGAAAAAAGTCTCTGCCCCTCTGTTCAAAACTTCTGGCTTACAAAACTTTCATTAATATTTACACAAATTTATCTAGTGCCATTATGTGTTTGTTGGTTAACCTACTATTGCGCCATCATATGTTTATTGGTTAACATGATTTATAGTTGTAATATGTTTTATACAAGTATAGACAGTTGTACGAAGTTAATATATGTGTGCCATAATATTCTGAAGACGTAGGCATTTAATTTCTGCATCATGTTTTCATCAGACTCTGAAAGTGAAGACGGCAATGTTGCAGAAATATCAAGGCAAAGAATTTATCTGCCACGGTCAAAACCAATTTGCACAATATCAATATATTTCTTTTTCCACCTTACTTCGTGTGTAAAAACAACAAAGTAAACATAAATAAATGCCACTTTCTATCCAACTTATAAATACAATAATAAATTCACCCTCTTCACAAAAAAAAATCTGTTTTAACGATTTCGTGGTACAAGAGCCTTTAGTTTGTAAACATAAAAGCAACCAACAAAGTAAAATGACTTTACATGGGAAATAAATTTCTCTCTGACGTCTTGAAACAAGACAGCCAATAGAAACTCGTATTTCATTCTAACTATCAATTCTACATTGTCCGAATCACGGCCATAAAGACTGAACCAAGATCAGAAAATCTACGATTGGGACTCGGCCGATTACATTGGTGCAACGTATTTTCAGTTCAACTCGGTTCCGATTAGAGATCGAGGGAAAACCAAGATCATTTGATCTCAGTTCAATCTTGTTAATGGTGTAACCGGGCCTAGTAATCAAAGGAGTGTTGCATGAGCGCGGGTGTTGTTAGCAAGCAATGTTCCTACAGTCTGCAGAGATCTTGATGGATGAAGTGACAGGTCTGAGTCGGCCTGTGTAAATATTAACAGACTGCAGCTTGCCCGCGACAAACTGGTGCTGCTACTGCTTTCTTCGTCTGCCACTGCTCGCCTGTCAGCCTGTAATTACTCAAGTCCCTGGGTCCAGGCCAGGAATAATATTTATACCTACGTGCGTTACTGACGGCATAGCCTAGGGCGGAGTTAACGCCCATCTTGGTGGCAGGCTCGTATACGCTGTTCACGATAAATTGAGCACTTTTGAATGCCCTGCTAAAGTTCTACTTTCTTGCCCATCATGTATCCTTCCGCCACATGTAAACAAATATTGCCATGTGACTGTCATGTGATTGCGACATGTTAACCCTTTCTTGCCTGGTGGTACTTAAAAGTACCAGGCTATTCAACGTCTCATAGAAAAACCGTGTGCAGACTTGAACTTCCCTACTTCTCGACGGTACTTTCTTGTACCACTGAAAATGCGTGGCCGTTACTATTATTCACGTAGTTTGCTGGACAGCCACAAGATAGCATCCAATGTCCACGAGGTCGCTGGCCATGCGCGACTCCAGCGCCGCACATTTTACTTAACTAATTATAACTTTATTTATTCAAGTTTCGTTATTTAATGTATCAAGAACTTGAAAATACTATGTGAATACTGAACTGAAAATAAGTAATTAGTATGTAAACAGAGGTGAATATATATTTTTTACCATAAATATAGTTGGTATAAGTATCGATAGGGACCAAGCTAGTTATTGTGTTGAGTGTATCTTCCATTGTTATGGGCTCGTATTCAGCTAGTTGTTCTGCCGATTATTCGTACACAATTTTTAGTTATGTCAAAGAAGTTTTATCGCGATGAAGAGGCGTTGGCCCATATACGTGATGAAAATTTTCCTGCAGCCTTGGAAACGGAAGGAAACGATGACGAATTCGGTGGGAAAACTGATGGACTTGAACTTGACGGCAATAATTTTGACAAAGTATTTGATGATTGCCTTCTGTGTCGAGAACATTCAGGTCATGATGTTACAAATTTCATAGAGCAGGCTACCACGTCAGGTAATAGCGTAGAGAATAATGGTATTGTTAATTAAGTTTACCTTGCAAGTATGCCAGACATTGTGTGTGATTACACAAGAAGTGGAACTGAGAGGAAGTGGAAGAAACACGACATTTATACTTCAAGGCAAGATTACACCTGCGATACAGGTATGACTACAGACATAAAACAGTACTGTATGTTTATTATTCAAATATGAAATATTTTTGTTTCAGTATGCAAATGGAAGAAAAATATTTTATAGCCTACATTGCATCATTTTCTATGGGGCCGCCAATAATAATAATAATAATTTTGGTACATGTTTTTATTGTAAATATGGGGACCATGGTGGTCGAGCGGCCAGAGCGCTTGCCTCCCACCATGGCAATCCGTGCTCGATCCCCGGCGAGGTCACCCCGGATTTCCGCATATAGGAATCGTGCCAGACAATATCACTGGACGGCGGCTTTTCTCGGGATCTCCGTTTCCCCTACCCTTACATTCTGGTGCTGCTCCATGCCTACCTCATTCACCCGCATTGGCTCTCAAGACCATAACTGCTAAGAGCCGTCCAAATTTCTCCACTTCACTCATTGTAAATATGTCAAGTTATTTCAAATAAACTAAACTTTATAAAATTTTGCTTGCTTTCTGTTCCAGGTCCTGTCGAGCATTTGTTCAACCAATTTAAAACTCCTGCTGATGTTTTTGTGGTTATGATTGGTGATGGTGAAGATGTGACATTTCAGTCAAACCCGTATGCAACGCAAAATGAAAAGATCTTGAACCTAAGGGAAGGTGCGTTACTTTGTTTTTTTGGGATAAATTTCATGATGGGTTATCATAAACTGCCATCATGGAAGCACTACTGGTCAACTTCAGAGGACTTAGGAGTACCAGTGATAACAAATGCTATGCCAAGGGATCGTTTTGAAACTATTATCCGGTCCCTGCATGCAAATGATAACACTTCAGTGCCTCATGGAAACAAAGACAGGATGTATACATTACGGCCTGTGGTTAACAAATTGAATGATAGGTTACAGCAAATGTATAAAGAGACTAGATAACTTAGTATTAACGAAATTATAATACTGTTCAAAGGTCGTTACACACTGAAGCAGTATACCCATACGAAGCCCATAAAGAGTGGCTACAAGCTGTGGGCAATGGCTGACCAAAGAGGTTATACTCTTGCTTTCAAAGTATATCAATGGAAGGATGAGTTGTCCGAGACCGAATTCCAAGGCTATGGCTTGGGGGAATGAGTAGTCCTTGAATTATCAAAACATGTGTGGGGAAGTTTTAGAGAATTATATTTTGATAATAATTTTCTTTGCTCTCACTTCTTGAGAGATTTGCAGCAGAAAAAACACACGCCTATGGAACGATACGTGCAAACAGGAAAGTTCCTCCAAAGAATCTGACTGATGACAAGAAACTTGACAGAGGTGAATCGGATTTCAGATTCACAAACACAGAGGTTGGCTATTTCAAGTGGAAAAATACTAAATGTGTTAATTTAGTATCAAATTTCCATGGGTCAGAAATTACCACTGTAAAAAGAAAAGACCGCAGTGGTAACAGCAAAAATGTAGGGTGTCCATCAGTAGTATCTGACTACAATCAGCACATGGGAGGAGTAGACCACGCCGACAGACTAAGACAGCTGAACTGTGTCGATCGAAAATTCCGGAAATGGTGGCACAGACTGTTCTGGGGGATGTGTGTGATATCACATTTGTAAATGCTTTTGCTGTGTACAAAAAACTTTTTGATAAAGACATTTCTTTTCTTGAATTCAGGAGATCTGTATCGCAAGGATTGATCACACACCAGGCTCTGAAAGCCAAAAGAAGATGTTCTAACGATCGTGGTGCAAGTCCTGGAACGAAGACTGCAGCACTGAATGTGAAGAGGAGGAAAAGCAATTTCTCTGTCCCCAAGGATGTACGAATAACCAATTGTGGTATTCATTGGCCAGTATTTGATTCTCGTCGTGGTCGTCGTGAAGTGTGCAGCTCCAAAAATATCCAGTCTAGACATTTTTCTCAGTGCTCCCATTGCAAATGTTTTTTGTGCGTGAATGAAAAAAAGAGGCGTTTTTTGGTATATCACGAAGTACAGTTGTAGACTGCAAGATGTTTTCATGTCTGAAAGAACTCAATAATTTATTGTCACGATATGTGCCACTTGTACTACACTCTTGCTATGCTCTTGCTCAGAGACATGTAAATAAAATATTATTACTGAAGTTATATGTAAATTTTTGGCTATGTAGAAAAATTCATTGTGTGTTGTTTTTCAGGGGATTTTTCCAATAATTTCAAAGGAAAAAATGTGTGTTGATGTATCTACTCGATTCATTTTCAAATGAAATATGTTACATAAGAACAGTTATGCTCTTCTCAAGAACATTTATAAATAAAATATTGTTCCTGAAGTTATGTGTAAATTTAGAGCTAAGTAGTTAAAATATATATTCATTGTGTAGTGTTTATCAGGCGATTTTTAATACTTTCAAAGGAAAAAAATGTGTGTCGATGATTATATATATATAAATGCATTTTGTGAAAGGTATTACTTGTAAAGACTGGCGGTACTTATTAGTATCAGGCCCAAATTTAATAAAAGTTTCAAATAAAAAATTATTTAAAAATTTTAAAGAGTTCTGTATGGCATTTGTATTTCATTTCCAAAGTAAATAATAATAAAATATAAATTTTTAAAATGTTAGGCAAGAAAGGGAATCAATTTTTACTTTTCGGGACTGGCTAAATGTTTTGGACTCTAAGTGATGAGCATTTAAAAATAATTACATAATGACTGTAGTACACATGAAGTGTGTAAATGAATGTATTGTATATACATATTACAGGTATAAAAACATGTGACATATATGATGTATATAAAACATGTAACATATATTATCTATATAAAACATGTAACATATATAATCGTTTGGGTCATGTCAAAGCTCCGATAGACAAAGACTTTACAAAACAAACAACAAACGATTGAAAAATGAATGCCCTAGCGATGAAGTCATGGAAACCGTGAAACAGCAAACATTAAACTTGGGCGGTGGACTAGGACCAACACGGCACGTTAAAAAAAAGGACACACAGTAACGCGACACCATAGTTAAGCCGAAAAATAACTTGGAAGGGCAGCCAAATCCAGATTTCAAAACCGACTATCACTACTGCACACCCAAGGTACAACACCACTCCTCACACAAATTACCAAACATTTAAAAACTCTACGGCATACTTAACGTTTCCCACGACTCACCGTTTTATAAGTGCCCCATCGCTCTGTAGCGTGACTAGTAAAACGTCAGCTCGAAAACACGGTAGTTGTGTTTGGCCTCAGCTGACCGAAGTGAAGTGCAACTAAGCCTTCGGGAAAAACATAGACCCTGCAGGCATAAGGTAGTGGCATTAGGTAGCAGACATCTGAAGCGTAGAGCGAGGCCGTGCAAGGCCTTAAGTAAACAACCACGACAAATAAATAAATAACGACACACAAAAGGGAAAGGGGAAGGCAGAACAGCGAGGAAATACGAGAGTATCCGCGCCGAGTAAAGATTACACCACTGCACAGAAGTATATGGTGCTAATAAACTTAATGTGACAGTGCTAACGTGGTAGTATGTAAAATATGAAATATATAAAAAAGTAAAATATATAAAATACGTGCATATATATATATATATATATATATATATATATATATATATATATATATATATATATATATATATATATATATATATATATATACATTTTTAGAATAGTTTTTTATGCACCTTTATAAATGGAGATAAATATATTTCAACATAGGCCAATTAAGTATGTATAAAATATAAAAAAATTACACTTAAACATATCAACAAATGCATTTGTGTCTACATAATTTTCTTTGACACCGTTACTCTGTGTTCGTACCCTTCTGAGACCCTCCAAAAATGTACAGAACATTTATACTGTGAATTGAAGTGGTAACAGAAGGGCATACCAGGCTTGCAACTGGCAACACCTGCATTTGTTCAAAATAATTCTAAAAAAATAATGTATATTATTTATAGCTAAGTGAAATGCCAATCCGGTGATGGCCATATTTCCGGTGTCTCTTGTGGCCCAAATGGGCTCGACATTTCCTTTTTGTCAAACCCACACAGACCTCAAGAAATCTATTTTACAGGTAAAGTGCATGGACTCTCATCCTTGTTGTGGTTCCTTCGTTGCAATGACTGCAGCAAAACTGAAAACTTAAAGAGAAAAGTATTTAAAGAAGTTACTGTACTTACAAAAATGGTCCATGCATGCACACACAAAGCTGAAAGAAATGTCTTATTATTAGTGTAAAACCAATACATATCCACAAATGACAGCAAAATGATAATGTAAAGGACAAATTATAAAAGTAATACTTACAGACAAGTTACTTTTATCTAGCGTGTATCTTGACTTAATTCCACGCGAAGATAGTTCCTTTTGTTTATTTTTGGATAATCACAACCACGGAAGTTTTGTAAAACTTTTGAGTAACGTTTATATTAAAAATTGAAATGTAAATAATTTATCATTTAAAAAATTTGTCAGATCAATTGAGAAGATTTATTTTTGAAGAAGAAAGAAAAAAAAACCGCCACTAACTCTATATACAGACCCTAATTTCTTCAGTACAAATGTAGCAAGATAAACAAACAAGTATTATTATCATTATATTAATTGTAGCCAGGCCACTGTGCTTTTGTGTTTTGTATATGCTTGCCGCTATAACTGTGAATGTGTTAGGTATGTCAATTGTAGCCCGGCCCTTATTGAAAGCTAGCTCATACAGCTTCTTTATGAATACTTAATTTAACACTTACTTGGCGTAATGTAATCTAACCTTTAAAAACCATGCTTACGCAAGTAAACAGGAGCGCTGGGAGTCTGAGGTGTTGACTTTGCCGTGTAATTTAGAGTCACATAAAAATTTCAATGCCTACAATATTTTTGCGGCCAGCGTGGCAGATATAACAAACAATTAGGCCTACTCAAGAACTCATACTATCTTCGTTGATATTTCTTTAAAGGTAGCAAGTTTTCTTGTCGAAAATCCATTACGAAATTTAAACATGGAATTTTTCTATATATGTTGACGATTAACTGCAACTACTTTTTAAATTTTTCTTACCCAAGCATTGCCAAATAAAACAATATTTGCATCAAGAAAGAATGTCGGCATCAAGCAAATCTATAGGTCTATAGTTAACAAAACCAGCTTCAAATTTTGTATTTTATAATTTTGGAACACCTTTAGTGTAGCATCAAACTGTGACGTTTATGTTATGTTAACAATAGTAAAACTTAACAGTGTAACTTGGGATGAATAACTACATGAACACAATTTTGAGGTTAGGCCTACATTACAAAATAATACAGTGAAATTAAAACGTGTCAAATTAATGTATAGTTATTGACAGGCACATTTCACTATTTACCAAGGTAGGTTTAAGAAAGGTTACATGGCTGGGTGTAAATAGATACGTACAGATGTATTTGAAGTTAGGCCTACATTACAAAACAACACAGTGACATAAAAACGTGTAAAATTAACGTATAAACATTGACGACCAAACTTGTACTTGTTATCAAGGCGGATTTAAGAAAGGTTACATGGTTGGGTGTAAATAGATACGTACAGATGTATTTGAAGTTAGGCCTACATTACAAAACAACACAGTGACATAAAAACGTGTAAAATTAACGTATAAACATTGACGACCAAACTTGTACTTGTTATCAAGGCGGATTTAAGAAAGGTTACATTGCTGGGCGTAAATAGATACGCACAGATATATTTGAGGTTATGTCTACATGACAAAACAACACAGTGATATAAAAACATATAAAATTTCCGTATAATTATTGACTGCTAAATTTGCACTTGTTATCAAGACAGATTTGATGGGCGTATGTAGATAGGTACAGATAACCTTTTATATTATTTGTCAAACTTAGGATATAACATGTACTTCGCAAACTCACATGAATATATTAATGTCACGTTTCTGCTGTCCTTCATTCACTTTCATTATTGCTATTTATCTTTCCGTTTACAATATGACGTTTCTAATTGTCGATTTATACTTTTTCTTTTCCAACGATTTACTTCAATAACGTACTGGGGATAAGCGGAGAAAACACGTCGTAAAAATGGTTCGGGAAAACAAGTCGTAAAAACTGTTCGGGGAAAACACGTCGTAAAAACACATTTGCATTTACCTCCGGACAGTTGCAGTTCAAATTTTCATCATTTCTGCAACTCGTTCGATCAACTTGCACGGCTTCATCTCTCCTCGACGAATTAAAGAATATACACTTTCGGCGAGATTTATAATGTCCTCCTGACGCTGAATATTTGTACGTAGTTTGCTGGAACTCCTAACTTTACACAAAATCACTACAACACAACTAAACACTATACGACCTATAATAAAACAATGCAGATTGCAGATAAGGTGAAAAATAAATGAGAAATATAAAAACACAACTTCCAGTTTCCAAATTTGTAGTTTGCCTCGCAACCACTCCACACAAGCAAAGCCAAGAAACAATCATGAACAAACCACAACAAAGGACCATTGGTTTTGAGCGTTGCGCCGATCACGTGACGCAATATACAGTAATTATGAGTTACAGTAAATACATTATCTTTATGCCAATAATTACTTTAAAGTGTATAAAATAAACTTCAAACAACTTAAGTAGCCATAAATTTAAACATTACACTTGCAATACCGAGTTATTTCGTAGAACTACTTTTCACATTTCACTGCCAACATAACTGGGTGTGTTCATCCCCAGCCTGTGTGGTGACACGCATGGTTATACATACGCAGTTGCGGGCTGTGGTTTTTTCAAAGGTTGATTTCTAGAGTGCTCACTTTAACGTGAAAGGCTTTTAATTGCCTGTCACCGCTTAAAGAGCTCGCCACACTGTTTAAGCATACTAATTTGGTTTTTATGTAAAATCGTTTTATCCTGGCAACGTCACATTTTAATTACTTTTTATACATTTTCCGACTAATGTTTACTGTGCGTAATACTGGTTGTGAAAATGCGAAGCTATAATTAAATACGTTAGATTTTATATTATTTTAATTGTGCCAACTGCGTAACCACGGGAAGATATTGATTTTCAAAATGTGTGGTTTTACTTTGGTCGCGGTTATTCAAAGGCTTATGAAGCCAAGCTATGAAAACTAAACCTGCAAGTAGATGAATGTGTCCTAACGTATGAACGTACTGGATTTCCAACAGAAATGCCACACATTTTCTATAACTTAAAGTATTAGTAAATATATACTCGTTATATTCGTGTTAGCTGACATTTGTTTCATTTTGTACGCATTATAATGTGAATTGTTACAGAAGTGACGTAAAACTTCTTCAAAACCTTTACAGTTTTAATTCAACGACATTATACATCGGGACAATGATCAAGTAAATTTTTAACTTTGGCGTAAGGGTGCACAGTTGGGAGGGGGGGGGGTGAATAAGAATGCAAGACAGCTGAAAAGGCTCGATCGACCGTAAAATAATGAAAGTATTCTAATTTGTGAACCATTAGTTTCCTCAATGTTTGGATGTTGCCATTGTAGACAGTTTGCCCCTGCTAGAAAAGGAATGGTCCTGCAAATGGTGGCCATTGTAACTCTTTTTTCCGCTTGTTTATTTACTTCTTTTTTTTTTTTGTATTCATTCCCATTGTTTTTCCACCCACGTGTAATTTCACTATAACCATTTTCTGAAACATGGTTAATGATAAGAAACGTGCCTAATAGAAATGCAAGGTAAGCAGCACTGCTTACAGCTCACATCGTTGAATTTCTGGTTGTTGTTTTTCTCTGGCTTGAAGAAGTAAAGTTTTACAGTGAGTTAAATATTATGTTCAGTTCTATTAACACGCAAGTTGAGCAAATGACACACACGCAGTTTGATGTTCACGGGCTGTTCCAGTGTGCTTCAAGCTCTTACTGACACCTCATTTGTTAAGAACGCCGGTGATACATATTATCATTGACAGCGAGGTATAACATGAACTCTAGTTAAAAGAAGAATACATCTGCGACAGAAATTAAACACTAACAAAAAACACTCTTAAATAGATTTTAAATATAGTTCTCGAAGAAGTGTTGGATGAAGCAATGGCAAGAGACTCGCGGGGAAGATATGAATGTTAATCTGTGCGCAGTAAAAATAAATTACATTCACTTAAAATTAAATTTTTTTAAATGAATATATTCGACAGTCACGCCAGAATGCAAACTTTATTTTTTTTATTTTTTTAACAATTGAAAATGTTCGAGGGTGGATGAAGTGCGCTTACTTTGAAATTACTTCTTTTTTTTTAATCCGCTGTAAACAGGCGTTACCTCGAGTAGAGCTGGTTAACCATCTCTCTTGGTAAAATAGGCTGTGGAATTAAGCAAATGTCTGTCTCGATGTATGTCCCCCACTCCCATGAAAATGTTTCAACACGTGATCCAAGTTTCACCCAACTCTTTTGGGCATATAGTAAGCCTTGTACAGATCTCGACCACACCTTCAATATGGTGGATTTTTAAAAATGTCGGGTTACATGTCATATCTCAGGAACCATTTAACCGATTTAAACAAAATCCGATATCTTGACCGTGTATCACAGTCATAGTATTTAGAGAGAAATATTGTTATTTGTCAGTCATTTTGTAAGTTAGCACTACATGAAAAAAAATGCTTCTAACGTCATATATAGGAAACTACTTAACCTATTCTACTATATTTGACACATAAGAAACGCTGTGGTAGGACCTGTAAACAAAGGCGATTCAAATGGACAATGCACTTAATTTTAAATTAGCAACTATATAAACATTTTAGCTTAGCACCCTAAATCTACGAAACTATGTAAATCTTTTCAACTTAACTTTGTACGCTGGCATTATCTATTATAACCATCTAATGCGTCCACCCAAAGCCTTAAAAATTAGTCAACCGATTCCTACCAAATTTGGCAAATAAATAATATTATGACAGGTCATGTAATGTGATATACTGTAAGAGTGCCAGAAATATTTTCAAAATAACGGCAATATAAATATTTTAGCATGTAATGCTATGTCTATGAAACCATGTGACCAATTTCTACTTAACTTTGTATGTTAAAAATATTTATGTAAACATGAAATTAGCTAATGTATATACTCTGATCTGGCATTTTGGAAGATAGTACCACATGGAATTTTAGCTGTTATGTCTTCTATTGGGAAACAATAAAATGATCCCCACCAAATTCAGGCGAAAAGTAGTATTTTGTTGTCCATCTTAATGCATATGACCAAGAGCGGTAATCACATATTTTCGAAATAATAGCCATGGAAATGTTTTAGGTTAGTGTGCCATAAGACTAAAATAAATTCAACCAAATTTGTATGCTGGCAGTATTTATGGCCGACATCAAATGTGCTAATACATAACTTTCTGATCGCCATATGAAGATAGTAGCATTTGAGAAAATGACGGTTTTATGCAATATCTGAGGGACCAGCAAACCAATTCCCACCAAATTTTGCATGTACGTTTTGCTATGCTAGGCCATGTAAAATTAAATTTTTTAATGGGTTACTATTTTCTTTTAATGGAGGCAGTACAAATAATTTATATTTCTATGTTATATGTACAACACAAAAATAACAAAATTCAAACAAATTTTGTATGCTGTCAGAAGCCATGAAAATCATAAAATATGACAATATCGAGTCTCTATTGCCCCCATTTTTTTCAAAGATAGTGCCACTTAAGTAAACTGAATACTTATGCCCTATTTTGAGAATCATTCAACTTAATTCCCACAAAATTTTCACATAAGAAGTGCTAAAGTAGGCCATGTAAACTTATACGAATTAAGAGAATCAGAAACTCATTTAGAAACTGGCGATCTGATAAAGAATTTAGATCAATTTATTATAACTATCAAAATATTTAATAAAATTCAACTAGTCATTTTCGTACTGACAGTATCTACGAGAAGCATCATATATGCCTATACAGAGCCTCTTTTTAAATTCATTTTTAGCCTACTTTCCAAAGGAAAAGTATGCTTATGCAATCACCCGAATGTCTGCCTGGAATGTATGTCCCTCTCTAATTTCTTTTAAACCCGACAACCGAATTTAACTAGACTGAATACACATATAGGCCTAGTGTTTTATTAAGGACATGGGATTTTCACACCGTGTACTTATTTTCAAAATGGCGGCAATTATTTGTAATTATATTGGTGTGGTCACCAACAGCTGGAACTGGCAGGAGACATGCTAGCGCGCGGGGCTGCGCAACCTCTGCTGGCCAGCCCAGCTGTTTGGTAACATTTCCCGGCGGGAAGGGTAACGAGGCCTGGGCCGCGACTATATAAGCTTGGACCAATGGCGGCTCGCTGCCATCTTGATCCAGCCCGCCCGAGCGACACCTAGAAGGAGGACCACCAGGCCAGTGGTCCGAGATCGACGCCGTCCTCAGCCACCGTCGAGAGGGTCTTATCGCAGCAGCCATCGATATTGCCAAGGTAAATATAACTCCCATTAGGGCGCACTAGGTCGTTGAGACAACAGGATAGGCGAAGGCACAGTCAGACTCCATAAGAGTCAGAACACATTAATTGAGTTGCTAAACTAGTCCTTCTATATCTTGCCTTATAGCATCTAGTAGTACAGTTTATGGTATTATGGAGTCGGGCCTTGGAGCATATTCTGTGTAACAATTGTGAGTTGACTAAAAGTAGTGTTTTTGTATATCTGAGTGCTTTACTTCTGTCTATTAATTTCCTCCTAATAAGTGCGTGACCTGATCCCCTCAGGAGATGTCACAGAAGTGGCGGAGACGCCAGGTTCTTTCAATTTTTACGTCTTTCAAGTAAGGGAATCAATAACTTAGTTAATGGTGCCGAACGCACCTCCCTCTTATTTTCCCGGTAAACATGAAACCATAGCAGCCGTAGTTGAAATGTCACTGTGCCGGCACACCAAGTATACACACTTAGAACTTTTAATATCTGTCCATTGCTATCTTGTTATACTGTAAAGATCAATGTAATTATATTCTGAGGTTTCCTTTCTTTGACCCCAGGTCAACATTATACCTAGTCTAGCGATGTTTCAGCGAATTATAAACATAACGAAGTACAGTCTTCTAGTATCAAAATGTACTAATGGTAATATGTAGAGAGCGTTTGCTTTTGTTTTTACGTATTAACTTAGACGTAAGTATGGTAAACTAGTTGTGTTTCAGAGGACCATAATTCACTAAGGCTACGTAACTTTAAGTACCTCAAAATGTTCCCAAAACCTCAGTAGAGAAAATCCGTGTTTTAAACGTTTCCTGAAAAAGATAATGTGTATTTAAAAATTATATATAATCCTTAAAGTAAATGGTATAAAATTCAAATATTTTTTCTTCACTGTCAAAGTAATTTAATTAAAACTTATCTCCTTTTTAAGTAGAAACTCCACCTGGGGCAAGAAGATCATTTTCATTTTATTTGAATATCCTGTTACATTATCATCTGTAAAACACATCAGAGTTATTTTGTTTATCACCAAACTTGTTAAGTGCAGATATTTAAAATAAATACAAATTACCTCGGTAAAATACTAAGCTACAGGATTTTTCCTAGTATTCGTTCGATGCAGGTCTTACTTTATTCTTTTAGCGTAATTTACTCGAAAACACTGGAAAAATAGTACCAATAAAAATTGCCAAACACTGACCCTACACCTTACCCTACAGCCAGTGAAAAAGTTCACGAAAATTAATATCGTGAAAACTAAATAATTTTGGCATCACTTAAACTTTTATTAGCTGTTATAACACACACATGCATACATACATATATGAGTCTAACCTAATTTTACCCTAGTAAAGTAAAACATAATTTTCAATTAAATAGATTCACTACCTTCTTGAATGCGTTTTACTTTGCATTTCCAGAAACATATTATTTTTTCACAGTGAATATCAATAAACATTAGTGAGCATATTTATAGAACAAATAATGAAAGTAATGAAATCACCGTCGGTAAAATTTACGAGCATGACTTAAACACCTGTATATTAATTAATTAACTTACAATACACATTCAACACTCACGTGAACAATATATAACAGTAACTGACTTTTAGTTAGATTTATATAAAACAATCAACTGCGCCAAGTGAACTAGTTACACTGGCTGAAATCATGGATTGCCTACATGGCTGTGCGAGAGTATCTTTTTTGATGAATCGCGAATGATACTGGAATGCACATAAAGTTACATAATTAATTGGAACGGTAATAATGAATATAAAGTACACGCTTTGAACTATTTTATTGAAACGCTGCCACAGAAGTCTGCATTTAATTAACGTTTGATTAAATACTAAAATTGGATGTGAGTGTGAGCCAGGATTGACATAAACTTCACCTTCTGCTCGCGATGTGCTATATTTTATGAAAACACCGACCCGAATACACAAGTACAACCAAAAATTACTTACATATACGTAAGACGTCTTATACAACGACCGCAGCTATTACTTTGATCAGAGCTACAAAATAAAAGTGAAATTCCTGAGAACTTCAAATTCAACACCCATGAAGTTGTGTTATAGTAATGAGCAAAGTTCATAAGGTCTAAGGCCGCTTGATAGTGAGGTTTTTAGCTCTTATGGTGATCAAGTGAGATGGAGATGGAGCAGTGACGGAATGCAGGGGCGTGAAAAATGGAGTGCTCCGAGAAAACGCGATTTCCAAAGGCAATGCCCGCCGTGTTTTCTCACACGCGGTGTAGTCATTGGGTATCAACCCGTCGGAAATCGTGTGTAAGACACGCGAGGGTTGATAAACAACAAATTACTAATACAACTAATGGTCGTACTTTCATCCACATTGCTGCAAATAATGTTTAATGAAGTTCTTATAATCTTAGACAGCAATATCATTAGAGATGGAAACAGGAATATAATTTCCCCCATATGCCAGAATCACGAATGTGCATTTTACAAGTTTTGAGGAAAATCGATTTGAAAATTCAAAGTCTCTTTAAAGGTAGGGATTGTAAAATGGTAATAATGTTGGTAATTATGTGTGTTATAGTGGTAAAAATTCAACAAATAGTAAAGTTTTATTTGCTTTAATGTCATTAAATGCCCGCCTCCCCAAACAATTTAAGTGTAAAATAAATAAAAATTTGACACTTTCGTGAATCTGGCATAGTTATGAAAACTAAAAAAATGACATATGTTTATTATTCACAAAAATTCATTTTGAAATAACTTTATTGGTTATCAACTCTTAAACATTATTAATAGAACAGAAAGTTCAGTGACATTTGGTAATGCAATTTTACAATGGGAAAGCGAACATTTAGCAGTAAATCCTGTCAATTCTTCTTCAGAGTGCTCTAAAACATTATTAACATAACTCGAGTTGCAGTAGCACTTAGCAATATACATTGACAATGGAAAGGGAGAACATTTAGTAGTAAATCATGTGAATTCTTCTTCCGACTCATCATTGTCTGGTTCTGGCAGTGCATCAGGAACACATTCATCATTCTTCAATGATCAGTAATATGCATGGTGTTCTCTGGAAAATATCAACTTTTCATACATTGTACATAGATCTGTGTACTTGAGTGCAGCGATTGAGAAAGTCTCGTTGTATGCCTTTGTGACTCCTTGTGTTGTTGAGTGCCACCCTGCTGTCCTCGTTATTTGCATTTCCTGAAAGGGTTCGTTAAAATCTGTTTTATAGAACAGCGATTGAGGCTTGGCTTTTTCGTAGTGTAGCTAGCATATGGATCTCATGGGATTTTCGGAATTCTTTTTGAGTTTGTCTTCAAGTCAAGAAAATCGTGATTTGACATTGCTCTCACGACAAATGGGCCAGGATTATTCTTGCTTGTTCGAATTATCTTCGCTCACCCTTCGGGAACAAAAACAGGGACATTCTTGGATTTATTTTCAACCTTCGAGTGTATTGAATCACACTCCAGTTCAGTATGTCAACTTTCAAAGAATTTATGGTCGATGGTTTTGAGCCCTGGATGAGTCTGACAAAGTGGCATACACATTGATACTAAAATTACATTCTTCTGCTGTCCACCACAATCGTCTGATATCATTCGAACCTCTTCGATGTTCTATTGACTCATTACATAATCATAAACGAAAGTTGCTATTTCAACAGCTTCTCGCTTGCCTCCAGGTTTATTCCACAAATAACACCCTGTCTTGATTGGCCAAGTTGTAGACTGTCAGATTATACACTGCTTATTTCCGTAAGTAAAATATTTGTCTACATGGTCTTTTGGGAGTATTTAAAACAGCCTGCAAATCAAAATTAAAGGTCAGAATATGTTCATTATCCTTTGCAGTCAATTTGTCTTTGTTGCGTTCTTGGTGGTCCATTTTTGCTTTTCCTTTACGTCTATCATGCTCTCTTCTTTTCTTTTGATTATCTTCTTCCGTGTGAATTATATGTCAGGCATTTGCGACATTGGTCCTTCTTTAGAGGAAAAAACCCTAATTATACTCATTAAAGATTGTTCGATACTTAGCAAGGGACACAGAAGGCAAATGTTTTTCTTTACAATCTGCCTGGAATTCCCAGTGTATTATAGAAATATTTAAGCTAGAATCTAAATACTTTCTTGTGCTATTCTGTCTGCAATAATGGGATTTGACACAAGGATATCCCATAATGTGCTGTGGGATACGGTTCTCATCTTCTTCCGAAAACGTATTATGAGAGGTATGTTTCCTCGTCTATCAGGCTCAGGGATACCATCTTTGCATTTTGCAAGAGAACTTCTCATCAAAGCATCTATGATATTTAGGGTTGCCATAACAAATACACTAAGTACACGTCTCTTTTCATGGCCTATTTCAAAGGTGTATATGTAGGTATACTACCTTCTGCTTTTTTTTTAGTTGTCTGGTTGTTCGACTCTTTACCTTCTGCTCTATGTGACTAGCAATAAAGTGCCGTTTATTATCAGAGCTTTCCATGCCAAAAAAGGCATTATATAAAGCAAACCTCTCTTCCTCGTACACTAACTTTGAACACTTATGTCTATGTTTACCTTCACAGGGTACTAGTAACAATGGCCGACCTGGTCGTTATATTCCGCGGAGGTTCCAATGTAAAATTCTCCACGGATTCTCTTCATTTTCCTCGCATTCTTTTTCCTTTTGCTACTATCGCCTTTTCTTTTCTTCTGGGCGCCTGTAAATCAATTAAATAATTCATAGCAAAAAGTTTATTTTGTAATTGTGGTAGTTAGTTCACAGTTAAATCAACACTCTTGAAAGACCTGCCTTAGTTTTTTTCTTCCAGCCCGTTGTGTTTTAAATGAACCCATAATGGCGCAACCAATTACACAATCATTTAGTAAGACGATTATACAAACCAAACAAAACATAACTTTTCTTAATTCGCTGGTAAACTTTTGTAATTAAATAAGTCAATATTGTCATTACAATAAATGCAGCCATGGGCATGATGTTTTACCATAACTTGGTTGCAAAAGTGTTGATATTAGCGTGCATTTATAATAACATACTCGCATCCATCTATTTCTGCAACAATTTTGTCGGTTATGTTATTATTTAAGTCACCTCCAGGTGAAATATTTCCAAAGACTTGATTGTCACTAACATTCTCATTTTTGGATGTGTTGTTACAATCCTTGGCTCTTTCTGACTTCTTGGTGATATTCTTGTTTCCTTTGTTTTTCAGTTCTACAAAATAATAATAATAATAAAATACATGTGCATAAACAACTATTATTCATTAAATTGCCTTAAAATACATGGCTAAAACTTTACCCCCACTTTGTGTTCTGCGTTTTTCCCTGGTTCCTCCTCCTTGTGTTCGACATTTTGTTCCTCCTCTTTTTGTTCGATGTTATTTTTTGTGTTCCTTTGTAAACATCACTTTCACTACTACTGGAACTTGTAACTGGATTATATTCATATGTTGATGTTTCTATGTCGTTTAATGGATCCTATGATTCTGTATCATCAGTAAGTGTTAATACGAATAAATATTAAATTTGTACAATGCAAAACAACTCTTCCTCTAAAAATGACAAATCATCCTATGAAATTATGTATACTTAACACATACCTCAATAAGATAGTGATGTATGTATGGTTGCACTACTGGACGAAGGCTCAGGAAATGAACTATTTAACAAACTTTGGGCTATACTCATAATCGTTTGTGTACGTTCACTCATCATGAAAGCCAAACAGCAACTCTGTTAAACCATGCTGCACACGAGACTACCTTGTCCACTGTTTTGACGTAAAGTGTTGCGTAATCGATATGCTCCGTTCGTCAAAATGTTCGTGGGTCGGAGTTATTAGACCTAGCAAGGTATTGGGAAAAGGAGGGGGTGGCCTTCACAATAAGTTTCACATTACTGTCTCACAGTATAGTCGCCAGCTGCCTGTGAACCATGTCATCGTTACTAAACACTTTGCAGATATGACTGGTATAGAATTACAGTTTGCAGTGCCACTTACACAAAAGCGTATATAATAAACACTTGAGAGTGTGACAGGGTGAGTGAGTCACTATTATTTAAATACCTGCAGTATGCGACCTTCTATACTTGTTTCATAAAAATCAACTCATGCTATATAGTGTTTTTAAATGTTAACTACTTGTTTTGTCATAATAATGAATGTGATAAATTCATGTTCTCATTTAACATTTTGCACTTTCTTAGAAAAGCCAAAATCGCGAATGTGCCACATTCGTGATTTTCACTAAAAAAAGAACACAATAATTAGAGACAATTTCACGAATGTGCAACATTCATTCTTTTGGCATAACAAATAACGTAAATGTTCCACTTTCGTGTAAAATGAACTTGCAATTACTGCTACAGGAATAACGATATGACATTCGTGTTTATAGCAAAATATAGATAATTTGAAATATATGCAACCTATGCACTTATCTCAAAAAAGGTATTTTTGCACATTCGTGATTTTAGCATATGAGGGACGATCTGCCTCACACATGGTACTATTTCCATACACTGTAAAGGTTAAAAACTTCCAATACAGTTTAGGAAGTTCACCAGAAATTTTTTTACAGTGTACTTTTGTGGAGAATTTGGTGGAAATAAGCTGATAGGTCCCCGAGATATGGGATTAAAACTTAATTTTTTCATTTGGTGCTTTCTTAAAATAATACCCAAAAGGAGGTTCTTTATATTATGGTTCGAAGAGATACTTTCGGTATACAAAGTTTGGTTCAATTTGGTTAAATTGTATAATTGATGGGTCAACTTATTAAATCATATGTATGGCCGCCATTTAGAAAATTAGTGCCAGACACCACTTAAATCCTGTAATCTTACATGGCCTTTTATAGCCTTTTTGTGGGTGAAATTTGGTGGAAATAAGCGGAATGGCTTCTGAAATATGGAAAATGTTCAATTTTACCATTTTGTGCTACTATTTCACGAAAGAAAAAAAACAGCAAAGTAGGGTTTCTGTGGGAATATTTGACGCTTCCACTTAAAAAAAAAAAAAAAAAAAAAAAAAAAAAAAAAAAAAAAAAAAAAAAAAAAAAAAAAAAAAAAAAAAAAAAAAAAAAAAAAACGCAGTTTTAATTTTTTGGAATATTTTGATTAATTTGACATTCGAAATTAATTTATTTGTACCAACGCAATTGAAAAAAAATACCTTCCGCACTTAAAGCATTGAAGTTTACATGTCCTACTGTACCATTACTTGCGTGTAAAATTTGTTGGGAAACGGTTGATTTGTCTTCGAAACATGCATAAAACATCAATTTTTTTATGTGATTGTCTTCACAAATGGAAGACGAAGAATCATGTATTAGCACTTTCGATGATTGTCACAGAGGCTTGCAGTATATAAAGTTAATCTATAATCGATTATATAGTTTCATAGATTTAGTATACTAAGCTAAAATGTGTATATAGCCACCATTCTGGAAATAACTGTCTGGTGCACATAAAACACATACATTACTATTGCCTACCATAGAACAACTGCTTCGCCAAATTTGGTAAGAATACGTTGACTGTTTGCCAAGATATGACGTAGATACTTTATTTTCTTTCATGTGAGGTTATCGCACAAAATGGTGGAGGAACGATTATATGTATGGACACATCTGATGGTGTAATATTTATTGCCAGCATAAAAGTGTCGGATATTGGCTCAAAATATGTCAATTTTCATAGTTTACCATTGTACTACTTGCTTGCCTAGTCTGGTGGAGATCTATCTGTTTTTCCCGGAGACATGACGTAAAGTTTACATTTTTCCATGTGATGATACGTCACAAAATGGTGAACAAAAGAGACATTGTGTAGACACATGTGACAATTGTCATAGTCCATCCATGGTTACTTCCTACTTTTATGAAGTCCTGCTAAATTTCTACTTCCAATATATTTCTCTGCCTCTGGCTTACAAAGCTTAACCGAATCAATAAAATTACAACACATCTGTTTCCGCCTTGTTTTTTTCTTCACATTACTTATAAATGATATGTGATTACGCAAACTTAAAATATAGTTAAATTTTAATTAAGCCAAAAATTAAATACCTTTATATTAAGCGGAGTATAAAAAGTTAGATATTTACTGCAAGCATACAAAGTTAAGTTCGAATTGATTGCATGGTGTCGACGATATAGAATACTAAGTTAAAATTGCTGATCTGCTACAATACTACTTGCCTACCAAATTCGGTAGGAATCGGTCAATTGTTTCCAGAGGTACGACATACAAACTTCACTTCATCGTGTGAAGCTATTCTACAAAATGGCCGACAAAAGTGGATAATCGTTGGTATATATTATGCATGCAATAGGCACTTTGAGCATACAAAATTTGGAGGGAAATTTGTATAATAGAAGATATACAAAGTGATCCTAAAGTATTTGTATGGCCATCATTTTGAAAAGAGAGCATCATAAATTTTAATTGCGTATGTTTAAATGGCATATCATTGTATCACTTACGGCTGTAATTTTGTGACAATCAGTTGATTAGTTTTCGAGATATCACATAGATGATTAATTTTTCATGTGGTGCTATATTTCATAATGGCTGACCAACAAAAATATTCATTTAAAATTCAATGCTTGCGTGAGGTACTGTCAACATACAAATGTTTTGTATAAATCGGTTGAATGGTTGTCGAGCTAAAATATAGCACCATAAATTTAAAATGGTCGCCATTTTGAATGTAAGCACCAGGGTTATTCGAAAGCTATAAAAGTCATATTTCGTTTCTGAGTACTATATTTGTACCGAGTTTGGTGATATTCGGTCATTGCGTTCAAGTTTTCAATGACATACACACACGCCTACATAGGCTTACACACCTATAAACACACAGACACACATACACACACAAAGGTACCTACATATACATATTCACACTTACATACCCATGGACACCCAAACAGGAAAGTGATCTCATAAGCCTTTCTTTCCTTCAGAAATTAGAGAAAAGAACAAGTGTTTCATGTCCATGTTCTAAGTTGCGTGTTTTTTTTTTTTTTTTTTTTTTTTGGCAGCGATTGATTGAAAATAATATAACATCTCCGGACACCGAGTGTGTTTGGCCAACTCTGAAGATCGTGAGTTCAACGCTAAATAATCGCCTTGGGAAATGTTGCATTCTGTTCCCACATAGATTTTGCCTTGTAATTGTTTCCCCTTACTACACGCCCCTTTGAGTAATTCGCTGACATTGCAGACAGACAAAATTAAATGAGAATGTATTATTCTGAAACTATTAGCTACAATACTTATAAAACATGCTCAGTTTTTCTATGTTTTAGAAAGTGGCAACTGCTTTCGAGATGAGGTACGGATGTATCGTTTTGTAAAAAAAAATTCGATGTAAAAAAATTTGAACCGTACGATATGTTCACTGGAAGCGATTTATGACCTAGTGACACCATGAATGACTGCGTGTACAGCTCTCAAGCCTCCCTGCATGAAAGACATCAACTCTCAAGTTTCGTTAACTTTGTTTGATCTACTTTTGAACTTCAGCGTAGTAAAATAAGTTCACAGCAATAATAAGAACGTTTTAAATTAGATTTGAAGTATTCGTTTTCCTCTTCAGTAAAGTGCATGGGCTGCAGTTGCTAATGAAATGAAAATTTTCAGTATAGTTCTTCTAAATTCCTCTCGTTCTGTATATGTGACCTCTTAAAAGACCCAGACGTCCCTTTGTCGGCCTTGATCATAGGTCTCGAACTGTACCAACTGCGTACTCTAGCTTGTCACACTCATAGAGTTCCTGTAAACTGTAAATAAATTATGTAATTTTACACGAATGCACGTGGCAGCACAATTTCAACACATATCCGTGTAATTTTACATGTAGATCTACATGTGTACGTGTACTTTTACTGTGTGTCCCATGTATATTTACAAATACAATACCAGTGTGATTTTACTATACTTATTAGTTTTACTGATCATTATGTTCAATCACACGTACTCTGTATGTGTCATTTTACTTTTTTTGTTACCAATATCAAGCCACAGAATGTAAATTTACACAAACTTTGTTAGTGTGATTTTATCATACCTGTCAGTTTCTTTTACTGATCATCACATTAATTCACATGTACTCTGTACATATTATTTTACTGTACTTGCTACTAATTTTCTACCATACATTGTAAATAACACAATCATTGTTGTGGTAATTTTACTGCACCAGTCTGTTACTGTTTAATGTTCATCATGCCCAATTACATGTGCACTGTAGGTGTAATGTTACCATACCAGTCTAAAATTTTTACTTATTATGATGTTAAATAACAATTTGTATGTGAATTTTAATGTAAATTTACTTTGGTTTGTAATTTGATGGTTTAAAAGAGTTATCAAAAGTTATTTACAGAATGATTAAGGATAGGTAGTTATATACAAAAGCCAGCATATTCCATAAGTGGGAGTTAAGATTTCCTTTTGAACACACAAAAGGAGTTCGAAGTAGTTCTACTCCGTACCGCTAGATCACATGTTTCAAGCAAATACTTGTAGTTACATTTAAATTCACAGGAAAATTAGTGTAAAATTAGTGTAAGTCATTTCCCGCACGACAGAAGAGCCATTTTATTTGTGGTTACAGTGTTAGAAACTTGTAAGCTGTATTTTATTTTAGTTTTCGGTCATAGTCTGTACATTGTCATATAAATAAAAAACATTATCAAAAAAAATCAAATAACAAAGAATGTTTTTTACTTTAACGTTTATTCGTTTTCAGGAATGAGCATTTACATGCGTGTGTTATCATTACGCAAAATCTTACACTAATGAGTATCAACTAGCAAAAGAGACGACTTCAAATTGTCATTTAGAAAAAAAAAACTTTGTCATGGAATAATATATTTCTAATTAGAACGCCGAAAAATCTAATATTTGTAGTTGATATTTAGGTTTAAACATACAATTATTTGAGAGTTCGATTTTAAAACTGCTCCATCAGTGAACCGGCTATATTAATTAGTGTCTGTAGTATTATAAAAATAAGCTTCAGTCTTAGTAGCCTGACCATACCGCATGCCAGTTTTATGGCAGTTCATCTTACCCGGGAATATATAGGCAGCCCTAAGTATAGGGTGTTATGGGGCACTTCGGGCAAGGGAAGTCGTAAATAAACAACCAGTCCAATTTTATATTGGTGGGCGGACGATATCTATATGAGTCTAGTAAACATTCGTTTCCGTTGCGTATAAATACACTTGCGCTATGTTGCCACCAGACACGTGACTTTATGTTTGTTTCATAAATACGTCAGATTGTTTATCGTCACATTTCATTTTTTTAACAGCAAATATAATGTTAAAAAGGAAAATGTATCTGTATTTGTTGCTTTTCATGAATTTATATCTGTAGTTAACTTTCTATATTATGGAAATCAATTAATTTACTTTGGAAAACCTACATCAAAAATTATTTTCTACGTATTAATTTAAATTTCACCGTAAAACAAATCTAATAAAATTATGTAGTCCGTATGTCAGATTTATTTGGAAATATCGAACTCAATTCCTGTTGATAATTCACGTATATGATTAGTTATTATTATTACGTGAATCGTTCCCTATGTTGTGACATAACAAGATTTCTTCCTCATACGATTCGCCTGGTGTTATTTTTTTTATTTTGAATTGTAGTTTCGTGTAATGTATCTGATATTAAATAATTTCAAAACGAATTTACACTTCTCAGTACAATATTATTTAAACTTTCGTACGAAAAATTTAAAACTCACCAAACTGCAGCGTGGATTCAGAAATTAATGAACTGGAATTCCCTGAGATAGTTAGAATTTCGCTTTTGGTTATGAGAGAACATAACAGCAATCGCTACGAGTGGAGTAAAGTGCCCGACTGTGAATCAATCAGCCAAAAAAAAAAACAGGATGTCGAAACCGAATAGCAGGATTAAATCTACTGTATAATAGCATCGAGAAGCAAGTTCGTGCAACTTTGCGAGTTCAGCAAGTAGACAGCCCTTGCCGCAGCCTAAGTGCAACGCCTACAAGAGTAGTCTAGGCTAGGCACAGTAATTGATCATTTCACAGCATCGCCCACTCATCCATACAGGAGAGCACGCATGTTTATCCACTAAACGTTTTCATTCGATGAAATAATGTGTCGGTCTCTCATGCAGGAGATCGTCGTTTCTAGCCCGCCCCGCAGTACCGGGGGTGAATTTTATATCCTCAATCCAAGCAAACGCTGGTGACTTCTCAATTTCTCGCTTTTTATGTCCACTTATTTAGAATGTATCCATAAATTAATATAAAAATTAAAATTGTACAGACTATTAGTTCTGTTTTCATACTGATAACCGCACAGGCACAACGGATGTAATATTTTCAAAATAAACTTATGTTATGGAAAACATACTTCTCAAATTTTTTTCCATTTAGATCTGATTAATAATTAAAACAACTAAAAAAAGTTTGCCTATATTAATATTTTTACATCATGAAAGCTTAATATTCTGTGTGTACACCTGTTACATAAAATACACACTTTAACTTATATTGTAACTAATAGAGTTTGCACAGTATGTAGCATTGTTCTACTTCTCATGATGGGTGGTTCACGTGTGTATAGGTTGTTCACGATAAAATGAGCACTTTTTAAAGCCCTACTTAAGATCTACGTGGACTCATGTTGTGCAATATTTCGCCTTATGTAAAATTAACGTTATCATGGGCCTCATCACTTTATTCATACGTCGTTCAAATGAAACTGTGAATTTTTTAAGAAAGTAAATACTTAACAAATTCACTCATTTTTACACTTCGATTAATTGAAAAAAAAAAAAAAAAAAAAAAAAAACAGAAGGTTAAAAAATAATTTAAATTATCACAAATTGTTACCTAACACTTTTTATCCGACGTTAAGATATGGAATAACTTTGCATCCATCGTTGCCAAATTTACTGGACGAATGTTACTTAGTGCACCCATTAAAATATATGCATGCAAGGGCAGTAACTTTTTTCCATTGTTTATTTCTAAAGTGCTCACTTTTTCGTGAACAGCCTTTAAGCATAGTTAGATACAGGGTCGGTTTCAGACTGAGGCACTTCGTTATATATATTATTGCTTTCATTTTACAATCATTAGAATAAAAATATAATGTTCACAACGATACCAGTTTTGTTATTACTTTTTCTCAATTACTCCTTCTAAGGCGGAAGAATTGATCATAAAGCAAAGCATAAAACGTCTACGCTAAGGTAATAACTTACGGCTTTTTCGCTCATTCTGGCGAAATAGCCGTGACCACGTGTGTGTGTGTTTCCGTATAAACATAAGTAGAATAAAAATGATGAATGGAGAGCAATAGGATCTGGGATAGGAGCTCGGAGTCAGCCGGCCACTAAGATGTGACATCACCCATCCGCCATATTGAATATGGGTGACATTGACCCGTGATCTTGACCAGGACCATAAGTACATGACCTTTAATGACATTGAAAAAAATACAAAAAATTGCAGAAAAATTATAAAATACCCAAAAAAAAAAATTTTTAAATTTTAAAAAAATTGAAAAAAAATAAATAAAAATAAAATTAAAATTATTTTAAAAGAATTGTTTAAAAATGTACATGTAGGAGTTTCAGGGTCCAATGGCAAGTGAATCGACTAAGCTCTCGACACAACCGACCCTCGTCAAGTCAGTCGGTGTCCATCTCGTCAGCCATGTTGAATATCGATGACCTTTACCCATAATCTTGACCTAATTCATGTGACCTTGAATGACCTTGAACACAAAAAACTCCCAAAACATTCTAAAAATCCCAAAGATGTTATAAAAAAATTAAAAAATGAAAAAATAAAGAACTATTAAAAAAATTAATATTTATATGTAGGAGGTATGGGATTCGATGGGAGCTGGATCGACAAAACTTCCTAAACGACCGACAATCGCCAGGTAAGCCAGTGTCCCTCTCATCAGCCATATTAAAGGTCTACGACCTTGACCCAATTCCCACGACCTTGAATGACCTTCGACACGAAAATTCCCAAAAAATTTAAAAAATCCCAAGAAATTTCCAAATTTTTTTAAACTAATTACAAAAAAACACTTGACACATTACTCAAGACTGTACTCCCAAGACCTAGTACTCAAGACCCAAGACAAAAGACTCAAAGATTCTTGGCTCAAGACTCAGAACCCAAGACCCTTGGCCCTTGTACCATGACCTTGACCTGCAGCCCAAAAAAGAATAAAAATTTCCTAAAACTAAAAAATAAATAAATTCTAATAAATAAAAATGTATAAATAATTAATTAAATTGAAAAAAGCAGGTAACCATACATTGCTGCTCATGCCATTCTGCTTGCTCTCAGACTTAACCCCATACATATTTTAATCATGCACACAGCTCGACTTTTACATAGGTATAACTATGTTACTCAGATTTTTTTAAAAATATGTATATGTGACAAATCCAAGCCCTTCATATAAGTAACAACCACATGCCCAAGTCATGTTAAAATCATGGTATGGATCAGCATCTAAAAACACTTTTATAGACATACTTGACATTAAATGAAACACCAATAGTGCTAGTCCCTTGAGACATGGAATGTACGAGGGTGATAAACATTATTATCTCCCACTGTCTTCTTGAACATTAATTCATCAATCGTCCGATCATTCCATCAATATTTCACAATCTTGCGCAATCTTTCACAATCCTTCTCAGCAATTTTTCCATCAATCTTTAGAAACTTTTCCATCAATGTTTCACAATATTACGATCAATCTTTCATTCTTCTCATCATATTTTTCGCAGAATTTACATAAATAATCCAATCTGCCCATTAATCTTTCACAATCTTTCTCTATTTTCCCATCAATCTTCCCATACTTCCCTTAATGTTTCAATGTTCCCATAAATCTTTCGTCCAATCGTGCCATCAATCTATCTCAATCCTCCTTAGCAATCTTTCCATCAATCTTTTGGAATCTTTTGCAACCTTCCCTTCAATCTTCCCATCTTTCCCTCAATGTTCCATTCTTTCCATAAATCTTATGTCCATTCATTCCATCAATCTTTTGCTATCTTTCGTAACATCTTACAATATTTTGCAATCCTCCTCAGCAATCTTTCCATCAATTTTCGCAATATTTCCATACATTTTTCGCAATCTTTCCATCAATATTTCGATCACTCTGGCAATATTTCCATAAATCTCACAATCTTTCCCCTAAATGTTTCAATCTTTTGTCCAATCTTTCGATCAATCATCAATCCATAATCAGTCCACATGTGTGTCGTATGTTCACCATCCGTACATATTAAAAATACTTTCATTAGCCAAAACTCTCCACACATTTTTACTTGACGACTGCAGTAATTTTTTGTATGCCGTCCACAATCTATGCATTTTTATGCTTAAATATTTAATTAATATTCTGTGTGGAGATCTATACTTTAGTAAACGAGTACTCATAGGACCATTTTCCTTGAGGGATGAAAGGGTAGAGCACTAAAATATTAAAGCACAATTATTATTAAAAAGTATTTATGATTATCTAATTACAATTTAAGAAGAAAGCAGTTCATCACATTATGGGGTATAATCACTCTCCTTTTAGTTCGCTAATGATTGAAGACATCTCAGCAATGTGTGAGAGATCCCCATGTTTTTGTAGGTCAATCAAATGTCGGAGTTTATCAACAAGTTCACTCCGGTTTTCGGGAGATAGGTAGCCAGTATTCTCAGCATCTTCTGACTTCTTCATGTCGCTCTTTACAGCAAATGTAGTCGAGGGCTGTGTCAGTGCATGGAGAAAATTGCCATCATCTTCAGTGCTAGAACTGTCGTTTACATTTTTTTTCATCGATACTGTCTTCGTGATCGCCTTCAACTTATGTTTCATCCTCGATATCAAGTTTACTTTTCCTTGTAGGAGTCGCACAGTCATCATCAGTATTTCAAGCCGACAACTGTTTATTCTGAAGTTCGTCGATTTCACGCGAATGACTTGCAAATGCACATTCCACACATAATGACTCTATCAAACCTCGTAGGTCTCTCATTCCGTCATTATAATTAACTGTATCGTCGTAACCATCTGTGGAATGAGTAGCCATCGATGCAGCAGGGGGTATTGGTGACATCACTTGCTGGCACTCAAAAGACGAATCCTTGCAGTTCATGTTGTGGTTCCTCAATATATCACCTTACAAAAACTTCATGTGTCTATTGTCGTAATACTTCATCGCATGTAAACGACTCTTCATACAGGCAGTTCTCTCATTTCACTGAGCATGACAGCTTTTTCTGAAGATCTTTCTACAGTAGCAACACTGTTTTGCATATAGTTTTCCAGCAGCGGGAGAAGATACATAATAGAGGTAAGCTCAACAGTAGACTTCGTACAATAATTGGCTTGCATCATCTTCATAAAAAAATCCGAAGTTCTTTCCACAGGTGCAACATGTGTATCTACTTGGCCTAGCTATTGCATTATGGGTGTGTGTATATATATATACACACATACATACTAATACATTTCAGCGGTGAAGATTAAAGGATTTTTATGCCTCCATTCAACCAGACATTTCATCTTGTTTCTTGATCACATTACCACACATTTAAATCTTCGGCAGTTTCTTCCAGACAAGTTTTTCGCTCAGTTCGAAATCATGGTTATACTTAAAGCAGACAACTGACTTCTGCTAGACCGACCCTTCGCAATAAGCACCATAATAAGCACCACACACAATCAGAACCAAAATCAGCACTACAATCTAATATACCCATAATGACCCATAGGTCATTGTGTATCATTTATGGGTATTTTTGTCTCATTTTGGGTCATAATGGGTATGGCTGATTGCGGTGCTGATAGTATAAGTATGCTACTCAGAATTTAGTTTAATATGTGTATATGTGACCAATCTAAGCAGGCATTCCATAAATCTTGCAATCTGCCATTAATCTTTCACAATCTTTATCTTTCACAATCTCTCTCAATCTTTCCATCAATCTTCCCATATTTCCCTCAATGTTCCAATCTTCACATCAATCATTTGTCCAATCGTTCCACAAATATTTCGCAATCTTTCGCAATCCTTCACTTCCTCAGCAATCTTTCCATATATCATTAGTAATCTTTCTTCTGGGGCGAACGAGTATTTGGGTTTTCTCATAGTACTCCCATGCTGCGAATATGAATTGCGAATACGACGTCCTGTCTTTGACCTCGATGACCATTGGGCCGCGACCAGCATCACCGCTAACTGGCTGATGCTAGTGCCAATTCTGCGATTGAGTTTTCACTTATATTCAAAATGCACATCGACATGAGAGAGCAGTCAGTAGGAAGAGTACTTTTCATACGTGCGACCAATTGGGAAGCATGGCGGTGGCCTGCTGTGGTCCTGCATTGTTCAGTACAACGTCCATGTGCGGAATCGACTATTGGCGAAGCGTGGGGGAGCCTACTGTAGTTCTAGTTACTTTTATTGCAAAGTATAAATACAGTTTATCCAGGAATCGGTTAAACATACCGTGGGACTTGTATATAAACTTTTTAAAAAGTATACGTATGCTACTTTTATACAATTCCGTTTCAGTATCATTCTACACGTGGAACAGTATGGATATAAAATGCCAATGATGCATCTGCTGTGTCGCTTCTGCGGTAAAGGATTTACGGCTTTGCGACATCTACGACACAAAATAACGCCTACGAAATGAAAACTTCAAGAATGTCTTTTCAGCATGATTTCTGCCAGAGGCAGTTTGCACGGAGTGATATTTTGAAGAGACGTCCCAAAACTCGTCGCACTGGTTCTCTGCAACTACAATCGGCTCCGCCTCTGGTTCTGCCTCCGTCTCCACATATCTCCACCTCCGCAATCAGGAGTCATTTTGAAGTCATTTTAGAGTAATTTGGAGTCATTATGAGTCGTTTTGGAGTCATTAGGAGTCATTATGAGTCAAGCACCGCACGCACCGCAAACAGCACCGCAATCAGGAGTCATTTTCTAGGAGTCAGTTATCTGCTCTATGTGTGATTATGATTTAAAGATGAGCAAAGAACTTGTCTGGAAGAAACGGTATAAGATATAACTGCACGGTAATGTGATCAATGGACTAGCATCTAAAGTCTGCCTACCTGTCTGTGTGTGATGTCTCAACGCCTTTATGTGATTTGTCAGCAGTAATCATGTGGCAACTCAGTGATTGGTTGGTCGGTGTCCGAACAATTTACTAATGGTGCAATACGATTGGTTTAAAGTCAATATGACGTCATAGGACTTGCATACTCGTATATTATACGCAGTAGGGAGGTTATCTCAGAGGCTTGATTTGAGAACAGCTGCCGTGAAAAATACATAATCTCGGCAAGCTACTGCAGCTTTTCATCTCAGTCTTATTCTTCATTGGCGATATTTTCGGGCACTCCAGTGCTAATGGTATTTACGGTAGTGTCATCGAATTCTTCAGTAGTACCTATAACATCATTGCTGGTATTACCTGATTCTTTAGCTCCAGCACCTACATCTCCAACAAGCCTGCCCTAGAATTTACCTGAACCACTACGTCATCATCAGTGTCACTTTTGTGATAAGGCATTTACTTTCTACCATAATATACGGCGAGATGAGCGCTGTAATTGTGCTACCAATCCCTGTCGTATGTCATTTTGTGTGACAGGTGCGGTAAATAGTTCAGCCATAACGACGGTTTACTTAGGCATGCAAAGAACTGTAAAGGTGGAGTGCATTTCTCGTTCATTACTCCGGTACCAGGTTCACTGCAAGCAGGTTTATTGTGACTTTCGAGTTTTTGTTTTTAAGGTTATTCAAGATTATGGGGTCAAGGTCAAGGCCATTGGCTTCCAAGATCGTAGTAGCAGTCTGTAATGTAATATGCCTGCTGAATTTTGTGTATTTTTCACCAGTTTTTGTTTTAAAGGTCATTTAAGGTCATGGGGTCAAGGTCTAGGTCATTGTTTTCCAATGTGATCGTAGTCTGTAACGTCAGATGCTTACTGACTTTTATGTATTTTCCTCGAGTTTTTGTTTTCAAGGTCATTCCTGTTCATAGGACCAAGGTCTTGGTCACCTGTATTCAATATGGCAGCTACGATGACTGACAGCACCAAGATGGCTGACTGGGTGTGGGCGAGAGGACGGGTGGAGGTCTGCTGACTAATTTGTTTGGCTAGGGGAGTGAGGGAGGAACCTCAGGAAACTTAATTTTTTTTAAATAAATTTTGAAATAATGTTTTAATTATTTTTAATTATACACTTTTAAAATAATTTTTAACAATATATCGTTAGTACATTTTTTTTTAATTTTTGGAATTACTTTAATTTATTTTTTATTATATTTTTTTATTTTTGGATTTTTGGGCTTAAAGTTCAAAAGTCAAGGTCGAAGGTCTCAGATCCTGACCGTCCACTTGCCCTGACACAGGGGCACCTGGGTCAGTGATCCGTCTCACCTGCTACGGGAAAAATGGGAAATTAATTGGGCCCTTTTAAAATATTTTTTAAATAATTTTTATATTTTTTAATTATAATTTTTTTCGATTTTTTTTTTTAATTTTTTGGGATATTTTTGGATTTTTGTGGTAAAAGGCCCTGACCCAAAGTTACCTGGATCGTTAATCCCGGTCACTTGGATAACTGATCCCTGTCACCTGGGTCACAAAACCTGGCTCCCTGCTCTGGGAAAAATAAGAATTTTTTAGGGTTTAAATGGAAATTTTTAGAGAAATGTGGTCGATTTCGAGGGGAAATAGGTGAAAAAAGATTGCGAACAGCGACGTCACAACATTGCGGTCGAACGCAGTTTGTCCCCAAATCGACATAACCCTACCACTAACAATTGAGCTCGATGTAACAATAATATTCCCCGGAGAGTCTTGCTTCACGCTTTCGTATGTGGTCAACCCAAAATTGGAGCCATGTCGTCTGTAAATATAGTAATTTATGAGGAAAAGTTTACTTATTTTATGCAAAATAAGGAATGCACGTGTGTATACAGCAGTATTGATCCAATTGAACTCTTTCTTATTCAAGTAATGATTCTACATACTATTGACATTGCTTCTCTAAGAATACCTATTAAAACAATATGCAGCTCTATCGTGCTTAATAGCTTGGAAAAATCTTTATAGTTTGCTCAGTATTTAAACATATAACAGCAAATCAAACTACATTGCGAATACACTAATTTAAGTCAAGATATTGAAAGACAGAATATTTAAACATTCTTTGCGCAGAAAACTGAGCCTACCTATAATATCATGTTAGCACATAGAATATTTTTAAATTAATAATAAACTTCATTTGAAATCATATTTATTTGACTAAGAAGTGTAATAGCTCACTTCCTTCATCTCGCAGGGTTTAAAATGTGTTTGAAAATAACCGTGTAGGCCTACCATTCCACAGATGGGATAAAAAACTTACAACGTTAATTATGCAAACCCAAAGTTCTTGCATGATACTTTCAACTTGTTACAAATTTAATCATGCTAACACGCTACTTTTTCGTGTATTACATATGTAAATTAAATAAATGTATGGGTTAGTGACGTCGTATCAATCCCTTTTATTTTATTTTTTTCCCCGTCGCGTCGGCGAGGCCGGTAAAATATGCTGCTTTTGTGAAGTTTGGAAACCGTCAATGTACTCTGCAACTCGTCGACACGGCGACAACGACATGGCGACGACAGCAAAACCCTTCTACTACGATGTTGCGTTTTCATTGGCTGGAAACAGTTGCGCTTCCGTCGGCAAATATCTGACAACGTCGCTGCGTTGTGAGTGGTGGCTTCTAAACCTCAATTAAAAAATGATGGCGTAACTTTTTTGTAACTATTAATTTAAACAGTTCACTTCACGAAAACATTACATGTGCAGACACGACAGAGAAAGTCCACACACTGAACTTCGTGTTAATAATGGCGTGCATACAGTTCTAATTTAATAGTTAATATTCCTGTAAACTGGCGCTTCAAAACGTTCCCCGAACAGCAGCCCGCGTCACTCACACACACACACACACACACACACACACACACACTCTCTCTCTCTCTCTATTGTGAACAGTGAATTCATTTTGCCTGAGCTATTCGAGCCTCTGCTGTTTTGTCGCAACTACTGCGATGTGGTACTGCGAATTATCAAGGTCGGGCGAGCTGAAATTGAAGCCGCGGGACACAGTGGCTGTTAGTCAGTCGCCCTACCAAACGTGAAACGAGAGCACTGTTAGAGGAACAGGCGGTACAGTGGCGACAGACGAAAGGTGCGTCGTCTGAGCGACAGAACTGTTGCCGTCCTTAATGAGATTATGTGTAGTTGATCTGGCTTCGAGGTGGTTAAACTGTTTTCAAGTAAATTATAAAACATGATTATTTTAAAAGTATTAAATATGTTACTTTAAGCACGGAAACGTGATCAAAGAAAAATCAGTCCTCCTTAAAAAAAAAAAAAAAATCATATAACCATTTCACGTTGAAGAATTTTATTAGCTTATTGCCAACAAACACGAATTGTATAAGGAAAAAACAGTTATATTTGAATTTTGCAGCACCTGGAAGTTCGATTCATTTTTACTGTAATTAATGAAAAATATGCCGCAAAAGAAATTCTATCAAGCACAACATTGAGGTAATTTTCTATGTTTCAGGGAAAAAATGTGGTGTTATTCCTAGGAAAAAACTACGAGACTATTTTGCCTACAGATTAACTGAATTGTCATTTTTCAGTTGCTTCCAAAGGTTTGCATACTTAAATAAAATAGAAATACCTCAGTGGTTATTACAGTGGATAGGACTGTTTATTGTAATAACGTTGTGTATTGAGTGCAACCTCTAAGAAATACGCAAAATTTCTGAATACCGTATGTAAGATAAAATTTATTCGGAACATTTTTTCTCAGCAGAAATTGTATTTGCTATTACATATTATGAAATTCACTGTGGAAGAGTAAGAATATTTAAGAGCAAACTGTTGTTTTATGCAATTAAATTGTAATGGGAAGATGCGTATATATGCAACTTCGTACACCTATCACAATATATGTTCAATGCTTGTAGTGCGAGTTCAGCACGTGTCCGTACTGGTGCCTATGCGAAGCCAATATTACTTTCACTTGAAATAATTATAGAAGTTTTCTAGATGACTGAAAAGTAGGCCTACTTTATTATAATTTTTTGGAGTAAATTTATTTATCTGAAATTTTAAGTGTAGTAATTTTATACGATTCATATTTAGTAAACCATTATTTACGGAAGAACATAGAGAACCTGGAAATGACTCATACATAGTTTTTAAACAATAACTAAAATATTAATTACCAGTACATATTTTCGCTACCAATATTAAGTGCGACTATAAAAAATAGCCTATTTCTAACAGGAACAGTACATTTACATTTATATTAATATAAGCCTTGTACGAAAGTGGCAATTTTTTGTTAAATTGAACGTGCTGATTATGTCAATATATTTTTCATATTATTTTACTCTAACTATTGATCACAAATTATACGCCCTTCTCCTCAAGGGTGCAGTAAAACCACGTCCAAAAAGAATAAACATCATAAAGACTCAAAAACATTTAGAAAAGTAACCCCTTTGCAAGTAATGGAGTTGAACATCAATAATAAAGAGGGGATCCCACCATTTTCCCAATTTGCAGCACATGAGATTGTAATTTGTCTTTTATAACTTTTGTTTCTGTTTTCTTTTCATCGCAGTTTCACACAAAGAAAATAAAACTATTATCACTATTGTCTGTGCATGCTTTGTGAAAGGTAACACTTCAAGATGCCCAACAAGAAATAAAATGAGACACCCTAATGCCCACATGACATTTCTTAAAAAATTCTCAGTTACATGTCACCTCGAATACATTGATTAAAATTGCGAACCAAAGAACTTGTGTAAAAGAGCGGTTTTCCACAAAAAAAAAACACTTAAAATTTGACCTGGCTACATTTTAATGGAATTTAAGGCCAGCCATGTAAGTTCAATATTTTATTAAAATATCATAATATATTCTGGTCACATCTGAAAGAGAAAGCCAACTGACTAGATGACTGATATAATTATATAACAGAGAGGCTCAATTTTTACTGGCCGTTTTCAAACACGAAGACCAACACTAAAATAAATTACAAATTCATATTGATAAATTACTACAACTTCAAAAATGATTTAGTCTTTTTGAAATGGACACTTCACTTACAAAATCCCTGGCCATTCAAATATGCAAAGGCTAACTATTGAGAAATTACTACAACTTGAAAAATGATTAAGTCCTTTACTTTTCATACTGAAAAATCTTTAACGTCATGGTCTGTTGACACGACCAAGACCATTAATGACTACCTTAAAAATTGATAAAAAGTATTTAAAGTCTTTGAGAAAACTATTCTCAAATCTTGCAACTTTTTGTATCCTGGAAACTACTAGCAAAGTTAACCTACAAGGACTCTGAAAATAGCGAGTCCTTCCCAGAGACTGCCAGAATGGCCTACCATTATTTTCTTTTAAAGTTCTTTTTGACAAGATTACTTAACTCAATCAAGGATGGTTCTGCTGATCCTCGGAGCCACATTCTCAATCGAGTCAGAAAACTCCAGGGATTATATACCCCAAACACAATACAACCCCAGAGGGAGTAAGACCCCCTGAGCCAATGACACGGCTCAGCACTTTTTACACCACTATTCTAGGGAAGCGGAATATTTTTTTTAACACTTCTGCCCAGTAACAAACTTTTTAAATTCACCCAATCAAAGTCATCATTGGGGTCACTTCCGCATGGCAACAGCCTGGGTGTGACAGTGCATGGGTGATGTCGTCACATTCCGGTAGAAATTCTCAGAAGTCGGTCGGGTGACAATTTCCTGGAAAGGCCTAATTTCCTGGAAGTGGATGGTGCAGTGTTGGCTAATTGACTGGAAACGCCACGCGACGTGTGGCAGCGGTGCAGTGCCAGCCACCACCCTCAGCTGCCTTACGCAGTAGCCGGCCGGCTGGCAGGCACGCTACACAGGTTAGTTACAGTCACTGTCACCAGCACTGGGCGTACGCAGCTGACATCTTAGCTGACTCCAACATCTTCTGTCGTTCATGGAATTGCAGGTTGGTGCCACACTAGAGTAGATTTTTAGTGTAGTTATCAGAATTCTTAACTCCGTGCTGATAAAATACGTACTTCCCAAGCAAGCGTGCACTCTATTTCTGGACTCGTGTCATGATGTCGGGAGCAGAAAGTGACATACTTTGCTAATTAAGGTGCTGGGCATCTCACAGTTCTGTACATATACCAAATGATCAATTCTAAAATGGTTAAATGGCATGACAAAAATCATGTTAAAACCGCATCGAAATATATTTTTTGTCCTGTTTTATTAATGGGGGACTGTTGACTACTAGTGTAGGTCTTTAATTGTGGTATACAAAGCCCTTCTTAGAATTTATGATAGAAAATTTATTAAAAAATTAAATTAAATAGTTCATTTTATTTGCAATTTTCGTTAAGAAAAAACAATCTATTTAATAATTATAATGAAAACACCGGCATTATTAATGTGAACTTTGGGAATAGGGAATTCTTTATTTGCTATCATAAATACTCAAAGTTCCAGGAAATGCATTATAACAAAATGAGCTCAACGATCCTAGAACCTGAATAATTTAAAACCAGAGGAATGTTATTTGTATTTGATGTAAGAAAGCAAAACTACATGATCACCAATACCATAATTGATTCACAAATTGAATTTATTGCAAATACACAAATTCTGGCAGATACACAAGCTTATACATTGATAATTCATAATAGATTGGTGCGCTATAATGTAAGATATAAGCTGGTGAAGCTAATGACTTGAGTCAGTAGGAAACGAGACACACTATTAACATGTTTTGGAATGTACAAGGGTTTCAATCCCCAGAAAAAAATTATCAATAAAGAATTGGTTATTACTGATATGGAAGAACACACAACATTATTCAGCTTCAAACCACCATTCCACTGGAAATATCGTGTTTAACCTGCCAAAGTGGGTGTATGGAGTTTGAGAGTATTGAAGAGATTTGCAAACAATACTTAAATAATTGTGAAATATATGTCGTTGGAGTCGACCAAAAACTTATTTTACAAAGTGTGTGGAACGGGAAAGGCACAGATATTCAAAAATAATACAATTGCCCATCGTTCAAAGAATACATAAAACATACATATCTAATGCAAAATTCTTATCTTGAGAGGAAAACTCTAAATTAATGCAGATATGGTCATTGATGTCTGACTGAGGTGAAACAGATGATGATTCTCCACCTGAGTCACCAGTGGATATTGTATGAGTGATATATCATCTGGGACAAGTGGAATTAGGTATATAAAATTATTTGGTTTGCGCAACCCAATACTTTGTAAAGATGGATTAAGACGAGAACGAGGTCACATGCTTGTGCATACAGAAATCAAAATGTAAAGTGAATATTACCAAGTTAATTGTACATTGGAGCAAACCATTTCGACTTTGTTTTGGAAATTAACAGTTTTGCGGTTTTTGAAAACAAGTCATTTTTCCCCCACTCACCTGCCATTTACGTCTCCGGAAATTCAAATGTGAAATGAAAAACAAATATCCAATATATATTAGAAGCTGAAAAATTGCAATGATTTAATATCTTGAACATATCTGACAAAATGTCCGAGTATAACTCTATTATCGAAAAAATGTGTTCGCACTTTTACCAGAATGTATAATACTACTGCAAGACAATCAAACATATGGAAATACTACAAACATTGTCAATGTAAATGTGTATTTTTGCAAACATATATTGTTCTCAATATGTACTTTGTAGGAAAGTAAATTGTTTGAAACTACTTTTTCGTGTTTTTCTGACTTTACAAATGCATTAATTGTAATATTCCCATACTCTTACTACATTATATTAGTTATGTACATTTAGCAATAAAAGTTTCAAAGGAATTTAATACTTAAATGTACATTTCAAACTAATAATGTGCTACAATTGCTTATTAGAATCTATCATTCCTCGAATTACATACAACTGCCTATAAAATGGTGTACCTTTCAGTTCCATTCTAGATTTGGAAGAGTACGGAAGCAATGAGGGATTTGCTGTGCTGTTTCTGTCATAAAACATTTACAGCTCTACACAGCATGTGTCGACATGGAAGAACAATATGCGAAATGAAAAATTCAAGCAAACCGTTTTAATGTGATTTCTGTAAGAAGCAGTTTTCTCGGAGTGATGCTTTAAAGAGACATTATAGATTTTGCAACACTGCATCACAACATGCTCCACAATCAGTTCAACAGAGTATACCACTAGTACCACTTGGCACCACACTAGCACAATATGGCACCACACTAGCACCACATGGCACCCCACTATCACATGACACCACACTAGCACCACATGATACCACACTATCACCACACGGCACCACACTAGCACCACATGACACAACACTAACACCACATGGCACACAGTGAAAATTTCCTGCTCTACCCACTGTATTTCCTCCAAAATGTCCCAACATTTATACAGGATTGGGAAGTAATTCACTTTCCAGCTCGTCAGAAAATAGTTTGTCACCTCTCAATTATGAAAAACTAAGCATGGCTTTTACAGGCAGACTGACAAATGCTAGGATATGTAACGACCAAACAGATATTGCTATAGACTTTCAAAGACTTTTCTCAGAGTGTAGGAAGTCTCTGCTAGATTTAGCAAAATCGCCTCTGCCAATATCTCTTAGTGGAAATATATCCCGTATATGTCTGAAATCCAATTCAGTGGAGGAGTGCTCTACAAAAACTTTATATTTTCAAACTCAAGCTCTCCCCATTCTACATTCCACAGATATTAGTGACCTTTATAACTCTACCATAATACCTTACTTAACATCTAGGCTTGAAGAATTTAGTGCTCGTGGTAGCGGCTGGACTTGACAACTAATAACAAAAATTAATGTGCATATCTCCCAATACTGACTGTTCACTGCTGGTCGGTAGTAATCCAACTTAGTGTTTATAAGAAGATATGTAATCCAGCACTGGTACCTCACATCACCCTCATCGGCTCTCAAGATCTCTCAAGACGTCAAATTCTATTCACTCACTCCGACTACACTTGTGGTTGTTATAATAAATTCAGTTTAGCCACCTTCAATGAGTGAATGAAGCTTCAATCCACCTCAAGAATGTGTGATGTGACTCTCCTAATCTAACAGTCAGCGAATCACCGATTCTCTGTGAATAAAACAATTCCATGTAATTTGAGATAATTCCGAGTTTGTCTCCCTGCATCATCAACTAAAATGTTAACACCAGCATCGTCTCGAGATATGAACTTCACTAGATCAAAGCATATTGGTTAAGTGAATAAAGAAGGTTGCTTGTATATGTGAATAAATATTCTAAGAAATTGTATTTGAAACTGAAATTGTGTTTCATTTAACAGACTATATATCGTAAAGAAATGAGTGAATCTTTTTTTACATAAAATATATTACTTTATCAATCTATGATCATAACTTTACACATTATTTGTGTGAAGAATATGTAATTTGTTCGCAGGTGTAACTTATTATTTTACATATTTATCTTGAACAAGCACATCAACCTAACAAAAAAAAATACTTGATATGTATTCCGTTATCTAAATATGTAATTTTCATTCACTCAGTCTAATGACTGTCATAATATTTTGTTCAACCAAACAATACTCTTATAAATTATATTCACACAAACGGATTTCACAACAAAATCGTTAATAGTTAACGCACAAAATACTTCTATAAATGAAGAATCGTCCACAGTGCAAGACAGTTTATTTCCTGCAAAGCACGCTGAACCATGGTGTAGCCATTCTTGTGTACGAATAGACCGGGACTGCGGGCAAAGAGAGAGGAGAGGCGGGGCGAGGTGCGTCGAGGCATGCGCGACGAAGCAAGGCTGACAGAGCTGCGTGGAACAGGTGATCATGGTGGGTAGAGGGAGACAGTGTGTGAAAGAGACGGGGGCGAGTTGTGACTTGCATGGCGAGGAGAAACAGTCATTGAGAGTGAAGTGGTTTACAAACACAGCCGCTAAACGCCAGTTGTCGAGAGTGTTGGAGAAGCGCGGTCGCGAAAGGAGGGAGGGAGGGCGAACCATGCTGCGTGAAACGAGTGGTGTCGCGGGAAAACATCGGGATGAAGGAAGGATGGAACTTGTCCGCTTGGCCACCTAGCGCCACGTATTGGATACCTACCCAGCGACCTTCCCCTCCACGGTTCCACAACACAACCCGACCGCCTGTCTGCACATGCGCATTCCCCTCCACATGACTGCCTAGTTGCTGTTTCCCTTTCCCTGCATGCTGCAATGAACCACTCCTTCCAAGCCTGCGCTAAGCATTGCCCGAGAATTATGACGACACTTCCCCCGCCTTCCAATGACTCTCCAACTTGCTGGGCGATATGACTGCTGTCGACCGTCGTACGTCAATTACCAGTTCACTACATAGCAAGGCATTTTGCACGCTGTTCTAGAGTTCATTCTAAATACCTCTGCGCACAAGGTCTTCACACTTTGTAACAAGCGAGCTGTGTTTACAGCACATTTAATACTTTTATTTTCAATAGGAAAAATGATTTGTTTAAAACAAAACTTGAAATATTAATGTTAAAAATAATATGAATTACTCGACACCGCCAAAAAAATAAAACTAGTGTACACAGTCAAAATTTCTCGGAGTACTTGGCTATACATTCTAGATGCTTTTTCACATAGTTTTCGAATATTTAAACAGTGAAGAGAGGCCTTAGGTGTGTGTTATTGACACGAACCCTATTCCATATAGAACAAGGATGAATCTACTGGTGGTCTACCTTGCCTCTCAGCTCTGCTAAATAAACTCAAAACTGCATGAAAATATTACATCTTTAATTAAATTTATATGACTTTTCCCCCACAATCACACCTACCTAACCAAAAAATTTCTTAGAGTACTTGGCCGTACATTCTAGAGGCTTTTCACATAGTTTGCAAATATTTAGATAGTGAAGAGAGGCAGTAGGTGCATGTTATTGACACAAACCCTAGTCCATATAGTGCAAGAATGCAGCTACTGCTGGTCTACCTCTCCTCGCAGCACTGCTTAATCAACTCAAAACTACATGAAAAAATTACACCTGTAATTAAGTTTATATGACTTTTCCCTCACACTCAGTCATATACCTATTTTTAAAACTACTTAAGATTAAATTATATGGTCAAGCCATCCTGTCACATACATTCCACAATCGTTAGAGTTACTCAAGGCTCATTCATCCATCACATAGACATCCTTCACTGAAATAACACATTCAGGATTGAGAGTCAGGCTGGAGCTATGTGCTCCCCAAGTGTGTGGCACACGAGTGGCTTAGTTCCTTCTTTTTTTTCTCAATTCCTTAATTCACACCCCCAAACACACAATATCCCACACTTAAAGATCTTAAAACTATTTAAAACTCTGTAAAATTACTAAAAACTACTAAAAATACCTCAACACCCGTAAAAATACTTCAACACCCTTAAAAATATGTAAAACTAGTACAAATACATGAAACTACTTAAAAGTATGTAAAACTAACAAAATTATAAATATTTTAACAAATTCGAATAAAATTGAACCAATTTGTGAAGAAATTCTGAAAGTAAACCAATTCGCGAAGAAATTCTAAAAGTTAATCAATTCACGAAGAATTTCTAAAAATTTTAACTATTTAATATAAAAGTTTCATTGAAATTTAGGAAATCGCGTAAAAAGTGTGTCTCGGACTGGACCATGTCGCCAAAATCACCCATTCGAATTATCGCTAATAAACACAAAGTTTATAGTATACCTCACTCTGTTAGTTGGTGTGCGTCGTCCAAGCTCCTGCCTCCTATTCTCTCCCCTCTGCCAGAGACAAGACAGGGAGGTAGGGGGTGACTGAGGCTCTGTGTTCTCCTAGCACTAAAGAAACTTTATTTTTTGTATTTACATCTTACAAAAGGGAACTAACTTTCAATTTGTGTGGAAGTTCTAAAAAGAACTATACGCACTATCTTTCACTGACAAATACATTTTATTATAAAATAAGACTATATAGATTTGGAAATAGTTTTATTTTATAGTAAAACATATTTTTTACCAAAGGAAATATAATTTCGTTAAATGATTTTAAGCGAAATTAAAAGATTTTTAACATGTTTTTTTAATTTTTTATGGTTTGAAATTGTACTGAGTTGACATTTTAATGTGAAATATGCATATTTATTTGGTTTTAGCAATTACATTTAATTTGAATTGTGTTTTATTTACCAATTTCGTACGTATTTTATTATGCTAAACGATTCCGGGCCCACTTTTGGTCTTTGTAGTGCAGCATGTATGGTTTTTCAAATATCTATTGATTGTAATTATGTAACAAGCATCCAGACCATTAGTGTCCCATCTATTATTGTGTAATGATTCTAAATTATATTACCTGAGAAACTAACACATCTATTACCTGGGATCGAACCCAGCTTATATTACCCATGCTTTGTCCGGGAATCGAACCCAGCATATATTATCTGGAATGCTAACCTACAAACTAACTTGTCATATTCTATCTGGGATTCGAGCTCAGAATATATCTTTTAAGAGCCATGCCTGGTCCAGGATTCGAACCCGGAACCCCACATAGCGTTAACCAATTACGTAATGGAGGTTGGCGAGGTAACACAACTATTTTTGTGTATTTGTGTCATGTTAGAACTGTGTTGCAGGTCGGGTCAGGTCTACGTGAACGGGGATGGGAATTCTGAAAAATTACTCTTGCTTTTAGTTCTACAAAAGGTATTTCACGCTCTCGCCGGGCTGGGCCGGGAAGACAGAGGAGGCTTAGAAAGTTGGAAGCCTAGGGTGGGATATGGATAAAAAATATTTTCCCCACTTCTGCTCTCGCCCTGGAATGCCATGAGCTGCTTTCATGTCAGTGTTTCTTTGAAATATTATTATTTTTTCTGGATACAGATTTTAATAATACTATTTCACCTAACTTCAGATTTTTTTTTTATATCGTGTAGTATGTTAAACATTTTGGGGAGTAATTCTTAGTAGTTTTTGCTTTTTTTTTTTTTTTTTTTAAGTTGCTTGAAAGCCAGCAACGTGCTCTTTATACCTCTTGTAATAAAATTTGTGGATAAGAGGGTTCACTCTGAAGTCTTAAATTTTAAATGCTAGAAATTGTTTTCGCTTGTCTTGAGAGGGCTCCATGTTAAAACCAATTTTATATGTGTCTGTGTATATGATATACAGCATTTCAGCATTCTTATTAAGGATAGTATGACATTTTGAAAACTGCTAATCCTTCAGGCATGAATGTGGCTTAGTATATTTTCTTGAAATTGCGATGGACTATATTTTTACTCTTAAGCCACAATATTTTTTTTTTTTTTTTTAAGTTAAGAACTATATGTTCAGTTATTATTCTTGTAGTATATATGATTTTACTAGTGGGTAAACTTCACTTATTTTCATATGATATTTAATTTTTCGCCATTTGTTCACAATAACCAAACACTTTTTTTCTCTATTTATTAATCAGAGTAATAATCGAAAATCTTAGTTGAGTGCATTTGTAAAATCATACGTCATGTTTGCGTATGTGAAGGTTGGTTTAAAAACTTTTACTTTCGTAGATAAAAGTGTTTACAGAATATATATGCACATATGTTTAAGAATATTAGCAAGCAAAATATCTGGACAGCAGAAATATCTTTTAAACAGTGAAAAATGGATTTTTCACATATTTAGTTTTGTTCTTTGAACAACAAAATATTTCCACCGTTAGTTAGAAATATCTCAATAGGTTTGTTTCTGTAAAAGTTTCCTGGACTTTAAAGGAGTAAATGTGTTTTACTGTAGCCGTGAAGGAAACATGTTAGTGGTAAGCTTGCATTGGTAGGCGAGTTTTGCTGCTCGGGAGAGCTGCGTCCCACAGGGCAGGTGAGTGCTGGTCGTTCATCGCCCCCCACACCTGTCTCAATGAGACAGATTGCAGGGTTCTCTTTGTGAGTTTAGGCACTGTGCTGGGGATATAGTGTGAGGAGCGCTGTCGAATGAGATGAATTGCAAGGTTTTGTCGAGTAAACTGCAAAGGTAAATGGGCCCGAAGGCCAACAGCGGTGGAGGGAGACGAAAGAAAATATCGCCAGTCGGCAATTAACCCTGGATTGTATCGCCCGTTTCTGCGTTGTCTCGGCGGAGTTAATACACTACATTGAACTGCCTTGTTGGGTAGTGTTATACATTGAACACTTCTCAATTTAGTTTATACATTCTGTTTTGTTTACGATTTGGTATTACAATTAATTTGTTAGTGAAAGGCATCCTTGCTTGTATTTCGATGTGTGTGCCAAGAGCAGATTTTTCGGTAATTAAATATTTTTTAATATATTTCAAATAGTTTTTGTATAGTAGAAAATTCACTATCGAAACTGACCATGCCAGCCTTCGATACTTGAAAACAATGGCCGAACATAATGTACGAATAAAAAACGGGCGATTGCATTAACGGAGTACAAATTCGAACCCAAAATTGTCAGAGGGAAGTTTAATACATTGGTGGACGCCATGAGTAGAATTCCCACGACAGGTAAATAGTAAATAACTCACATTAAAGTAGAGAATCAACAATATCCTATAAAACCAGAATACATTAACTGCATATCAATTTACAAAGCACTTGCAGAAACTATACTACAAAATCTGCACAAAGGTGAGGAAGTAAAGAATAATATAGCTAAATACATAACTAATAATTGGAAGGAAATACAGCATCTGAATATCCAGAAATTGTGACAACTGACATAAGCTGTTTAGCAAAGTTAATTATAAATGATGAATACCTACCTCTTGAAGTGATAGGAAAAATAATAACAGTAATATACCAAGTCAATTTTGAAATCACGAAGGAAGGTAACACTAATGTAACTAAGCGAACCTGTATCGACCCAAGATTAATTGTAAAATCGTAATCTCTATAAAGAACTCTCAACCCCTATACCACCCAATTTACATAGACGACCAGGAATATATTAAGGTTGAAGATGACACACACCTATTCCTGGCTCCTATTACACAAATACAATCATGACCATTCTTAGCAGAATATGCCAACAACCCTCACATTGCTCAACTCAAATTGGCACTTACTGACCCACAAAAGGCAACGCCCAAATACTTAAGATTAGTAAGACGGTACGGCTTAACTGGCAATGGCGAAATATTTTACAAATTCCATACCCCCAATGGGGAAAAGAGACTAATGTTAGTACTGCAGTACTACATACCTGAAATCATTACGGCACACCATGATGCGTTACTAAGTACAATTTAAAACACCACAAAAATAAAAAACCAGTACCTTTCGGTCACTATGGCCAGACGTCAAGAATTATATAAAAAATTGCCCCACCTGCCAGAAGGTCAAAAATATCAATCAAAAGCCAATAGGCCTCATGACCCCAATTAAACCACCCTCTACATTCCATTCTTGGGGCCTCGATGCGAAAGCCCTTTACAAACAGCGGCATTTGGAAATAAATACATGCTTGTAATGACGGAAATTTTCACACAATATGTGGTGGCCAAAACAGTTAAATCCATAGATGCTATCATGTACGCAAAGTTTATCAAAGACATCATTCTGACATATGAATGTCCTAAATCCATCCTTACAGATTGCGTAACATCTTTCAACAATGAGCTTATCACGGAGCTACTACAGTAATTACAGATAAAAAGTTGCAAACAACGGCATATAACCCATCCTGAGACGGGATTACAGAACAAGAAAATAAAGTTCTGTCGCTACAACTCACAGCATGCGCCAATGAGGATCAAGCACACTGGGACGAATATGTCAAATATATAGTTTTAAATTACAATTATACTATAAATAGAAGCACAATAACTCCCCTTTTTTTAATTACACGGTATCGAGGCAGTTCAGCCAAGACATGTTGTCGCTTGCACCTTCTCACAGTGTGCAGAGGACTGGTGCGAACAGCTGTACCAAGCCCGTGATCAGGCACGGGTGAATTTAATTGAATCACAAAAATCACAAAAAGTAACTTTTGATAGGAAATTTAATCCAAACAAACTAAAAATAGGACAATGCGTATGGGTCAAGTATCATGCCAGAGAGAAGGTGCTGACTTTCAAATATAATGGCCCATACAGGATACATGACATATTTGGACCGTCGCCAAAAATCATCGAAATTAAAATGGGAGGATTAGCTAAAATATGTACAGCTAACACGAGAAATATCAAAGTTGCGAACATAATAAATTAACACTAATATGTATTGTTATAGGTAACGAGTTACTGCAATGGGAAATACGAGTGTGGGGTTCCTGCTGTTACTCACATACTACGCAGTGACAGCATCACCTTGAGCTCCCATATTCAAGATACACATGGCGATCTACTTCCAAGAACTCTCTCCAGACATTGCTTACGAAGAGACAATACCACTGGCCTACAACAAACCCCTTCACCAACCTGCAACTTCTAGCAGCATCGATGTGTGGCACCACCAGGTGTGTACCACCAGGAATTTGACAGTCTGCAAAAATGCTGAGCACTTGCGCCAATACTTTACTGATACTACCAAAAACATTGTACAAGAATTTATATCTGAATAATTTATGTCAAATAAAATAAAACGAGACATTACCTTCCTGGGGGATGTCGCAACATGGTGTTGCGACATTCTCACTTCCCGACACTTAACAGCACTCCTCACAAACAAAGAATCCTTAGCCCTGGAACTAAACGAATTGGAAAATAATGTCATTACATCCAACAGTCTTAATATTACTATCCATAGTATAAAGGAAATAAAAGGTCAGGTCGAGAACAAGGTAAATGATTTCAGTCAAAATGTAGGGGCAATGTCACACCAATTGTATAGTCACAACAAAGAATTAGAGTCTCCTCAAATGCAATCTCAAATACTCACCAATATTGTACTAGAAATAATAAATGATGTCAATGAACTTAGACTTAGTACATACATACAGCAATGCCAACAAAAATTCTTCCCAATCGAAGTAGTGTATAAAGAAATATTCTCCTCAAGTTACAGGAATAGTTTTATGCCCTGGGCTTAGAATTAAGTATTCCAACCACACAGCTGTTAAAGTACTACACATCCCCACTAACAGAATGCATGCTGTCCCCTACTCAAATGTTAATTAAAGTACAGGTCCCTTTGAAAAATATCAAAAGTATGTGGAAATGATTCAGGTATACGAACGTACCTTACAAATTTAATAATCAGACATGCATAGTAGGAACACCATCAAACATTATAGCTATTGACATTTAACCAAGAAATGAGGGAACTTTACGATACCACGAAATAAAACCAGGGTATTTTCTTCCTCTCTGAACAGGTCGTGGACACTTCCCAAACAATTGCTTGAAAGCCGCTATACATCTCAAATATCCGCACAGCCTATACGAAAATTGCAAATTCAAATGCGAGCCAGGGAACTCACTCTTTGTTCATGTGACCGAACCCCATCATAATGTCATAACAATCGCACCTGGCGAACTGATGCTTAGATGCACATATAAAACACCCAGTAAAGTTATTCCCAACCCTAAGGTCGGAACCATAGAACTTAATGTACCATGTGGCTGTGAAATCACCTCTAATAAAATTACAATTATTAAGGCCACCCACGTTTGTGATATTAAGAGTCCTAAGATAGGAAAGGCGCACTCAATATTTCCGGTACACTGGTTGCAAGATAACAACTTTGAAGCTCAACAATTAAAAGCAAGTGAAGGTATTTCCATTTACTCAGTAAATGGTACAATTCATGATTAGTGGCAGATAACGCACGCGGATCTGCCTACAATTACGTAGAATTCGTCAGACGCAAGTGTTCTTTGTCCTCTCACAGGATCATTACAATTGCATCAGCTGTTCCACCATTATAATTCTGACTATAGCACTAGTCGGCATTAATTATAAGTTGATAAAAATTGCGATACTAATGAACAATATGGCTAAAGCAGCACAACCTTAAAGTGAGAAAGTTATTTATCACATAGGCAGAAAGCTCAGTAAGTACAACAGTTTCCTCCAAGTTGTAAGTCAGAAGGCGAGGAAATTTCTTACAGTATAGTGAGAAAAATAATATGAAATACAAAGCATAGGCGCACATGCTACATGCAACTTAAATAAGGCTCTTCGAGGCGAATATAAGGTTACAAGTTATACGAAAAACAAGTGCATCAAATAAGGTCCTAGTTGTCTTTCATACGGACTACGTAAAGAGGTCATTATATATAAAAATATATCGCTCAGTAGCACAGCGCACTATCCCGGCAGGGCGCGTAAAGTCTATAGAATGGCAAACGATCGGGAAACTCAGCGCTACTTAGTCGACAAAGTCAGAAATGCTGACCATAATGTCGCAACTGCAGTCACATTAGCGAGACAATGAATGTGTAGAGTGCAGCACTTACGCATCTGGCCAAGGTATCTTCTTCGTGCACTAGAATGCGTTTGGACGGCAATCATAGCTGTGCGGCGACACTCGCCATATAAGTAGGCTCGGGGGCCCCATATACTATAAGAAACTTTGTTTTTGTAATATTGAGTATGGTTAAGTATGTAAAGGTGTATACAAATCTGTAAATACGAGTATCATCACTGCGCACTACGTAAAATTTCAATTTACGGTGAAATAGAAAACATTATGTAATTATTTTCATACAACACGTAAACTAAAACCACGAAGTGGAAAGGAAAGGGTTTTATGCAATTATATAATTCACAGGAATTGATATATTGATCAGTAAAGTTTAAAACTAGTATGAAATAATGGAACTATTGTCGAATGTTGTATTTTAAGAGCGTCCTACCCAGAATCCCCACCCACGTGTGTTCGACACCGGATTAACAAGTTAATTTTATTTTAAGGGAGTCTTTAGTCTACAGTGGAGTCGAGCACAATGCATCCTATCACAATAACCAACATGTAAGCAATAGCGACCGACTACTAAAGTAAGGTGCCGGCACAAAACACTGTTAGAAGTAGCTAATTATTGATTTTGTTACACTTTAGAGCACAAGTGTAATGTAAAATATTGATATCGAAAATCGAAACCCAGACAATTCTGTACAAATAGAAGTTAAGAATCCACAAAAATGTACATAAATTATCGTAATGAGACTGAGTAGAATTAATTACTATGTTATGAACTAACTTATATTCTGGCAACCCAGAGTAAAAAGTCAAAAAATTATAAGCTAAATGCATACATTTTACCATGTTCACGTCAATTAAAGTGTAAAATTTGTATCTTATCTTAAAACCATATGACAAAACAAATCACAACAAGTGAGATTGAAAAGTGTAAAATATTGTAACATAAGGTCATATTTCTTTAAGCCAACTGTATATAACACATCAGCTCTGCCATATCGGCTATAAAAAGAATATAACGAAAGTGGTTTAGCATTGCCAAAGGCTGCCGCCACTCAAGTAACGCAAGCCCGATCCTATGTGTCTGACACCGCCTTAGGAAGTCACCAAATGGAAAAGGATTGGAGGGGGGGGGGGTTGAGAAATCCCACAATTAGACACAAATTCAACTTTGGCACAGCTCTTTCCACCTGGCTCTTCAACTCCACCAGGGATTGGAAACCCTAGGCGCAGCTATGTCACCTCTTGAAACAACAGCCTGACCTGACCCAGCTGATCCCCGGCACCGTACCACCCGTACTCCAGACGAGGGCGTCTGGACGCTCGTAAGAGAGGGGGCCATTCTGGGACCAGCTCTTGCGAGAGTAGTCCAGCGTCACGCTGCGGCGAGGCTGGGGCTACCTCAGCTAGCTGAGTCGCTGTTTTAAATAATACATTCCGGGCGATCGAGCACAAGGTCAGACAGGTCGTATATAAGCTCAGGGTGTTGGAGGCTCTGGGTGCCATCTTGCTTGCTGCTGCCGGAGGCGCTGCCCATGAGACGCTCAGACGCGAGGACCGCAGCCCGTGGTCCGCCATCGACGCCAGACGAGAGCCCGTTGACGAGAGAGCTGTGCTACTGCGACGAGAAAAGGGTAAATATTGAATCCCTGGTAGGGCGACATAAGGCACGAGAGGGCGCGGGACTCGCAACTGCGTAAGCTCCATACGAGCACTGTTTAGCCGCAATAAAATTAAGCTATTCCAAGCTTAATTAAGGCCATCAGTGCCCCTTTGAAGTGAAGCGGCGAAGTAAAGTAGCAAATTGCTATTGTATTGTAAAGTTCCTTGATGGAGATTGAAGAGCCTACTTGAGGCTTACTTGTATTTGATTGATCATCAATAAAATAAGTATTATGTGTACGAGTACTTTATCCTTGAGTTACCTTGATCCCCCTAGTAAATGCGTGGCCTTCTCTCTTTAGGAGAGGCCACAGCATGCCATAATAACGTAAAGAGAAAAACATCGGCACTGTAAACAAAGCACAGCCAAAAGTATTACATGCACATAATGAGATATTTAAAGCAAATTGCGTGTAAAGCTTGCTACTAATGGACTCAAGAAATGTTTCGAAACTATTTACTAGAAATTTTTTTTTTCTTATATCTCATATTTTAGCAAATTATACACTTTTGAAAGGTAGTATATTTCAGGCCATTGTGTTTAGACAATATTTAAAATCCCTGGTTGGAAATGTAATTCATGCTCATGTTGCTTGCGAATTACTAAACAAAAACCATAAGCGAGATAAAATAGATTAGTATTTATTGAAAGAAAAAAATTCTAGTATTTGTGATGGAAATTCCTCGAGAGTTAAGACAGTTTATTCTTCTCCTCTTCGAGTTTGGCCTACTGTGGACCGCGAGAAACAATTGGTTTGCTGATCAGTCTTTTCTTCCCAAAATGTCTTCATTGTTTCGCTGACGTGCTTTCTTCTTTTATCATTGTCTTTTTCCCCGTGACCCCTTACATTCGTCAACCTTCCTTCTAATCACCTCCTTATCCCAGATCTCCCTTGAATCGACTCCATTTTCTTTCATGTCTTTTCTTGTTTCTTCAGTTTCTTCTACAGTTTATTAGTACCGTAATATCATTAAAATGTAGTCCGTAGGCTTAAATTGGGCTGCAGGAGCTATAAAATTATTGACAGCCCGCATGGAAAGTAGACTTTTAAAATGAAGTATTTTGTGACACGGGCGCTGTATTAATCTTGTTCCGCGTCGGTTCAAATTCCTCGGCTGGAACTTCATTGACATGGCAGACATAAGTTCTTACAAGTTCTTACCGTCGAGCTATAAAAGTTCACGGTTAACTGAAATGTTCGTAACCACTACGTAAAAAGCAACATCGACATTCTCATAACGAGTGGTATCAAGATATTACCGCCTTCAGGCTGGGTCATCATCAACCGCATGACTTGCCCTTGGTCGTTCCGGCCAGTCAAAGAATTGGTGAGGTGAGACGGGAGTGGGGCAGCTGTGGAATGAAGGCGCAGGAAGTAAAGGGAATACTATGAAGAAACCACCACACCACATAATTACTGCCACGCTCCTCGAATCCCAGACTATTAAATTTCCGCCAAGCGGAATCTGTACTCGAACCCAGGGTCCGCAGAGGGGGGAAACTATTGTCTAATCGTGAAGTTCGTGCATCGGTGAGGAAATACTCTGAGAATTTTAAAACATTAAAAGTTATTACGTTATTTAGAGCACTCACGTCTATAGACGTCTTTCGTTTTTTGTATACGAAAAACGAAAGAATATTATTTCGGTTGGCCGTCAATTTGAATTATAATACGACACTTGCCCATAGAAATACTTCACTCAATCCGATGTATTTCGGTAGAAATTACTATCACCACAGGCTGATTCGTACGTGTCAGATTAAAAGTGTACTAACAGTAGGAGTGTTCTACACGAGGTGGTATCAGCGATGAACAGGTCAACATAGAGATTCAGGCAGTTTGAGATGCAACTTAGGTCCTATTCCACAACTGAAACTTAAACCTTTTGGGAATACTGGGCTTGAGGTTAGTGATCTGCAGCAGTTCTGGGGGGTTGACCTATGCCTTAGCGCTGTTGCACGAGGCAACTGCTGACGTTTCAAGTCCCCGATAAAAAAAAAATTGAATGCAGACGTTGAACGCATCTTTTACATTAAAAGTGAGGCCATCGCTTTTCTAGACACTGCGAAGTCTCTAACAAGCTTGTGAATGTAAGGCACCTGCCAGATAAACCTTCCGATACTTATTAGTTGGTAATGATCGTTGTTTCCAAAGTCTAAGAACGTATACATCGATATCACGTCTCCAAAGACTTATGTCAAAGCATTTCTTATTCAAAGGCGTGCATTCAGAGGAATGTCGGCATGCGAATTCTTTTGCTGCTGTCGTATTCTCAGTGTAGTTCTCCATAGTCTTGTACTGTTACTTTTTATACGTTTAAATCTTTGAATATTAGCAAAACTAAATATCAACCGTTTATAAAGCTGTTTATTAACGCTGGAATGTGAAGTTGCACATACTTGAAAATGGAACATTTATTAAATAATATTTATTACAAATAACTATTAAGATGTTTATTTTATAATACCAAACCAAAAATACATAACCAACAAGCACACGTAAAAAAATATAAACTTGTATGAACGTTTTCTTAAAAATTACTAGATTTGTCCCATTTATATTTAATATAATTAATCATTAAGAAGAGAAAAAATACAAACCAATAAATAACATAGAAATAGTATGTCGTTGAAGAGCTGACTGATACAAGGACTCGTTAATTTATGCGGGTGCCGAGGAAACGAATGTAATTTTAGAAGGCTGCTCACTTTAGGAATAAAATAGACATCCGCAAATAAAATGTATGTAACTGCGCCCTCTTGCAAAACAAATGTTAGTCAATGCATTGCAAAGGCGCTATAATTGAAACAAGAATATTTACACCAGTTTTCTGTCCGCGGCCTCGACCTGGCGTAGGTACTACATGAAGCAAGTACTAATATCCTTTACCTAAGGGCCTCTTTGTTCACCACGTAAGTAGTCCTGCTTTCACGTGCCAACATTCCCGATTTGCTAAATAAGCTTAAAGTCTGTTCACGTAAAAGTGAGCACTTTTGAAAATAAACACACTCCGAAAAATTCAACAGTTGTCGGCAGCATTCATTTCCCCCCGTATGTACAAAGTTATCTCTTTTTATATGTCGGACCAACATATTCCTTGTAATTAAGTGTCAAAATAATTACAGTCCACGGCGAGTTCAGTAAAAAACTTACTGTTCTATTTTGAAGGTAAAAATACAGCACATAACAAGATATTTAATTATTGAAAGTACGCATAACCTATTCAAATTGCAGATGTATAACTGTATATGTGGCGTACATGCTTCTAATGTAGATATTCCAGGTTCATATTCGCTTCAATCCAATGTGGATTTTCAAAGTCGTAGTTGGGTTGGGATATGCCTGATTGGATCTCGCAAAACGTGTTCTGTGCAATTCTGGCTGGCAAAAATGTTCACCCCATAAAAACTACTGGGTATCATTAATCAGACAAATTACTTTGTAAAGATCTAAATAGTAGCTTGTGATTTAGCAGGAAAATAATCTGATGACTACTACACACATTGTTGTAATTCTACAGGATGTCCGCCGGTAGGTTACAGTTTTTATTTTGTACAAATACTGAATATATCCTGAACACTTTTCAAGCAATTTCTTTCAAGTTTCAGAAATAATTTTTTGTAGTGTTGCCTAGAATTATTTGGCAACTATTTTTCAGGCATTTGTTTTATAAAATTTGAAGAAAAAATTTACAGCGTATATAATCTAGCGTATTTGTTTATACTGTAAACGCCGAATCCTCGTAACATTGCCTTCTATAAGAAAATTATAAAAACTTTTTTTTATTCACTTCAAAATTACACAAAAAATACTGCGTAAACTAATTTTTGTCGTCTGAGTATTTATATTTGTAATGCTACTGGAATATATTCAAGTTTCTTACGTTTAACGTTATTGTAATAAATAAACTCTATGGTTTGCAGCAAAAAATGTAAACAAATGGTTCGTCATTGTTATAATATGTAAATCTGATAGTTTTCTAGGTGATTCCCAAGTTCTCTTTGCAAGAAAACCATAAAATTTACAATCCATTTATGGTCACTTTGGAGCTAGTGGGCAAACTATCCCAGTTCACACTTCGTCTAAAATTACATATAAAAATATTAACCGTTGTATAGGATGGGGTTTAACGACGTATACAAAACCACACAATGTAAAGAACACAGGGCGTTGTATTTCGCTGATTTCGCAATCAACAAAGTACGCTATTTAATAATTAATCCTGCTCAGTTCTGACAACTTTTTTCTGCGACTGTAAGGATTGAGAACACTTTTTTTTCTAAGTAACTGGCTGACTTCATTTATATTCATTCATACTTTCGTTTGATAAGTCCTCACAAAACATGTTGGTTAAGAGTTGAATTTTTAAAAATCTTTAATATTGCTTTTAGGCATTTTTGTAGATAGACATTTGAAGCCAAGAATATAACGATATTTTATCACGTTAATGAGTTTTTAAACAGTGATTTTTAGGTATTTATATAAGATTCTTTTGAAGCTAAGAGCAAAACGGTAACTCAAAGGTTTAATGAGCTATTATGGAGTACTTGGAAAACCATTTAACATATTTTGACACCCTTAAGGGTTGAATTTTGAAAAATCCTCTCTTAGTGGGTGCCAACAAATTAAGGGGAAGCCATTCATAAATGTATATGCTTTTGCATCCAGTGGTTTGGTCTGTGCGTCGGTGAACGTGTGAGTGAATAAGTGAGTTAGTCGGGATACTCATTTTATACATTGAGATTGCCAATGCATTTTTGATATAACTTCAATTCCTTACCGGAGTGCTTTAAGGCATATAAATAAATCCCAAATATTTGGGCTATAATAGTCTGTGTACGCAATAAAAGCCAGACATTATTAGTACATTATTTCTTCAATTGGTTGATAATCGAAATTTAGCATTTAATAGTTACACGGAAATGTGGTGAAATTGTGACTGCGTTGAGGAAAACGCTGTGCCAAAAATAAAACTGGCAAAACGTAGCAAAAAAAAAAAAAAAAGCTAATGCCAGAAAGAGCGCAATTCGGCGATAAATAATTTCCACAGCAGTCAGTATTTGTTTTGGTTTGTTTTCCTTTGCTCGGAGCCAGGTTTTGTAAGCACGCGGAAACGGGGAAACAATATTGCCCTCCCTCTCCTAACTTACCAGCTTGTCGGAGTAGCAAACATCCTATATTCCCTTGACAGGTTGGGTTTGTTACACCAAAGGCGCCAACTTCATGGACGGCAGGCGTGTGCTTTGCAGACCGTTCCCTTGCGGGAATGTTTCTGCAGTATTATCAGGGGACGACTTGAAAGGTGCATTGCGTACACCAAGTTCCGCATTTTACAGTGACGTAGCTCGAGGGCAGCCACGGAATCCAAAGAAATATCTGCTGCGGCGCATTTACCTACCTGGCCGGCGTGCTATCCGCTTGTGCACACACGCGGGCAACAAAGCGCTTGTGTGTGGGTTGGGCGAGTCCGAGAAGAGAGAGAGGAAGATCGAAGCAAAGCGCTGGAAGTCATTCCAGTTTCGCTACATTAAGCGGTTCGCGCACCCGGAAACCACCCGCGTCTTAAAAAAACGGAACTTCCCTGAGGTGCAAGTTTTCTCTCCTCCCCGACACGGGAGTTGGCGAATATCGGGGGGTTGTAGAACACCCTTGTGGCTGCCTGGTGGGAGACTAACAGCTCTTGCTGGGGTTTCAAGATTTATAGCAAAGAGTTTGTTGCTCTTTAGGATCCGTAACTTTACATAGGAACCACCTCCAACTTAAAAATGTTCAAGTTGTCTAACACTTACAGTGTACGCTGTCTCCAGCTCTCGCCTTATTTTAATCGATACACTGACTGTAGCCACTTGCTACAAATAACATACACATGTATTTCCTTTTTTTATTTTTGATACTTCGCAAAATACATTCATCTGTATGCAAAGAGTACCGCATTTGAACCTCAACTATATTTTGAAGTACTATAGGATCTTCGCTCTTGAAAGCCTTATTTGTGTTATATTTTTATAGTTCTTTTATATTCTCCCGTCTACGTAAAAGAAAACATTGCAATGGATGATTGTTTGTATCTTAAAGTATCTTCGAAAGCGAGGTCATTAAATACAGTAAGGGCCCAACGGCTCAATCAGTACCTCGCAAGGAAGCGGCCATAGCCTGTGCGACGGCACCCATCCCAGCATTCGCCTGGAGCAATTTCGGGAAACACCGGAACACTGGCCGGACTGGGTGTAGAAAGCGCGTCCTTCCGGATGACTCTGTGTGGGTTCTTTGTACAACCATCGCGCAGTGGGTGCGAGAGATTAAACGAAATATTATTTGCTTGAATGCAGGCCACAGAAGATCTGTGTTATCACATAAAACCCAGACGATGATATGAAGACATATGTGACGGCACAGCTCTGTAATGGCGTGCCTTCTCCGACGATAGCGAGTCCATTGTGATACTACTGCGCCATCTCGTCCGCTGACATTGCCACCGAATTGATAACTCTATTTATTCGTCGATCACGTGTAGCTGTAAAATTGTACAAATAGTAACAGAAGTTAAATAAATCGAATGTCTACAAATTTAAACGCTAAACAGTGACGAAGACATAAAATCATGGATCTATTTTTCTTGCATCGCTATCAACTTTGTTGTATGCATGCAAGCCAGAGTATCCGTTATGCAGTTAAGATTTAAGATTTTTTTTTCCCAATGTTGGTAACAAAAAGTGCTTAATTAGCGTGAACTAGCTGTACAAAAATTCGCTGACACAAATAAAAATAGTGGACATTACTAGCAGATATTCAAGTACATCCTGCTTTATTTTCTTGTTATGTCTCATTGCGCAACTTCACTTTAACAGAACTATGTTCCATATCAATTTTTTACTCGTGTACTAATTTTTATCAAGAGCCCATCTATTCAAAATATCACGTATGATAGCGTTTCTAGTTTAAACTTTAATGGAACTCTGATCACGAAAATATGGTTTTATTATCTGATTTTGGAACCTAATAGAAAAACTTTCGGATATAACAAAAGGAAAAAAAAAATGCTTAATTTTGTGTGGTGTTATCAGCATGTATGTCCATTTATCCTTCTTTTTTTTCATAACCCTTAATAATACTTCTCAAGGAATTCATTTACATTGACCAATCTCGTTACATAAAAATAGTTAACCGTCCAACTAACCACCAAGAAAAATGAATCGTTATTGAAAGTCTGGGAAAGATTCCAGCATGTCTACGTAAGTTTTTGCAGCGTCACTTTGCAGTGTGTCATGTTTTTCGATCTGTGACTTTATACCCTGTAATAAAGCACTATAAAGACAAGGCATAATCGTCTGCCATTTGTGGTCAACGTGTGGCAGGCAGCTTGCTAGGAGTTGATCAAATTCCACTTTCCTCTTTCTGCGGCTTCCATCGCAAGTAAAGATTGAAAGAATCGCGGGTGGTTTGGCAGTATCGCTTTAATGCAATGCTTTTCGCTCACGTTAGTGGGTTGTTCTGCACAAAACGTAGCTACGAAAATAGCATGGACAAACTGCAAGAAATAGTTTTATAGTATCAAAGTTCGCAGAAAAGTTCGTAGATTAACATATTCAAAATCCACCGAAATCCACAGAATATTTGCCTTTATTTGCCCGGGAATTTTCCCGGAAAAAACTATAGAAAAATTCATAAGTCGAAAACGGTTCATTTTATGAACAAAAGAGCGGAGAAAAAGTATTAAATCACAAAAAGTTTCAGTACATATCTAAAATTCACCATAATTCACTTAATATTTCTTCTTATTTTCCCGGGATTTGGGAAGGAAAATCATAAAATTGTTAATAATTCGAAAACGGTACGCTTTACGACCAAAAGTGCGGTGAGAAAAAAAAAACAACACAAAATTTCCCATACGATATCCAAAATTCACCAAAATCCACCTAACGTTTCTCAATATTTTTCCAGGATTTTCCCCGGGAATACGATAAAAAAAATTGGTATGTCGAAAACGATGCGTTTTAATAACAAAAGTGCAAAAACAAAAATTAAAGTACACAAAATTTACAATATGATATCCAAAATCCACCATAATTCACCTAATATTTCTTATTATTATTTATCCGGAATTTTTCCCGGAAAAACGATAAATTTGCAGTGTCCAATGCAATCTAGGAAACTCATTAATTTATGAAATGGACCAAGCCTGAGCACAAAACTGCACAATAAGCTATTTTCTGGTTCTGTCAGTATAATACTCATGGCTATCCATCATAATGGTTGATCAAAAGTTAGTACAAGCATAGTTTTCATCTTTAAAGCTTGATTTGCGATTAACTTAATTAATGAATATATGCTAGTCTTGTCTCCATGGTCCATGTCTATGATGGGGAGAAAAGTAACACATTATTTTCCCAGAACAACATTTGCGTCATTCCTGACCAGTTAGCTATTTTAGACCTCAACAACCATCTTCCACAGTAAATCGAGATTTCTGGTTGGACCCACAGCTTAAACAGAATGAAGGGGTCTGTATGTTGCTTCGAGTTTGATGCTATTTTTATATTGAAAATGAATATTCCTAAGCTGTCAAATTTCTTTTAGTGTGTTTATTTTCTTGCTGTCAGCATTCATGTCTGCAGTTCTAGAGTGGTTGCAGCAATAATTACCAAGCTGTGTAGCGTATTACTAACATCGAGAGGCCCTATATTGTGGTCTACATTATCTGCTACAAACTAAGTAAAATTCCCAGGAACCATTATATTTGAGTCATCGCTGATAGCCACTGTATTATTTCTTTCAGAACTCATAACTTCTTGATATGAGGAGCAGAATCTCAGTTCATGCAGAATATCAGTTAATCGCTTGGATGCAAAATTATGATTAAGTTGGTACTCCAAGACTTAAATGAAATGGTAAGAGACAAGCTCTTGGGCAAATCTTCCGCGTGTTCGCGTGACCAATACTAGCTAATTTTAAGTCTTTTTTTTTTATTCGAAATCATTTCAAGGAAGGAATTACGGGATGGAGGTAGAGCATCTATGGATGTACTTGCAGGCTCTAATTCGGAAGATGTTGGGGAAAATACCAGATCCTGAGTTACAGACGTAAATTCACTTCTAATTATCATTGCAGCTGTTTCAATGATCGCACTTTTTTTTAACACAAAGATTAGTACTACCTCTGTTGAGGGACTTAACAAAAATATCAATCACGTTTTCGTGGAGCCTAACAACATTTGTAGTCTCATGCTTATTCGAGAACAACACCGAATCACGAAAATGCTAAGAGATACTTATCATTAACTTTTCCGAATAGGCTCGTATGGTTTTTCGTAAATGTATTTTATCATGAACTGTAATTCATGAATATAGTTTTAGTCTATTCTTCAAACATATAAAATTATTTTCATAGCAATGAAGAAATTAAGAGGATTCAGCAACCAGAATGTACATGTAGTCCTTTAGATACACTAAGCTCGACTGAGCTATTCCAAGATGTAGAGCTTATCCTAATTAAGCCATTTTTGTATACTTAGCAATTTCTTCGTTTGTCATTGTTAACTTCATCCATGTTGATTTATTAATACAGTTACTTAATTAAACCATAAGCACGGCATGTCACTGATGTCGTGGTGGCATACTCCAACTGTTTACGAATAATAATTATCATTACACTATGAACACTATAAATTTTCAGTATCCATTATCATTCGCGAAAGCTAAACACACATATATGTAATCCATATATTAAGCTTGTTGCGATCCGTCATAAAGAAATGTCCCATATAAAGCAGGCCAACAGTTTAGAGCACTACTGCAACACGCCAGCACGAAACCACAACCAATACTATAGAAAATATTACAAAACTGGTCTGACATCTATCTCCTCACTGCACTGCCCGTGGCTGCGAGTCTGTTTCCTTGATGACGGTGTTCCGCTTAATTTTTGCACAGGAAAAATAATAGACCATGTAAATATGAAGGTGCATGCTACACATTAAAATAAAAACGATGATTGAGGCAACACTCTTCAAATAGACAGAAAGTCCTTCACCTATACTCCACATTGCTATTTTGAAGGACATAGTTCATTGTGAAGTTTTTGTTTTAGGGGCTCGGGGGATTATCGCCCTCCCCCCAAACCCCTGTATTTGATTGTTTTCTGTGATCACTGTAACATTATTAATTATGCTTCATATTTGTATTATTTGTCATAATTAAATTGCTGGAGTAACTGTGATGACTTTGCATTTGGTTTGACTTAATTCGGTGCAGTGGTTCGGATTTTATGAGCAATTGTGTTTTCAAGATTACGGACTTTGAAAATTCCGAACTCGATCGCGCGCCTAGTTCACTAATGTTACTATTAGCGGGCTCGTTCAAAGTTCCTAGGTTAAATATTTGGCCTTGAGCGCGAGGATGGAAGATAAAAATAGCCTGCCTGCTGAAAAACGGAAAACTATTAAAGTGGATTGGGGAAGGGATCCGGTCATAGCATTTAAATGTAGTGATTTATGGAGACTATGGAAAGCCAAATTCAGGACGGCGGGATCAAGAATTCGACATGGATACCCCGGAGTGTGAGTACAGTTTTTTTTACCACTTTGCAATTTTAATAGGTTCTTCATGCTGATAAAGTTTCTTGAGAATTAACAATTCAATATTACATTTGTGTTTGGTTAGTTAAGCACTTTTATTGATTTTTAAAATGTTTTCCGGGACTAATCCCGGGAAAATAAATATAAGTTATTGCTGGAGTTGGAGATTTTTTTTTGTATATTGTAGGGAATTTGGTGTTCTTAAAATATTTGTCGTAATACTTTCGGTAGTGAAATAAAAACTTCATTAATTATTAATTGTTATTGATTTTTTTAGGACTTGTTTTTGATTATTTTCTTTTCTATTTTGGTCGTAAGGTACGCCATTCTCGAATTATTAAATTTAAAAATATTTTTTGGGGACAAATCCCGAAAAAATAAATAGAAATTATGGGTAGAATTTTGCTTATATTTTATATATTATATAAAATCAGCGTGGAAAGTAGAAAGGAGTACTGTGGATTAAAGATATGTCAATTTACAATTTTTTTGCTAATTTCGATGTAAAGAAAACTTTTCTTGCAATTTGTCCTCAAAGCTACCACATTTTTGCATAAAATTACTGGAATAACTGTGCAAAAAAAAAACAGTTGCGGGTTTTCGGATGTTTAAATTTCTTTTGATAAAATGCTCAATTTGTTTTCAGAACTGCGGATGGGATACATGGAAACAGTCTAATTAGAGTGAGTGAGTAAGTTAGTGAATGAAGAGATTTGGGTGGCTCTAGCAGCGAGTCTTTAGAGCCGATGACTGTGATTGAGGTGAGTGTGGAGCGGCGTCGGAATGAAAAGGCAGGGGAAACGGGAAAACTCGACGACCAGCGGAATCGTCCGGCACGATTCCGACATACGAAAATCCGGAAGTGAACCGGTCGAGGATTGAGCCCGGTTCTCCTTGGTGGGAGGCGAGCAGGCTAACCGCTCTGCCACCGCAGCCTCTCTAATTAAACGCTTTATGATGTAATTGTTTTCGATATTATAGTTGAAGTTACAAATGTTTGAAGTGCCGGTATTCAAATCGTATTGACATTACTTAAACAATACAGTGACCCCATTTGCTTAGTCAAGATCACTTGTCAATATCATTGACGGTTATTTCGATGGGTCGCCAAGAACGGCGAATTTCTATAGCGAACTTCCATTCTATATTAATAAATAAGAGGAAAAGTAGGAAAGAATTAAAGGCTGCGTTACTGGACGCGAACTGAAGTGAACGTCTGTGCAAAAATGGCGAACGATTATACCTCCCTAGTCGTTATAGTGCCCTAGCCTGTAAGCACGTCTTTTGAATGTTTTGAAATAATCACATGCAAACAAAATGTTGAAACTTACCGTCTGCAAACTTGCAGCAACGATTGAAAAGAATAGAGATCTTCAGCTATATTTAAAAAAACGCCTAAACTCTGGTTTACATATGAAACAAATATCCCTCAGTTCAACCCCGCGTAATATTTTAATGCTATCTGTGAGAGATGTTTCTTGATAAACAAGTTTTTTTGTAATAATTCGATAAGTTATCGTGATAGTATACGTATATAAATATTTACATGATATACTCAAAAGTAAAACTATACATTGTTGCTGCATAAGTTTAAATTACGACGAGTATTTGGTTTCACAGTATCACCTGTCAGATGCATATTAGAAAAATAGAACCTTATTAAATATTAATTTTTTTGTAGCGTACTTATAGTAGCAAATAAAGTGGGTAACTGGCATAATACGCGCGTTATCATATTAGAACACAGAATTTATTTTATGTTTAAAAACGGTAATCTCTTCTGTCAGCGTGTATTAAAAATCATATTTTATTTACATGTACTGTGTTTATTGAAACTTTGCGTAGGCCTATAGCATGCTTGTTTTAATTTCTTATAGCAAATCATGCTTTAACGCAGTTGACTGCAACTGGCGAGTTCCATGTTTGCTACACACTGCTAATGTCCGACCTCTCCAGGAACGTTTCGGATATCGATTAGAAAGAGTAATTTGCTTTGGAACTGGATGCACATAGAAGTATCGGGAAAGCGCTTATTGGCTAAACTTTTCGTCTGTATATCCTGTGTTCATTTGTTACGTTTAGCTGCTGACGTAAAGTATAATCACGTTCATGAAAATGCTACCAAGTAATCCCAATGAACAACATTCAAACAACACCAGTAACGTGCATCATAAAGTAGAAAGCGATGAATTGGCTACGAGGCTACGATATTTTTTCGTGAAGACAAAAGCGGGATTTCGGCTTTCTGTTAGAGTGTTGAGAGACTCAAAATTTAGTCAACAAATGCTTATTTAAAGAAAAAATTTAACAGCTGTGTTGACGTCAACCTCAATATTGCCACGTCAAATGCCCACGCTGCTAAAGGATATCAAGTTATCAAGTGTAATAATTCAAGCCTACTAAATGACAGCAGAGGAAAACCTGCGATTACTGAAAGGTTAAATTATTTTTTTTATCGCTAAGGAATGTTAGAAGTATTTTCGAAGTAATAAAATTTTTTTTCCAAGAATATAATATTTTATAGTAAGAGAATACACAGTTGTTTTATTTAATAATGTTTCACACTGATCGCTAAAAATAATTTTTTTTATCGGAAATTACTTTAAAAATAACCTGACAAATATTAACAAAGAAAATAAGATTACCTTTGGTGTGATACCTTTTTTATAACATAAATGGTCGATTATGTGTAAAATAGGTGCACAAGAATATTTATGTACAAATTATTATTTAAAAAATGTTTAAGAAATATTTATAATTCAAACCTCTACTTCAAGTAATTTAAATAGGTGGCCTATCTCTATAACAGTACTTGAAATATTTCCGTTAAGACATGGTTGTTGTTAACACATATTACGTATTTTGAAATAGTATGTGATAGGCAAGATTACTATACACCTAAAACATTATTTAAAATAAAACTAGCAAGGCAAGTCTTTTCTATTAGCCTGTTGAAAAATAAAATGAGCTTTTACGCAATGAATAACTTATATCTTCGAAAGTTTAATATAGGTTGCACTGCGCCGTAAACAACAGGAGCAGGATAATAAATGAATAACAATCTCACAAATCAATGTCATAATTTTAATGCACTTGGTTCCTTATTCACGTAGTGCTACACCATGAGTGAGAATGGATATCATAAATCAAGCGAAATATTTATTTCTTTAAATATGCTTAAATATATTCAAGCCTCTGATTTATCTTCAGGTATACATATTTTATATAAAGGAGGCAAAAATTATTTTAATTTCTTTAGCACCTTTAAATAACATATAAACGAATGCCTCATTTTTGTATTATCTTATTTCACAAATAGTCAGTAGATAGACAAAAATTCTGCATCACACATTTATTTACTACCTGAAGAGAGATATAAAAATAAAATAATTATCTCCAAAACTATATTTGTTTTATAAATGTATATTGAAGCAACTCAATGTCTTATGTTTAATGCAGCCACAGCTGACTAGATACAGATCCGCAATATCATAGGGATCTCCAAAAAAATATATTTTCAAACATACTCATGAATCAAATAGTAAAGTTTATCGCACTAGCGTGACATACAAATAGGCATCTAACTTCACTAAAGTGCCCAAATTTAAATCACAAAAATGCTGACACTTAAAGCTCAGCTCACGAGCGCACATACAATTAATTGTCTTGCTCTAATCATACTTTTCTCGCCTTCGATATACATTTAAAAGCTCGTCACGACTGACGGGAAGTTATTTCATTTAGGTTTCCATAAATATGGTTTATTCTCTAATTGGTTTCAAAAAAGGGCGTCTGAATTGTCACAAATTTTTACTGCGTGGTAAAACAATTAACTGATTTTAATTATTTGTTATTACGGCACCGCGTCGGGGAGTGTTCAACTTACCAATAGGGACAACTGCCCTACAACACTTAAATACTGGTAAAATTAACTTCACAAACTTCACGAAACCTACGAGTAGTAGAAAACATAACAGGGCCTGGCCAGCGATAATTTCCATTCAAATTCTTACTTTCAGAACTCTAAATTTGCAATATTTCCGCGGAAATGCGGCTAAATTATTCACTAATTCCAAATATGTTCGAAAATAACTCAACATGAAATGTTCCGGCACTCCCCATACTAGCCCGATCAAAACAAGAGCGTAGAAGCCAAAATTCGACACCAGAAAACAGTGGGCGACAAATCATTTCCCTATCAAGGCCACCATTTTCCGGCGTGGAGTTTCCCCCCTGGCCAATTTGATCACAATCGTTCGGGGCCGATATTCAAAAGAACAAATAACATTAGTATTAAAATACTGAAAACTAGAAATCACTGCGATAACGCTGGTCAGCCTCAGTCGACGAGTCGAGAAAGTCCAACTGGCAACAGGCTGCAAAATACGACCTAGTTTATTTGCATGCTACAAACGCACACTGAAAAACCACTGAAAACATGAAGGTTACTTCACTCACAAACAAATTCTCACCAGAAACATTTACGTATTTGCAAAACTAACATTTCCGCTTCACCTCAAAATGCGCATTCCTGACTGTCCACACCGACTCACGGGGAAATTGTTGGTAAAGCCGACATATTATCGGTTGAAGTCGTGCCCATTCTAAACCATTTCGTCATCATCGCGAGCTGTTTGCTAGCCAACATTGTAGCCCACGAACTCCTCGTCAGACGTGGCGTCTTATGGTGTTTAGAAACGACGTCGTATGCAGAACCATGGATGGCCCGATTGCGGAAGGAGAGTTCACAGCAGTGCGCAGTTCACCAGACAAAAGTTACTTAAGAAGGAAGGGAGGGGGAATTGAGGGAGGAAAGGGGCGGTAGCCGAAGGAAAGCAAGGGAGGGGAGCAATTTGGCCGGGGAGCGCGATTATTAGGCAGCAACTGAATACTCAAAAATAGCGACCGGCAACAGACGACTGTCGCAACACGATCATATGCGAAGGGGGAAGGGAGGGGGGAGAGGTTTAGAATAGGATATTAAATACAAAATTTTACCTTTAATGTTGATATTATTTTACTTTATGTTATCTAACCTTATATATTGACCAGTATTTTCAGCTTTATCTGCTATGCTCGGTATTCTAGAGCAAGCGAATTTGCAAAACCTATAGCAACATAATAGCTTATTGCAAAATAGTATTAACAATAGAATAGTTTGTCGCCTATAGTGATATTAAAAAAGCACATATGAAAAAGGGAAGCATGTAACTGGTTGTTGATAAAAAGAGGAATCTGGCCTCTGATTTGCGGGCGCGATTCGGTACACTAGCACTGACGACAAAACGAGAGTTACTAAACGCAATGAACGCAACTTTGACAGGTTTCTCCTGATATTATTGGAAAAAAGCGGTCTTGTATAAACTAAACATTAAAAAATTTGGGCAAAGATCAGTGGAAAAAACATTATTTAAAAAATATATTTTGCCTTATATGCAGATAAGTTGTTACCATTCGCTGGTGATAATCAGTGTTAGATGTCTTCAATTTGCAAACACGATTATTATAAAGTTTGTTGTTGAAGGAAATATACATATTAAGGGAGCGGAGCTGCTCATTTAATAACTTGATATGAAACTTCCACATTAAAGTGCTAGCATAATGTTCTATTGAAAACCCTTGTAGCAGAGGCACGTGAAAAATTAAAAACCCTCTTTTTGATCACATAAATGCTCACGTGTGTTCCGTATCAATGTATCCAGAATCAAATTCGAAATATCAGCATGAATTTAATGGTATGTATGAATGAGTAAGATTTTTAGCCCTTCGTTTGTGGGTGAGGTTGGCTATATAGGCTTTTCATGGGCACTGACTTTTAGTAGAAAAAAATTGCTTTACGAAAGGTTATGTTTGCATTTTAGCGGGCTCCAGGGGGCCACACACAAGTTGAGGTACTACAGGTTATTGATTCCTTTGTGAGTTCCCTGTTTATTCTGGCGGCAGTGTGTCTGGCTGACACACTGCTGCCAGAGTATAAATGATCTGAGCGAGTTAACCCCCCCCCCCCCCCCCTCCCTAAAGACGGCAGCGAGAGCTTGTACTGTGTCGACGTCAGTGCCAGAGCGGCACGAAGCAGAAGGCTACAGGGTCTGGAGGAGCTCCAGGCATTCGGCAATCTGCACTTCTAATATTGGTGAGCATAACTCCGGCTAGACAGTAGGGTGTCATCCCCGATCCCGAAGCCCAGTTATAATTACCAGATTTATACATTGGCAAGGTTAGGGATTAGCTGCACATCAGTAGTCTTGTTTTAACTTGCTATTTCCAAAGTAAAGTAACTGTATTCCATGTCATATTGTATTAATGTATCGTTGTGTTCAAACATTGAGTTAATGTAATAAATGTGTTTTGTAGTAACCCCTCTCTTATTGAAAAGCCATCTGCAGTAAGCTACACCCCCACGTAGGCCCCCTATCCTACCGAGTTGATACTAAGCTGACTTGCAGCAGCCAAAGGATTAGGAGCAGCAGTGAAGAGCTTAATTAGAGTTAAGGATAGGAACTACCCCTACAGCATACTGGGAAGTGATACACTTTCCAAAAAAATAGCTCCCCTCTGCTGTTACTAGCACAACACAGCAATGCCGCTAGTGTCATGGCAGTCGCTTGCGAGCATTGGCACTAGTGCTTCGCATGAGGTCGAAATATGATGGAAGTGAAGAAGGAAGTGATGCAAGTGCTGTAAACCACATAGTTCAAATGAGAATGCAAAATATAGTTCTTATATTTACAACATTATTCCATCAACATTTTCAGTTTCAGTACGTTTTCCCGGGGTGGCTGCGGTGTTCTGTTGATCGAACTAATCGCATCCCATGGGTTTATTCGTAGTGTAAAATTATTAGCATTGCTCTACTCAGCCATTAGCCCTGTATAAAGATCGCTTACAGTTCCCAAGGGATAGTAATTCATGGAAGTAATTCCAACATCTCATGTTTGATCAATTTCAGCACCATTGAGAGATATGCAATTCTATTGATTAAATGAAGTATTGCATTTCTCACAATTCCTGTAGTTACTGGAATGGTTGAATTGGCTGTCTTTTTAATTGTTCCTCAAAACCTTAAACTTGATTTCGATAGTAATGTGTAAGTATCATGATTTTGTGTAGCAACCCTTATTTCTGATGGAAACATATACGGACCTGCTCGGAATGGTTCACATACATGTATTTCCATATTGGTGATTGCATCATCATAACTTATCAGTTCTGCAACATTAAGTTTTTCTTATATTTCTATTAACAGTGTATCTTAATTCCTTTAAAAACAATTCTTTGCCCTGTGTTAACTTTATGGGTATCTTGTTTGAAAGGATCACTTGATTCTTCGGTTTACATCTCTTTTTAGCTACTTTCTTTGAAATACATTTTCTAGAAGCAGTTTTAAATGAAGCACATAATTTACAAGCATATTGACTATTATACACATTACCATTTTGATTGTAATAAACACAGAATGCACATGTTTATATAGCTTTTTTTAATGTAATCGAAAGTAATTTCATTGTTCAAAAATTAATCAGTTTACCATCTTGATTAATAATTGTAACTGCTAATTCATCAACTCAATTAACTATTACGGGAAGATATGTCAATGTATTCAGTTTTTCAAATATTTTATATCCTGGAGCCACCTCACACGTGAATTCATATATCGAATTTGTCGGTTTTCCATTCAAATATGATCCCTCTACAATATTAACATTTATACAACATACATTAACTGACAATATGTTAACCTGTTTTGACTATTCGCGAAATTGATTAACTGGATATAGTCTCCTTTTGTACACTAACATATTTGCAATTGAATTGTCTTCTGGGAAATCGACATAGACTACTATACATCACACTAGTTAATGTATTTTGTTTTCCATGTAATCGGAATTCTACTTTTTCAGGTAATGTCACTTTAATGAACGTTTCCAACTCGTCCAACTCATAGGATCCAACCTGTATCACAATCTTATATGTTTTTTTTTTCCCACCGTTCTTGAACATAAATTATTAGTTGTTTATATCGAGGTTTGGTATGCCATTGTAAGTAACGAATTCGATTACACATGTTTGCCATTTTCCTTCTAACTGCAAAGCTGGGAAATATTCCAACCACAATTGTGATGAATTTCCACTTAATATCAACTTAATTGAAATATTACTAAATGGTTCTACTAATACATTGACTTATATTTCCTATTTATCGTCAAAAATGTAAACATATATGACCACAATTGATTGTATTTGGTAGTTACTCGGTTTTGTAATTGTATCTTAATTGCATTTTATTTCAATAATAGCGTATTTCAATTGGAGGATGTATATCACCAAAATGGTTGTATTACAATGATTGAGTTACATTTTTAATTAATGCTACCCAATTTGTTCCTTTGTTTTGTTCGATTCTAAATTAGCAATCATATATTTGTGGAAATAGGAAATATCCAATTTATTTACAAATAATTTAATGTGTTTGTTTGTTGATGTATGTTATGTTTTGGAAGGCTATTTAAGACTTTCTGTGTTTCTTTCCATGTTTGGAGTTATTATGACTTTGACAGAATTTCTATGGTATAAGATACATTCCTTTACCACTTGATTTACTTGATTTAGCAAATGCTGAAATGCCTCCCATTAAAGCTCCAAGAGCTAATAATGCTGGAAATATTAATGGCAATATGCTTCCTTTCTTGGTTTTTCATATCGTTTTGCATTTTATGCCCAAGCCTCTTTTTACCTTCGCCTGCCAAATTTGTCAATGACCCAGGCGCCTAGCATTTCTCCAGTCAATGTAGGTGGATTCTTCCTTATATTTACAGCTTTATCAGCTAGAATTGTAATAGCTATATATCTTTTTTCAAATTGTTTGTTCGATTATAAACTGTTTCATGTTTTTTACAAGCACTATCCAAAAAGTTTATTCTTTCATCATTATGTGCCAGATGTTTTGCAAGTTTAGTACCTGGTTCGCAATAATTGTATTTTGGTAAATGCAATTCAAATGGTACTTTGTTACTCAATTTATTCAATACTCGATGTCAATTTTTGATACATTTATTATGGGCCATTGTTTTCAAATGAACGCAAACCTATACATAAATCTACATTTATAGTTTTTACATTAGTATGTTACCCAATACTGTAGAAATGAATGTTATAAAACAAAATGTTTTTCTGCCGGTAATTATAAATATGAAAGAAAATATAATTGAACAAAAATATGGTATTCTTTTACCTCCAAATATACATTGTATAATAAGTGGTCCTTCTTCACATGAAAAAATGTGTGTTATTGTGTCGCTGTTTTCTAGGACAATACAACAAGAAAGATATCAACTATTAGTGTCTATTTTGTCATTAATTGAAGGAATGTGATATTTCCCTTTTACAAATAAAGAAGATATTGTGGCTCCGAATGAAGTATTACCCTATTCTGTATATTATTTGACGATGTTTTTTGGTGCGAACTGTATGGTGATATACACCAATACTTTAGTTTTGACCTACATTCAAATGTCAATTATTGTTATCTATCACAAAGTTACACACATTCCAAAACATAATTTGTGTGATAATGCAAATATGGTATTTGTGCTTAAAATGGACAATATGAATCAACAAAATATTTACATTGATCATGTTTTAGGCCATATGACATCTATGAAGTTTAAATATATGTGTTGTTACTGTTGGAAAAACAAGTACGGTTTTCTGGTAATTGCGCTACCTCTTCCCCTATATAAAGAAAGATATAGGTCTGGATTTGACAGTTTTTTACTTCCCAACAGAGAATGATGAGTATTTTTAAGTTCGGGCCTAGTGGTTTAAACCACAATCATTACAATACCTGTTTAACGAGAAATCACAATGGGAATTGTGATTTGAATGGACATATATTTCATAATGTGGGCATGGCTGTGAAAGATAGCGATGCAGTAAATAAACGTTATGTGGAAGACTTAAAAACTATAATACTAAACATATTTAAATCGCAATCGACATATATACAAATAAATTAATAAACATAAATGAAACTATTCCAAAAGTGCCTGCTAACATTAGTTATGTTTTGCAAGAATTTTCCAATGTTTTGACTATACTGCAAAATAGGTTAACTACAACAAACAAACATTTGGAACATTTAAAATCTATGATTAATGAAATGGTAACCACTACAATTACAAAACAATATGATACACAAATGGACAAAATGATGCAATATATGAGTGTTAAATTGATCAATAAAACATCTGGTTTAGCTATACAAATGGAAGTGAAAAAGCAAACTGATGATTTGAACTCTCGAATAAACTATTTTAGTAGTGATTTGAGGGTTAAAATAGGGAATAAATTAGATATACATTTGAGTAAAGTTGATAAGATTGAAAAAAGTGCAAAATAATCAATCTAATACACCTGCTAAAAAGCCCTCGACATAATACATATATAAATATAAATACTAGAACATTAATGTGAACAAACGAAATGTCTGACTCTGTTTCAGAATTACATACAGTCATATATGCTGTAAACATGAAATATTTACAAACTAAAACGTGCCCAAATGGAACAGGATGTTTTGAATGAAGAAATATTTAAACCTGTTAAAAGTATAATGGATACATTATATCCTGTGCTGAATACATTTAATGAAACACCAGTGGAAATAAAATTGGAAGAACCAATGAAGAAGAAGATACTGACTCAATTAACACAACATTATTTAGCTATAAAACAAACTTCGTCTATGCACAATATGGTATTTGGTGTATATCGAGATGGAAATATATGGTTTCTGGGAGATTCAGTAATTAAGTTTTTGCCTGAAAATAGAATTCAAGTAGATGATTATGTAACTGATGTAAGTGAAGGATTGTTTGAATTATTATTTAAAAATGACCCAAAAGGTTATTCCGACATCGATTTGGAGAAATATAGAGAACTTATTTGTTGAACGAATACAAATAATCATTCACGAGATTATGAAAATCATCCAAAACTAAATTTATTAAGCAATATTGTTGGAGGTTGAATATATGAATATGAAATTGACAACTGGTTGTCTCCTATATATTGTAACAATCCTAACGATTTGGCATCAAATTAAAACTTCTCATTGCTTCGAGAAAGGCTGGTAATAATTCACATACAAACGAAATTGTTTCTGTAATTGAAGAACTGACTGAAGACTTATATTACCAATGAAGTTCAGTAAGATTGCTCAAGAGCTTCAAGCTCCTGCAAGGATAAGATATCCTAGAAATCCAGTTATTACTTATTGCTTAAATGATCTTTTTCAAGCCTATTTGTTTGAAATGACATTGCTTTCGAAGTACAATAAGGGAAACAAATATATTTTAATTGTAATGGATGTTTATTCGAAATATGGTTGGGACATACCTTTGAAAAACAAAACTGGGAAACATGTAATCAATACAATGAAGATCTTTTTGAAAGAGAGAAGGCCGAATTTGCTTCATTCCAGAAATGAATGACCGAATATGGTATTAATCACTATACAATGTATTCGGAGCTTAAGATCACTGTTTTGGAACGATTTAATGAAACCAATTTTCCAATTAATATATATTCATTTCACGTCGAAAGGCACCTATAAATGGGTTGACGTTTAGCCTGAAATACTTAAATTTTAAAATTCCAGATATCATAGAACTGTCAAGATGGCCTTCGAAAAAGTTATGGACAATAGATTGATGAAAACTCTTATAATAATATTAAAGTAATCGACGAAAGAAAACCAAAGTTCAAAGTTGGCGAATTTATACGTATCTCGAAGCAGAAGGTAATTTTTAAGAAAAAATCCATGGTGAATTAGTCATACGAAATATTTAAAATTATTTCAATCAGAATTCATTTCCCGGAGTGTATTACCTAGAAACCTATGATTATCAGCCCATAAGAGGCGGATTTTACAAACACAGATTGCATAAAGTAAGTTCTCTAAATGAATATTTTATTGATAAAAACATTAAAAGGAAAAAAGATATGTCCTTGGTTCGATGGAGAGGTTTCTCAAAAGTACACAACTTGTAATGTGAAGAACCAAGATCTTAAAAGAATGAAATACAGTGTTTTGTAAATTGCTTTTACACTAATTACAAAGATTTAAAATAAAATTAGATGTGATATTCATTTAATAAACCTCTGAATGGGGAATCGATGTACAATTTATTCTGCAATCATTCCTATTGTTGGGGTGGTAATCTCTTACAATTACTTTCTTGGTGCATTCACTCATTTTGTAAGGCATTCCTTGCTAGTATTTCGATGCATGTGCCAAGAGCCGATGAAAGTGAAGCGAGTAAAGTACGTCTAAATTATTTGGGAGGGGATCTTTGTCAGGGGAGGGGGGATTTGAAGTAATGGTGAGTTGTAATTCGTTTCATTGTGTTAGCTGGGTATTTTGTTTGTTTAATGAATTCAGTTAGCATTTGTGGGTATTAATACAAATTGCATGATTAAAGTAATTTGTTAATGATTCGTACTTATTTCAGTTCGCTAATTGAATGTAAATCATAGTGGTCCAGAAGTGACAAGTGCAGTCTTGTTCCATCAACATATCATTTTAATGAAGTGTCACTAAACATACATGTGTGGCTCGCTCCATCCATACCTCACTTGCCAACTGTCCCAGGGACCCACTGCAAGTATGCACTCCATCCACAAACCAAAAAATATATATATGGCTCTTATACCACAGAACACACCCAACCTGCTCTGTGAATATGACCCTTATGTCATGAATAAAGTAATACACATTCTTTGATATCAAAAATACCTTAAATTTTAAAATAATTTATATCAGAATATTTTATTAATCGATTAATCTAATTAATAAATGTAATCAATCGACTAATTAAAGTAATTAATTATTCAATTAATAAAATAATTAATTATACCAATTTGCATAGAATATTTGGCACTTAGGCCACTCTTGCACCCAAATATGACAGACCATTCTTGCTCTGTGTCCCAGGAACCAGCCACTGTCTCTACTGTCTATGTGTTCTTGAAAAGAATTGCCTAAAATAAAAATGTTGTCTATGTACACTACTGCTGTGTTCCAGCAGAGGGGCCCGAGCATTATGTGCACAACATTTTGAAAGTATTTTGGGCTTATGGCCAACCCCATTGGCATACGAGCATACCCGTATAAACCGATGCCATCCTCGCTAAAGGCAAGTTTTTCCCTATCTTGTTCCCTTACTGGGATGGCTTAAAATCTGCTGAACATATCTGTAGAAGAAATGTACTTGGAATTTTGAAAGTTGTTAATTATATCTTCAATTCTGGGGGAGGGGTATTGAAGAATTTTATGATGTTGACTGAGTAGCCTAAAGTCCTTTAAGAATCTTCTGCGACTCTGGCGTTTCTTTATTACAAGGCTTGGCATGGCATAAGGCGACACAGAAGGGGTGATTATCTTCTCATCGAGAATCTGCTGGATTTGTTCCAGTACTTGTTCGTGCAGCTGAGGAATTATTCTGTGTGGCCTGGTATGAATTGATTTAGTTGTTGTTAATTCCAATTTTATCTCATAATGTTTTGTTTCAGTTAATTCTGTACTTTTACTTGCGAACTGGTCTTTGTGAATGTGAATGCCTACAAGCCGGACAAGGATGCGCGGCATCGATGTTTGCACGTATCTTGTGCGACATTCGTCCTTGCTGGTCAGCAGGGCTTGGATATTATTGTGACTCAGTTTATCTTTGTGATCATCGCCACTTTTTTCTGTGTTTGTGTTATTTGTAGAATATAGTATGTTAGTATCAGTTAATGGGATACGTAGTTTGACTTCCATTAGGCCAATAAGTCTTTTAAAATTGTTGAATCTGTCCTTTATGTTTGTATTGAAATACTCTGTTTTATTTGGAAAGAGCGGGCATTGCCCGGCTCGATTCCCTCGGTAAAAGCACAGCGCACACATCATGGCTGCCAGTGACCATGGTCCGATGAAGTCTGCGCGTGCCTGGCGTTACGATTGTACTGACGAGTGTATTCCACGGGCCCAACCTCGGCTTGCCGCGTGGTGTCTACCATCTCGCCTTTCACTGGCACAGTGTTTTAGTGACGTGATGCAGTGTCCTTGTGTATGGTGTCGGGATTCCCCTGTTTGTCCCTTGACATGTATTTTTTAGCTTCGAAGGTGACACGTGACGTGCTAGTTTCGATGGTATCGTGTTTGGCTCATTCCTGATTAACTTGACATTTATGTACCTGGGGTTGTTGAAATTTCACCAGACGCAAAATTAATTTAGTGATTTCTGTGTACGATCATGTTGGAACCCTCTTCCTGAAAAGTGCCTCGTAGGCGTTAATTACACATCTTACTTTATTTTCCAGGCTCATATCTACTCTTGATAGACTTTTTATGGAATTTACATAATTTGTACTTCTCTTTATGGTAGTATGGCACCTGTCATTAATTTGAGCTCAGTTATTTTCGCCATTTTGCAATTTTCTCTACTTGCCATTTTTCCTGCTTAAGGCCCCTGCCTGTTTGTTATTGTAATTTTTGTTTTGCTGCACATTACTTACTGTTTTGTCTGTGGGGGTGGTGCTTACTGCCCACTCATATATAAGTTTTTTGTTACTTATTTTTTGGTGTTGAGTAGTACATGGTTCTTGTTTGTGTGTCATTTTGGCCGTTATTGTTTTGTGGCTGATATTTGTGGAAGTTGTTCGTATTTTGAAATGTTGTGTTCTGTGGCACTTTTCTGTTGTTCTGTTTTGTGTTGTGAAATCTTGCTGGTATCTGTACATATTCTTTCACAATGATAACTGGTTGTTTTTGCCGCTCATAGTTATTATAGTTTACATATTTTGGATTCTGTGTGATGTATTGTCCATGTTGGTTTCTTTTATTAAAGGGATTTCATTTTGCAGCATGAGATTTGCTATCTCCCCTTTTAGCTCTATCATTTCTGCTCGGAGAGCATCTGTTTCGACATGACTTTGTTGGCCTGAGATTGTCTCATTGTACTGAAACAATTCTACTTCGACTCTTTGGATATTAGTAAGGAGGTTGTTAATTGGATCGTTCTTAAGCCATACTATCTTGTCTGAAATGGACGGGAGCAGAGAATGCCACATAATGCTTATGAATTCCAAGACAGTGACCATGGTGTTGTATTTCCTTGTATAAAACAATAAGTTTTATATGTGTGTTAGTGTACTTTCATGCAGTTTTGGTTTTGTAGTGTATAGAAGATTCCTTATGTATTCTTCTTTGGCAGGTGTCAAGAAAGTTTTTTTCAATTTAGCAATTGTGTCAGCCCATGTGGCTTGTCCCGTGTGGCTTTGTAAATAATTCTCTAGTGTGTGTTTGGCTGAGCCTATGAGATAAAATTTAAATCTGCGTAATTTCTCTGTGTCATCCCAATTATTATTTATGGCCATATGTTTGTACTGTTCCAAGAATTCCGACCATTTATAGCTACTTCGCCCGAAAATTTGTTCACTGTCGTAGGATATTGCACAATTACATTTATTGGTGGTATGTTTATCATATTGTGTTCTTGTGCTGGTATTGGTGATGCCAAAGGTGACTTCTGGTAAGTGTGTTCAGTTGTGAATTCGTGTACGTTTACATATTAGTGTTCAGTTGTGGTGTCAATTTTTACTTGTGTTAGATAATATGTGTCCTGTTTGTCAATGTTGTCATGTGAGGGTGGGGGTGTGGATTGTAAAATGCAGCTATGTGTTATTTTGCTAATGAGACTTAGAGTTAGCCGTGTTGAAGTAGTGTCAAATTTGTCTAGTATATCAGGGTTCTCTGGTTATAGTTTTTTCTGCCGATGCTATGAAATTTTGGATTTTTTCTGTACTGGATGTAGTTTGCTTTTGAAATTTCTTCTGCGATTCAGTTAGGTCAGTGGTGGCATGTGTCAATATGTTTCTGGCAGTTTTGGCAAGAGATTTGGTAATTTTTTCTGATATTTAACTTATTTGTCTATAGCATATGTAACATGTGTGTTGCAACTCTGAATCGCAAAGCAATCTTTTCTACTCTCTACTATTTCTACATATGCCACACTGTTGTGGAAATTTGCAAAAGCAAAAATTACAGGATGGTCCGAAGAGCATATCAGTGTTTTAAACATGCATTAATTTTTTTTAAGCAAGCTCAAATTCTTATTCTAAGGTATAAACTGGGCGAGTGTTCGGCCTGCCAGCTTTTCGCATTGCGGCAACTCTGGCTCACGTGCTCTGGTGCGGCCGCAAATAAAGTGATGACTGACACAACAATGCTGGCATGAATGAGTGCTTACTATTGCTTTGAACGTTTACTACTCCGGATACATTGACACGGTCTGCGCAAGGGAATTCAAACCCTGAAGGCAGGTGGACGGCGCTATATGTTTTTATGTTTGTCTCTATTTAAATTATCTTTAAGGGGAGGGTGGGAGAGCCAAATGCATCCACCATTTGCTGTGGCCTCTCATAAGGGGATCAGGTTACGCATTTACAAGGGGAATCAAGGTAGCTCAAGGATAAAGCACTCATATATCAAATACTACTTTTATTAATGACTACTCAAATACAAGTAACCTTAAAGTAGGCTCTTCAATCTCCATCAAGGAACCTTACAATACAATAACAATATGCAAGTCTACTTCACCATTTCACTTCAAAGGGGCGCTGATGGCCTTAATTAAGTTTGGATTAGCTTTATTTAATTGCGGCTAAACCGTGCTCATATGGATCTTATGCCGTCGCAAGTCCTGCGCTCTATCGTGCCTCGTGTCGCCCTACCAGGGATTCAATATTTACCCTTGGTTTCTCCGCAGCAGCACAGCTCTCTCGATGACGGGCTCTCGTCTGGCATCGATGGCGGACCACGGGCTGCGGTCCTCTCGTCTGGGCGTCTCACGGGCAGCACATCCGGCAGCAGCAAGCAAGATGGCACCCAGAACCTCCAGCACCCTGAGCTTATATACGACCTATCTGACATTGTGCTTGATCCCCAGGAATTTGTTATTTAAAACAGCGGCTCAGCCGGCCGAGGTTGCCCCACACCTTGCCTCACCGCGATGCTGGGCTACCCTTGCAGGAGCTGGTTTGATAAAATGATGGATTCCAAACAATTCAATTTAACCCCGACTACTTTGTTGCTAACTTACCACAACTTAGGAGCTTTTGGTGTCCTTTGTGCCTAATATGTTTTCCCGATATTGCAATGTCTTACTTTCCTTCGTGGTTACATCTGTTAATGCTCCTCTCTCTTTCCAAATGCTGGGACGAGATTGTACTTGACGACCAATATTGCCTAGACGAACTAATAAGAGATGAAACTGCCCGCAAGTTTTTTCTTGCTTGTGCGGACTTTAATTGGTCTTTTACTCCGTTTCAAAATGTAAACAGAGAATTTGTTGTATCATAATTTTTTATAATCTTATTATTAAAAAAAGTAATTTTTTGGACAAATACATAATTAAAATTTTAGACTGTCTTCCATTTTCGTGTTAGGCATTTAATTCTCACATAGTTACTGCTTTTCAACGCGAAGGTAGGTAAATATTATTATCCTCTCATACATGTGCCAGTAGTCTGTTTCTCTAAATGTATTAATCTCTGCCATGCTGCGCCACTGTACCCACAGAAAACTTAAGTGTTAAGTCCTCACTACAAACACCAGTCCTAGGCCAAAGAGTTTTAGTCCCTTCTAACTTTGATTAGCCAACGACATAAACACACACTGTCTTCCACAACTCCTACGGATATAGAGAGGAAAGAAACTATACTATTTGGAAAAAAAATTATCTTTTTAATATGTGCGATAGTTTCATAAAGCACATGTGCTTCCTAAGCCGTCATAAAGTGCCAATTTTGAAAAGATATCACACATATACATCTCATGATAATGTGTATTAAAATTATGGCATTATAAAAGATGTTCCTCTTATTACTGTAAAAAAAATGCTTGTAACATTGTACTCGTCAAGAACAGCAGAGCATATATTTTTTAGAGCTCTCCTGTACAAATAATACCCCAAAATGTGTTCGTCTATACATCATATATGCTGCTAAGCCACGGACAATCTACATTAACTACACTTCGAGATAAGAAACGATACATTCCACACAACAATGCAGATAAACATTGAAATCTCAAACAAAACTATTCCATTTTTTACTACCCAAAGTCGGTGATCGAGATTGGCATTCTGCATTGCTACGGATCATAAGGATACACTGCTTTCGATGAATTTCTGTCTTTCATTTCCGTTCTCCCGTAACTATTCCCTCCCACGTTCTCTATATGCCGCCTCTCAGAGTCAATCAGCCGTATCATTTTCAATCTCCTGGGTCCTGAAAAAGTCTGCACAATAAAAAAGAGCGCCTGTGGAGCCCGGGAGACTAACGGAAGCTGCGTCTCTCGGAGGGATCTGCGTGTCCGCAACTTCTGCCTGAGGAGTTACCTAGAGAAAATCAGCCCCAGTTCAGTTTGTTCTGGAGCACCTCTTGGGAAATCCGCTCGGCGGAGGAACTTCAGTCACACACGCATGCGTCAACATAGCACAAAAATTCCAAACTTTTAAGATGTCCCATGGAGAATAATCATATTCAATTCTTGCTGTTCCCCCAGAATACTTGTTTGACCGCCGCCAATTTCGACACTCGATAACATAGTATTATGTTTCTTACAAAACAATTATAATGATTAAGAAAGCTATTAAAGTTTCCATAAAACTATTTACTCTTTTGGTACTCATAATGTCTGACGGCCCCCATACTGAAATCATGAATATACATAAACGTATTAGACTGATATATCACCAGTTACAGTTCCCGCCAGCTGAGTTGGTGGGTACCGTGTGAGCGGAGTGCCTTATTACTATCGTGTAATGAAAGTAATATTTCCAGTTAGACTAGTGTTTTAATTTATAGGTACATGTACTAATTATTGGTGCCTTTGCTGGAATTCTTGGATTGATACTCTCCCCTCAGCAGCCACCTACCCGGCAACTAATGTGGCGGGCTGTAATGGTTATGGCGCCCCACTCTAAGCTGTGAATCATTTGTCAAGCCCATATAAAGACACAATGTAGCTGTATTTTAAACCACCGACCTCTATTTGGTACTGGATCCCGTTACCAATTGTGCCGAGTAGTGGCAGGTTATGCTTGTTTTTGTAATTTTAGTTTTCCCGGTACATTTCATGAATAAACATTTTATAATGGAAATGTTTTTAAGGAGAAAAAAATGTTTTTTCAGAATATTAATTTCGTGCAACACTACTCAGGGGTTAGACAATACCCTTATTGTGTATGACAACTTGCGTCTTTCCAAAGAAGTACATCCCTGTTTCACGTGATTAAAATTAGCCCCGAGACGGTTGTCTCAGCATTGTGAGTAGACAAATCCCAAGCCGAGATTGGAATGCCCCCCCCCCCCCCGCCGGCGCAACAGCGGAAAGTAGTACATAATTATACCACTCTCTTTGATGATATTTATAAAAAAAAAAAGGTTTAAACACAAAAAATACTACTTTGTGCAGGAATTGTTTATAATTCAGAGACTCGCAAATATTTGTTAATTATATTACATATTTTGTATTCATAATACTTGGCTTGAGTATGCCAGCAGTTCTTATCAGACAATTTGGTATCATTTTGCTGTTTGTTGCTTGGTCATCAGATTACTCTGTGAGTAACATAGCAGTCATTTTTTAAAACCGTTATGATTAAAATTAAATAATACAATAATTTAAACCCAATACAATTTAAATTTGTCTTCAGAATAGGGTATATCAGTGGAAATCAGCACAAAATTTTAATGATTTTGATTTCCACATACCTACTAAACTATACGACAGTGTTTCATGGATTGTTAGTATACACGCTAGTTTATTCATGTATGAACTTCAAGAAGAATTTTAATTGTATTCATGAGTAAATTTTTTCGGATCAGTCTATTATCCAATAAAAATTAATCAATCAGGCCATTTTCTCTTAAAGGTTTAGAATAACTGAATTGAAGGAATATTGTTTGTAACAAACTCGTGGCTGCGTCAGTCAGCTCGTTACACCGTGCAGTAAGCGTAGGACACAATACCTTGATCATGAGCCAGCTGGTGTTCCGGGATAAACTATGCGTATTTTAAGTACCGTAGTTTATATTAGATATCGGAAGTTTTACTTATTAAGGTTGTAATCTTACGTTAAGAATATGCCTAGTATTTTTAAGTTAGCGTGCCTATAAAATGTTTTAGATTTTATAAATGATCACAGATCTACAAATCGTTTCATTGCAATTTTTTTTTTCAATTTGCAGTGTTAATGCGCGTTAAACATATAGTTTTACTTGCTGGTTTAATTTTAAAGACATTTCACTCTAAAGTGAGTAATACTCTTGAAAGCCCTGCTAAGTTTTTACCTTTTAGCCTATTGGTTGCGTATATTTTCGCATATCACTATCAAAATAAACATTGCTATGTAACTTTCAACTGGTGTTTACCTCAGTTGCTCATATGTACACTGCATGCTCATTAAATAAACAACAAAAATTAGAAAATATTATAATAAACACTATACACGCGTACATGTTATTTTATATTATTTAATTTCTCTTTGTGAATATTGATTTATTTTATGGAATATTTTTCTTTTCAGAAATAAATTAATGTCTTTAACCCTTCCGAGGTCATAAGAAAATGTGTTTAGGTTTAAACTGTCAACAGCATAGTAAAAGCGTTAAAAATTATTCTTTCTCAGATTATAAAATACCCAAAGTCGTTTCGAAAGTTCACCTTTAAAACGATTTAATATCTTAAATGCTCACCAGTCATAAGGGTCATACTCTAAGGCAGTTACACTTAGATGTTTCGATGCACTTATTCCTTCATACAGAATGCAATGTGTTTTAAGTCACGTTTTAATGCTTTATTTACGATTAGAATTAACGAAAATAGTTATATTCACTCAGTATTCGTTGAGATTGTCGATATATTAAAAGACGTATCGCAATGCCCACTAAAAACTGCTACGATTTATTGCACATATACCTCAAAAATCAATATTTTAATTCTTAACTACGCACAACCAAATGGTGGGCGTTGCTATTAGGCTCTACATTACGAGTTACGAAAATAATTGTCATCAAACTCAATGGCTAAACCGAATTGATCTAAATTTCACGCCATATTTCAACGGCACTTTATATCACTCAATGCCAGTTTCGTGACAATTCGTTTAACCACATGCAGTTTTTAATGTACTCTACACTGACGTTTTCTTAGGTTTAGGCCTCCTACTTTGCTTACAGAACAATCTCTATTTGCTTATACAGTTTAAATTCCTACACTGTGATAAATGCGTCAGTTCACCAGAATTTAACAATAAAACAACTAGTTTAAGACAACGAATTTTATGAAACTGCATTCAAGCATTTAATGTACAATCTGTTAGTTGTGGAAGCTTGTACTTTCTTTTTAATATATCGACTCATTCAAATTGGACGGTTCAGCCAGATATTATAACCCTGTTTTAACGTATTACTAACACTAAAGTATTATTTCACGTGCAGTATAAAAACCTTTCATATCGTTATTGTTTAAAAACAAGTGACATACGTGCCGCTTTGTCAACTCGTAAATTGGCTTCTGAAGAACCGCGTGGATACTAAATAAGGCACATATATTGAAACTTTCAGAATCGTAACACATACCGGAAATATTACAAACACACTCATCCGAAGTTTCCTAAAGTTTATTTCCGGTTAAAAAATTATACCGATTTGAACTTCATGCAAGCAGCATATTTTCCAGGGTGGCATTATTATGTGTTATATCAAGGAATTCCGGAACAAGAAACTACACTGAAATGCAGTATAAGGCAATAACAAACACTGGCACTTACTCAGAACAGATATAAGCATGTTTTATTTACTACACGTTTATTAATACGTTGTTTTAGGAGTTATTATCTTCCATTTAAAATGTCGTTGGTTGTTAAACGATTTTTTGCTAACATTGTTGGAACGCAGGATCACAAAAATGTGAGGGGGGGGGGGGGGGGAAGACAATGAACAAGATATCGTGAAGGTTTAGCTTGCCAAATGACGATATGAAAGAGTTAGAAAAATTAATGTGTTACAATCATGCGAAATTTTGTTCTTATGTACATACGAAAAGATAAATTAGATTACAAGTAACAAAGATTTTGAACTTTACAATATTTGTAAGGCGTTAAATAATGGAACCATTACTCGTAGTTCACTGCCAACTTAACTGTAAGTACTGCAATCATTGCATTGCATCATTTGTACTGTAGTTACGAGTATAGATTTTTCAAAGGTATATATCGAAAGAGCTCACTTTATTGTGATCCTTCTGGACTTGGCCACATTGCGTGTTAAATGAAGTCTTTGTCTCCCGGCTCTTTGGAGTGGTACCAGCCGTTATAAGCTATTCACGGTAAAGCGAGCACTTTTGAAAGCCCTCTCATTTGGAATAATAGTCAATAAATATATTTTATTTTAGTCTTAAACGTTAACTTCCAAGTGGGGTGGAATGTACACACTGTGTTTATTACTTACATGGCCAAGTTTATTGGAAAAGGTGGTTAAAGAATCAAATGTAGCTGAAAGGAAAAAGTAACTTTAACACGAGCAGCCTATACTAGAATAGTAATAGTCCATTCACGACTGGAACAGACTTATGAATATCAACCTTTGAGAAAACATCCTAGCCATTAGCTGCATGCATAGCTAGTAAAAAAAAAAAGTGACGGGTGTGGGTACTGTACCCGCCTTCCGCCACTTTTACTACTAGCGATGCATGCAGCTAATCGCTAGGATGTTTTCTCAAAGGTTGATATTCATATGTCTGCTCCAGTCGTGAATGGACTATAGTGTTAACTATGGCCACGCCTGTGTGTAGATATTGTGCAAATCAGTTCTGTTTTTTTTTTTTTGTAAAGAGACTGCGTATGGCGTGCTAGACGACAAACCCCAGGCGGCAGTAGTAAATCGGCTGACACCCCCCTGATGAATCGTCCTGCCGCTCTAGGAGGGTCAGCGTGGTGGATGCATCATCGATCACGTCACGGGTGATGGAGGGAGGGGGGGGGGGGGGAGAAGGGGCAGGGAGGCTACCGGAGTCAAGTATCACGGGGAAAATTCTGGCATGTGGTTACAGCAAGCGGCGCATTCGCACGCTGTATTTCCCTCTTTGTAAAGTGGTGGGAACGTATGCCATCGACACTACGTTTCATTGTTTCAAATGAGATCTCGCCACTAACTGAATGATCCACACTCGTGTCGTGACGAGGCCGGATTAGTAACGCTCCGGCATGACTTCATTATGAGAAAAAAGTCGGTTTTTCCTGTAGTTAGTATTCCACTGTGTTCTCGTTATACGGGCGTTAAATTAAGACGAGGTTCCGTGTTGAAACCCCAGGTTATTCCTAGCCATACGTCCTTTCCTTGACCATTTTAAACTTTCATTGTTTTACGGTTTCAGGTGTGGAGAATAAGAAAATTCCGACGCGTGTTATACACAGCACTTGTATTTTTATCATAACCAACGAGGTGTAGGCTTCGGGTCCTGGAATAGTAATACCAACCATTAGAAAACTATAGACTGTTCACGTTTAAGTAAGAACTTTTGAGACCCTAGTAACTTTTCCCTTTCAACCATTTTTTAACCTTTAAGGGCCTTTTAATATCAATATTGCTATGTACGTAATAAACATAGTTTGTATATTCTACGGCACGTGGAAGTTAACATTTAAGACTAAAAAAAAAATATATTTAATGACTATAATTCCAAATGAGAGGACTTTCAAAAGTGCTCATTTTACCGTGAATAGCTTTTAGGCTCATATAACCTTCCAGGTGGTCAGGGCGAACGATATAAAAGTGTGACAGGCCTCCGCGCCGAGTAGTTGATGAGTGAATGAGGAGCTGAGTTCTGAGCGATAGAAGACGAGCAGCGATAGTGGTGACCAGCTGAAGGGAGATCTGCGACTGCGAGTATCAAGCAGTGAAGAGTGCGTTTGGCAGGCTAGACTATTGGACTAGATGCGTAAGCGAAAGACATTACAAATGATGGCATCAGATAGACTGAACACGTCTTAATAATGAGTATGATTTAATTGACTGTAACCAAACAAATACAATTAAGAAGGACGTCAATGAGATTTGAAACATATATTAAATATTGCGCTCACTGTTAAATAAAAAGAGTAATAGTGGAGACAGATGATTTTATGCTGTAAATAATAGCCGTGTGAATAAATTCGAAATCAAATGTAGTTCTTTTATTTTAATTAAGACCTCCATCCCTCACAAACTCAGATACGCACCTCAGGAGTCACATTTAACAATATAATGCACTCTAACTTGGCTGAAAACGGCTTTTTCAGACTGTTGTTTCTCAAAGTATACGAACCGAAACCATGTGAAACAAGAGTAGAGGAGTGCATTGAGCTTTGCTGCAGTGTCGCATACAATAAAATTATAAGCTCGTCACTGAAAGTCTCGTAGTTCTCACGATACGATAGGAACACTGCACATAAGTTCACTCTTTGCCCGTAGATGTGATATCGCTGTACATGCGCCGCTCCGGCCGGCATGGTCCGTAGCGCTTCCATCGATGTTTGCGCCCCCCCCCCCCCCGGCCCACACACACACACAAACACGCCCCTCACGTTGCCGGAAACCTTAATAATCAGTTACTCACAGGAAACACATTGGTCACTTGCCCTCGCAGTGTACATCACTGGCTGAGAATGACCTTCATGTGCGCTATTATAGACAATAGTATAGTCTATTCGCGGTTTCTTCAACATTTTTTAATAAAACCTTCGAGAAATGATCCCATGTATGCCGCGTTTGGTTACTTTCTAGACATGTCATGTATCAGAAGTGTTTTGTACCTCCGTTAACATAAAATTATCTCATTTTTTCGTTAAATTGAAGTTTGACGAATATTTTATATAATGTTTCATATAATGTTGTATAAAATGTTTCATTTTCAATAAATATGTATAAAACCGTGAGAAAACACGTGTGTTGGTAACGCCTAGTAAGAAATATTTCTCACGCAAAATATTATTACAACTGAGTGCGCACGAATTCGGTACGTTGTCCTTTCGTGTAATTTTCTAGGCTTAGTTAAAGCTTAGTTTGTACGAGGCGCAGGAATAATATTGAAGCAGAACTTTAGCAGGGCTTTATAAAAGTGTGAAGTAACAGTGAATTGATTACCTACCGGGTCGGAATGAGTTAATTTAAATGTTTTAGTAGTTTGATACCAAGTCTCCTACTAGCTTCAGAGCATAACGGGGCTCTTAATGGGCTGAGTAAAGTAAAATTCATTGTTGCGCTAATACAATGACCGTAAAATATTTTGACCACCTTACAGATTGTGTGGTGTTCTATCCTATCCTCTAATCCTTTGTGTGTGTGTGTATTTATAAGTCTTTCAGGTACCAGGATGTCCCTTCTAGCAACTTATACAGCTTTAAAATCGCTGGATAATATTATATTATATACGGTAATTCAAAACAACGCAAACAGCGCCTAGTATGTTGTGTGGGAGGGTAAACGGATAATTTTCAAAGAAGGAGTCCATGTTCGGAAAAGCATGGTTTTAGGGGAGGTTCCTTTGCCACCACAACATAAAAAAAGTTTGGTAGTAGCCACAAAATATTTTGTGAATATTGACCTCACTAAAATATTTTTTGGTGTGCACAAAATACTTTGAAGTCTCCACAAAAGTGTAGTAAAGTCAGCGAAACATATTTTGTAGTCAGCACAAAAGATTCGTAGATACAGCAGAAATTTTTGTACGTTAAATTAAATATTTTCGTAAGTTAGATATTAAGTGAATATTGACCTAACGAAAATATTTTGTAGCTACCACTAAATTATTTTTTTTCGGTGCACGGCCTCCATGCCTGGCTCCTCTCAACTATTTCCTTTGATGTACTAAGACTTTATCGCACGAATCTACCCAGCGACTGTATTACTGAGCACACTTCCACATGTGCGTCACTGCACCGCGGATGTAGGCTGTATGATCAAATTGAGGGTCAACAATTCGAACCCCTTTTGTAATTTACTGCACGATGTGATGTTCTTGTTGGATTGATGGAAGTTTTGTGACACAAAGCGGAAAGTACACCCATCACCATTATCAGAAGCGTTGTCAAGTTCTGACGTCCCACTGCGTCCAAGCCATGTTTTTTTCCGCATATGGATTCCTTCTTGAAAAATCGATCGGTTTGTCGTCACGCACAAGATGCTAGACGTTGTCGGTGATGTTTTGTATCATCTGGTGTTCTCCGCCTAACTTCTTGTAGTCGAACAAAACGTACAACCTGAGTATTGTTACTGTGACTTGCTCTGAATACCAGAATTCGTTCGTTCACAGATTAAAATTCTTCCAGGTGCATTAGGCCTGTTGATTTTACGAAATATTTTGACTACGTGAATATGAGAGTAAATTATACCAAATGCTGTTACTTTTAGGCGGACAATACGAAACCTTCGTACGCTGGCGCGTACTGATATTAAAATCGAATATAGATTGTTCGTAAAGTTCGTAAAGGAGCCATGATAGAGTAGTGGTTAGACTACTCGCCTCCCACCTAGGCGAACTGGGTTAGATTCCCGGCTGGGTTTCTACCGGATTTTCGCATGTGGGATTCGTGCCGGACGACGCCACTGGCCAGGGCGTTTTCTCGGGGATCTCCAGTCCCTCCCCCCCTTGCGCGTGCATTCCGGCACTGCTTCATACTCACCTCACTTCAACCTCATCAGCTCTCAAGACCTCGATCTTAAGAGCTGCTCAAATCTCTCCATTTAACTCAAGGAAAATAGTGGATCTATATGTAAGTACGTTGATTTTAGACTTTATATATATTCTATATCTGCGAATGGGATTTCCAGCCCTGAAATATCGTGTGTTGAAATAATACGCAAACTGCTACGTATCCAGAACAAATGGTATAACTTCCTCCTGTTGTCATATCAAGTTCGTACCTCCAGTTATATGAAAACTAACTGTTTAAGTAATGCCTGCGGCAGCCAAAATACCTAGAGACTATATAGATTTCAGTGATTATTATCACTCAGGTTGTTGTATATATTTCACGCCTTCATTAAATAAGCATTAAATTTATCATACCTTGGCTGATTAATTTAAATCCATGGTGAACACCACAAATGTATCCTACATAAAAGTCGCCTAGTCGCCCTAAAAAATAATAACGTTTATTGCAATTGCATATGTATTAAATAGTAATGGGCAATTAATAAAGTAATTTTCTTTAAAATATTATCTTAAGACATGTGATTTCTCATAGATCTTCTCACCCATTTATAGGTAAACTAACTTGATGCTTATTTTAATGTTTATATATGTATATATATAATGTTTATAAATATATATTTAGTTTAATTTCACGTTTATGTGGGCCTTTGTTTTATAAAACCTCACATTGAACTATGAAAGGATTTTTGCCTATCATATCTAAGCTCTCTATGTTTAGTTTCTTTGTTAAATTTTTGTTATATATTTATAGTTTTAGATTTCTACTGCAAGGAAACGAAGGTAGTGAGATCTTGAATCAATTGCGAAATCCATAGACGCAGTAAAAAATAGAGACATGGGGTACGTTAAGGCTTCGGAAGCCTTTAAATACCGAGATCTACATTGCAAAATTACGTGAACAACAAGGGGAAAGACGTCGAAATGCCACTGTCTACTCCTTTGGGAAGGAAGAGTGCTTCAAGGGACCATCTTGAAGATTAGTTTTCTTATTACTGCAAATAAATGGACAGGCGTCACCATGGGCTTAGAAGACGAGATGTTAGGGTAATTGCTTACCAACATGCAGTGAAAAACAATGCGTATCATCCATTCACTGCTGATAAAGGATGGCTGTTAAAAAGTGGCTGAAAAATGTCCTCCGCTAGTATCTAGAGTTAGCAGTGAGAACGCCTCGTGCTTTTTCATTAGCTACAGTAAAAAATCTCACGAGAGAGAACATTTGCCTGTTTTATACCCAAATTTCGAATCAGAACTTCAGCTGATAAACCAAGAGCCTTCTAAAATTTATGAAGTCTACGAAACTGGTGTGGCAGTGTTTAAGGGCACATGCTCCAAAATTATCAGCCCCAAAGGAAAGAAAGAATTTTTTTAAAATTTCTTCTTCAGAGCGAGGATCGCTCATTACAATAGTTTACCTATACTAGTTTTTCCCTGAACCAATATGAAAGCAGAACTTCTCAATTGTACACCACCTGGCACTATAGCGGATATCAGCACATCTGGTTGGATACATCACATCTTCACCGAATGGATGCGGCATTTTATTAAAGTATTCAAGCCAACTTTTGATGATCCTGTATGTCAGATTCTTGATGGCCATTATTCCCATATAAGACATTTAGACGTAATAGAAGTAGCAAGGCAGGATGGGCTGATAATTATTTGCTTATCACCGTATTCTACACATACCCTAAGCTCCAACCTTTGGATATTGCTTTCATGAATCCACTTAAGAAATGTTATTCTGCAGAAATGGATGCTCATCCTTAGGAGCAGTGAAAAAATAAAACTTTAATTATAATGACCAAGTGCTCTATATTAATGGTCGGTGGCATATTTTATCTATTCCCTTATAAGTTGTTCCTTTTTCCGGAATGAAAAGTACCCTTTGTGTAAATCTAGATTATAATCTACCCTGTAACAAATTTCATCCAAATCCGTAGAGCCGGTACGACGTGATTGTGTAACAAACAAACATATAACATTTCGCATTTATAATATTATCAAGATGCCATAAATAAAAAGGCACGACTGTTGTTAACTTTTATAGAGTAGACATTTATATTCTCAGAATTTTTACCGCATTTACTGAGACACAAGTATGCGCGCAAACACTGATTTTACAGACAATATTTTGCTATCTGAGTACATGTAAGTATACTCGAATGTGGGTGTTGTGTCTGCAATACTTCGAGCTGAGAACTAAAATGAAGTTAGACAGTTGTCTGGCTCGCTGGGTGCGCTGTATTCAGTTTTGAGTACAAAACATTCCTCTCACTTCTCACTCAGGTGAAAAATACACCTTAAATACGGACAGATTGTATTCATTTATTAGAAAATAGATTCCTGTGTATTTAAATGGAAGTTGAAGAAAAAATTATTTTAAATTTTGATTTTCTATTACCTGATGTGTGATTGGCGATCTTTCTTCTAGCATATATATTTTTCTTTGGTAATTTTACAATATGGGGGGAGAGATAGGTATCATTGTGGTATTATAAGTGTTTGAGTCATAAAATGTGTTGATCATTAATTTTTAAAAAAATTTTCTTTGACGAAGTATTGTATATCATTCCGATACCTGAATTACTATAATATAACTGAAGAACCTTTATTTTTTTATCCTGTGGAGTAAACCTGAATGACTAGAGAAGCCCCATAAGTACAAGAAATAAAACGCTTACTGTATCTAAAATATAATTAAATCATGTTCCATGCCGTAACAAAATTACAATTTCAAAAATTAATTTCAAACATAAGCAATGATAAAAAAATCTATAAATCCAAGATTGCATCCAACTCTCCCCTTTACTTGAGAAAAGTATTTTTTTGCACGTACTTTTATCCTGGCGAGAGAAATTTAATATAGATCCTCGGCGGATGTGGTAACCATTTAATAATTTAAAATGTAGCTTCTTTTTTACCCCTCCCTTCCCACTTACTCTCCCCTTAGCGCACGCACTCCAATTATTAATCGGAATAAAGCGGGGATTTAATAAGCAACATAAATATTACAGTAAACTGGACGATATCCACTATTTGAAGATTTGTGCGTGGACTCGGATTTCACTGGCTCGCTGTTGACAGCGCAGGTAGGCGAGTTTCTCGCCAGCGCGTCCAGCCGCTACACCCCGTTCCCCGTGCAAAAGGGGGGGGGGGGAGGTAAGTGGCCGGTGGACGATAAACGTAACCATAACAGTTGGTTTTAAGTGGAGAGCAGTCGAGGTACTACGCGCGCGGCATGGAGCATGCCGTGTGAAGTCGAGAGGAAGTCGTCGACCCCGCGGCAGTAGTTGACACAGTGGCTGCAGATACAAGTGCAGGCCACTCCGCCAGTGTCCATTATGTTCATGGGCACGAGGGAGTGGAGCCTGTGTCCGTCTCCCTGGGCGACTCCGCGCTAATTGCCTGTGACTGTCCTCTGGGTCCCAGTAATTCCCTCCCCACTATCGACGCAGGTTAAATTGCTGCTGATGGTCCCTCCTCGGCGAATCTCCGCTCTTGATCCCGCTAGGCGATAATGATACAACAGTCGGCGTGGAACTGCAGAGCTCCGACTCTGGTAGCACACAATCGCCTTCTCTTATTATTTTTGTCTCTCTCAATGTCGTAAATGGGCCAACTGATTCTGGTCTAAGTGCCTTCACTGTTCAAATTGATTCATTGCAGTAGGTTAAGCACATAAGTTTTCAGAGCTTATGACTTATCTTATCGGGGCCGAGGTGGTGTGGTGGTTAGACTACTCGCCTCGCACATATGCAAACCTGGCTCGGTCCCCGGTGGGGTCGCTTCTTGATTTTCGTATGTGGGAATCGTGCCTGATGATCCCGCTGGTCGGCGGGTTTTCTTGGAGATCTCACGTTTCCCCCGCCCTTCCATTCCCGCGCTGCTCCATACTCACCTCGCTTCACCCTCATCGGCTCTCAAGACCTCGAAGTTAGGTGCCGCCCAAATCTCTCCACTCCACTTAATCTTATCCACAAGAGAGGAAAACGTCCTTGAAAGTTGAGAGATGTGTTTTCGTCGTATTTGTAGAGTTACTAGTTATATTTCTTCTGTTTGTATTTGGGTACATGGAATATAATTTCTACAAGGAAAGCGAAGGGAGGGTTTAAATGTGTGGAAATGAGCACTTGGTCTCGACGTAACGCGGGTGCTGTTTCGTTCAGCAGGAATTCAGAAATACCGTCGCTCCTGGTTAGCCACTCGTGCCAAAAACCGAGAAGCAGAAACTTCAGCAATTTAGTTTTATGGGCTGCTCCACCCACACGTTCGAGTGTCTACAGTCGACAGAAAGTCATTCTTGCGTTACGGCACTTTATAGGCTGTTCACGGTAAAGTGAGCACTTTTGCGGACCTACTTTCTATTTTCTTTCACCCATTCTACATCCTTTATCCACTTTTTAAAATAAATATTACCATGTAAGTAGTTTTATTGACTATTATTCCCAATGAGAGGGCTCCCAAAAGTACACACTTTACTGTGAACAGCCTATAGCAGTCACAGTTTTATAGTATCTCCACACATTTCCGCATGAAATATTTTCAGTAACCCTTACACATTAAACTTATTAGTCTATTGAAACAAAAGTAATATTTTTGGCTGCCGAGTCCCAAAGTTTCGTCATTATGAGCCTACATTTCAGCTAACTAAATGTTAAAGTTACTGCGGGCTTTTTGCTATCTTATATTACATTACTGAGCATTTTTAAAAATAAACAGTAAAGTGGCAATGTTTCGTATGTATCACTCTATACAATTTTACGCACGGCTAATCAAACTATCTTACTGGAGCTTTCGTGAACTTCAACGATTTTGTATATCGCGATACCATTCAGAATTTTTATATTATTATGGTACTTGATACAACACCGCAGTATCCTCTACATTTACTAGCAATAACCGCATTAAGGATATATCTTTATTTTACACTAGTGAAAATTTCAAACTTTTTTTAATAAGTTGTAACAATCTGGACCGTTTTGATGAAAATTTTTATAAAAAAAGTTATTACAATACCTGACGTCATCACATGTACAGTTACCACAATTCGACCTATCGATTGCGTGTGAATATGTATATACTATGAGCTAAGTTGAATATAGAAGCTATGTTGAAAAGAAACTTAAACTTGTTTTAATTAAAGGGTAAAAAAGATAAAACTCGAGCTATTTTCATAACAATTATATTTTTTTAATGTAACAAAAAATAAATTTATCGTAATGCCATTGAATGTACAATATTTTTGGTTAAAATTTTAATTAAGTAACAGGACTGAAAGGAATATATTGTACCAAATTTTAGATAAATAATGTATAATTTTATTTCTTTTTTTTATATTTAATATTTCCGATAAGTAACAATTTAAAATAAAAACAATATTTAAAATTTGTTATGAAATCAATTAACTACACAAATAAATTTGTAGGTTAGGATGAGTGTTAATCAACGCACGCGTAAATTTGATAGGAATTTATGTAAAATACTCACTTCAATACCGCACCGAATTTGCACAATGTATAGTTTTTATCTACACTTCAAAACCCTTCACACACTAATTACATCTGAATGTAATATTTCAATTAGCACGCGATTTGTTTTAACACAATAACAACACAAAGTTACGAAATTCTCCTGAATCTGATCGCAGCGCCACTATCGGGACAAACTGGAAGTAAAATGAAATATTTTTGGATATTCGACACCGCGATCGCAGCGCTGTCTGCCGGATACAATGTAAAACATTCCAAGATCAACAATAACTTATAAATAAAAAATTTATAAAAAAAAACATTTTGTAGTGGACCGAATTGTGAATCTAAACCATTCTCGAATCCACTTGAACACACAAAAATTTTCATCAAAATCGGTCCAGCCGTTTAGGAGGAGTTCAGTGACATACACACGCACAGAAGAATTATATATATATATAAAGATATCCGCAGTATCGTGGTTACAAATTCAACTATTCACGTATAAAAATGTCACGTTAGATTTTCTCGTAAAATATATTTTGTATTATTTTGTGTATTGAAAGTATGTTTCTTAAAAGCAAAAATTGCAGTAGTAACAGACGTCGATAAATATATTGCAACTTCAATAAGGTTTTTATAATATAACGTATTTTTCTTGACTAGATGTAATTATGAATAAAGTACTGAATTTATGACTCATTTTTATAGTAAATGTTGTAATTAAATTACCTAAACATTGGCAAAATATTTTCTAAATACAGGACAATTAACACACTAACTTCTGCTTCAGTCATGCTTTTGTTTTGCATCACCACTTACCTTTGAACTCCACACTTGGTGTTTGAATATTATTTTTACACTTCGATTCAAAAGTGATTTTTACTGATGCATTTACTTTATTGTGTGCAGCTTTGGAAGTAATGATCAAAAAATCACCTTTGGTCTCTCATAATGGTTATTGCCTTAAGATTAAAGTATTAAATAAAATAAAAATAAGTAAAATTTTCAGTAATTACGAGTTTGTATTACACATCCAGTTATCGAATAACCTCTAGCTACCTGTCGGTTACAGTACGCTAACTGTCGAAGTATGGGATTGGAAGTTCGACAACATGTGCATGAATGCCAGTCGGTCGGCATTATTCTGAAGCAGTTCGCTATTTACGTGTGTCAAGATGTTAGCGCTTGACGACGGAAAACATTCGCACCGCAGTTTCCCTTTGTAAGGCACGAACTGCGATTGTAATTCAGGAACACGCGAGCAATTTCTACCTTAACGTGCGAGCAGCTCAAACAAACTGAACTTGACGGATTCCAGTCACGTGCTGGACCGTGTTTGCCGCTTACATCCGCTCCACACAGCGCAGCGCGATACTCGCAAACAGAAGCCAGTGAACGGGAGAGTTCAGGAAGACTGCACAAGACGTAACAATGGACATGCGGTGAGAGAATTCAGGTGGATAATACTGATTAGCTATAACCTATTCTTGGTTTCTTCAAACCTTTTGAATCAAACTTTTAAAAACTCGCCCCATAAATTACGAGTTTAGTTGTTTCCTACACTGAAAAAAAAAAAAAAAGTGTAATTTTACACTAAATGTATGTGGCAGCAGTGTCTCCACTGACATCGTTGTAATTTTACACATATAATTGTCAGTGCTTTTTTTTATACTGCACGTCCATGTAAATTTAGCTTACACATGAGTAAAATAACACAAACTTTGGACAACTAACTTTAGATAGAACAGAGTAAAATTATTATTACTATGTAGCAGAAAGTAAACTGCAACATTTGTGTATTTTCGCTCCACGGGAAGTAAATTTATACAGATATCGCAATTGTAATTTCACCTCTGTGTATGTGTATTTTCTCATAAACAAAAAGTAAAATCGCAGATTCCCTGTAATAGTAATCACGCCATTTCTGTACATTGTTCAGTGTTTACTAAGCAATTATACCGTCACAAAATTTCCTTTCACAACTGCGTCATGTATATTCACATACTTTGTATGTGCATTTTTATGATTTTCATGTTATTTTACTCTGTTTTATACCTTGGTAGTTTATCAGAGTTATAATAAGTTATCTCCAAAATGTGGGTAACAGTAGACTTTATATATAGAATACGTAGTTATATGGAAAAACCAGCATATTCCATCAGTGGGAGTTACAATTTCCTTTTTAACACACAAAAGGAGTTCAAAGTAGTTCTACACCCTTCCGCTAAATCGCATATTTTATATAAATACTTGTATCTGAATTGACAGGAACATTAGTGTAAATTTACAAGTACTATACTCGTTTCAGCAAATTACATATACAAATGTAAAATTATCGAAAATTTGTATGGGCAAATATACCCTCACAGATACTCCAGACTGTAATGCAAGTTTACGTACACGAACACAGTCACTGTATTAAGTAATTTCACGATTAAATAACCTAACTGCACGACCTATCCTTATGCACGAGCTTTTACCGCCTCACTTTCCTATCCTATGCAACTGCATGTGCACTTTCAAACTCTTCACTTGCCATCCAACTGCTCCACACCTAACCACCCCTTCCATCCTCCTCAGTCCGTCTCCAGCTCTCGAGCAGACAACACAGACAACACGTGTATAGGCTGTTCACGGCAAAGTGAGTACTTTTCAAGGCCCTTTCAACAGACATTACCCACTAATAAATGTATTTAATCGCAACCTTAGGTATTTACTTTTGATAGTAGTAAAATGTACACACTGTGTTTATTAGTCACAAGACAATTTTTATATCAAAAAGTGCCAGAAAGATAGAAATTAGCTGAAAGCAAAAAAATTAGCAGGGCCTTAAAAGTACTCACTTTACAGTGAATACCCTATACTTACCCTCATTGTTCATTGTGCAAATGTAAAAATAAAATGTAAGTACCCTCAACGGAGGTCGAACCCGATCACCGGTCGCTGCAAGTCAGTCTTGGCTGGCAACAACCCCATGACGTCCCGCCATAAACACCCCCTCAAATCTACACTCCCACACAGGGGCGACTGGGGGAGGGAGAAAAGTGCATCAGGAAGTGCATCTTCAAATGCAGACGCAACACCCGGCAGAGTTGAGCGGTATAGCGCTAGGTGCCGGGAGGGAGGCGGAGGGACCTAACGATCAATCAAGTCCAGGGGGGCTGGCGGGAGAATGCATCAATAGAAACTAGATCAAGGGGTGGAGGGCGGGTGTGGAGGCGGGCAGCCGCACAACTCCCTGGGGTTAGCCGTCGCCATAAACCTTCTCCAGGGTGGCGAATGTCGGAGGGGGAAGGAAAAGTGCATCTGACCCTTATGTAAAGAGTCAATAAGGGTCAAAGTGGTCCAGTACCCGCCCGCACCATATGGTGGTGGGGTGGGGTTGAGAGGGTGGTAGTGGGGTCACACAACACCTCCCTGGGAAGGGAGTGTAGCAATCACCAGCCAGCGCTTTCAAGTCCCCGAGGAGGCGTGGTTATAGGCGGGGGAAGGAAAAGTGCATCTCGCCCTTATGTAAGGAGTCAATAAGGGTCAAAGTGATCTCGGACATACCCGGTGGCTCTACTGCCTTCTGAGCATTTGCGACATATTATAATTCAGTAATGTTTTCATTTCATATTATCCTTAGTGATTAGGATATGCAATTCTACGGCGTTATGTCATATGAGTTCAAGTTACATTTAAACAAGTTGGTTCGTTTCTGACCTCGATATTGCAGTATTTTTAAAAAGAATGTCGTGTAACCATAATTACTGTTAACACTCTACCAATGTTGGCAAAATATCAACAAACTAATCATATTTAAATAATGTTATTTAGTGTAAATTAATATCAGAAATCACGATATATTCTAAAAACTGCCTGTAAGAGATATTATTTTCTGAAAGTATTCATGAACACTTCACTGATTTGAGCAGGAAAGAGAATTATTTTGGAATCAGGCAGATGTAAAAAAAAAAAAAAAAAAGATAAAATAATTACTTTTCAGTAACAGGCTGACTGTAGGCATAAAAAACTTAACTCTATTAGAAAAGGGGCGACGGTGGTGTAGTGGCTAGATCACTCACCTTCCACCGAGGTAAACCGGGCTCGATTCGCGGCAGGGCCACTCGCGTATTTTCTCACGTGTGAATCGTGCCAGACCCATTTCCCCGCCCTTGCACTGCGGCACAGCTCCATACTCGCCTCAATCACCCTCCTCTGCTCTCTAGATCTCAATGGTAAGAGCACCCAAGTCTCGCCACGCGAAAAAGAATGAAAAACAAGCTAATACAATGTCGTAGCTTTTTATTTTTATATAACCTTTTCAGCTCTAGCTGCTGTTCTATAACTCTTTTCTCTCCTACTATAAACTCGAATCTTAACACATTCATACAATCATGATAACGAAATGCAGCATATTTCACAGACGAGATGTTTTTCTTCCCACTTGCAGTGTCACATCAAATGTGTATGATAATTAATACAGTACCACGATACACAACGATATAACCTTTCGAAGAGCAATCAATGCATGGCCGACATATTTAAGTGAGTGTGACGTCGAGTTCGGGGAATGTGCAATAAACAAGGAATTTCTGCCACAGGACTGACGCACCGATATTCATGCCGAGATATTACACCATGACTCAGATGCGGTCTGAGGGACCCGAAAAACTTTTTTTGTACAATAATTTTATTTTAATTATCATAATTAAAACCAATCAATAATGTTTGTTACGTTATATATATTGACCTTTTTTACATGTTATGTGAATACATTACATAAAACATAAAACAATAAAAAAAAACACTATTTTCATTAATGAAAAACAAGTCATTTCCCAATACTTTGAGAAAAATTATTCAACACGTAAACAAGAGGTAGTTACTGTAAAAAATGAATCAACCGTAACTTGAAATGTAATTTCTGTTAAAATTACATAAATAACAGTATCTTGATTGAATTAGTTTCAGCTGTGTTCACGTGTTCACATTTCTTGCAAAATGGAACAACATGATCAGTACAAGTGTGACTCTTGCAATGCACGCACTGTACGTTTGTCTTGCTGTCCTTTGATCTTGGCCACACACTGCACCATGAGCGTTTAATTAGTTAGGTAGGAGGCTGATCATTGGTGTCATCACTCGTTCCAGGTTTCAATTTAGCCTGCAGCTCCCTTCTAAGATGAGGAATTTAGTCTCTTTCGACAGAGCATTTCTTAGCGAGTTCAAGCCTTAGAACTTTCAAATAAGTTCTCCTATTCATCTCTTAATATATATTGCTTTGATAAATTATTTGAGGATTTATTCCAGCAACATTCATAAGAGCAAAAGTAATGTCAGTGTCCACTGCCTACTGTTGTGAGACACGCCGTAAAGAGATGAAGTTGATATACCATGTCTACATGTAGTTAGTTATTATATCTGTTTTTTTTCTAGACGGTATACTCAGAAATTTTGCATCGTGATGCATTGTAGGTAATACTATTACTCCTTTCTATTTCTTTGTAACATGATACTAAGGGGATATCTTTTCAGAAACCAAAAAGACTCGAATCAATGGATTTTCCTTTTGTTTCTAAAAATTTCGGAGCTCTCTTGTGTTTGCGCGTCGTTCCAAGGATTGTAAGTTTGTGATTCTGCAGCAAACTCATTGCTAGTGGATATCTTGTAATGTCGGTAGTTACCTTCCATCCTGACCCTAAATTTGGTGCTACCATTCTAATTATAAGATACGCACTAGTAGTATCAGCAGAAAACCGTTAGCCTGGGGTCTACCAGACCCTACCTGAGTACTGCAGGGTTAAATATTTTCTGTTACATTATCAGGACTGCAGAGTTTAGCATTTTGCTTTCGGTGGTTCCCGCGAAACCTGTTCTTGTTAAAGCTCTTGTGTAACCTAACGTTCACACTTTCCTTTTGTTTGTAGTTTGTAAGTAACCAGATATACACGAATACCCTGATTGATCGATTAATCTGATTTCCTTTCAAAGCAAAATTTTTCTGGACATGCTCCACAATAGGCTTGATTATTTTGAAGACAATCATGACTATCTTCAAAGCAGTAATCATAAAAAGACGAAAATTACAAAACCTAAACTTACAAGTCGAGTATTTTACTGATATAATCACATATTTCTTGTCAAACTTAGGGACTTAACCTAAGTTTATCGTTAGTATTTTATTACTTTTTACAAACTTTTATCGAACTTAGATGTCCGTTAGGATTTGTGTGTACGGTGTATATCCGACGATTACAGTTTGTTTTGTTTAAAACTTTACGCAAAAACGGTTGGGGACGGGGGAACGGGCTTAGGAGGGATTTAAAGTACCCGTTGTGGAAAGGGGCGAGTAAGGGTAGCCGACCCCCTCTCCTCTTCCGTGGGAGGGGTTTGTGCCCACAATTAGTTCGTGTTTACGCGAAAATGGTGAGGAGGGTAGGAATGGGCAAAGGAGGATCGATAGTTGCCCTTCGGAAAAGGAACGAGTTAGGTTAGCCGACCCCCCTTCCCAATTTCCGGGGGAGGGGTACCTGCTAACAAAATTAAGGTTCGTGGTAACGCTAAACTCCTCCCCCTCCCCCACTTCCGGGGTGTGGAGTTTTTGCGCCCAACAATAATGTTCGTGTTTACGCGGAAACGGTGATAAGGGTGTTACAGAGACAAAAGGTTTAGTTTAAGGAAAATGTGTATTAAATATTAAAGTAAGAAATGCAATTTTATTAGGTTTATATGTTACAGCCACAAAAAATGAACTTTTATAAAAATTGTTAAAATATTATGAAGATAATTCAAATGATCCATAGACGAGTGACTTGTGAAATATATAACATGTAAATACATAAAACTTACAAACATTATGACATAGAGGTAGTAGTAGTAATAAAAATAAATGCATTTAATAAATGTAACAGAATGTATTTACTGATACTTTTTTAGTCTTTTAAGTATCTTTTTTTTTTTGCATCACTGTTCGTCAAGTTGCAGTCTGAAGTGTGGAAAGGACCATCAGTGTTTAACTGTACATTTTTAATCCTTGTAGTCTCATTAATTATTTTTATTATCATTATATAGGCAGCCTATTTATTCCGTTTATAGACTCGTCCGTCATCAGGATCGTAAGCGATACCGTTGACGGACGAGTCTGTAAATGTATAGTGTACACTTATAATAATAAACAAATTGGTGAGACTAAAAAGTAAATTAACTGTCATAAACCTTTTTTAAACCACTCTTTTACTTAAAAATGCACTAAAAAGAGAAAAATTGTGATAGTAGTAGTTAAATAATGTGTAGAAATTTTAAGACGTGGACGAACAGCCATAATAAACTTTACTACAAATGAATATTTTTGTATATATAAATTGTTAATGTATAAAAGCTTGACGAAACATAGAACGTATGCCTCATTAGCGTAAGCGTAGTAAGAACATATATTGCGTAAGGCTCTTAACTATTAACAATATCAAACGTAAACCTTATTTGCATCAGCGTAGTAAGCAAATATCGTGCCTAAGGCTTTTAACTATTCGAAATATAGAACGTATACGTCATTTGCGTAAGTGTAGTAACCACATATCTTGCGTAAGGCTCTTAACTATTAGCAATAAATAACATATACCTTATTTGCGTAACCGTAGTATACGCATATCTTGCATAAGTCTCTTAACTATTGGAGCCAAACTTTTATATAGTAAATATAAATTGATACAAAATGTTAATTTCTAGTAAAGTTTATTACGGCTGTTCGTTCACGTCTTATAATTTACACAAATTCTGTAACTACTGATATAATTATTTTTCTCTTTTTATTGCATTTAAAATCCTGATTCTACGTTTTCTATGATGACATAATCCATATCTACAATTGTCATATCCATAATTTTGTAGCGATAGGGTCTGAAGTAAAATAAACAAACAATGTATTAAAAATGCTACAGATTGGTAACGTATGAAAATTAATCCTAACTAACTCACAGCTGCAGGCAAATCGCAATTAACAGGTATGTACTTTGCAGGGAAAAGTTAAATGTTTTTAAGTGGCGAAAAAAATTTCTCATGGTTTTTCTGGGAATGAGTTTTCCTGTTCATGGATGTGTTTATTTCTGTTTCTGGTATTAACGTATATATGCACGACATTATTTAGACGACTCCCGACGAAAACATTTTATTCTTTATGTAAATTATCGTTACCATATGGCTGATGTATTTACAGATATTCCTTTTCAATTAGAAATACAAAACCAATTACAAAATTGCCGAATTCGTATTGCGAATGAGGTGTTTTATTTTTTTTTGTATATAAGAATAGTTTAAGTCACCTCTCTTAATTTGCTTATTAAAAATTGTGTACACTATAGTAGCAAAATAAATTAAAACTAGTAATCAGAACAATGTATTTTAGTGTCATTGTATTCACAGTGAAAATAATATAGAAGTCTATAAAAGTTAACTTTACAAAATGAAAAGTATAAGACGTAAAAATATATTTATGAAATTAATTTTACTGCCGAATTTCAACGAACAAAAGTCGTACGATCGGATCGCGTATTAATATACTGGGCTAACCAACGCTTAATTTAATCTACCTTGGAAGCTAATATTTCAAAAACTGCCACTATGCCACCTATTTTTAATAACTAAGTTATTTCTTGTTCTGAGAATTTCTGAATTATTCACTGTTTTTGAAATTAGAAATTTCATCAATACCAATAGCTTCTATTTGTTGCAGAATAGTTTTATATTTTATCGCCCAGTTTTTGCATAAGCTAAGTTAAAATAACCATCCCAATGCACACAAGTCAATAGATATACTTGCGCAGTGCTACCATGGTTGTGAAAATCGATTTTCCGTCTCGGTAGGGATAGTTATTACCAAGATTGCAAGCGAAATACTATCCATTACTTGCAGCCAGTGGGCATACGCTTCTACGCAGTGTTTCTTACTTAAACGCAGCTCATTTTACGCCCTTGTTTCGAAAACATAAATAAATAAAATTTTTTGTGGAACTCAATAGCTCCGGGGGTCATGTATAAGGCGTGGGCTGTAGAGAATGGAGAAAATTGAAAACTCGAACATGCCCGAGTACACGTTGTTCCGTAACGACCAAATGCTTTGAACGCTGTTAGTTGTAATGCGATATTTTTAATATGGTTTGAACGCTTTCGCGGCTCTTGTCTGCATGATATCCACTTCCGGCTTCCAGCCACGTTAATGCCGATGTCGCTCCGCACGTTTCGGCACACATTACAATTGCCATCTCCAAGGCAAACACTCCTGGTATAGTCTGTTCGCAGTACAATGACACTTTTTAAAATCGTAACTTCAAAAATTCATAAGGTGATTTTTTTTGTTTGTTTCCTGAATACTTTGGGTATCAAAGCGTTTTATACGTAAATTAACATCAAAGTTAATTATGTTTTTAAATTAAGATTTACATCAATTTTAACTATAAAGTTTTATACTTCATTTATGATTAATATGGATAAAAACAGATGGGAAGTATGTGTTTTGGTAATGTTTATTAAGAAATAGTTCTCAGGCAAAATATCCACAAACTGAGTGCGCACTAATGTAATCCGTTTACCCCTTGGTGTAATATTCGAGAATTAGTTAAGTTTTGTTTGCACGAGGCGGAAGAATATCCGGAAAGTGGAACTTAAGCAGGGCTGTAGAAAAGTTGGAAGTAACCGCGACTGTACCGTATCTCGAGGTTGGCAACTGCGATGTGTACCACGGCGTAGTAGGGAGTGGCATTTTCGTTAACGCGACTGAAGCCCAGAAGCCGAGGTACTTCTTGCAAGCTTTCCTTTATATCGTTAACGGCGCAATCGACTGCTATGAAGCAAATTAAGCAGTTTTATAAACATAATTAAATTTGATGGTATTTTCTGCAGTTTTGTAATATCTGAAGGCTGGTCAGATATACTTTGTACTAATACAATCCAAAAAACGATTGTTGTATTAAAATCCGCTCCCCCCCCCCCCCAAAAAAAAAAAAACTCAATTTTAATAAGTGTTGAATGCGATTAAAATTACAATAGGGAATTGGTTTTTAGATAATGTTGGGTTTTTCCTTTGAATTTAGTTACAGAGCTGTAATCATGAGAACATATTCACATTGATAAACATATAATTCAAAGTGTTTAAATATGACTCACTTTAATGTAACCGTACCTTTTTGCCAACATTTTATCGAGAAGCATCTGTCACTGGCTACAATATTCCGTTGTTAATGACACAATTGAATATCTGAGTATTTACACTCGTTTTCATTATCCTGTAATCACATTTGACTGCACGTTATGTCTGTGAACTATGTTGTGCAGTTCATGTCTAGTCTATATACACACCTCGACAAATGTTTTGCTCCGCCTTAATTCGTTGCAAGTGACGAATATTCGCTGTGACGGGCGCATTAGGAAAAAATATTCGGCAAGCAATGCGTGGTACTCTGTAGATTGTGTGTATTTTTATCTCATGCTTTCTCTGAACCCGTGAGAAACCTAGCAACAAAGACATCCCGATGGAAAGATTTTTTGAGGTGTGTATTTGAATTAACAAAATCGTCATTTACAGCAACAGTTGATATTATTTTTAACTTCAAAGAAAATTCTTTGGCTCTTATTCGAATAATCATGTAAAGAAAACGCGACATCAGCACATACAAAAAGTCTACAAATGTATGAAATAAATTATGTAGAGTTTCATAATAAATAAAAAAAACTTATTACTTTGAAACAAATTCATTTTCTTGAATATTCCTGTAAGAAAATGTTGCTGAAAAGAAATTATTTAGATATGTAAATCCAATATTACACAGTATTATTACTTTGTCAATTTCAAACAATATTTTTGGTTTTTTTTTGTACTTTATTATCGCTGACTTTTCATGAAATTTAGCAATTTTTAAATCGTAAACCCGGGCTGTAACAACTACTGCTGCATATGACGGCTACCAAATACCAGATATCTCGTCAATAAGTTTAACCCCGTCAAAATATATGAAGTAGTTCATATTCTGTTCTTGATTTAATGATTTGCGGATTAGCGCTCTGCAAGACCTATATTTAGACCTTGATAAATGGCAATGGAGCCGCAGCGGAACGAAGACAGGAGTGTCCATGGAAGACCCTACCTGACGGCAGTGTCTGCCATATTTCCAAACAGTAAAATCTCCTGCTAAAAAAATTCCCGGCCGCTGGGTCCTGAGATCGAACCCTGTAGCCACCCCAGCGGTGAGGCTGATGTCTGTCAACTGAATCAACCGTTGATTCTGACTAATTAGTTTGTAAGCATAGTTAAGAGAACCATTTACCTGGAACTGTTTCCCACGTTTGAAGCAAAGTAACGCGGGGAAGATAAGGGCGACACTGCTATAGTCTAGCGGCAATGGAATACTTGCCGCGTACATACACGCACCGAATGTTCCATCGGTGCTACGCGCAAGTGTCTTATAGTCCATACATGGTTACTTCCAACTTTTCTGAATTCCTGCTAAAGTTCTACTTTCAGGATATTCCTCCGCCATATGCAAACAAAGTTTATATATGTCTACAAAATCACACCAACGCACTGTATTCGTGCGCACTCAGTTTGATGATATTTTGCACGAGAACTGTTTCTTACCAGGCATTACCTAAACATTATTTTCTACCTTCTTCTATCCATACTAATTATACGGAAAGTATTATAATTTATTGATTAAGTATAACCAAAAGTTCAGCATAGCCAAAAATAAAATACTTCTATTTTAACAGAAATCTAAAATGCTGGCGATATATGACAACAGAACACGCAGGCTTACATGGAGTGATTTTTCTAAGGTTTGATTAAAAAAGTGTGAAGTTACCGTGAATGGGCTATACCTGGCTCGCAGCGTCTTCGTTGTGTTGCGTGTATCTATGGGACTTTAAGCCGTGGCTCTATCATTTTATTGTAAAAAAAAATTAATGCAGTTCCCTCGAGTACTTTATTTAAGTATCTGATACAAATATTTTGAGATACAACACTTTGAAAAATTACCATTTAAATACGTGGGAGTGCCCTGGCACGGTATTTATATGCGCATGATGTCTTTAAAGTAATCAACAGGCCTCATCTGAAGCGTGCGTTCTTTTCGTACATCATAACATTGGGCGCAAGTGTGATAGTGTCATAAAACATAACTGGATTACATTTACTCTGCAACGCAGTTCATGTTCCGTGTAGGCTGGTCCTGTAGTTTGTGTTGTAGAATAATTACTACATTCGTTTTTTTTTTTACCGCTAAAGTGGCTGCAAATCGAATTAATTCATGTAGAGAAGTTGTTAGTTACTAAATGGCTTTGAACATGCATTCTTCTGTGAAATATAATTTAATATAACACAGGTTAGTCGGGAATATATTTGCAGAGAATTTTGGCACGCGGTCACTGCCTTCACAATGTATGCCTTGGTAACGGCATGTAAATTTTACTGCGGGAATACATTTGTGTGTGTTTCCCTACGGCACTGGAAAACGAGAAGCCGAAAGATTTCCGATAATTCACTTACCGGCTAGGAAGATGAAACGCGGTGGTCAATAGTTCAAAGCGGGTGTGAGCAAGGCAAGGTGTCGCCTCTTGGGAGGGGGGGGGGGAGAGAGAGAGGGAGAGGATTTCAGGGATTACAAGTACCTCGCTAGTGGTTGCTAGGAAATTCACTTCGCAAAGGCGGGATTCTGGAGTGAGGAGGACGCAATATCCCTTGAAACACACTTCGCGGGGATCATGAGCTAAAGCCCTCCCAGTGAAGCGAAGACGCGTCGAGGAAACTTTTATCCGAGAGCACAGGAAATGACAGAGATAATAGATGGAAAATCAAAAAACCCTGGTGGAGGAACACGAAATGACTCATTTTATTTTGGCAAATGACATATTGTAAACATCAAATAAGTTGTCTCAAAATCTTCTTGGCTTGATGAAAAAAGTGAGCAAGAGACCTACCAAGTCATCAGTGAGACTGAGAGTTATTAACATCTCAATAACAGTTTTATTAAGCTACAACATTGCATTTAATAATTTCTGAAATAACCCCAAAGCGAAAATGGCACCATAATAGCAATTATAATATAAGTGATGTTCAGAACTTCATAACAACCAGAAAACCATCTTTTCATGAAAACGAACAGACGAACTGCAATAAAACTCTGGCCAAGAAATAAATGTCTGAGGAAAATGAAATATATGCAATGATAGTAAATACTGAAATAACACTGTAACAAAACAGTCAATACTAATAATGTTGGAATTTATAAATTTCACAAACTTTCGTGACCATTGTCTGAAGACACTCCGCTTTTCGGTTTTAAAGGCGTTTAAGATTTTGTGTATAGTAAAGTTTCGACGGATGCTGTAATGGCCATCTCCAGGGTAGCGGAAATACTAATATTTAAGAAATGCAACTACGATACTTGCTGAAATGTATATAATTTTCACGATTTCGACTTAATCACGAGTGCTGTCAACCGTGGAATTTGGTCTATACTGTTAATTTGTTCGAAATATTTGCTGGAAATAAACATAATATAACTGTTTAATTTACTAACAAGAAGAGTAACATAGAGTAACAAATATCAGAGTGATCAATAAGTTTGATAACATTGAAAAATGTGTCACAGTGTTAAAGGGGGAAACAAATGTTATAACTGCGAAGAATGCAGAAAGATATAACACTGGATGCTGGCCCTCTGGACGCTGGGCCTCTTATCCATCTCGGATTTGGTAGTGACTTGCCTTAAGCCCCACTCCTGCGAATAATGTGTTTGACCAGAGCAGAACATATTAGAAAGTGAATATTTTTTATTTAATGATGCCTAACACACAAACGTGCTAACGACGTGTGCGCACGGAGTGATGGTAGTAATTTAATTGTACATAGCAGTGACGATTTTGAGGTAAATGATTCAAAAGCCTGTCATTTAAACAAAATTATTTAAGAAGAAAGGAGTAAATATACTAATAAATGGATTTAAAAAATCATTAATAATTTTAAGTGGGCTCAGTTATTTTAAAAGCTTAGTTTGAGGAAGGTATTTCAGAAAGAAGCCTTTCAGATAAGATGCTTAGATTTCTTCCAAGCTCGAACATGTAATAATTATTACTTTATATAGAGTAACATACACTTTCATGCTTGGATGCTGATCAAATCTGTGGTTTCAGATGACGAAAGAAAGACAAACAAAGACGAGTAAAGAAAAATAAAAATCTCAGGGAGACTGTAGTACCTACTCACCTCAAAACGTAAACAAACGAAAGTAGGTATAGCGTGCCATTAAAAGGGAAGCCCTCAGCATAAGTGAGACAAATAAAACACGTGTTTTGTACCAACGTTAGGCCCACCACACACGTACAGTTCTGCCGTCCGATCGGCCTGAACAGTCCTGGCCTGAAAGGCAAAACTGGACTGTTGGCCTGTGGGAATTCCCTCAGTTCCGCCGGCCGGCCAGCGAGCTCACAGGCAGAACTAACGTGTGTGGACTTGCCTGCAGGCCGATCCCGCTATGTGCCATCGCTTAGTTTGCTGTACACCCGTGTGAATATAGGTAGTGGATAGCTCTAGGATTAATATAATTTATTTTGTTTTGGCAAAGTGATCCCAAGATTTTGTTTCTGAGTTCATCGATGAATTTCGTGGCCTTCCGTGCTTGTGGAAAGTAAAGCGTAAATCGTACCACAGTCGTGAAATGAAGGATATTGCGTACGCACCCCTTCTCGAAAAAATGAAAACAATTGATCCCGATGCAACTAGGGACACTATTTTGAAAAAACCTACACGATTTATGAAGTAGCTTCCGCAAAGAACACAAGAAAGTACAACAGTGTAAGAAGTCTGGAATGATTACACAAGATGCATACGTGCCAAAATTATGATTTTACCAGGACCTACTATTTATCGTGGACCAAGAAGAGGCATTGCAAGGACTCTCAAGTCTTGACGAAGAAAGTGACTCAGAGGTAACATGCAAATAACAAATGAAAGCATTCTTCTAACTTTAATTTAATATGTAACTTAGTTAAGAGCCTTAGACATATACATCCGTTTAATATAGAAAATTATATTTGTCACACAAAGTAATAAACATGATATTACTGTTCGCTCATGTAAATATTCCTAGTGTAAGCATATAATATGAAAACGATACAATTCAAAGAACACAACGAAATATGCCAAGCATTTATCTAGGGATTAAACAATTAAACGACAGGACTTGTATAATGAAAATGTTACAAAGCAAGTTCGTATAGTTATGTTGTTTTAATTAATAGCTAATCTACAGTAATTATAACATTACATGCATCATAAGGTAAACACTATATTCTAGTACAGGGACTACTGTACTGTAGTTATAGACAAATTAGTAAAATGCGTATATGGGTACCAAAAAATAATTGAATATTCTAACGAAACCAGTTTATCACTACATTATTATGTACTTATTGTACTGCTACTCATTTCTTCACATTGAAAATATATATATAGAAATGCCTCTACTCAATAAACCTTTGTTGCCAAGGAAACATGACCTTTATTGTTGAAGTACTCTACAAACGACTCGCTAACGATTTCTGCGCTATTAGTTGGATGACATGCGGATTTACTGAGACTCATAGATTCGTTGCAGTGAGGTCCAGGCGTAACATTACCATTTACAAACTCCTCCTCATCCAAACATTCCAATGGTGTGTACTGATGTGGTACCTTTGAAGGCAGGAAATTGTGGCCATAACAATTCAGTGTACTTTAGTAAAATCAAGTAAAGAGATAGGTTTTTTGCGAAACACCATATCTTTCAACAATTATACCGAAAACACGATAGTTAAATATCTTATGAGCTGGAGTGGCTACCTTATGGCTACATGGCTTCATAATGTATTCCCTTAGTGGAAATGCATCATCCATCACTAGCACATACCGCACATTTTTTTCGGCGATAGTTCCCTCCTTTTGCAAATTCAGTCTCCCGTCTTCTAGATTTTTCGACAAGTCTGAGGACTAAAAGACACCTCCATCAGACACCCGCCCGTTTATTCCAAAGCTGAAGTACCGTAATTCATAATTCGCATTTGCTATACCTAATAGAACATGGCTGTGAAGGATTTTGTAGTTATAAATGTACGATCCAGATCCTGGAGATAGCATTGTGGCTACATGCTTCCCATCCACGGCTCCGATGCAATTCGGAAAGTTCCAGCGATGTTCAAATTCCCTAGCAACGTTTTCCCATTCCTTCTCCGTTGTTGGACACTGCGATAAGAAAAGAAAAGGGATATTGAGGGACTGTTTAGCACGTGCACAGGAGAACAGAGACAAATATTTAGGGTTTAGGGAGGGGAGGGAAGACTCTATTTAGTAGTGTTCCGACGTTTCTTCAAGTCATACAAATGAAATTGTTATCTTTCTTTTCCATTTAATGCTGTATTGTCTTGCCGATATGTAAAACACTATATGTGCGTATGTGGTTTTTTTTTTTTTTTCAGGTTTTACTTGAAACACTACGGGAAACTGACGATGACACAGAATCTAGAACACAACGTTCTCATTCAAACATTGAGCAATTAACACTGTCACGGAGTTGAAGTCCAGGCGGTAGTGCAAACTAATTTAAGTACAAAAATATGTTGTTCTCCAGTGACCAAATATTATCATCTGTAAGTGAGCGTCTTGCGCAGGTAAGAAAATAAGATCCATTTGATATTTTCGGCAAAAATGTTGCTGCAAAGTTAAGAACTTTACTGAGCGAAGAACAGAGACTGTATGCAGAAAAAAAAAATTAATGAAGCACTATTCGAAGCTGAAATGGGAAATCTGTCTCGCAATTCTGCGATCACGTATTTACGTGATTCAACAGGAGACGACCGCAACGACCCACCACCAAACTTCACTGTTGCGCTATCGCAACAGTATTTTGCATTGTGAATACAGTATATTTTACACATCACCCGTCGTTTTATTCATGATTGTGGGTGAACGTAAACGACTCATTCAAGGTGATTCTTCGCTTGTTGCGGAGAGACTGAGAGCGACTGAATATATTCTGTGTTTACAACCATAGGCGTAACAATTTGTAGTATATTTAGTGGAAGTAAATACAGTACTCGTGTGCAGAGAATATCAAAATAAGTGTCTATAAACATTCTAGACAGTCAAGGCATATTGACAATATTGTTTGCAAAGTTTTCCTTTTTGTACGTCTTTGTCTTGAAAGGTTTCATGCTAATGTATGTTAAACACATAGCGACTAAATATTTGTTTAATCTAGTTGCAAAAAGTTTAACATTTGAGATGAAGTATGATACGTGTTTATGTTTTTAATATACATCTGCACACGTACAAATGTATTTCAGTTTATTTTCTTACCTTGCAATAATTCCTCTGTGCTTTGAAGATCGCTTCGCAGGTGTCAGGTATTATCTTCCCCAACGTTTGTGGAGCTATGTTACACGAGAATTTAAAATCTTCAAGTGTTCTCCCAGTTGCTAAATAGCGGAGTGTCGCCATTAATATTTCATTTGGTGTTATGGCTTTTCTCATACAAGTAATTTTTTTTTTTACGAAAGGAATAACCATGCTTAAAAGTGCCAAGCAAGTTGGTTCGTTCATGCGCAGGTAGTAAGTCCAATTTTTATTGGTAACACATCAGTTCCGTAAGCAAGTTAACGTGTGTATAATGATTCTTTCTTTGGAACTATTTTTGTCTATATCTTTCTTTTTACGTTTTCTTCTTTTCTGCAGTGCACATGCAATAGTTGCATATGCTACAAGTTCATAGACTGTCGGCGTGGATTTACTGAGTAACTAAACACATCCAGTACTCGCACGACACTGAACAATGTAATGACATCCCTTGGCCTACCGGCCGGCCAAACTGCGTGTGTGTGGGAAGTGCTCGTGACGGGCCAATCTGCGATAGTTCTGCCTGTCAGGCCGATCGGAAGGCAGAAGTGTACGTGTATGGTGGGCCTTAGATTGCGAAGGAATCAGCTCGTTTTGTAAGGTGAAACGCAAGATCTAGTTGTTTAACCGTCACATCACAAAGTGATATACTGGGTACTACGCCAAGAGGTTATCAGGATTACTTGACTGATAAATCGGTAAGCTAAGCCCAATGAGCATTGAGGAAAGACAACACAGTATTGTGAGTAAATTGTTTTAACATAGAAACGTCCAATCACTCAGAAAGGTATGTACAAGGGTAGCAAAAACGAGCCACACTAAGTTACTACAACAGGTAGGGAGCCCAGTCGCAATGAGGATGTAAGGCTGTTACTAAAAACATAGCAGTAAACATTCTAATTGTTTGGAAACTCCAAAAGTTGGCAGAGTAACGGGATGGAAATAAAATGCTTTAAATTGTCGGGAATTGCGACAAACAGAAGGACTATACGAAAGGGACTGTGTTAGGGAAGCGATCACGTTGCATGTCTATAACTAAGAGATGCATCGCGTATCTGGAAAGTTAATTTCATGACCGGAAACGTAGCTCTCATGATATGAACGAGCGTGATAAAGAACACAAGAGTGCAGTACATCTAAGCTGAACGAACATAGTGCAGTAAATTAGCCAGTCGGCCTACAGAGGAGTGTGTTACCGTAAAAGCTAGTCAAAAGGCTTAACAAACAAAATTTTTTATAACAACAACTAGCTTTTACCCGCTGCTTCGCGCGCGGCCCCACTATCGGGTGCTCTACCCACTGGCCTAGTGCGGCCCCACTATAGAGTTCTCTACCCACTGAGCTACTGCGGTCCCACTATCAGGTGCTCTACCCACTGAGCTACTGCGGCCCCACTATTGGGTTCTCTACCCACTGAGCTACTGCGGCCCCACTATAGGATTCTCTATCCACTGAGCTACTGCGGCCCCACTATCGAATTATCTTCCCATTGAGCTACTCCGGCCTCACTTTCGGGTTCCTTATCCACTGAACTACTGTGGCCTTGCTATTGGGTTCTCTACCCACTGAGCTACTGCGGCTCTTGAGAAGGAATGTAAGACAGCCCATGACAAAAAAGGAGACATTTTTAACAATCCTTTTTTATGCAGTAATCCTAAGAAAAGTTTAATCCAGTGCCTATGTACATCCCCAATCGTCATTTTTTGGAACCGTTTGAGATATTTTCCTGGGATAAAAAGTAGCCTATATCACTCTCTGGACCTCCAACTATACCTGCACAAAAACCACGTCGATCCGTTGTTCCATTTTGACGTGAAAGAAGGACAAACAAACACACTTTCGCATTTATATACTAGTAAGGCTGGCATTGATATCTTTCGACAGCTAAATCTCATTTCAGCATGCTACAGCTATAACGGGCACTTGATTGATTGATTGATAAATGTTTTCATTCAAATAACAAGAAAAATTACGAAAATGGAAAATAAACTATATAAACATAGAAACAATGATTCAAGTCAACATGCCAATATACAAAATACACTCTTCTGTTCAAACGGAAGTAAAGACCGTTCACGATAAAGTGAGTACTTTTGAAATCAACCTTAGAAAAATGTCACTGCCCTTACCTGTATATATTTCAACGGATGCCCTGGGTGACTAGCGCCTAGTAAAGTTGGTAACGATGGATGGCAAGTAGTTCCGTATCTTAACGTCGAATAAAAAGTGTTAGATAACTATTTCTGATAACTTAAAAATTACTTCTTTCGCTTCCTATTTATTTTTTAATGCATCAGAGTAAAAAATTAGCAGATTTGTTAGATATTTAATTTTCCAACAATTTCACAGTTTCACTTGACCGATGCATGGATAAAGTGCTAAGACTCACGACAATGCTAATCTTACATAAGGCGGAAGAATACACAACGTGCATACAAGTATATCTTAATCAGGGCTTTCAAATGTTCTCATTTGACTGTGAATAGCATATAGCAGAAATTGCACAGGAACGGGACTGAAACGAACAGAATATTACAGTGAGTAACCAGTTGGGGAGCGTGATTCACCTTCGATGTCGTCGTTTCGCTTGTCAGAATCGAAGCGTTGTCGAAGAAGTATGCTATAAGCTGACTCCACAATGACGGTTGTTGTTAATGTTCAGTGCTGGTGTTTTGTTAGGATTTTTGGAAGAGAGGTGAGAAGATTTGGATTCAGGTTGTACCATATAGCCTACGTATCTTATGCTGTCTGTTCACTGAATTAAACAACGTACACGATTTTTTGTGCATGGTATTTTATAGGCATACAAAAATGTATAATTTTCTATCTTGAAAAATGTTTTTTATAGTGTGTCAGGCTCTGTCGGCTTTCATTATATCGTGGTATTTAGGTACTGAATTTATACAACGAAAGAAAAATCCATCGCAAATAGGCGAATAAGTTTTAATTTATTTATAAAAATTACAGTCAGTATGATTTGCCTTTGACGAGGTAACCGATGTGTTTAAAACGATGGTCGAAGGTAAGTTATGTTGAACAATATTGACGGAAATATTAGGTACATATTAAGTCCATGTTTCATATACATTTAAAATAAATGCTACAGAATGCTGCGCCTTGCCAAAAATGCAAAGAAAACACTCTTTGCCTTTTCCATCAGAATTAAATGTTTCAAAATTTACTAACCTGTGCCTTATATTAAAGAGTCCAGTTTAGGACTAAGTGACATAGGGAAGTAATTTTCGAGCAACCCGAATCTTTTACACTGAACGATATGAATTAATTTTTTTCCAATAAAATTCGGTTTTGTAGGATCTATTTTGGTATTTAACGGCCTTATTTTATACATAAAACTGTATAAAGTCAATTGGTCTTATATGTTTCAGTAGTCTGTCTATGAAAAGAACCTTTGGGTTTATTAATTTAAAGAAACTATTATATATATATATATATATATATATATATATATATATATATATATATATATATATATATATATATATATATATATATACATACACTGTGTGTATTACAACAAATACAAAAAAATATATTAAAACCTAATTAGAAGTATATGTTTACGATTGTTTTTTTCTAAAAACAGAGTTAATAACGAAATAAACATAACAAAGATTAGTATAAAACATTAACGGGTAAAAAATAAGTTTGGCCAGGTCGAATGGCATGTTTCCAGGCTTTGGAGACATATTAAGTCATTGTAGGAATACATACCGGGTACGAAGGTATCCTAATCTTATGACATTACTGCCGTCCTTTCCTTAAATTATTTAATTTCGAGTCACTAGTGCAATTTCCAACACTCAAAGTTATGAAATTTCTCGTGACTGCCCACATGTTTCTTAGTACATACGAATCGATAACACTCCATCTCTAGCTATATCTCACATAATGCCAGCACCGTATCTCTCGCTATACAAAAACCTTAATTTCATCAATTATTCTAACTCGCTATGTACTTATTAGCTTTTTTCTTTCAGCACAAGTCATAGCCTCAAATGCCCTTTCATCCTGTGGTTAACAATAATCCAATTTCCGCTGATACATCCAACTGTCGGGTATTTTAATATGCGTAGCAATAGAACACTTGTGTGTTTACGGAAATTATTCCTGGTGTATATTATTGACTTCTTTCCCCTCGAGAAAATCACGGAATATGCAATTCTGCATGATGTATTGTTAGTAACAATATCTACAAGGTCATGTGGTACTATGGTAATCAGATGTCATCTTGATAAATGATAATAGTTTTAGGTCATAACTTTGAATAGCTATAATACAAAATAACTTTAAGATGCTAGAAAAAAACCTAAATAGAGTATATTTAATTTTTTTAATGGTCTTATGAATTTTACAACTTTGTATTGCATTGTAGTAGAATGAAAATAAGAGTTATTTTGAGATAAATCATTTAGCAGATAGTGATTCTCGAAGTAAAGGTTCCTTCAATAAGTGCAAGTTTCTTGAGTCTCAACGAAGGCTCAGAGTGAAATAAGCTCAAACGTACAAGAGACAATGACATGATGGTGAAGTTATGAAAGCGCTAGTACATTAAACTAGGGAAAATATTTACACAAGAAGTTCTCCAGCAAAGTTTAAATGAGGGTGAGGTTTGCTGCACTGTGATGGAAGACGCGACTGCTCTCCTTGAAAATATTTACATTGCAGTTAGATGTTTAACTCCACAAAAAGTTGTGAAGTTCTGTAATTATGACAAAATACAAAATGTGTTGTTTAATAGCATCCCTTTCGATGCATGGTAAAGTAGAAGGGGAATGACTTTTCACAACTTATGTATAATAACATCGCGCGCAAGCATGAAAAGGAATTCCCATCCACAAACACAATCTTTCCGTAGATTATTGCAATTACATTTTCGCTATGCACAATTCTTGATTATGGTAGTGTTCTAAAAAAAATTTAAACTCTAGCGCCGTAAGTTCAGTATTTGTTCACTTTTCATTTCCATTTAAAACGCTGCCAAATCACAGATTTTCTATTACAGCTACAGCATTTCTCGTTTTCCGAGAGAAAATACGCTGTATGATGAGAGTGCACAAATCGGTAATTGCACTAATTGCACTAATTTGTAATCGGTGAAGTCATGTGGAAAGGTTTCTCCTATGCTTAATCATAAAAGGAAAGGCAGATTTTTTTTTTCTTTTAAAGATCATTCGTTTTAAATGTGAATATACTTTCCATGTGCACACTCTAATAGCGTGACTATGAATCAATGAATTGCGCATGAAAATGTGTGTAGCGTGGGCACAAAGACATTAACTAACTTTCGCTTTCCTGCTAACATTTAGCTGCCGTAAAATCCAACATGTAATTTTAAACAAGTTAAATTACTTAGATAATACATTAACAAATACGCTATTTGCGTTTTTAAATTGCGTCTTCGTTGTTTCTTTCATATTATAATACATGCGTTTAACGAAAACCACAATACACTCGAAATCTGAATCAGTGAGAATTTCACTGTTCCAAGCACTCAAGAGTACAATTTTCCTTCACTTATTATTCAGTGACAGTATACACAGATTCATCAGCCATTTTTTTTACACTGTTTTTCAGTTACTTGCTTTTTGATTGATGGATCAGTTCACCAGCGTGTAAACATGACCGCTAAACAGTGTTTATCAAATGTATCAAGTATCAACAACGCATAAACTAATAATACCAATACAAAATACTTTCTAACATGGGCTTCGTGTTTCAGAACATCATTGCATGAGTTAACATGAACATTATGTCCTTCATTTCGTTTTTTACGTCTTTCATTTCGTTTTCCTTTAATCATCACAGCGATTTGTTTGAAGGTTTAAATTACATATAATGTGGCGAAGAGTGTGCATTATTTTAACAATCCTAACGTTAACAGTTGAACTAAAAACGAAAATAAAGGTCTTACAATTTAAAACTACACACGTGACTTAATTGCAGCCGCTGTCCCCATATCTCAGGGTTAGAGTGGCCGACTTGTAGTTGAGAGGTCGTGGGTTCGTGCCCTGGCCTCTCCGCGGCAGATTTGCAGTTTGCTTGTCGCACTGGGAATTTGTAAGCAAGTCTGTCTGTTTTGAGCTTCGTCAACGTCAATTAGAAAACAATAAAAAGGTAATGTAACGATCTAAAAGCAAAGTTGAAAGGATGTGTGTATTCGATCCTGACCAACTGCGGATGTTTTTTTTTTAATTACGTTTAATTGCGCAATATAATAGTAAACTATCGTAAATATGTTTATTTCTCGAAATATTTGGCCAAACTTAATGAAAACAATATTCTAATTCGCCGCTGCAGTTGGCCGTCACTTATTAAATCAGTGAAACCCTTTCACTGAAACAACCAGTGGCTTGTCACTGATTATAAGTGGAGAGATTTTCACTGATTCGTGTAGTTGAATTTCACTGCGAATCAGTGGTCGTAGCAGTAACTAAGTCGTCAACTGACTGACAGATTTTATTAAAAGCGAATCAGAATCATTTGTCTGTCATACAATATTTGATATTTTATTAATTATATATTTCACGTCATCGCTAAAATGCGATTTACATGTAAAGTGGTGGTCATTCAAGCCAAGTCCAAGAAAGACTGAGAATCCAAGTAACGAGCTATATGGCGAAGTGTTCGAGAATTTATTTTCTTGGCAAAACTATATTTTTATTTTTTAAAAATTGTTTTAATTAAAATTTCAAATTTTTGCTATTTTGATATTCGAGTGATTTCTGATATTTCGAATACTTCACTACTTTATTAATAGGTACCACTTCTGCGTTTTCCTTTCTATATATTTCTCTTCTTCTCTCACCCATACACACAAACGCAATAACTACGTAACCTAAAGAATTAAAATATGTAAAGTCATACAACGTGACTCTGCAAACGGGAAGCAATATTTCAGTTCAAATTTCACTAACACTGAAATTTCGAACGCACCTTTATTGGAGAATCATTTTGTCGATATCGAACGACGTTCTCTCTAGTGACGGATGCGAGGATGAAGCGATCCCGCGATGTTCGATCTCTGGTTTCATTCCATTCTTATTTCATCCCAATCGGATTCTCTTCTTTGATTGTCCGATTTCAGTGTGTTCGAAGATTGTTCTTTGTCTTCCCGTGGTCTACTCTAGTTTAACCGCTGCCCGTATGTCTTGGTAAGTGGTGTTCATCCATCCTCCACAAGTGAACTAGAGGTTACTGTACTTTCTCTTGAAGGTTGATGGCCTGTGCAGTTCTAACTTTTCCGTTACTATCCCTGCCTTGCCTCGCCTTGTAGACTAGTTTCCATCGACACTAAAGGAACTGATATTTGCATTTATAAAACACGGGACTTCTACGTATCTCCTGTAGTTTCTTATGTTTGGGAAAATAGCGCCAAAGCCACAACAAGAGCGTTCTTTGGTGCTGTATCCTAAAACGATAATTTATTCCTCATTTAACTCATTCACAGTGGTAAAAACCACCTATAAAAATTGCAGAATATCAGACACTACAAAATAATAAGACGAACATATCCATGAATCACTGCAGCGTAAAAATTAAGATAAAATTGCGCTAGGTGGTTAGTATGTTATATCTTTGGGAACATTATTTTTTAATTCATTAAAAAATATTCGCTTCAGAAAAAACTGCATATTTGCATTAGTAACGACTTTACATAGGTTCTATCCGGGAAGAAAGGTGCTCTGAATTGCCTTCCGAAGCATCTCCACTCAGGTCATCGTCTTATCACATCACTTCATCTCGTCGAAAGTGGGCAGCCGGTTTCCAGCGTCCCTCATTCGAAGTTAATATAGCTTGCTCATACTTGACTCTATCTCTACCCGATGTATTTTCTTCTACCATACGTTACTAAACTACTGGAATCCTTGTGTATATTTATTAACACAATGAGAGATTTTATAAAGAAAAATTCTTATAATTTAGCAGAGTTTCTTTATTGTGTATACATCAAAATAAACAAATGTTAGTTACGACCCAGTTAACAATTACATTTTAAATAAGACCTTAAAACGTACAGGCTAATTTATAGTAGTTAGGTACAGTGTAAACCAAGTTTTATTTAAGTGTAAAATTTATCTTATTAATTTAAATTATACCATTTTAACTAACTATTTGATTTATATTTCTTAAAATTTGTGTTAAAAATAATATACAACCCAGCTATGTTAAATTTAAAAGTTTAAATTATTCTTCAAAATTTGTTTTTGAATTTTATTGCTTGCTTTAATTTCCAACAAAATTTATTGTGATCATAAATTTTCTAGTAATTTAGGCTGGACCAAATTTTATGTAACTAAAGTATTTTTCTTAAATTTCAACTATGTAATATAATTAATAAGTATTATAACATTTTCGAAATTAATTTTTTAGATATGACAAAACCCCATCTTTAAATTTAAAATATTTTTCATCAAAATTTACGTTAATTTATATTTAAAAAAATTTATATAAATTTATTTGAAAAACTTTTTATTGGTCTGAGGTTGGACAACTTTTCCTTTAACAAGAACTTTTATCTCGAACATTAATTCACTCTCTTTCTCAATAACCACTGTAACTGTTACGTGTTACTACTTATGTGTCTGTGCTTGTGTGTGATCACCCTTCCCATGCATGTCTACTTTGAGAATTATATATTATGGCTAATAGAGGATCTTTTTTATCTTCTATATGAAAAATAGCCGTAATCATATCGTTATTCTACAACATTCATACATTTCGTTCAACTCTTAACAATATTTGGTATCTTACCCATTCCTTCTACAGTACACTATATGTTCGTATCATTAAAAATTTCTTGCTATTACAGTATCCAATGTCATTCAGTAGGGCCTATGCTGGAAATGTTTTTAAATTTATTTGCCAGACTGGCAATGTCTTTCTAATAACTGCGGCTCCAACTAAAATTTTTAAATAATCTTGCAGACTTACGTAATAATGTTGCTGGAGATTTAGTTATTTGATAGAAATGTGGGTACTTTTGCAGTGTACTACATTACCAGTATTTCCTTGACATTAATCGTAGGCAATTTTACAAAGTTTGTCATCTTGCTCATAAGAAATATTTACAAAAATTGTGTAAAATTTTTTTAGAAATAATTTTACCGCTGATAGTAGGGGATAGATCAAAAATCGAGGAGAAGCCCTTGTTTGAAGATCCTAAGAAAGTGAATGGCTATGATCACACAACAATTATACAAGTAAGATGTATTAAGTCGTGTGAAATATTAAAGAAACAACAGAGATTGTACGCCTTTCTTTTTTCAGATACGATCATATACTAGAAAATGACTAAGAATTGTGATGTGTGTCACTGGATTAGCCACCACGATGCGGATTTTTATTGCATAGTATTCAAAATAACTTGTGATAACTTTTGGTCTTTGTAGAATTACAAGCTAAAATAATTTTGAAATGATGATGATGGGAATATTTTTATGGTATTAAAATTACGGAAAGTTCAAGTGAAGGATGCGAAAATGTCACGTCATTATGTAAGAAGTTAAGAAAGAGCCGTGATCTCGTTTCCGTAATAAGGTCTATGCATACCTAAAATTTATATGTATGCAAACTGTGCACACTTTACTGTAATCGTCAGTCGCAATAACGACATAAAGTTGAAAGTACCTGCTGTAAATTTTCGCATATTTAATTACCATAGTGAACGCTTATGTAAGTATCTAACTCATATGTAACTGCTTTGTTCGCAGATTTATTTTTTCTAAAGTTAATATTACATTACTTAAGTTTGGTTCTGGCTATATATATATATATATATATATATATATATATATATATATATATATATATATATATATATAGTATGTGTATTTATGTACAGTTGTGTGTGGGTGTGTGTTGTTTTCTACGAAATCCATTTATAGACTCATGTTTTTTGTGGAATTTTACCAGACCTAGATAGTCGTGTATACGTTCATATCAATTAAATGTCCTGCGTTGGTGGGTATGTACAACAGAAGTTCGAAGCCATTTCTATGTGAATACGAGAAAGAATCATGTGCAAAAACATGTTTTCTTCTTTTCCATATTTTTTGTTATTAAGCATCAAACGCATGAGGTTTGGTAGGTCTGTAATTTTCCTTTCTTATTTCATGTACAGCACGAACAAAGAAATAGGCTGCAGTTTTTTTTATATTATTCTATTATTTTCATCACGTCTTTTCATTTTTGTGAATTATTACGAAAACGCACTTACTAAAAGATGATGCCATTAAGTGTTAATAAGTGGAGTAATCAAAATTAAATGCCAGCAAGCAGGATTTGAGTAGTATGTTCCCCAATGTTGATAGTGATCAATACGCAAGGGAGATGGGGAAACACGAAGGCATGCGTTGCAGAATTGCTTTCATAGCTGAAAAAACTTCGTACTTTGGAAAAATTGTGCTGATGTGGGCAGGAGGGGGTGAGAGATGAACTCTAATGCCCAAGGCCTAGTTGGAGACAAAGAACTTTCGATGCTCGAGACGGTTGCTCTATCAAGCAAGACGAGCACCTAATAAATGGCGATTTTCTTGCCTTTTCACAACCGGAGGATAATGAGAATATAAATTCAAGCAGTGGGGAAAATAAAGGAATAATGTAAGGCCGCCGTGCCATTACTCTCCTGCACCGTGGAGGAGACACTGGAATAATGTAAGGCCGCCGTGCCATTACTCTCCTGCACCGTGGAGGAGACACTGGAATAATGTAAGGCCGCCGTGCCATTACTCTCCTGCACCGTGGAGGAGACACTGGAATAATGTAAGGCCGCCGTGCCATTACTCTCCTGCACCGTGGAGGAGACACTGGAATAATGTAAGGCCGCCGTGCCATTACTCTCCTGCACCGTGGAGGAGACACTGGAATAATGTAAGGCCACCGTGCCATTACTCTCCTGCACCGTGGAGGAGACACTGGAATAATGTAAGGCCGCCGTGCCATTACTCTCCTGCACCGTGGAGGAGACACTGGAAAATGAGGAAAATTGCACCAATTGTGTTGCATGTCGTATTTAAAAATACGACCTCCGGAACAAGATTCAACTTGGCTACCGCGTAACCAAAACACGCCAAGTTCGAAAAATGTCCGAAGATGAGTATAAGGTCTAATGTAGTTGGCTATACGTTCTAAAGTAGCACGGATTTGGACATAGAACTTACCCAGATGTAAAGACAACGAAGCAGGACACCAGAGACATGAAGCTTCAGCTATATTCTAGAGCATCAAACGCAATATTGGTATATCCCCCCACATCTTTGTCTTGCCTCTTCAATCAATTACAACTAAATAAATGTCTTAGTTTAAATACATTCCGATTAACCAGTGCTCCCTATTTAAGGACTATTCAAGGAATAAGTAACGCAAGATCTTTGAGTACGTAATTTATTGATTTAAGTTTCTTCATAAAAATTAACTAAACAGCACTTCACCATATTGTATACTCTACGATGTGTTATTGTTTATAGAGAACGCGTGTTTACTTATCAGTTTCTCGAACGCTGAAATAAAGACCTCATTCAGAAATGTTTCCAGATAAATTTTATATTTAATGCAGGCAATGAAATAAAAAAATTATTTCGTTTGCACGTATTTTCACAAATAATTTTACCATATGTATTAAAATTTCTCTGCAAAGAATCTAATTGTTTTGTTTTTCGACATTATTTGCGTAATTGTATAGGTATTTAGTTACATTAGTCGCTAGTCTCCATTTTCTAATACAATATTTGGCTAAAAAAATATATAATTTTTTGTTTGTATGGTTCACCACATCGCAGAATGTTCTGGTCTGTGGGAGAAACTTAACTTCGTGTTTCTTTAACCCTATGAATATTGTAAAAATAGCCCCTGACTGAAGGAAAATAGGAAGTAAGTAAGGAAAAATGCCGCACGCGTGTAAATCTTGTATTACTTCTTCAAAATGTTGTGGTTTCCTTCACATAAACAATACGCAAGGCAAGATATATCATTGAAGTGAGATCAAAAAAATAGGAGACGGGAGCAGAGCCAAAGAGTATAATTCTTTTGTCAATTTTCAGATCTTATAATTTGCGCGCTACTGTTAAGTATACGCATTCGATGTCCAGACTGCGTTCTTGTATATTCTCTGTACGGACTTCTGCTTGTTCTTGAAATTCATTAGTAATTGCGTTGTGGAAATTTATCCTCAATTTAGCTAGACTTTGTTCACTGAAATTGACAAAGTCTGTTTAATATATGAATATAAAGAAATTATGTTTGCTGCAGGGTTGCTTCTTGATCCGTAATTATAGTACTATTACATGGGTGTAAAGAACACTATATAAGGGAAGAAGTTCTGTGTTTCACGCGTGTTAATCTTCTGTAATCGTTTCCACATGCATGCGGTGCACAAAATTCTGTGGACCGCCGAGTTCGAATTTACTGGGCATGCGTCCTTGGTCGGCCGTCATTACTGAGCGTGTGCGATTTTAACATCATAAACTAAAGATGAGATAGACCTATTATCGTCGTCTGCGCGTGTTCCCAACACTGACCTACCCCAATCATACACAACTGTCAATGTCACATGGCCAACATGTGTCAAAATGGTGTTTGTTTATATCTTAATTGACAAGCCCTTTTATATGAATTAAATACTCATTCAATTTGAATCTAATTAAATTTCACTAAAATTTAGTTAGAAGAACTATAAAAACACCTAAAAGCACTTATTTATATAACCATTGTTCTAACCATACATTAAAGATGAAGTAGACCGATCTCGCTGGCTGCAAGCAACCAGTCTCCGTGTCCTAACATTGAACTGCACACCTGCCAACACGATTAGAAAAAAATACCCTGGATTGGATTTAAGGTTAGAACACTGATTAGTAAAAAGTGCTTTGAGCTGCTTGTATACGTCCTCTAACCAATTTGCAGTGTAATTATATATTAGTATGTTAAATAACCTATGTTGCTTGTGATGTGCATGTTATCTGTTTGTTACAAATGCTAAAATGGTCTTTTTCACTAAGTGTGTATATAATTTTTCTCTGCAATATTGTTTGGTAGTATCTCACAATGTATCTATGAGTTTATGGTTCCGCCACATAGTACGTAACTAGCTCTGAAGTAATGATATAAAATCCTTCTCATTTTCTGATTGTAAGAGTAAATGTGTCTAATTATTAAATTGGCGCTATGGTATATATTTATATTAATTTTCCTAATAATAAGGTACTAGAGCAATGTAGTAAAATATGTAGTAACTAGACACACTGCAATGACATGTAGTCTTATATGATTAATCCTCGCACGCATGTCTCTTTAAACAGCTGCCCAAAACCTATCTTTAAAATGTATCTTTTATAATAGGCCTCTAACCAGAACTTTGCTCTGTGGGGTAAAATGTGTTAAATTATAATATACAATATCGTATCAACAATGCATTGAATAAATAAATAAATAAACATGCTGAGCTTTCATAAGTGCTACTTAATTAACCATGAATATGTTATTTAGTCCATTCACAGTTTTTTTTTTTCACTTTTCTGAAGCCCTGCTAAAGTTCTACTTCCAGGATATTCCTCCGCTTCATATAACCAAAGCTTAGCTATGTCTAGAAAATTACACCAAAGAGAGAACGCATCGCAGTCGTGCGCACTCAGCGTAAAATATTTGGGGGAAAAAGAAATACTTCATATTAGCGATTACCAACCCATCTATTGTCTCCCTGTTTTATTCATTTAATTTATGCTTGGCATATAATTCATAGATAGAATATAAGTAAAGTTCAATTTAACCAAAAATAAGATATTTTTAAGTCACGGCGAGTTTAAAATGCTTGTCATACACGGTATGTTTAGAAACAAACGAATACTTCATATACATGAGGTGATTTTTCAACCGTTTGATTCAAGAAGTGTGAAGAAACAGCGAATAGACTACACATGTACTAAGGTTACTTGTACTACAAGTTAGGAAGATCAATGTTCAAAGTGTGGCAAAGAGGACATTTTCGCCACTAGGTAACCACAAGTGTCGTATGTGTACCAGATTTTCTCTATTTTCTACTTTAAAAATCAAGATAATTGCAATAATCATAAATCAAATATAAAATAACTTTATAAGTAAGTAAGTGCTTTCTCTTTTATAATTCTCGTAGTTTAAAACTATGATTAAATTAAAATTAATTTACGTGTTGGAACAATGCGCACCTAGTGGTGGAAATTTTCCTTATTCCAAACTCTCTTATAAAAAACTCGTTTTGTTCCCAACCTGAGTAGAATTAACGTTACCTGTAGGTATAGGCTATTCCTCTGTAAAGTGAGCACTTTTGAGGTCCTAGTTACTTTTTCCTTTTAGCCATTTTTTATCATTTAACCTACTTTTTAAATTAATATTCACATACAAGTAATAAACACAGTGTGTATATTCCACCGTGCTCGGAAGCTAACGTCTAAGGATAAATTAAAATATATTTAATGACATATGCGAAATGAGAGGACTTTCAAAAGTGCTTAATTTACCGTGACTAGCGTATAAAGGCTGTTCGCGATAAAGTGAGCACTTTTGAAATCAACCTTTAAAAAATGTCTCTGCCCCTACCTGCTTACATTTTAACGGGCGCCTTGAATGGCTTGCGCCCAGTAAGGGTCGTAACGATGGATGAGAAGTAGTTCCGTATCTTTACGTCGTACAAAAAGTGTAAGGTAACAATTTCTGGTAATTTAAAGTATCTCTTCGGCCTTCTGCTTTTTTTTTTTGCATCAAGTGTAAAATTAGCAGATTTGTAAAATATTTACTTTCTAAATAATTTCACAGTTTCACTTGACCGACGCATGAATAAAGGGACGAGGCCCACGGCAATGGTAATCTTACATAAAGCGGAAGAGCACACAACATGCATACAAGTAGATCTTAAGCAGGACTCTTAAAAGTGGCCACGTTGTGGTGAGCAGCTCTATGCTAGCTTACACGTTCAGAACGAGTGGCGGTGCAGTATGTGTTGTATGTTTTGCTTGAGAGGCGAGTTTGGCTGGAGCTCTGTAGTTGCGGGTTCTGCGCGTGTTGCAGGCTACTGGCCGCTCGGCATGGCCTGGTGCAACGTGTACGTGACGTGCGACGTGCTCGCGTGCTCGGCCAGCATCATGCACATGTGCTTCATCAGCCTGGGCCGGTACCTGGGCATCCGCAACCCGCTCAAGACCAGGCACTCCTACTCCACCAAGAGGCTCGTCGGCTTCAAGATCACGCTCGTCTGGCTGCTCTCGATGCTCGTCTCCAGCTCCATAACCGTGCTAGGTAACTACACGTGCCTCTCCCTTGCTTTTTATACACCGTGCTCAAGTACCGAAAATTAATTTTCCACATTTTAAAAGTATATTATAATTTTCTTACATGAAATAGTACTTTATAGGTTATGCACATGTTCATTTATGATTGGTAATGCGATTATGAAACAAATTTTGTGTTATTGTAGATCAGCTTTATTGTGCTATTTTAGTTTTAGATTATTTAAACATTGCCTTGTCTCTAGTTCTGCTCAAGATATGTACATAACATGAAACCACTGATCTTTTCCCCATTTGACACTTTTTGAGCTATTATATTTCTGTTTCGCCTCTTGTTAATGTAAGCACTTTTCTTGTTATTTATGTTTACGTATGTATATACTGAGTTATACCTGGTTAAGTTTAAGAGAAGGCATTGAAGCCTTAACTTCACCAGTATAAATAAAGTCTAAATAAATAAAATTAATAAAGTATCAAAAACCATAGCAAATTAATTTACATAAATTAGTGATAGAATATACAGGAATTTCTCACTTATATGCACTGGCCTATAAATTCAAAAATTTTGCATTACTATCGTGTTTGGCTATAGTTCAAACTGTCGATGTAATTAGAATAAGATGAAGAATTTTTATGTAATTAGGCCTATCTCTAGTGGATCGGCCGTTATTTTAAAATAAAATTGAAATCCAAAATAGCCAGAAGGTAAACCCTTATCGCAGGCGAACAAAAATGTTCCACTTCAATTTCTTCCGTGTCGTTCCTAAAACTTCAAAAAACACTTCAACTGAAACTAAACATTTTGCTGGCATAACTTTTAAATTGTGTTTGGCACAAATTGTAAGGTTAAAATACAGATAATTCTAATTAAAAAGTATGCGAGAGTTATTGTAAAACTGATTTGGCATTTTTATCAAATTGTTATTTATATCGTATCGAAAAACAGCAAAATATCTTAAAAACGCAGGAAACAATTTCTGGAACATGTACAGCTGTTTTTTTTCCTTTGTACGGGAATTATTTATCAAATACGTAGTATGCATGTTTGTGGGACTCTGTTTGTGTGTGTGTACATGCATGTGTTTGTGTGTGGGCAAACAAACAAATAGTCTGCTACATTAAAAATAATAGGTTCTCGTATACTCAATCTACAAAAAATGATTAATATACACTCAAATTTAACAAGTTTTAGTGTACCGATGAGAAGTTTATGCAGTCTTGATGACAAATTAAACAATTTGCACAAGCACTAATTGGTATTAATATACACTCAAATTAAACAAGTTTTAGTGTACTGATGAGAAGTTTATGCAGTCTTGATGACAAATTAAACAATTTTGCACAAGCACTAATTGGTATTAATCAGCCTGTGTTGGGTCAAAATCTTTTTAATTTATTAGATGTAATCCAAAAATTTCTGACGATTTAACAATGCATCACGTGTTATATGAATATTCCTTTTTTTGACGCCCCCTAAACTCACCTACAACAAATTTGTTGTTTAAAAGTATTGCAATATTTTGTAGATAACCTAAGTTTGTCAGAATTTGTTTTGTCACTATGTGTTCTTTAGGCTCTACAAGACATAATGAACTAAAAATTTAACGTAGCAGAAAATAAAAATATCTAACAAAAAATAATTCGTAGAATTAAAAATAACTGCATGTAATACTTATTGTCATTAGTAGTATTTAAGAAAACATTCATATAAAAATTGTATGGCAAAACATGTATTACTTTTGATTTTCAGCAGTATCTACTTGGGATATTCGTACTACTTAGCAGATTTAAATGCATTTGAGTATTTAGCTACTTTCGTTCAGCTGTGGCATGTAGTAGTTTAGTTCGAGCTACATCGCTGTACCATGAGAACGAGAAGAACAATATAATTACGTGGTAAGATTCGTGTAAGTGTAATTAAAATAATTAATTACATAAATATGTTTTTTTTTTCCTAGAAAATTTGCAGCTGTAAAATCGATAAATTGACAACTGTTATTTAAACATGCCCCCCTCCCTCCTCCTTTACCAGTTATATTTCTCCTCTTCTTTTCTAAACTCTGCCCACCGGCCTCTTCCTCTCTCCTTATTTTCACTAACTTGCCTACAAACTCTACAAACTCTTCTCTACCAAATGAGAAAATTGTGGAAAAGTAATTTACCACATAAAGTTTCCTAAACCGAACGGATTTACTGCCCAATAAAATCTTGGCTTTAAAAATGGATAGTTATCTAATAACTGGTTGACCTATTGCTATAGGCCGTTCACGGCAAAGTGAGCACTTTTTGAAGCTGTTTCATCACACATAATAATTAATAAATACATTTCATTGTGGCCTCAGAGTTTTGGTTTTGGCTATGGTGAATGTATATACTGTGTTTATTATTCGCAAGGCAGGGTTTATATTTACAAGTGGTGGAAAGATATACATTGGTTGAAAGAAAAAGTAACTAGGGCTACTAAAGTGCTCACTTTACCGTGAACGACCTATAATGAGCATACCACGTGTAATACACATACAACATTTCTTATCTTGTAATTCATAATCTTGTATTCGTGAAGCTTAATAATTGCTAAAGCTGTGCGTGTAGTGGCTAACCCATTCCTTTCAATCATATCTTATTCGCTTCTCCGCGGGGCCGCGATGGTGTAGTGGTTATACTACACGCCGTCTACCCAGGCGAACCGGGTTCGATTCCCGGCGGGGCTAGTCTCGGACTTCCTCATGTGGGAATCGTGCCGGACGATGCCGGTCTGTGAGTCTACTCGGGGATTTCCCGTTTCCCCCGCTCTTACATTCCGGCGCTGCTCTATACTCACCTCACCTCATCCTCATTGGTTCTCAAGACCTCGATGATAAGTGCAACCCAAATCTCTTCACTCACCTTTAAGCTCACTTCACTTACCGCACCTTTGGTCATCATCCCTGTAAGTCATCTGAATCCCCTAGTACATATAGCCTACTCTTGTTGCCTTGTTACTTATAACTTCCCTTCCCTCTCAAGCATCCCTGTAGCTGATTTCCCTGTTACATACCCTCCAGGCAATTGGATGCCAGCCCTTATGGTATGTAAACTGCGCATTTTATATTATTTCATTCGGCCCACAGTGCATGTGTGAAATGTGGTAAATAAAAGCCCTCTTCAAAATGCACACACGCACACACCACATACGCACAGTTGCTTGCACCTAATTGGTCACCACATTTAACTCCAGTCATTTGTTATACAATACGCCCTTACGTTTTTAATGTTTTAGCTGCAGACATTAATGCACAATACGTGATGTTTTAGCGACCATGATGGAAACGTAGCATTCTACAAGACTTGTTTGCTGATGAGCCTGAACGAAACATTGGAATTTCGGTGGCTTTCTGAAGATATTTATGTTTAGTTGCATCCCTACAAGATAAAAAGAGATGTAGCTGAGGAATTACATCAACGTCCAAGACTGATGTACAACAGTTTTTTCCCATTTCACTTTAAAATTAGACATCAGTAAAAATCGCTTCCTAGCAATTGGGACAAACAATATGCAACGATAGCATAGATAAAGCAAACTGATGAAGAAGGAGTCACTGTTCGTATACATGCTATTGATATTATTATTATTTTTTAAATTCCAATGTACAGGGAACATGCTATGAGGCTGTGTATAAGTACACTTCGGGGATACCTACGTTATACATGAAGCTTTATCAAATGTTTAAAAAATGTGAATAAAATCTGGCGCCACCCATAAAAGACTTGCACCAAATAAAATATGTAATGAAAACATACTTCTATAAACAGCGGCTTACCAAAGTCCCTAATTTGAACCCACCACTCACATTTTACCATGCATTACAGTGCCCACTTTGAACCTTCCATATACTACCAGATGACACTATCCCCTGTATTTAACCATATTCTTATGTGGTCTATTATGTATAATTTATTTTTGTTCCATCAAATGAATGATGTTATGCAAATTCCATCATCACCAGTAGGCTTGGAATCAAAACACAGACAGTACAAAAATATATCCAACTTGTGACGGAATTGGACAATGGTGTTGGCACTTTAGGTGTAGACAAGTAAGTATCATGTCTCAAATCAAATATGAAGAACAATATTTCTAGAATAAAGAATTTTCATATGACAATTTTCATGTATTATGATGCAGGATCTGAATGAATGTGCCAGTTTTGCAAAAAAAAAAACCCCGCATTAAACCAAAAGTTACCGATATAACTAATGAGCTTACTTTTCTCTAAATGGAGGTAAACAGGTTGTTAATGAAGTTCATAAAAACTAGATTGTAGGTAGGCCTTGACGACTTGTTGACAGAAATATCATTAGAGATGAAACCAGAAACATATGCAACAGTAGTGACACAATTACAAATACACACTCGAAACAAGTAAAATTCGTACCATAAACTAGCATGAAATGAGCTACATTACGCAGTTAGTATTCGGAGTATCAACTTGGCGTATAATCAGTATAATGTTTTGAATGATAGGATTTATTGACCTGAAATATAAAAAAATACCTTCATTTTTAAAATAAGTATCTGAGCTAAATAAAACACCTAAGCTTATATTGTCCACCGTAGAGCTACTTGCGTGAAGAATTTGGTAGAAACCCGTTGATTGATCCCTGAGATATGGCATAAAATCTTTTTTATTTTTAGTTTTTTCAACCTATCTTACGAAATCGCCCAAATAAAATGGTTCCGTATACTATGCTTCTAATAGATACTGTCAGCATAAAAAGTTTGGTTGAATTTCGTTAAATTGTTTTAATCTGTATGGCAAATTGTATTAGAAAGAGCTTATTAACGTCCCCCGGTGTTATGCCTGACTGCTTATGAGAGAAATGCTCACAAACTAACTTACTACCTAACTTAGAAAAACACCCATGCCTTACATATATAGGTTTCTAACAATGAACCTCCCGTACAGCAGGCTTGCGGCGCACCAACAGACTGCACCACGGGAGGTCGACTATAGCATATATGACCAATGTATGAAAATATTTATATGACCGCCATTTTGAAAGTCATTGTCTGACCCCTACTTAAATAATGAACGTTTGCAAGGCCTTCTGTAGCACTAATGGAGTGCAGCATTCGGTAGAAATAGTTGAATTGTTCCGGAAACGTTAAAATAATCAATTTTCTAACTTGGCATTATTTTACAAAAAGACCGACATGCAAAGAGTATGCAGCTATGCTTCTAATGCATACTGTTAGTGTGCATAATTTGGTTAAATTATGTTGATTTGTTTATTAAATATAATATACTGACCAGAATTATTCTTATAACGCCATTAAAACAGGTCTGCAGCACCTAATACGCGTTGCTTTACATAACCTACTGTAGAACTACTTACGAGCAAAATTTGGTGGGAATCGATTGATTGTTTCTCCAGATATATCATAAAACCTCCATGTTTTTAATGCGACGATCTTCATGAATGGAGGACAAAAAGAATGTGTATTAGCACATTCGATGAGTGTCACAGATTAGAATGAAACAGAATTGTGGCAAATCAAGCATATTTTCACATGATTAAGACGTATCATAAGGAAAAATACTCCTAAACTGTGAGAATATTTTGTCTATTAAATCTTTACACATGCGTAAATATTATAGCAAAATACTTGGCTGATTTCATAAAACGTAATATAAAATTTATCAGCCATATGATAAACACACATGGATTTACTTTATTTTACAATATCATAAAAGTTATCTAATCAAATTTTCATGAGTATTTACTTCTATCCAATAACAGCACATTTTATAAAATTGTCGTGCTGTGGATAATGTTTGAAAAGTTTCGCACATGAGACTATCATTTAAAACCCTTTCTTGTTAAAATATTTATCGTCACCTTCTTTTGGGAAGAACATCTAGTCTACATGACGTGTTTATAAAATTTACAACGTAAGAGACATGAACGATTTGAATATTTATGTTTACTGCACGTAAAATTACTTTAAATTCCATTGAAATTTGACTTTTCATAAGTTTAAATATCAGTTTATTACAAAACTAAATAGTCATCTTTATCAGTTAATATCTCATTTCACATTACCCATTAAGTCCAGCTGAACAAATAACAAACATGTATCTTTTTCTAAAGTTAATCAGTTGACGTAGATAGATTCCAACCATACGTGTTGCTCTAAAACATTATTTCCCTGACTAAGGGCATTACAAAACCCCGTATTTTTCCGGCATTATGACCTGGCGGGTCATTCTAACTTAGAAACTGCAAACTATTCAAAACGCTACCTCGCTGTAGTGGCCACGTCGCTAGCGCTGCGTAGCGGCATCCCCAGCTACCACCACTTAAGGCCAGGCCCAGAGTAAATAAGGTGTATACCAGAGTGGCAACAGCGATGATATTGGACTGTCGCTAATTTTTTTTGGCCCTCTCCATGCATAATAACTTAGTCGCCGCAACTATTGCATCACTTCGCGAAACGAAGTTGGCGCAACTCTGTACTTACAGCGCTTCTGGCGGATATACCTTGAACTTCTTATAGCTGCAGTACATATATTATTATAATCACACGTACCGTTCAATATATTTAGGAAGTTTGAACACTTCAGGACCACCTTTAATACCGGAATAAAATTAATTATGGGTGGGGTCAGAAGATTACGATGTTCTGCCAAGAATTACAGTGCATTTCAGAAATGCACTTATCCTCGCGTTACGCTATCGTCAGCAAGAACAATATGGCCAGGCAACATAATACAAATGAAGAGCCAAATTTTTTTTTGCGTAAATCTGTGAGAATGCATAAATTATAATTATATATATATATAATACTCAAGCTCCCGCAGTGTAGGAAATAATTTGTAATTGCTTTAATTGGTTTCAAAAAATTTCACTATAATGAGGGTATGCCTGGAGAGGGCCTGAAAAATAAGCGACCTGTTGTTCCGTATCCTGTGAATACCCCCTGGCCAGGCCAGTATGAGTGATGCCAGACTCGTGCGTGGACGCAATGGCGCTAGCCAGCTGCCGCTCCAATCGATGAACTTTGCGAGTGAGCAAAGTTCCGAGCAGAACTTCCAGTTTACGCATGTTACAAGGTATGGAATATATTCTTTGATACATGCTCACGTAGTTTATAAGAAACATCACATAGGGTTTTTGTAGAAATTATTTTCACAAACGCCGCTGTTGCGTAGTTCGGGCGAGCAAGCCTGGCTGGGACGTAGTTAGACAGAGCAGCGTAGTGACGGGAGACATAACTCCCATGTATGAGTTGGACCATCTCAACATAAAACATAAAATTAATTTAGCCTCCCACAATACAACCTCTTAGCCGAATGTTGTGTGAATTGGCAGATTTTTTCCCGAGATATGACTTAAAAACTTTATTTTACATGTGGGACTACCTTACAAAATTGTGGAGAAATGAGACTCTGTATATAATATACTGACTCATTCAAAACATGCTTATTTGTATGGCCAGCCATAGTGATACTGGCCTGCCACATTCGGTGGCTATTCGTTGGTTTTCTCCGAAAATAGTGCATTACAATTTTAATTTCTCATGTGGTGTTATCTTACAAAATAGTGAACAAATTAGGATTTGTGTGAATACATTTGATGGTTGTAATATATACTGCAGCATAAGAAGATAAGTTGGAATTAATTGCAAGGTTTCGACGAGATAGCATAATAATTTAAAATGGCTATATGGCGGCCATTTTGAAAATATATTTCAGAGGTATTTAAAACATACTATTTTATATCATCTGCCACAGTACAACTTGTTTGTCAAACTTGGTTACTTGAACCTAACAAGTCTATCTGCTCAAACGTGTATTCGGATTTCTTCGAAGTATTTAAGGCATTTACTATCGACCGACTACTACCTTCTTGGAGTTGAAGAAAGACGGCGTACTGTCATCAGGTAGACTCAGTATGGTTCTGGATATTTTATACTTTTTAGCCAGGCAAATACATGACTTCTTGTGCATATCATACTCTATTTCAATTTTAAAACATGGATTGGGTACCGTAACTTTTGCTTTTGTGAATGTGATGGGTACTAAATTGGGGCTAGGACTAGTTTTGATATGAGTGTGTGCGAAATATGTTGACAATTTCCTACGTTACTTACATGCGACAGCATGTTTTCTCTTACTTGCTGATACATGACTGGCAAAGCACTCGAAAATGTATAGTAAAATAGTAGTATCTTAAGTATTGTCAGTGACAGTGATAACCGCACTTGTGTACACGATGTCCAGAATTATATTGAATTGCTGCCTTGGTTTAATAACAACGTTTATAATCTTGCAAAACTAGCTATACCACGAAAGGAATGCAGATTTCCTGACTTCAAAAATCCTAAATAATAACATTGATAAACGTCTTAGAGACACAGACATCCCTTCTTTTCAGCCAACTTTCCGAAGCAAAGAAAGACTAATGAGATCACTTTCCTGTCTGTGTCTGTGTCTGTGTTTGTGTTTGTGTGTGTCTGTGTATGTGTCCCCTTAAATTTTTTTTTTAACGCGGGAACCACATTCCACCAAACTCGATAAACGTATTAAACTTAGTAAAGAAATCTAACTTTTATAGCTTGCAAACATGCATTCTGATTACACACTGTCCAAAACAACAAGCAGATTATACCAATGTCAGACATGAAGTGCCGAATTCAACAGCATGCCTCCCAGCTAAGCCATTCCTTCTAAACAGACTCAGGTGACATTTACACCAGCCCTATCTGCAGGGGCCGCGGTGGCTGAGCGGTTAGACTGCTCGCCTCCTGCCTAGGAAAACCGGGTTCAATCCCCGGCCGGGTCACTCCCGGATTTTCGCAAGTGGGAATCGTGCTTGACGATGCCGCTGATTGGCTGGTTTTCTCGGGGATCTCCCGTTTCCTCTGCCCTTGCATTCCGACGCTGCTGCATTCTCACCTCATTTCACCCACATAGACTCTCAAGGCCTCATAGTTAAGAGCCATCCAAACCTCTCATAACTCAACCCTACGTGAAGCTTCGCCGCAGCTCTTCTAACTAGTCCTCGATCTTAAACTCTACTGGAGAGAGCAGTCAGCGACTCATTAGCTCGTTATCGATCCACCATTGACAAGACGGGATGAAAATAATAAGGTTGTGCGGTGTACGCAATGCCAATCATCAAAGGCTTCTTCCAGCCAAGGAAATGATAAGGAAAGGAAAAAAAGTTGACTGCTATATTATAAGCTTGCAAATATACCTTAGCGATATGTAGATGCCAAGGTGGCACGCCAGATGTAGCTCGTATAAGATCCCTGACGAAGGCGACTGGTGGAAGGAGGGTTCGCAGCCACGTTGGACATCGCTGCTTGCTCTTAACTCTCCTTTAAGGGACTCTCCTTTAAGGGAGTCTCCTTTAAGAGAGTCTCCCTCCTTCTCTCACACTTATAATTTGGTAGAAGTGTTGGAGGAAGTCGCTGGGTATGAGAACCGACACCTCACTGTTCGGGGTATTAGCTGTAGATGAGCCAGTATCTATCGACCGTTTTTAGTCGTCCCTTCGTTTACTTAGCTGAGCTGTCCTATGAAGCACCTTCTAGGGCACATGCTAAACCGCAACAACTTGTCAACTGCAGTTTAAAGGCCGTACACGATAAAGTGAGCACTTTGGAAATCAACCTTAGAAAAATGTCACTGCCCTGCCTGCATATATTTTTAACGGGCGCACTGAGTGACATGTGCCCAGTAAAGTTGGTAACGATGGATTGAAAGTAGTTCCATACGTTAACGTTGAATAAAAAGCGTTAGGTAACCATTTGTGATCATTTAAATGATTTCTTTCGATTTCTGTTTTTTTTTTTTTTTTTTTTTTTTACGCCTCAGTGTGTAAAAATTATCAGATTTATAGAAGGTTTACTTTTATAATAATTTCACAGTTTCACTTGGCAATGTTATTTTTTCATAAGGGGAGAAGAATATACAACGTGCATACAAGTAGATGTTAAGTAGGGGCATTCAAAAGTGCTCATTTCACCGTGAACAGCCTATAACAGTGTTATTCTGGACTTAAGAAGTATGTTCAGAGTTTCGAACTAATATGCAGGTATCTTTGTTTTTATAGTTGAAGTAATAAATGTCTTCAAGGCTAATCAGTTACGCTGAGAAAAAAACTCAAACTCACAGACGTCCTGAGAAACATAGCTCCATTATTTTGTATGAACTGTGTGTTAGAATACCATCTGTAAACAGTCGTTAAAAAATAGGATTTCATGTTTGATTTTTGAAAAAGATGGAAGATTAATGGAATGTGTACAATTAAAAAACTGAAAGATTTATGTAAAGTCCACATACGTTTCCTCATAGCCCAGAATAAAGTGTCTGTCAGTAGCATGAGTATCTATTTCATGGTTACGAATGTATAGGCTATGTAGGGAACACAGAGCATGGGTTTTGAACTCTACCAAACCGCTGTGGAATATAATAACGTAAATAACAAACAACTTCTAATATGTAACGCATGTGCGTTACACGTTCGAAGTTGGTTTTGGCATTAAGGGCATATAGAATCAAATCAAAATTATATTGGTGTCGAGACCGCTTGTGTTATATTTAAATCCTTCTCGCGTAATACGTACTTTACAACTGAAGGTAGATTTGGATGTTATAGTGTGGTTTATCGGTATGTGTAATGTTTTCAGATTACCATACCTATATGACACAGTGACTAAGTATGAGAATTAAAACATGATTTACAGTTGATTAACTCATTATTCGGTGTTTGCTGTGACAAATTTAACGCGTGACAGTAAACTTCGCAAATAGCAAAACATTGCTCGTTAATTTTCTGTATTAAAGCTACCGTCACATAATTCTGTAACATACGCATAACCTGTTTCAGTAGTTAACACAGTTTTCAAAAGTCAAGATCCAGATATTGTGACTATTGTGTATAGTAATGGTTACGAAGTAAATGTCCAGTGATAAGATTTACAAGAAGTCTCCACAAAAAAAAAATTAATTAGCACTTAGCTGCAATGAAAATCATCTAGTTGCTGAATACCTTGGAGAAGAGCTGGATTGGCATAGTTTCTTCGATGCAGATTGGTGAAGAGGAGTTACCTGCAAACAGTTTCCCAGTAAAAGTAATGACATTCCAAACATTCCGAGGCACTTCCTTGCTTAGGGAATTGAAAAAGGGCATTAGATATACTGACAAAGAAATGTGGGCACATGGATCTACACTCTCAAGATTCGTGTTTTAGAAATACCATAAAAAAATACCAAAACGAGAAATTAAAATATTTTAAAATATCAAATACTGAGCTAGCTTCTCGCCGATTTATCAGCGGTAGTCACCAGAACTGTAGTAGGTACGAAAATGCCTGCTGCGCGCGAACATGCATTGAACACATGGTTACCTCGCCATCTTTTTCCATTTTAATACACTATCCGTGCGACAAAATAGCGGATCAGCTTGGCAGCACGTGACTGATTATGCGGATGAGTAAGATTACAGGGGACATCTGCGCTACCAAACTGGTAATGTACATCTGTAGAAAACTGGCGAACGGAAAGATGATTGCCTTCTCTGGCTGGAACGTACTGAATTGTTAAGCCTTTGATATCTATCAAAATGAAGTAATCCTGAGTAACGAAAGTGGAAAGTGATAGTAATAATAACAATATAATATTTTTATATTACATATGTAATGTAATGAAAAATTTAAATAACTGGCAAGTTTTATAACAAGTTTCTAAAAATCTAATGACAAAGTTTTTTTTGTTGCAAAATATGCAGTTTGATAAGGTACAGTGGAAGCTGCTACGAATGCAAATAGAACAGCGAAATATGTGAAGGCAGTTTGCAACAGTGGATGTTACTGCGTTTCCTTATAACCTACAAAATGTTACAACAGCTGGCATTTTACTCTATACCATGCAAATTTTAGATTTACTACACCCACAAAATTTCGACTCTTCTTGATTCTACTGAATATGTACACACGCGTGCTCTTTTGGCATCATTAACTCAGTTTCAAAAAGTTCTAGACAATGTTTTCAACGTTCGTGTCCTAAAAATGCACAAAAATATAGTTTAATTGGAGATCGCACGGCGTCCTCAACGCGTTCAGAGTTAATGTGGCATCAACAGTGCCATCACGAAAAATTAGAACTATTTAGTAGTGGCAGAAATACAGACACAGGTCAATATCTTACATCATGTATTTACTTAAGATAAACAGGTTGACTCCTTTGCGTAGGATGTCTCAAGTTACTGAACTTACATTTTGGTATGCCACTCAGTAAGACGCATGAGAGAGTATATAACATTGATGTAGCTAACATGATTGGAAAGAGAGGCCGTGGACGTGTAGTGGTCAGGCTACTTATAACTAGAGCCCTAAGTATTTCGCGGATTGAGTTGGCAGCAAGCTAGGCTGGACAGCCCTCTATACGCTCGAGACATTATTGTTTGCTTATTGGTTGCTGCGAACAAGTGAGGCCTCTGCACAGGGCTGTTAAACACTCACTCACACTACTGCTCCCTGCTTACTACTGGCTCGCAGTTAAACGACGCGTGTATAAAGAACTGTCGTCCAATCCCAACAGTAGGAGAAAAGAACAAGTGTTTGGAGTCTACCTCGCTTCCGTATGAATTCGCGAAATACTTGTGGCTCTACCAATAACCTCTCACCATGGGGAACCGGGTTGATTAATGCGGGTTCAATCACGAGTTCATGTGGGAAACTTGGCGGATGTTTCTTCTACCCCTATTGGTTTTCTCGAAGTACTTCCACTTCTCTTAGCAGTGCATTTTGTCGCTGCTCCATATTCATCTCATTTCACCCTCATCAGCGTTGCCGACTTCCCATGGCGCAATTGGTTGTTGCACCACTGGTCTGGGCGCGGGAGGTTCTGGGCTAGAATTCCAGGTAAGGCATGGGCATTAGCTAACGTTAGGTAATAAGTTAGTTTGTAAGACTTCCACTGACAAACCTTCGGACATACCACCGGAATACGTTAATAAGTCCTTTTATGTCAATCAATCTCATCAGCGCTGAAGACCTAAGCCGTTAAGCGCAGTCCATATCTCTCACTATCACTAAGTTGAAAAATATCCTGAGGAAATATCTGACGAATACGTCTTCAAAATCAGACCGCCACAAGGGCTACCAGGACGGAAACGGCTATGTAATATTTGCAGGTTTATCGATTCCGACACTATAACTTAGTGGGCTTAGTGACTAATAACATATTGAGATAAATGCGGTCTTTCTTCGAGCGGATAAACGACTACGCAGCTAGCATTGCAGGCGGGGGCTCGCGGCGACTGACGGTCATTTTAGGCGTGGGAGAAAATTTCCGGATAGTACATCTCGTGACTCCGATGTGCCGGTATGTTGATTTTCCTGCCAAAAAAATCATATCGTCTAGATCTGTCAATTTAAGCCATAAGACAAGTATCTATTTTGTTACTTTCATTTTATTACCATATCCCAAAGAAAATATTATCTGCAAATACAAACTTACTCACGTATAACTCACGGCCGTGTTCCAGAAACACCCACGCCTATATTTTTTCTTCGAGAACACCCCCCCCCCCCCTTTTTTTCTCTTTCCCGTTAAAGTCTGTATCCGCGCGTGGCGGCATTGCTATCACTACTGATGTTATGCATTGCAGCATTTTTTTCCGTTTTCATTCATTGTAGGTTTTAGCATCATGTATCAAAATTATTATGACAGACACGTGTGTCAAGTAGAGGAGGAGGCGGCAAAGAGGCGGTCACCCCTTCACTTTAAGCTAGTAGGGGCGTTGACCTTCAGCCCTTCACAGGTGGTCTTCAACTAGTTCAGTTTGTAATAAGTATCATTTGTGGTAACTTCTTGCCTCATTCCTTTCCAAATGCATATCATGCTATTTTAATGTGTTAGTGTATATTTGGTTTTGTAAACATTGTAATGCGTATTTGATTCAGAATGTTTCGTTTTTTAGGATGCTTTTATAATTCGCGTTGAATTCTTAAGCAGAATTGTTTACTTTATTCTCTTAAATATTTGTAACTAGTGTTGTTTAAAATCTTGGCATCGATGAAAATAAGTGTTACATTCGTGCAAAACTTATCGCATAAATATACAACACACATTGATACAAATAAAATTAATATACTAAAATGAACATGGGCGTGGTTACAGAAAATTTTAGCCTTCCCACCTCTCACGGGAAACTAAAATTTGGTGTCTATGATGTGTGATGAGAGTTAATGCATGGCGTATATTTATTTAGCACACGGGTATATTTATTATTAGTAACTCGATAAACTAAATGTGCTGGAGATTAAAAATTATGGAGTGGTACAAATTTGCTATTATATAGATATTAATAGCACAGGGTTGTTAACATAGAATAAAACGGAGACAGTCGTATAGCTCATTGCCCATTTGTTAATCTATAACATTGATATACGCTCGGAAATCTATTTGTATTTCTGAATAACCTCCGCTATATGCATTATGAGTAACTAGCAAATATTTGTGAAATAATCTCCAGGCATCCGAGATTTTCCGGATTATGCTGAAGTTGACGAAAGGCACACAACTTTGAACCTTTCCCTATATGAGAAAAATAAATAAAAAAAATGTTTCTGAAATTCATACAGGGGTGGGAGTGGGTTTATACTGAGATTACTGTTTAAAACATCGCCCACTCCATGCGGGTTTAACAACAGACACTGTTCGTGTGTAGAGCGCTCTCTGATGGTAAATGGAAGGCAACCACTTGCTTGCGCCAGTCTGCTGCCATTAGACCATGTGTCTTATCGCAGGTTATTTGATAACACGATGATTGCAGATCCCTGTGCGATTCCATTCCGTGTATATAACACAGTGTGTCTGCAATTCATGGAATACAACGGCGAGCATAAATTGGACAGTTAAGTGACTTTGAACGTGGCTGTATTGTGGGAGTCCGAAAAGGTTGTTGGACGTTTCGCAGAACTTCAGTACCTAGATGGTGGAGAAGATGGGTGACAGAGAGCTCTCACAGCTGCCTAACCCTACCAGTGCTACCTCGTTACACCGACGAGCTCCTGGACAGAATAATAGTTCGGTCCGCCCTGACTGATACAACAGCAACCACACGCGCCATCACAGTCACTGTCCTCCCCCCTTCCCTCAAGTGTCTGAACAAATAATTAATAACCGATTGTTGTTGGGAGGTTAACTTTATCGTATTCTTCTGGCACGTTTACCTCTGACACCTGCTCGTAGTTTTGAACGTATCCTCTGTGATGTCGGGAGAGTGTGTGTTTGAGAGGCAAATGGAGAGCAGTGATGTTAAGTGGTGAGAATCGTTTTGCCTTGGACAAAGTGATGGTCGTCTTCAGGCTCGTAGACATGTGGGTGAGTGGACCAATCCATCGTATATTCGCACCGGCCATACTGGATCTCGCCTGGTATTATAATTTAAAAAAAAAGGAGGACTGTGTAAGCTACACATCCCGATAGCTTCTGGTGGTCATTCAGGGAGCATGGCGGGTGCGCCGTACATCCGAGACGTGAATCCTGACCTTCTACCATATCTCGACACACAACAGAAATAACTCTTCTAGCACTATAACGCACGTCCCCATGTCGTTAGGACAACACAGCTTGCTCTACATGGTGAACGCATGCTAGCCTGGCACGCTAGATATCCTGACATCAAGCCCAGCGCCGGCAACTACCATCATCCAGCTACGCCAAGAAGTACAGCGAGCGTTAGATACCGTACCCCAGAGAGACACTCAGCATTTGTACGGCAGGTTACACTCCAGAATAGCTGCATGTGTAGACGTTCGGGATGGCTGCATCCTTATTAAGGTGTCTTACGTTATGTGTTGTATTTAATGTTTGGATTTTTCACGGGCTTGATGTTTTGATCAGTCCTACATACAACCTCGTTCTTCTTGTGTGCCAATTTTGGGATAGATATGCGTACTCTTGCAGGATTTTCTGAAATTCTATTTTACTATTGTAGTAGTCGGGATGGAAATAATACGTTAATGCATTATTTAGAGCCAGTAATTTTTGGCAATACAGTCCAAGTATATGGAAGACTTAAATTCGTTGTGTACATTCCAGTAGTTTTTCTTTTGCTATATGCAGCTGTCTAATGACAAGCAGTTTTCGTATTTGACGGGGGCACTCGGAGTTAGTTAACTGTGGCAAATAACTTTCGTGATCAGCGTGAAAATATTTTAACTCGTATCACAACATAATTCAACCAATCAATGAATATTAGTGACTCTATAATGTTTGGAAATATACCCTGCCACGACATATATATGCAGAATTTTATTGTCCTTTCCATAGATCATTCTGTGCGTTTTGGAGTACGCTTCCGTTATAAAAGAAAACTGCATATCTTATATGCCATTTCTAATCATTGTGGTGTGGTATTATTTTTTAAACACAATAACATCATTTTGAAGATTATTTTTACTAAAGGGTATTATTTCCTTTTATAAATTACCGCTGTATTTTCCCCTGTGGCTGCATTGTTATTGCGATTAGCTGTTTGAAGAGAAACAGCAATTTATTTTTATTTTTAAGGAAAATAATTCTTACATATACGAGAGCATGTTGGGGACAACGCATTCTGTGTGTGTGACGTGTCAGTCAATACTAGATATATTTGCATATCTATTTCCATTCCGTATTGTGTTCATACAACCAACTCATTTATTAACGTGAATGATTTATTCTTTGTTGCTTTAATTTCGATTCTCTGATAACTTATCAAGGACACTGATGAATATTTGCATATAAATTCAGAAGCAAGGCCATTCGCCGAAGGGGAATCGCAGCAACGTACTTCACTACACATTTGTAAATGTTAGAAAGCTCGGCTACTAGAAAGAATACGAAATATTAAATTTTAAGTTCTGTAATTACTCTTTATATACAAAGTGTGTATTTTTATTTCAAATAAAAAATGTATATAATGAAGTTACACGTCTATGGAATTGTGTTGCAAGTTTTCGTTTACCGAGAAATGAAGCGTATGTAATAGGTATATCAGCTGATATTTTCTTAAGCTCACGCATAACACTTTTTTGGTATTCTGGATTATGTAAGCTACCATTCAACTCCTAGGTGTAAACCTTCTGATAGTAAAGAGAATATTTAATCATTATGGGTGCGGTTGCTTATCAAGTTCAAGCAGTATTGAAACTGGCCTGTAGTGGTCACTGGGAAAACTACTTATAGTACCCTAGGATACTTTTGGTTGGAATTTAATTAACGCAGTCCTAAATGTAATTCTTGTATGATACTTAAAAGTTAAATAAATGCTCTCGGCTACATTCAAAAATAGTAAGCGAGTTTCTGTCGGTCACTTTCTTCACTCCAAATACAAATATTTTAGAGTGTATCTCCTATTCACACTTCTTCCTCGAGTTTTTTTTTCACACGAGGTAAATTTTTGGTTGTACGTTGTGCCTATAAAAACCGTAACGTTGCCGTGAACCAAATATAAGCGAAATTTTGTTGCCACTCTCCACTTTTAGTCTAGATTTAAACTGTTATGACAGTTTTGATGGAGGTGGCGTTGCAGATTAGGTGGTTTACAATTCTGGTAGCCATCACTGACATTAGGTCGTGAACTTCCGTGTAGGACGTAGATTTTTCTGCCAGTAACGTCTTTTATCAGGTCCTCTGCGCTCGGCATTGTTACTCCTCTTGGGGAGGATGAGGTAATGTTTTGGGGATTAACATGAAGCCTACACAGCTTGCCTGCCGTCCTTGTAAACACTAGCCTCGTTTAATTAATTCACAGGTTGACATAGATTTCCATTAAGACCTTGGAGTGAAGGGGCCGCCATCATCCGGGAAGGACACTCGATGAATATGCATGGGGTGGCGCCGACACTGAAAGCGACTCGGGGAAGGACGCGTGGCAGACGAGGATGTCCCTAAGAGAGGATATGGCCGGTGAGGTGGTGGAGGAGGAGGAGGAGGAGGAGGGCTAGAATCCTGCCCGTGTCGCAGAGACAATGGTCTGCTCGTAGCTGCCGGTGATTAACTCCTGCTCCACTTAATCGTCCCCAGGTTTGCACCGGCCGAGTCCCGAGGAAGCTCTCTGCGGGCCTTCCAGAATGATTGGATTTTCTCCCCGCGTGAAACTTGCGTGGGAATCGAAAACGGCTCTGGGGCGTCGTTTGGCATCAGTCCGGAGGTGGGTATGATGATTGTGCAGGATTCAGGTTTCCTGAAACTGTTTTCTCACTCGAGTCTGGATAGATGCAAGACTGTTCCACTTTAGTAGCATACACATTTGATAACTAGAGTACATACTTTCCTTACCACTGGGCTAGTGCAATCGGTCTATAATGTGATCTGTGATTTTCAGTATTATTTCCACAAGCAGATTTAACAAAGACGTATTTCAAATTAAGTGAAAGGTTTCAAGCTAAATATACAATTTGCAGCCGAAGAAGTATTCTTGGAACTTCGCTGATTTACAGAATAGTGACAAATATTTTAAACACACAACTCATTGGGCAATGCCCGATTGCGTCAAAGAGTGCACAATGTTGATTTCAGGAAACGGTCGAAATCAAAAACCGTAGAAAAATTTACCAAAAAATAGTAATAAAATGCTAGAAAATTTAAATAATAGTTTGCGTTTTGCCTGTTTTTGTCCGAGGTGAGGAAGAAAACACTGTCCTTGTGCTAAATTGTGAATCAATATATACAGAATGGAACGGAATTCAATTGACACAAACCTCGTTAGGCGACTCCTTGTGCAAAATCGAATGGAAAATAAGCAGGACACTTGCTATCCAAATTGAATATTAAGTAAATTATTAACCCTCAAAAAGCGAGATTTCAAACTTAATTTTTGCAAAATGTTGGGAACCCAGATATATTGAACTATAACTATCCGGACATTGTTTTCTGATATGGGAATATTCTACTGAAGAGCAGAGTGTCATTAATAGTGCCCCTTGTAATAAGAATAACTGCGGGAGCCACCCTCTTTTTGCGGGCAAATTTTTGTCGTCAGGATTTAAGACCGTCCAGCTAGTTTATAAAGAAGTATGACAGTACCCACCATTTTCGTGTAAAATACACCGGAAACTTTCGGCGGCAGGACACAGTTCGAGGCGCGCAGGCAAAACCAACGCTTCCTTGCTGGGAATCACATACTGACTGTCACCAGAAGCTTCAATACTGTAAGCTTATCAATGCACTTACTTAACATGCTATTTACAGTAAGCGATAAAAATGTCCTCCATCATCGTATTTGCAGTGGACACAGCAGTGGACACGTATGTAGGTGCTGTATCACTGCAGTCTAAGCTGTGTGTGCGTTTTACACGGAAAAGGAGAGTCCTGGGCATTTGCAACAAGAGGTTTATTTTTGTTAATTAGGTTATACCGCCCAATAAACCAGCTCCAAAAGTCAAAAGTTCATAACACCTGACGGTAAAAAAGTTACCTGCAAAAGGATGGTGGCCAACCATGTTATTTTTAATACAATGTGAGGTATTAATGAGAGTTTTTTTAAGGTCAGAGATCACAAACACATACAAGAAGTTAACGATATATTTAATGAGACTACTTTCTTCAGCATGGATGACAATTATTTTGATGAAGCTTTTAGAAGGTTAGATGGTGGGTGGATCTTGACGTCTCGTTTGTTGCAATATTATTAAATATGCAAGCAGAAATAGTACTAGAAGTAGTACTGTAGTGCTACTTGTGTGTGCAAAATTTGGTGGGAATTAGATTATTCGTTTCTGAAATATATTATAAATGTTGTATTTTATCTCCTGGCACAATCTTACGAAAATTCGGCTAAAGATGATATCTATAAGCATATCTGATGCTTGTATTGGCTACTCTCAGCATAATAAGTTTAATTGAAAGCGGATATATTGTTTAATAAACATGCAAACTTATCTAAATTATTTATATGACTGGCATATTGTAAATAAACCCAAACACATTTAGAACATGGGTTATTGTAGTACTACTTGTGTGCAAAGTTAAAGTCCGGTGAGAGTCGGTTGGTTGGTGCTGGACATATGACTTAGAAGCTCCACTTTATCACGTGGTGCTATTTACATTACTGTATTCGCTATATGTTTCTCATAGATACTGATACACGTTGAAGTCGGCTGAAATTGTTTGGGACATGTGACTTATTAGTCTAAAATATTTACATGGCTGTTATTTTGAAAATATTTGACAACCTCCTTAAATCATAAATATGGACAGGAAAATTACGCGTTTTGAAAGACACGTATGCTAGACTCCAATGTACTGGGTATTTTAAAGCCTTGGCTCTCTGTGCATTGGCTGCTTCCCCAGTGTGTAGCCAGTTTAACCTCAGACCAGATAGCACGGGACTCGCTGCTAGTTTCTTTGCAGGTCTGTTATTGGTTCAGAGTTCACGTGGATGTGTCTAATAGGCGGTGATCCAATTACAAACATAACACAAATATACATGTGTTTTGAAATCTTGCCAGTCCTAAAATTAAGTCGTGAATTTTTCGAGACCGTAGTAATAAATTGAGATGGTCTACAAAAGTATTTCTTCTGGCCTGAATTTTGTGGGTATCAGTTAATTGTTTCCCGAAATAGGACACAAAACTTAATATTTCATGTAGCGCTAACTTCTAAAAGGTCCGACGAAAGAGTTCATATATTAATTAGCTTATTTTATGCTTGCATATATACTGCCAGCATGCAAAGTTAAGTGAGAATTGTTTACATGATTTCATAGATACCACACAGTAGTCTATAATATTTATGTGGCCGTCATTTTTAAAACAATAGGCTGACCCATTACGACATGTCAGTTTACATGACGTACTATAGTACTATTAAGCGCTCGCTGCTTCGCCCGTCCCGCGCGCGAGAGAGCGAAGAGAAGGACAGAGTCGTTATATGATAGCGACGACGCAGACGCTAATTACAGACGCGCGCCGCTGACCCGGGTTGTATTGATTTCTGCGTTTATCTGAAGAATGCTCTGGATTACTTATCTCGTTCTCTCAGTGCAACTCGAGGTGGGTTGAACCTTCGAAATGGTTAGGGCAACGTTATGAATATTGCAACAGGCCTCTGGGCAGACAGTTGAGTTGGAGTGGAGGAATGAATGCATGGCTGAGTTCCGAACGATAGAATACGAGCAGCGGGAGAAGTGACCAACGGAAAGGAAGTCTGTGACTACGAGTATCAAGCAGTGAAGGAAGTGACTGGCAGACTGGACTATTGGATTAGATACGTGAGTGCAAGACATGATAAATTATGGCAACAGATAGACTTAATGCATGTTAATAACGAGAATGAGCTAATTGACTGTAGCCAACAGAGACAATTAAGAAGGACTTTAATTAGAGCGGAAAAAGACATTAAATATTGCGATCACTAATAAATAAAAAGAGTAAAAGTGGAGGCAAAATCTTATGCTGTAAATAATAGCGGAGTAAATAAGCTAGAAATCAAATTTCGTTCCCTTAATTTTTTATTAAAAACTCCACCACTCACAATTTCAGATACGTCCGTCAGACGTCCCATGTAACAGTATTACTTGAGTGCGAAATTTAGTAGAGATCTGTTGATTGTTTCCCGAGGTATGACAATAATACTTTATTTTTCACATGGGGCTATCTTACAAAAGGCGGACAAAAGATGTTACGTTTTAACACATTTAATGCTTGAAAAGATACTTTCAGCAATAACAATTTTGGTCCAAACTAGTCAAGCAGTAGTGTAGATACTGGAAATAAACCTTAAAATATCTATATTGCTGCTATTTTGAAAATAAGTGTATTATCCTTTTAAATTGTGTATATGAACATGTCTTACATGCTAAATATGGAAGTAACTGGTTATGTGGTTACCGATATTATAAAAGCTTTATATTCCATGTTGCACTATCTTCCCAAATGGAGGATTGATAACATTATCATTTTCGAAATTCTTTGTTCACAACATACATTGCCTACCAAATTATGTTTATATTGGTTAAATGATTATCGAGGTGTAATGTTAAAGCTGTGTTTTTAAATTTGCACTATTTTCCAGAATGGCGTACCGCTAAAATTGTCGGTTTCTAAAATAAATTCTTTGATCATGCACTATCAACGTATCAAGTTTTGTTTAAATCGGCAAGATGGTTCCCGAGATATAATGGAAAATCTTTTCTTATTCAATCTGCAGTTTTCCAAAATAGCGGACAAACAAGATTATCGTTTTTTAACATTTCAATGCTTACATCGTGCACTATCAACGTACCACGTTTGGTTGAAATCGATTAAATGGTTCCTGAGATATTTAACATAGTGCCCTAAATGATAAAATAACTGCTATTTTGAAAATACGTACCCGGTGTAATTGAAAACTATAAAAGCCCAATACCATTACTAAATACTTTATGTGGATATAGTTTGGTGAAATTCATTTGTAGGGTTTAAAAGTTATTAGCAAAAAAGGGGGGAAGCATACATTTCAAACAGACATTCTGGTGATTCCGTAAGCCTATTTACATCCTTCGGAAAGTAAGCTAAAAACGACATTCGGAGATTTGTAGTTTAATTTCTCTTTTTTTCCGATAATTTGGTCATTCAGTTTCATTACACTGCGTCCTACATATTTACTACTTAATTTACCACGAGGGTTTGCGGTAAAATTATGCCATATTCTGTAACTAACCAAAAATCTAATATTGGGAAACTTTTGATATGGTATTTGTTTAATCGGAAAATTAAGTAATAATTTTTAGTAAGTTTCATTTATAACTCAAAATTATTGATAGTACGCACACTGAACCAAAAACAGATGTATTTTAGTTCTCATTGTACTCATTAAAACAATTTACATTAAATTTAACAGTTAACAAATAACATTTTAGAAGAGATTTGGCTATTTTTGAGAATATTCAGCCCACATACATAATCATCTCTTTATAATTTAATAAGTGAATCTTAACGCAAACGGGCAACGTATTATTATTCTTAGAATAATTAAAACATTTTTATTATAACTAGGCCTAAATAATTTTTATACTGTATCTTAATTCCCAGGCCCTGAGAACTTAAAATAATTTAATGAATTAACGGACTTTTCCACTGTGTCGCTGACTTCATTTGTAATATCCACTATAAGTACTCCTTAGATATCACTATACTATGGTATTTTTATAAAAATAATTATATTCAGCTCATGATTGTACGCAAGCTTTAAAAAAATATTTCATTAGTGTCATTTATTTTATTTATACTTTATTGCAATTATGTCCGTTGGGTTAAAAATATCAAAATTAGAACAATTTTGTATTATTACAGCTGTAAAATTGAGTTTATTTTTTAATTCTGATGCATGTGACTATTACTAGGCTCATTATTGTCAGCTATAAACTGCATACAACTCTATAGCATCCTGGAAACATTTTGAAAGGGCCTTTTTTTTGTACAGCATTTTCATAAAACGTAAAAATTATGGATTTAAATAATATTTCAGATTTAATGTTAAAAAATGAGCAGAATTAAGGAATTCATATAAGTGCCTGCTTTGTTATTTTTATTTTTAAGGAATCTAGTAAGGAATCATTTTTGCTAAACGCAGTGCTGTTACTTTTCGTCGCATCATGTGGGTAAGAAATGTATAGTATTGCCAATGTAGGGATTACCCCCATCTGTTAGGGTGCAGTAAAAGGAAGATGACTACAAAATCGAATGTTTCAAATCTGAAAACTCTAAGAATTTGTTAATCAATCGAAACTGGTCATTTCCGTTTGGTAAAGAGGCATGTAGATAATTTCGTTTAGTATTAATGGATAAATACACATGTTTTCAAGCTAAAGACCACTGCAAAATAAGAAGACTGCTTATTTTTAGATATTGTCCAAAAATGGAGGAAAGTAATACAAAAAAACACACTCGCTGTAGAAAATATTTCGATTGAATATTATGCTGCTCAAATATGTGATTCTTCTGTAGAGTTTTCGGAAATGTAATTGCGGATCAGAAACATTGTTCTCGAGAAATAATTTCGGTTGTTTCAGAAGTGTAGCTACGAAGCAGACACTGAAAAGCCATGTCACGGTGTGGACTCAAACCCGGACTCCTTAGTGTATGAACATCTTACCTCCCAACATCACCTTAGAACGCTTAATCATGACTGCATATCTGCAAACGCTGTAGCAACACCTATAAAACCCACGCGGTTGACTCTGCACAAAAATTTAATTAAAATATTAAATACTGTACATTTTCTGATACATTTTACCGTCCGTTTCTGTAGCCTAGGAATCATGGCAGTTTTATTAAAATATATAGCTTAAAATATATTCGACTTCGACAGCAGTGGCAATAGAGGCGATATCAGCAGCTCAAGCATTCAGAAGCGGGTAGAGGCACAGCCAAGACCAGTTTGTATAAATCTTCAAGGTAATTGACTAAAGTGATTTCATCAAATAGTGGCTGGACCGGAAATCGAACCCGGGCCTTTTTATAATGCGTGTTCAGTGAGTTACCAGTGTGCGAATTCGCTCGGGCTGATGACATTGCAAGTGTAATAATGAATATATTTCTGACTAGCAGAGTTAACAGACCAATAACAATTTGTCCTATTTTACAAACGTTAGGTACATATTTAGAGACAAAAACAGTAAAGTAGGATTTAAGGGGATGTCCAAGATATCAAACAAACCCACTTCCGTTGGTTTCGTGACAGTGTTTATAAAGTGGATAGTAAATCAACGTATTTTAAATGCTGTCGACGAATTATTTAAAACTTTTTAAAAAGGCGAAAAAAATAAATATAAAAAAATGCCATGGTTTATATGAAATGAAATATTTCTGAGCGTACAAAGCGACTAAATTGTTCGTCCTATAATTATGTAAATGCTATTCACGATAAAGTGGGCACTTTAGAAATGAACGTAAGAAAAATGCCACTACCCTTCCAAGCATATATTTTAATAGGCGCACTAAGTGACATTCACTCAGTAAAGTTGGTAACAATGGATGGAAAGTAGTTACATATTTTAACGTCGAATAAAAAGTATTAGGTAACCATTTATGATAACTTAAAATTATTTCATTCGCTTTCTGTTTGTTCAATGTATCGAAGTGAAAAAATGAGCAGATTTATAAAGTATTTACTTTTTTAATAATTTCACAGTTTCATTTGACCGACGCATGAATAAAGTGATGAGGCCCATTGTAATCTTAATTTTACAAAAGGCGCAAGAATACACAACGTGTATACAAGTAGATCTTAAGCAGGGCTTCCAAAAGTGCTCATTTTACCGTGAACAGCCTATATATTCGTGTGTGTCCTGTGCGAATATTTTTCATGTATGGCAAGGGTTCCCCCCCCCCCCCTCCCTTTTGCGTCCTAGGCGCGAGACAGCAAATGCTGGCGTTGGCAATCATGCTACGAACTTGGAACTCTTATTAGGACCGAAGGTTTTCGAAGCCGGGCAGGAGCGAATGAGTGACCCCGAACGTCGGGCGCACTCGACCAGAACGCTGCGATGCGGCGACTGCGGTCGCATCGGGTTCCCCCTCGCCTTCCGAAGACGCGGGGCGCATTGGGCCCCGAGTATTCAGCTCCGCTCAAGCACGCCGAACTTCGGAAAATGCCAGCGAAATTCAGCTGACTGCGCCCTCGAACTGATAAGGCGGCCGGTCGCGTGTTCCCGGCTCTCTGATCCCTTGGAGAGTGTTTCTGTGCGAGTTCCGCTCCGGCGTTAACGCGACGTGTGCTGCGAATGAGGAGCTCGCTTGGCCGACTAAGTTGCTCCGACAGCACGCCTGCCCTACTACGTCTGCTGTTCAGCAGTTCTCGACGCCACGTTTGCAAGTATGTCTCGCCTGCAAGATATAAACGCATATCCCCTGCCGTGGTCATACAAGTAGTCCATTTGGACGTGAATACATCTTAAAATTTGCGACCATAGTGGGAGGCAATCCAGAAAATCCGATGATAACAAAATCGGGGGATATAGTGTGGCATTGTAGCTCCAAAACTATAGTATACATTCAAAATTCAATTACATCACTCGATTGTCAAAGGATCAAAGAATATGTCACGTTGAGTGAGGACTGCGAAGAATCATGAGGGGAGAGGGTAGGGCGCAATTTTGAGTTCGTTTCGCTGCATAGTATAACTTTTCACTAGGTGAAGCTACGACGTTCGTTTAGGTTTCAATCGACAGCCCTCGTCAAGATGAATCTATTGCTTGTATAAAAACATTTTTGTGGCGTTGTTATGGTGAAATTGTATGCGTTTAATGTAAAAAATTGAGAAAGCTCTTAACACAATTACGGCCTATACTCGTCAAAAAGCAAAGTTGAAATACAGACATCGCATACAGTTGGAAAGAGCATATCAATGCAATCTAGCGATACCCATAAAACCCGATATGATAGAGTGAAACGGTGTCGGGAACGTACAAAAAAAAAATCAAGGTGTCCGAGCGCGTCGACGTGGACGTATTCACGCCAAACAAACGGCCGTGTCCCCAAGACATCCAAATCAAATTTTTTTAGTTAAATTTTTTCGGCAGACCAGTTTGATCACGTTTTCGAACAGAATTATTTTTAGTGGTTACCCGTCTATAACTGAGTGCAAAAATAGTACATTCTAAGCACAAAAACATGCACGGAATATCTCATAATACAATCGTTTCAAACGCTTATTAAGGTTAGTTGTTCATTTTAATTTAAATTCAAGTTGCCTTAGTTTGATTGTAAAAGTATAACAAAAATTGCTTACTAAGACGTCATTCAATTTATTTAAAAAATCCTGGTAATTTCGTTAATATTAATTACACTGTTTACTTCGTAGCAACCAATGAGATCGCAGAACAGAATAAAAGTCGTTCTGATGTACTTATGCAATCTATTTACTTTGGACAAGAAGTGATAGCGGAGGGAACAAATTCGGAGTCAACGTCAATACGGAACGTGTTTAATGTTCAGTATTTCTGCTTCTCGTGTGACCACGATCATAGTTTATGGAAACAAGGTGCATCACGAACTTGAAAATGTACCGCGTGAAAACGTGTGAATATCAATGCATTTATTAAAATATTTTTGGGATACAATAACTCAATTTTATGGATCAGCAAGATTTACACCTACTTCTGAACAGCTCAGCACCATAAAGCAAACTCTCATACAAATTATTATTTTTACTCATTAACGGGCCTCGATCAACTCTAATATTATTAAGGCAATACCTTACGTACAGCTGAACTTAAACTTATTGTTTAATTTAAAACCTGTCACATAACTACGTCATGAATGATATTCGATTCGAGGTCTCAGCGATTAGTAAGAAGCCAGAATGAATAATAATTCGGAATTAATTCATAAATGTAAAAAAAAAAAATAAAACAAAAACATTTCGGCTCAAACTCCACACTAGGATACATCGTAAAACATCACACAAGAACACTTTTCCCTAGTAAGAGATTTCGTCTGTAGCGCCTAACAAGCTCGTTTCCCGATGACGTCACACGGATGTTTGTAGTTGGGGGAAACGTGGCAAGCACTGATGATGGCTGGCAAGATTTCTCGGGGTACCCAAGCTTCCGCCGTCATTTTATCCTGTCACTGGTTCATCTCCACCTCGAGGCATCCCAGTAGGCATGTAAGAATTGAGTTATTAATAAAATATGGATATTGCTCAAATATTCACAGTTTTACTTGACCGACACATGAATAAAGTGATCTGGTCCATGGCAATGTAAATTTCGTGTACTGAATATTCGGAGTTTCAGTGTCCAGACATCAGACATAGTTTCTTTGAACCAATCGTAATACTAAAACCATATTCCTTCGTATCCATAAAAATATTTTCATATAATTTAATTGTGTTCAACTTTGCGGCGTACAACACCTGGGGGTCGATTAAATATATGTGCCTAACATTTGCACCGGTGCAACGCAGTGCAAATAAAACTCTGCTGCACTTGCACCCATAACCACGGGTGCAATTAAATACACTGGACGCAAGTGGACGGGGCTCTTTTGGCCACACAATTTCACTCCCACTTCCCGAACTACAGTGGCCAATTAAGTAATTTGTACAAGGTCTTCACGGTCACATGGATACATAAGTTGCAAAGGATTTTTTTTACATGCACTGCTGTGTTTTTAAATGTCCGTGAATAATAGGAGTATTTTCGCGGTTGAATTGGTAACAGGCTGGTAATCAGCGTTCACAACGAAATTATATCGCGAAAATGCTTATAGACGGCGAACCTCAGTTGGAGGGATCTTCAAAACTGCGCAACCGCAACCGCTGTAATTGGGTGGGAAATGTAATAATGTTAATGTAATAGAATGCAGACAAAGACTAACATGTACTTCTCACCTGAAAATAATACCATTCAAATAGAATTACAATGAAGGAAAGCGCATATTAAAACTTCACTAAGACTTTAAATATCATAACTAAACTAAAAGTACTCACACTGAGTATAGATTGAGGTTATCTACTTTTGTAACACTCCCCTCTGACTCATTTCAACAAAACTTACAATTCTCGTCCCGAAATAAGGTACCATCTTCATTTTGAACATTAAGAGGCAAGCATGTGGCAATTCAAGTTGCAAATGCAATGAGAGAAACCCGGAATTCAAAACGATGAGCAGCAACCATCAACATCCGGTTGACAATTCTATTGACCTGCTCCTGACTGCTATTGCCAAAAATGGTGAACGCTGGTTACCCCGGTCACCGTGCGTTCACAACAAAGTGGTGAACAGGAGCGCGAAACCACCTCGTTGTTACCAATTAGGTTGTTTATGTTTGTAATGCGACGTTTGGACGTGGAGAGCCGCTTATTTCACTAATTGATGAAGTGTGACGATCGGTGATTAATGCGTGGACAATTACATATTTTTAGTAGACAAGAAATTAAAATTTTAATGATGCAACATAATATCAGATACGCTTGAGATTGTGTGTTGATGTTATTTACTATAAAGAAGAGACGTGGCATCGTATATTATAAGCGTTAATGCGACTTGTGACTGTGTTCGAAGTGTAACCGACCTAATATTGTGTTTACTTCTTTTTTTGTTTAGAAAAAATGCTATTCTTCACGGCGTTTTTTTTTCTTTTTTTTCAGTTCATTACGAATTTCCATATGGCTGACATTTTCTCTGCAAATGCAATCGGTGCAGTGCTAAAGTAGAATATTTAGGTTTATTTAAGGTATTTGTAGTTTATGTTACATTCGCAGACATCTAACGATATTCGTGTCGCATGTCGTGCCATAAGCATTTTTATCACGAATCGTCGCAGCACCCTTCGACAGTTAATGAAATGTGACTATTTTGTGTTCCATAACAAATCCCCCTACAAAATATGAATCAAAACATTTTAAGCAGTACAATAAAAAAAATTACACACTGTTTTGATGGGAATAACAGTGTTTTATCTTATGTGGTAAGTTGAGGCAGAAGCACCCTCAGAAAACATCCTTTCTCCATTCTACCCATTTCAATTTGTTGTTGAAATCACTCTAATTTAGTAATTAACACAATTTTCCGCCGACTACAATTAACCTAAACGTATGTTTTGACAATTAGAAAATTATAGCCATGTTGCTTGTTAGCTATATGTGTCGACTGCGCATGCGCAACGAGATTGCACTTGCACCGAGGTATTTGTCTGGGCGCAAATTTCTCTGCATTTTGCGTCGGTACGCAACTACTTGCACCTCTGTTTTTTTTTTTTTTTTCATATTTAATTCCATTTTGGAGCAACGCAAGTGCATATTTTGCATTGCTCCCATAGAAACGTGTATTTAATCGGCCCCCTGGAGAACAAGGCGGTACGGTCATGCGTGTACGATTAGTCGCATACAAAGCAGGCGCGCGACTCTGCGTATGTAATAATTTAGGGTAGCGAGCTTACGACTTACGCATCTTGTCATATATGAATGATCGCACGGCATTGTTCTGCAGGTTTTGTACGCAGCAACTTTTGAACACAATTGTTTAAAATAGAAGTACGTTTCCGGTTTTAGGAGTGCAGGGGGTTCGTGTTACTATTGGTCTGAAGAAAGTATTTCTTGAGTTCGGGCATTGAATTCCCGAACATAGTGTACAGTAAGCAGGGCTTTCGAAAGTGCTCAGTTAACTATGAACAGACTGTATGTTTTTCCACCTCAGCCTTCGCTCAGGCTCCAGTAGAAGTAGACAGACTGGCGGAAATTGTACCCGGCTGTATTATACGACGCACACTGGGGCCATAAGTCTCCATTCGTTGCAATAATCCATGTATAGGTTGTTCACGGTACAGTGTGCATTTTTAAGGCCCTTCTAATAGATACTAACCACTAATAAATATATTTTAAGGCACCTTCAGCCGTTAGTTTTTGTAGTGGTGGAATGTATACACTGCTCACGTGGCAATGTTTATATTTGTAATTGGCGGAAAGATAGAAATTGGCTAAAAGGAGAAATTTAGTAGGGCCTTACAATGTGCTCACTTTACTGTGAATAGACTTTAGTACATCAAGCCATGCATGCTGCATACCAATGTAAAGAGAATTTAATGCCAAAGAAAATGATGCAGTCGCCATGTAGATATATGTGAATTCCAAGGAGAACAAAGAATGTACATATTGTAAGCAATTATTAAAATACCAACGTGACAACATCGTATGTATCCAGGGCCTGAAATGATACAAATAGATTGTAAACAAGTTGCGATTACATGATAATAATCATAATATATAATCATTGAAACAAAATCACAAATAATCAAAATGCTATTAAAAAACTAACTCGATAAAATATCAAACCATCAGATTTTCATCTTCATCAGAACCATCGACATTCACTGTTACTAGCAACATCCTTATCGTCACTATCATCACAGCCAATTAGATAATCGTACCATATCTTCATTTTCATTAGAATCCTTATAGGCATTGTCAATAGCAACATCCTCATCTTCATCATCATCACCACCATTTGGATAATTCCATCTGATCTTCACCTTCATCACCATCGTCATCGGCATCGCGACTGTCAGCATCCTTATCTTCATCACTGACAGATGGATGAATCAATAACTCTTCTGCCTCTTTCGGTAGGCTTTGCATGGTTTCATTTCCGATTGTCCTCTTAGTGGATATAGCGGGATCTGAACTTAGAAGGGTGTGGTTAAATATATCATGCTTAGTTTTTTCGCTTTTATATTTTCTGGTGCAGTGCTCTCTGTATCTATTAAAATCTTCATTGTGCGCCTCTTTGAATTATTCTGCTAACTGTCTAATTGGAATAAATGCTGACGTAATAATTTTCAGTCCGTGTATGAATTACTTTTGTACTGTCTTTGGCATCTTGTACCATGGCTACCTTTCAACAAAGTACCTTGCCGTGTTATGAGTGTAAGCGCGAAATGTGTCAACATCAATATCATGTCCACAAGATACAACGATCAATACTACATGTATTTTCTTAATTACATCTCTATCTATGTTAATTATTTCGGCACAGAGCTCTGGGTTTTGAAACAACCGTCCTGCTATATTTCCAGAAATCACATTGCTGAAGCCTGGTATAGGTTGGTCCACAATCAAACCACAGCGTTCTCGAAACTCTCTCTGAATACTAGCTTTCTATCTACAGTTACAATGTGTTTGTAACTTCCTCGAGCTTGCCACTTCTTGATTGATAATACAGTATATAAGCAAAATACAAAAGCCATTCGAGCATGCGAACCCATCCATGTAAGAGAGACATGCCGAATTGAAGGTTGTCTGTACTTATTTCTCTCCGACTCATTTTCTCTACGTCATTAACTTGCATCGAAATAGCGCCACGCAGGTAGCATTTTTGCATTGACGTGGTTTACGTCAGTGCATTTCATACATTGCCGCCTATCATAGCAAAGATTAAATTGCGACTGACTTCCGCATGTCTGTGTTAGATAAGAATATTACTTGTCTTGATTTTTCGTATGTCTTCATCAACTCTTTTCTTCTCCTCAATAGATACTTCCGTAGATTCCGTAGTACATTCTATTTTCAAAGGCCTACATTATATTGTAGATGCAGTTCGGGGGTGTTGCCATATGATTTTTTCACGAAAAACTAGAAGCTCACAACTTGCTTTAAATGAATTTTCCGGTCGACAGACCACATTTATAACCTGTACACTCACAACACGAATTTGCAGAACCAATCCATTGCTTATTACGTTTCTCAAGGACCTATGCTTCATCTCGCTTGAGATATAACAAAAATGTTACGTTTTCAACTATATCGCTTGTAAATGTTACATTTGCACGTACTTTCTTTGATGATTATAGTATATTTCGTGGGAATCTAAAACGTTTTCTCTTATTGCTGCAATAGCATTACATACTAGATATAGACGAGTTCAACGCTAACTCTTTGCTTCTCTTTACTTACACCGGCTAGGAAACGCCACAGACACACGTTGCATATCAACTGCTGGCATGCACGTATACCCACCAGCAGACTTGCGCATGAACTGAGGCTCTGCTCTGCCAGGTAGCCGGACAGCCCAGACAGCACCACATGCTACGACAGTTTGGTTCAGATTCCCCTTCACACAGATCGTCCATTATTCCGAACCTGGCCCATTTGGTTTTTATATTTTCTGCCTAGTTTTGTTTTGTCGTTTGCCCCCGTGTGCGACGCTCCGGCTAGCTAGAAGAATAGACGGGACAAGAGAAGATATGAGATGAGGAATACAGTGGCGGTATGCCAGTAGCGTAAAAACAGGGAAAGGCAGGGTATGAATTCCCCCCCCCCCCCTTCCCAAATGAATGGTTACGAAGGGACTATACTACAAAGAGTAAATTTATGGGCAACAAAGCAGTTGTTTTAATTCACAACGATATAATACGACAATGCATAAAATCCGTTTCTCTTATTGTGAAGATGCAACTTCTGCTTCTCATTAACCAAGAGTCTTCTGTATTACAAAACAAATTTTACCTATGTTTTAAGTTTGAAGAACTGTGCCGATTCTGTTACTACTCAGAGAAATATTTACGACTTGGCCGTTCTTCAAATACAACACTAACTGTCTTGACATAAGCGAGATGTGTAGTGCGTTTTTAAATAATTACTACATTGTGAAACTAATTAGGAAAGTATTTAATTTCATACTATATATATTTTTTGCAATGAAAGCTTGTAAGGATGTAGTTCTTCTTGTATACATATTGGCATCAGATTGCAGACATACCGAATATTATTTAGGAGTTAATAACGCCAAAATTAGATTCGTAAAGGAAGTAAAAGTTTGCTAATAGGGCTTCAGAGGGCCTGCCTCCTCCTGCGTTGTAGATGTTGTTTCGTTACTGAGGCAAAATGAAGACACGAGGAAACTAGAGTTCCGTGAGGAAACCCCTCACACGATGCCAATATCCAACATATTACACTGAGAGAACCGCTAACAAAATACTTGTTTGTATTTGGCCAAAATATATTTATTTGCCCCAACCAAATATTTTTTGGGCAGACAAAACTTAAAAAGTAACATAATATTTTGTTCAATTAACGGTATATATTTGTTTGGTAACTCATTTGATCGCCTTTGTTTTAAAATACAGCTCGGGAGTTTGTTTGCATTTTTGTGACAATTAGGATAGTCATAGTGTTTGTTAGTGCATGCACTGATGCCTGATAATGGTATAAACACTATAATAAAACAAGTTCAACAGGATATAAAAAAGTAACGCTGTTAAACTTGAAATATTTATTCTCACACGTTGTACAGCATTTGAAATATATTTATTTATAAACTGGCTGTGCCCGCGACTTCGTTCACGTGGACTGTAGGATTTGTTATTGTCTAACTGACAATAATTTATAAACAAATTATCTGAAGCAATCTGAAACAAATTGTAAAATTTTTTATATTATTTTATATTTCAATATCTTCGTAGAAACTTTGTAATTTAAAACTCAATTATATTAAAGAATCTTTACTAACTATATTTAATTTCTGTTATTTTCAGTTAAAATTACTACGTTTGTATAATTACTAACACGTGAGCAAGCTACGTATAGCTGCCCGTGCGTAAAACAACTCTGGCTCAGATCAACGCCGGCTCTCCCTAAAGTTTTACCTTGTAATTTATTTATTGTCATAGCAAAACATTCACTAATGGGGAACTGAGGCCTTTTAAATTGGAACGAATTGTTAGTTTGATGATAGGTATTTGGTGTATAAACACCGTGTTCGCTTTACCACGGCCGGTTAAAATTTTACCTTTGATTTTTTTTTTTTTTTTTTTTTAGTGGAAATACCCTTAGTCTAATGCCATTACAAAGTTTTGGAGGGTTTTAATTGCACACTAGCATGATGGGAACTCCTATTTTTAGCTGTATTTTCTGAGCAGGCAGTCCGGGGGCGACAATGCAATTTAAATATTCTACAGGACAATGTACTGACTCCTCTTCATTATATATTGTATTAATGGACGTATACGTTGTCAAATCTCTAGGGATTTTTTCTAATATCGTAGTATTAAGGTGACTAACCATATCGTTTTCGGGGCTAAAATAGATCTTTCGCAAAGCCAGGAGTTTTCTTTTGTGTCAAAATTTTCTATGTCTTCATATATTTCTCGAATCAACTCCTCCGTTTATGTAACAGCTCGGCAAATAGGATTGGATAGTTCTATATCGTGATTATAATTGATTTCTGGACGTTCTCCCTCTCCAATATCTAAAATAATTCACGTTCTAATATTTTCCTCTTTGCATCGGTACTTTCTGATGAGATTAGGTTTTTTTTCTTCTAGGCATTACTGAAAGACGCATTCAAACTAAAACAAAATACAGTATCTATAAATTCTACAAAAATACTTTTTAGCTATAATCCTTTTGTGGAGATAAAACTAATAAAACAATTAATTACCTTCACAATCATTTAAGATATAGCGATAAAAAAAATGCAGATTGTAGATTGAAATACCCTACGATCTCTGAAAGTTACATCAAAATCGATTCATCCGTTTTGAAGCCTATTCTGGACAAAAATTTAAAAACATTTATTTATGCTTCAACATCGTGTCAATAGCATATTTCCCTTAGATATTGGTATAAACTTTGAAATCACAGATAGACACTTCAATTTTATTTATTTGTAAAGATGATTATTAAAAAAGCTATTGTTTCGACAATCCTTTATAACAATAACCCTTTTGCGGGAGGAATAAGGAAATTAAAAAAAATTACATAACTTCGGAATAATTCGGCATGAAAAAGAGCATATTTAAAAATGAAATATTCTCTATGATATCAGAAAGTTTCATCAAAATCGATTTAACCGTTTTGGAGCCTATTCTGGACAAACATCCAGACAGACAGGCAAAAATTCTAAAAACAGTTATTTACGCTTCAACATCGTTTAAATAGCACACTACGCATATATATTGGTATCGAATTCGGAATAAGATGCAGAGACTTAAATTTTATTTATTATTATATATATTGCAATTGATTTAGTAGTCACTTTAGCTGAGGCATAGTTTATAAAGATTCAGTTCTTGGTCAGCCGGCAATTTATTTATACTTACCAAAGCTCTTTATTGTGCATAGAGCAAAACAAACATTTAGTTGCATCTACCAAGCCTTTGCTTGTGGAGTAACAAGAAAAATATGGTTTCAACAACTAAATATTTTATTGCTCCTATACAAATAATTAATTTGGTTGCGCCAAAAAACTGTTTGATTCAAAAAAAATTTTTATCGGTGTACTCAAGAGAGGATCACCTTCTCAAAGATTTCCGTCTACAGGAGCAGCCTGGGATCTAGTCAGTGGGGAGAGAAAAGTATATCTAAAACTTAGCCGACCGTGGGTCCATATGTGGTCCCTGCATTAGGCAGGATTAGACGAAGCTGGCGCGGATTGGAGCCAGCTATCCTACTCAAGGTACAGAGCTGTCGCTCTGATCGGCCATAAGAATGGATGAGGTGATATATGATTGGGGGGGGTGGAGACGTATCAGAGTGATGGCGGGGGAGGAAACAGGAGTGCCCCGAGAAAACCCCCGCGCCATTCCCCACGTGAGAACCCTCCGTCCGAATGTTTGATGCCCATGTCAAGAATCGAACCGGTTACCTCAGAAGTTGGAGACCACGATTAACCAACTGAGCCAACCGTGGGTCCGTTGAGTCCAGAAGATTTCAGAAATTTTGTTAGTTTTCAGTTGCATCTTTTCTCTTAATTTACAATATATTTAATTTTAACACCGACACAATTATACGTTACCTTGAGTGTAATTAATTTTTAAAAAATATTTTTGGAATACATCCTCGTAAACTACTGACAAATTCGAACTCGTGCACAGCAAAATGTGACTGAAAGAAAACTATTTACAATTATTCACTTTAATAATGTTTCTTGGGCGGACCGTCATTATATCAAAGTAAGTGTTGATGAATCGACAAATAATACGTTAGTTGCCCACCTATTTAAGAAGTAACGTGTGTTAATCATTTTAGACAGAGCCTTTTAACTAACAGGAAATCCCTTATCCCGCCAAATTTTAGTTTTACAGCGCCATAACTAAGTTAACAGTTAAGTGCAGTTTTATATATATATCAGGAGACAGGGATAAAATAACCAGAATATTTCGTTTTAAGTGCTCGTTTCCGGAAATGGAAATACTTTTCTAAACTAAGTCAGTGGTAATGTAATGAAATAATAAATTAAAATAATATTAAATTGATGTGCATAACATACAAAATCGTGTGTGATTAGATCATTCTAATAAACAATATTCCCACACGTGTTTACTCTATAACCAGGATTAGAAATTTTAGAATATAAATATGGCTAAAAAAAAGTAATAAAATGACTCCAGTTTTAATGAAATAATTTATGTTTGCATGTGCTGCAAACAAATTATTTGTAGTTTTTAATTTTTAATACGACGTGGGCTGGTTGTTAAACGACAGTTATTATTCTGCAAAAAACAGATGAGTGTATTTATCTGATCATACCTTCAGAATGTTATGTTGAGCTCCTTTACAAATGTTATGTCTTAGCATGTTCTATTATTAGTCTTATCAGTCTTCTTCAGTACCGAACACTGGATATAAAAAGTACTGCTGCAGTTACCGACATTATTTAGTTACTCAGCCGGCCCATAGGTGGCGCTGTAATCACTTGTGGCGTAGTCGTACGGAATACAATTATCTATAGGGCCGGACGATGCCGTCGGTCGCCGGGTTATCTCGGGGATCTCCCGTTTCCCCACCCCTTCATTCCGACGCTGCTCCATATTCACTTCAATCACCCTCATCGGCTCTCAAGACCTCGCTGTTAAGAGCCGCCCAAATCTCTTCACTCATTCTATAGGGCATTGAAAGTAAAGTGAGCACTTTAAAAAGCATTCTTTAAAAATCACTGCTCGCTAACCGCATATACTACGGCACATCCTATTGCGAGGATTTTGTTGTAATTCGTTGGGTTGAAAGCATAATAATGACATCTTCACCGGTTCGGGCGATATTTGAGGTCAACAGCTTAGGTGACTCGTCCTATAGAATATCGTACATGCTGGCATGCATGTTCCAAGTTCAGTTGGCAGCGAGTTAAGTAAAATTGTTATGAGCATTGGTGTTATGTTGCGAATTTAATGTTTACGTTTATGGCAAATCAAATTGGTTTTCATTTTGCACATGCTAGATTACGAAATAGCATATTTTAAGCTTATAAAGCTTCCTAACAATTTTTATTTCTCACGTGACTGGCGTACGGATAAAGTCATTAGAACCGAGGCAACGTCAATTTTTCATTTGGGAGATGGATACAAAATGGAGAAAAGTAGGCTCGATTAACTACGAACAGCCTCAGTCACGATACAATGCTTCTTCTCGACCCACAAGTCCAGTCAGATGCGCCACTGAAGTTTGTCGGTGAGATAAATCGTGGTTGGCCCATAGAAAGAATAAGTAACAACTGCTTCTGAAACAAGTCTTCTCGCACATCACTGCCACAAGTATACTGTTAAGTGCTGACCGCCATGTCGGGCATGGGATGCGTGCGGTCGACCCGAGGTTGTGATGGGAGGTAAATCACCACTACCTGCCCGCCCCTACATTGCCCGGCGGGTTGGATGATTGACAACTACCTGGACTAGCGTGAATCTCCCCCCATCACTATCACTATCACTATCACTATTCTGAAGAAGTCCACCTCGGCGTTCTGTTGAGTGAAAATTCTGGTAACTTCCTTCCTCAGTGCAACCCGGCATGTAAAGAAATTTCTGGGCTAGGGCCGATGACACTATAAATACCCTCACAGCCAGATAATTGGCAGTTTTGGGGTAGCCATCTGACTGAAGTGTGACAAAACTTAAGTGAGAATTTTCCTGGGCTTATGTGCTTACTACCATCGATTTATGGGAGAGTTCGTCACGATTACCAAGCCTCTATATGAACTGACTGAAACAAAATGAACATTTTATTGAGCCCCTGAGTATGAAGTCACTTTTAATAGACTGAAGGAAATTCTAAAATCTCCCACAGTGCCGGTCTACCCGAGTAGAGAGTATGAATTCATTCTGGGTGCTGATGCTAGTGTGTTACCTTATATACAGGATGGAAAGGAGAGGCCACTGGAATACTTCAGTAGGTACTACACAAACCTGAGAAAAATTACTGAGTGACTTGTAAGAGCTTCTGGTAATGGTTAAGGCAATTGCACGTTTTCACTCATACACTTATGGCAGCCACTTTATTCTAAGAACTGATTATGCTTCATTACACACAGTGATGCTGCTAATGCACTTTCCAGGAAACCATGCGAACTATTATATCGTCACTGTGAACACCAGGAGGTAAAGGGTGGTATATGGTGAAAGGAAAGAAGGACCAGAATTAAAGTATCTTTATCTTACAATGGGAAATGCAGATGGGATGGTACAAAAATTAGATATGATCAGCTAACTGGTCCTACCTTGCATCCAAGACTGGAGTGAAAAGAATCTGGGTGTCGACCAAGATGAGAGGTAATATCCAATCTAGGCCTGACAGTCAAGACATACTGAGTACAGTTGAATTCCCTTTTACTGGAGAAGGGCGTGCTTTACAGGAACTGGGAAAAGTGACGATATAAAACAAGGTCACTTGCAATTGGTCCAACCAGAGTGCCGAATCCCAGAAGTGCTCAGAGAACTGCACATAACAGCAGCAGGTTGTCGCTTCAGTGTAAATGAGATCCTTAACAGCGTTACACTGAGGTTTTATTGGCGGCATTGTCGAGAGGATGTTGAGATGTGGTGCCATCTGTGTGATGCCTGTACCACGAGGATGATCGAAATACTAAGGGTTGTGGTCTTCTTCAAAAATACAATGTTAGGGCCCCATTTAGAGGCTAGCAGTGGATATTTAAGGGCTATTAACAGCCACTTAGAGAGGATACCTTCTGATATTGCGAGACTACTTCACATAATGGCCTGAGGTCATACCAGTTGCAAACCAAGAGACTAACATGGTAGATGATGCATTTGTGGAGCATGTGTTCTCTAGGTTTGGAGTACCACAGAGCTTAATTCTAATGAAGGACGAAATTCGGATGCCACTCTTATCCAATACATAACAAAGATTTTAGGAATTAAGTAAATTCGCACCACACTATTTGGCCATCATTAGGATGGAATTGTCGAGAGGATAAATTGTAGCTGGGAACAGTACCTGGCGATGATTGTGGAATACAATCAGGATTGGGACTCCAAGGTGCCCTTATTTTTCCTGGCATATCGTTCGGCAGTTCACGAGTCAACAAGGGAACGCATTCAAGGATGCTGTTTGGGAGAGAGCAACGCTTCTCTGATGACCTGCTGTTAGGACATATGGTGGAAGAAGAAGCAGCTGCCCCAGAATATTCCAGCAAACTATGTCAGAGATTAGTCGACATCCATGAGTTTACTTAGTGGCATCTTTAAGTTAATAGTGACAGAATGAGAACACGATATGGCCAGAGAATGCCTGAAGATAAACATTGGTAAGGACAGCTGGTCTGACTCCAAACCCCAAAAGTGCAAGAATATTACCCTAAACTATAGAAACCTTGAACAGGCCTGTATATGATCTTAAAGCATATCAATTTGTCGACAGGGCTCTCGGACGAAGCATGATGTTGTCTATAACGACCTACAGGTATTCTATGAATGTCCAGAAGTTGGGGAGTCTGTTCTGGACGAAATGATTTGAGGAAGAGGAATTTTATGTATGGATTGCCATGTCGGACATAGGATGCATGTTGTCGACCTGCGGCGGTGAGAGGTTGTGAGTCACATCTACCTGCCCACCCCTATGATGCCTGGCAGACAGGGTGGTTGACAGCTACCTGGACTGTCGTCACTCCCCCCTCCCCCTCCCCAAATGCATATCTGGAGAAGTATGTCACAGTGAACTGTTGAGTGTAACTTCTGGTAATCTTCCTCAGTGCAACCCGGCATGTAAAGACGTTTTTTGGTTAGGACCGAGGACACTCTAAATGGCCTCACAGCCAGAGAAATTAAGGTTTCCGATGTAGCCACCTGGCTGAAGTGCGGCAATAGTTGAGTGTGAGGCCCCTGAGTACGAATTTGCTTTTTGTAGACTGAAGAAAATTCTGATATCTCTCACAGTGTGAAATAAGTCTGGATAACGATGCTAGTGATGCAGACATCGTGGTGTGTTATCTCAGATTCAGGATGTAAAGAAGAGGCCACTGGAAAACTTGAATAGGTACTACACTAGCCTGAGAGAAATTACTGTGTGACATGCAGGAGCTTCTGGCCATGGTGAAGGCAAATGCTGTCGTCTGTCCTCTCCGCTGATGTCCCTCACTGCACCAGTCTTCGTCAGATTGTCGCACTTCAGCCAGGTACCTGTGGAAAATTGTATAAATATATTAGAAGGTATTACACAACTTCTGTATATTGGAGCAATAGAACTAGCATTAAAACAGGGGAGGGGGGAAATGTGCAATGGTCAAACTCTAGAGAACATTTCATATTCAGTTGTGAAAATAGCAGTAACTCTGGTGTCATATAGTCGTGCACAGAAGTGGTCAAAATTATGTTAATATTACTGCACCACAATTTCATATTGATGTTTGCAGAGTTATTATATTCTGTGCGTGCCTACAAGCACTTCTGTGTTTTATAAAAAATGCACTCTAACAACGCCCGGCACATGGCTTTACCTGTATAATTCTTCTTAAAAGCCAATAAATAGCAAATACATGTTATTTTTAGTACATAGCGAAAGAGAGCCTGAGACTGGAAATTAACTCTGGTGGGATATACCGATGTCAATAAGTATATATAATTAAGTACCAGAACAGTGCCTCTTTCAGAAGGCACTGCAAGGAAATCCTAACTCTGTCTCCTAGTGGTAACCCTGGTAACACTGTCGTACAGATATGGCTGACAGAATAGGATGAAGGGTGATAATGGGACTTCCTGACTGAGGGAAGAAAATCGTTGGAGAAAACAAAGGTGATTTAGAAGCTCCAATGTAAAGTTAAACCAGCTCTCTTGAAGGAATAAACTAAAAATATTGACTCTCGAGATTAGTTGTTCATTACGCTGGCAACCTATCCTGTGAAAACTATAATGCTCGTAAGTCTCAAAAAAAGAATCCTGGTTTTAATTCAGGATGAAATGCGTGAGCTTAAGGCCAGAACTGGTGTAATCGCCTAATCCAAGTGAGATAATGATTATTGATGTATTTAAATATTTTTCCTTTTGCAAAAAATGTCCATCATTATCATCATCACGCGATTAGACTCAGAGGACCGCAAGCATCTACGAGGTTCTTACTCCATTGTGTTCTGTATTTTTCCCTTCATCTGCAGTCGTCCTTTATACCGATTTGTAATAGGCCCTCACGGATTCTATCTCTCACCTCTTCCTTGGTCCACCCAGCGGTCTTCTTCCGCCAGGAACCAAATTTAGTACTTTCTAAGACCACCGATGTGCTTCTCATTATCCCTACTACATTCAGGCTGTTGTATATCTCAACCAGTTCATGATGATGTCGGATCCACCATTCTCCATCATTTGCATCTCTTACCGGAGTGAAGATCTTTCTTAAAACTTTCCGCTCGAAAATGAAAAGATTGTTCATGTCTTGCTTCCGGACAATCCAAGTCTCACATCCATACAACATCACAGGTGGAATAAGTGTATTGTATAACTGGAATTTGAGTATCCTTGACAGAATGTGTGACTTAAACAGTAGACTAAGCCTATAGTAAAATCTGTTTCCAGCTTGGATCTTTGCTTTGATCTCTGTCTGACACGATGAATCTTATTTAAACATCACCCCCAGGCATTTGAAATAATTGACCCTCTTGTAGTTTCGGGTCCCTGCTGTCAGGGGCTGCAGTGACCCTCTTGCATATGTTTCATCCTTGCTGATCACCTGGTACACAGTCTCATTTATTCCCAAGAAGTCCGATCTTACTCGCAGCAGTCTCCATGGCCTTGCTCATCCGTATCAACTCTACCTTGAATCTGGACAACAGGGTCACATCGTCAACGTATGAAAGGTGGATGATGTTTTAGAACTCTTTCGAAATTCTCTTGAAATGTCTCTCTCATTACCTTTTCCAAAGCCAGGTTGAGGAATAGGGGTGAGAAACCATCTCCTTGCCAAAGCCCTGTGATGATGTCAAAGCCCTCTGTGACTTGGTTCCCAAATTTTCCCCTTGCCTTTTGTATCACTCAGGTAAACTCTTGCTAGGCTAACGAGGTTTTAGGTATTCCGAATTAGACTAGACAGTTCATCAGGCTCTGCCGATGAATGCAATTGTAAGCCTTCTTGAAGTACACGAAAACAACATGAATATCTTCGTTATGTTCCCACATCTTCTCGGTGAGCTGACGTAGCATATAGATGTGGAACGCCCCTTCCGAAAACCACCTTGGCACTCACCAATCTGTTCGCCCGCATAATGCCATATTCTATCGAGTAGGCAATTCTACCGGTTCTTATAGCATGTGTTGAGGAGAGTAATTCCGCGGTCATGGGTACAATCCATTTTGTCAATGTTCTTGTAAATATGGTATATGATCTCTGTATTCCACTGTTCTGAACTCTCCTCAATGGTCCATATTCTCTCGATAAGTTGGTGTTACTCACGAAAAATAAAAAAGATTCCTTCATGTAATGTTTGCATAATTAGGTGTCAAAATCACAATTTTACTAATTCTGTTTAATACGAATAATAAAAGGTATCTCAGTTACATATATTGTATAATTATTACTTAAAGAAAGTCATGAGCTACCTCCAGATGTACATGCAATAAAGCATAGGTTATTTCTGTATTTTCTTGATTTATCATTGTACTGTATTTGTGTCAAACCACTTTCGCATCGATGTCTTAAAATAAAAAATAAATCCAAAATCGTCATTGTTTTTTAAACTTTATTTTTATTTTGAGGCGAAAACAACATAAAAATATTAAAGTTGATAATAATTATGTAAAAAAATATCGAACCTAGTTTTTTTTTTTGTAATTTTCTTCTAATGGAGCTGTAAGGTATACCTGTTTGAAATCCACTCACATGTATATAAAATACTATTTTTTTATCCCACTTTATGTGAAGCGGCTTTTCTTTTGTCGCCTTAGGCCGTTAAAAATCAAACAGGCTTGGTCAACATCACTAATAAGGGCGTGTCTCTTCGACCTAGCTTACAGCAATGACATATAACTCTCGTTGCTCCTGGGAACGTTAGGCGTTCCTGGGGTGTAAACATCGAAGCAAAACAGCACCGTATGCGCGAAACACACACACTAGTTATATTCCAAATGTTTAAATGCTGTTATGGATGCCTCAACGCAAGCAACATAATTACCAACCAATGTGCGGTCAATAGCTGTAGCTAAAATAAATTCTGGAAACATCGGAGACCGTTACGCAACAACAGATGCAGGAATCTTCTAAGATGGTAATAATAATCGAACTTGACTGACATTGTGCCATTGCCTTGAAGAATCAACATCTCGCAAACGTATACCCACTGAAATAAGTATGAAATAGTAGACGGTCTGTGGAATGTATCTTGCCTGTGGGTAATGCAGTACAGTTTATGATTGCTGTACATGTCGGTTACCATGCGAAGATAATTGGCAGATATTCAAGGCACATAACAGTGTACGTACTGGGAAATACCTCTTTACAACACTCTACATTTACGTGTACGTAATCTCCAACACATGAGACTTGAGGACAAGAATAGAACACCAGCCTGAACCAATCTGTATGTGATACCAACACGGTAGTTTGTTGTACGTGTAGTAGAGTGCTTAGCCTTACTGCGCAGTGTCCTTACCGTGCCAATACGGTAGAAGAACCTTTTCAAAACAAGTTTCAATTGTGTGTAACGATATCTCGGTCACCTGTGTGATAACGTCTACTCTGTCCACCACAGGCAGGGAAGCTGATGAACTAACCGTACAATGGCCACTCATTCTGTAGAATAGCTATCATACACACCATGTGTGTGTGAGCTGAAAACAGCTTACACCTGGAGTACTTAAAAACTGACTGATTTTCATACTGGACTGGAGAAACAGGGCTTAACTACTACACACGAGTGCTGTAAAGTGAAATTATGAACTTTAGAATTTTTAATGTTTTCCTTATTTTTAAAATTAAATTCCAGAGTAACTCAGAGAAAATAATTCTGAAAAACCCTTGATGGAAATTTGCACACGGCTAGATTACAAAAAAATCGAATCCCGTTGGATAGTGGTCGTGCCTAGCCGTTACGTGCCCCTTTTATTACTGATATGGGAAAACTTGCCAAATTCTTAGAAATAATGTTTCAAAAATGTAATTACTGTTTATGCAAAAATACGTTAAATTGTGCATGAAATCTATTCGTTACACTCAGGGAGAATTTAAAACTTTCTCTCGGGTCTTCGTAGTAAAATTAGGCTGGGAACAATTCACACTAAGTTTTCAAACTGTTGTCGCTGGAAAAACTTCCAGAACGAAATGGAAGCCATCATATAGGCTTACTAGAAGTATTAGGTAACAAAAATGAAGGTTACTTATCTGCTGGAGAATGTTGCTCTCGCAGAAACAAACTGCTTTATTTTCCGGAACTGGACGGATAGCGGGGTGCTCCTGCAGTAGGACCAAAAATACATTACTGTGACAGGCCGAGGGGGGAGAGAGAAAATTAATGATTGTAAATAAAATAGAAAGTTTAGGTATTAAATAAATCATATTTCCTCACTCTGTTGATTATAACCAAACAGTTAGAGGATAAAACTATCTTCAACAGCAACTCTATTCAATTCTTAACATGGTCATGTATAGATATTTGTAAATATATACAATTCTTGGGAATAGAAAGTTATCATACTATATTTGACATTCATCTCTGTTTCAGAATTTACGGATACATGTATTTCTATTTCTACGGTTCTTCAAAGTTTGTAACAACGGCACAATCTCACAACAGCACCGCCTTTATACAAAATATTTTAGCGGAAAGTCAGTATCAAACGCAGCAAGTATATAGTTATAAATAGAAATAAAGAATCGATTCTTGATTCTTTAGTGCATTACGTGGACACCAACCAGTGTAGTCGAAGCATACGAAAATCTTAGCAGATTGCAAAGACGTAATAAATGGGAGGTGTAGTTCAACTGTAAAAAAAAAAAAAAAAAAAAAAAAAACCCCCCCTTAAGCAAATGGAGTTGGGAAAATGTAAATATGAAACTTATATAAATATATATAAGGTAAAACCTAATGCAGTTCATCATTACAAGGTTAACAAAGGCTACCATAAAAGACTACATGACCTAGTAGTTACGGGTTACGAACTCCTTGACCAGACTAAGTGATCATTTATATATGTCATTCCCGGTGTTGGACGCGAACCATAAATGGTTTGGCTTCCTTACCACATGAACAAGACGCCTCATTTCAAAATTACTCGTTATTATTATCCGCACTAGCCTGTGCAAGGTCAAGTACACGAATCTGTATACCAGAAAGCTACTATGCATGTATTTCCTCGCGCGGTTTTTTGCATTTCTGGTTTGGGATCATACCTTTATTACTTCTGCCATGAGTTTTATGCTGGCTTTCAAACTCAGCTAATCATATTCAAATTTCAAAATCTTTAGTATTCCTCGTCGCTTTTACGTGAAGCGAAAAGTTGAAATCCAAGGATAAAGTTTCTACTGTATGTTTACTACGTATGAATACGTCCGTGAGGTCAGAATTCATTTGGATGGGTCTTAAAGTACGACAACATCTGGAAGGTCTACTTAAAGAATAAAACATTGCCCACGTAACGAAAAATTTTCATGTTTATTATTCACGTATTAGTAGAAGTAAACTCCTTTTTACCAATTATTTCTTGTGCCTGTAAAAGTGTGATGTGTAAATTGTTTTTCTTCCGTAGGTATAAAGAGATGTTTTATAGGTGGAAAATCCAAGCAACATAATTTAATTTTAATGTTTTTTTGTTCATTCTGTATTGATATATAAAGCTTATGTAACAACTGCATTATATTAATCACAATAACGCCATTGCTTGAATACAGCTAAAGACTGCTTGCTAACTTTCAGCACAGTAGTGACTGAAAGGCATCAACAGGAAAAAATTCCACTTTCAGCAGCAATGCTATTATTGTACATTTAATAAATTGTAGTATGAACGTGTTTTATTAATTTCGAAGGAAATATTCATCTTGCTGCCTCAAAAATTTGTACATGAGATATAATAATTAGAGTTAGACAACTTAGCAATATGGTAGTTTCTTACATAAAGTAGAAATAATAACAGTTTCATTGCATGTTGTGACTAGGCACACAAAGGCTTGCTAGCCTTAGCAACAAATATTATTCGCGTTAATAAACACCGATCTAAACAAAGAGGTTTATATTATTGATGTTACTATTTCGACACGCGGGGTTCACATTTTCTGTTTACCGTCTGCTTTGTTGTAAGGTGCACTAACTGTGTTCTGCATTACTATGCCAACTCCTACTGCGCGAACTGGCACAAAGATAACTTACTGAACTTGCTTTCGGTAGGACCTGGTCTTGATTTCCAATAAGGCCATGTCTTCCGAAATCACTCTAGGCGGATGTGGGATGGGTCCTTGCTACATGCTAATGTCGCATCCTTTCAACTTTCCTGATTCTGCTAATCACTGGATCTTTATACAGTTTTCACGCTGTCGACGAGAGGTTAAGCCATACACATATGCCAGTTCTGTCTTATTTTAGGAATCTCCCATTCTGGGTATTATACCAGTTAGTATACCTACTGGCTCTCGCTCCAAACATTGTAGCATATAAAGTAAGGGTGAAGTATAATGCACTACTAAGTCAGCTTTACTGACCACGACTGTCCAGGATTCTCCAAAAATTAAAATTTGAAATTGGGTTACAAATCAATTCTCCTAGTCTTGGGCTTTCATTGCCTGTACGTAAACAGAAGAATGATTATGTAGATAACGACATTTATACTAATGCTTGGCGGAATTTGTATGATACAACTGATCAACAATTTAACAGATTAATAACCGCTGCTGTTTCTAAACAAAAGGTAATTTATGAAAAAAGTATAAAGTTATTCCCTAGAGAATTATATATTTTTTTAGGTTGCACTGAATATTCTTAGTAATTGCAGACATTATTGAAAACCATTTAGATTGAACAAAGAAACCAAATTTTTTGCAACAGGAATAAAGGCCTGGTCCTTCGGCAAAACCTTTCTAACTCATAAAATTACTTCCTGAAAATAACTAGTCCGTGGTATTCCTTATTCCGCGTCACATTTCGTGACAGGAAAGTATGGTTAGAGGTTTGCCGACGACTTGCTAATCAGCCTGGTGAAATTGAGAGAAATTACCTCATTGCATTGTTACACAAAACACGCAAACGTTTAATAGGAATTAGGGCGTTTATTTAGGAACAAAATTGCTGCGCTACTTGGTGGGTGGTAACAAGCTGCCAGTTATCACAAAAATTGACTTATAAACTTAAATATGAATGATTTAAAAAATAGTTTCAAATTGTTCAAATTTTCGGTATTCTATTCTACTTTATTTTTAATGCATTTTCAATAATTTGATAACTAATTTACACGTTAGAAAGTATGTGACTGGCCTTAGAAATCACTTTAGGTGATAAGCCATATTTGCAGTTTAAACTGATTTTTCATTTTAAAAAACCAGCAGTCGCAGTCTGTCGGCCGAATACATATTCAGACACTATAATTATTGGAATAGGTTTACTGTGTTGTTTTTCTTGATGCGAAACGAAAGACTGCAATGAAATCTAAAATTGTATTTTGAGTATTTCATTTCTGAAGATATATGTGCAAACCTAACTGTCCGAGATATCTCTACGAAATCGTATGGCGGATCTAAGAAACGAGTCTTCCAAGAAAATAGCCTATATACGTCTATATGGCCGTATTTCACAGACCGCCTAAGTTCCCCTCATAATTATTAACACATAATTTCACAAAAAATTAATGACATTCATACTTCAATAGTACGTAAACTTTGCAGTGTGTACTATCTTAAGTTATAGCAGGTTATTAATAATTTGTATGGATATTTGAGCAACAGTGTAAATGAAAATATCAAATAAATTTTAAAGATAAAAGTAGTTTATATATATATATATATATATTGTTGTTAATTTATTATTTAAAAAGACTTCTGAAATGACAAAACTCTTAACAATTCCACTAGGTAAAATAGTGATAACACTTTACAGGAAAGTGAACACTTTAAAATTGAACTACGCATAAACGCATTAAAACCAAGATTACGCAGTATTACGTTCTTGGTTGTCTTCCTGGTAAAACTTGGCCTACATTTACAACTACAATATTGAAACTAATTTCATGAATAAAATAGTGCCACGAATAACTCGTTAGTGGAAGGTTTACATTATTATGTTACAAACTTTTAATTTTGCATTGCAACACGCCTGACATGGATCAATGTCTGCAAATATAGAATTTTTTTTTGTGAATAACCAAGATGGAGTCGAACTTTAGAAAATTTTCTACGTTTGGTAAACAAATAGTTCTCACAGAATTTGACTTACTAAAAAGTAAGTTACTTTAGTTGTAACATCTTGTTAAGTGGTGTACTGCATAATAGGTGGTGGTTTAGGGCAATATATTTTTTTTTAGCATGCGATGAAAATAATGTACACCCGAATAATTTTATAACTGATGTAAACAGGTTTCGCTGATTCCGTTACTTATTTTTTTCATTACCTGCACCATTCACAATCAGAAGTAAAGTTTCTGAAATCGTATTCTTCGTCACTCAAGTGTAAGACATTAAGAATGAAGACACTACGGGTCTTGCATACAAAATAGATATTACAATATTGCTTGGAAAGTGGAACACTTAAATCGAACTACGCTGAGTTTGCACTTACGAAATGATGGGGCAAAAATGCAGTGTTAAAATAAAGATAATGCCCATTGCATTGTTTCATTTGAGGCAATAAAACGTTAAGCAATAATTGAGTAACTTGGTAGTAACCTATGAATGTCTTTTAAATATCATATATGCACTATATATTTTCACGTTGCATTTGTATAAGGAAGAACAGGAAGACATGATCAATATTCCATCACTGTTGGCAAAATCAAGATTCGAGTATTCGAATCTATAAAGCGTATTAAAGTCATGCTCTGTTGTTGAACTGAACGTTGTTGGTATTCCAAAACAACTTAAGCACGCGCTGTTTATTTAAAGACTATTCACGAGAAACTAGCACTACTGAAAACACTGCTAAGTATCTACTTGTATGTACATGATTGGGTATTCTTCCAACATACGTAAAATTAACACTATCATTAGCCTCAGCATTTTATACAATCTGAAATTATAAGGAGAGTAAATATTTTACAAATTTGATTAGTCTTATACTGATATACATTAAAAATATACAGCAAATATATACCTAATATTTCGGTCATCACAAGATTTTACCTAACACTTTTAATTCAGCGTTAAGACATTGGACTACTTTTCCTCCTCCGTCGTTACCAACTTTACTGGACGCACGCCATTCAGTGAGCCCATTAATATATATATTTAGATATGGGGCAGAGACATTTTTCAAAGGTTGATTTCAAAGTGCTTAAATAATCGTGAAAAGCCTATACTTGGGGTAGTTTTAAGCCAGCCGTGAAGTGCGTCTCCGTGAGGTAGGATGGACAATAGTGGAGAACTGGCAAGAGGTTGGACGAGAGTTCAGCATTGCATGGACGTTAGCGCCGTTGTCAAAGGAAAGTGAGCGTACTAACACGCTTTAGTTCGGACAGTAATTACTAGAGGGCAGTGCACATCTAGGCCGTCGCATCGTATCAGCGGCCATAGCGTACCGCACAGAGACTGCAGAAAAATTAGTTGTATGGTAGCATCACAAGGGAGATAGACAAGAAAGTGAGGGGGCAGGGGTGTTACAGAGCTCCGGACGGGATACTCAAAGTGGCATTGAGGGTGTTGAACGACTTTGTTAAATGTGTGCACATTTGGATGGCAACATCAGCTATCTGTCATTAGTTAGATAAGGGGGTGCCATAATTGTAATGTTCTATACTGTGTATTTGTGGGCCTGATTTTGTCAACATGTTATTAATAATTATGTACAAATTAACAAGAAACTTTGGAATCTTGTAAAAAATATCAAATAAATAACTATATTTGAACCTGTCTCTAGTTTGTGTAATAGTCTCGCGCAAACGATGGCGTGTCGTGTGCTACTTACAGTAAGAGGAAGTTAAGATTTCATCTCCTGGAAAAAGGGCTTGAAATATTTATTTTCCTGATGTGCAAAACTCTGAAGAAAATCATATTAATACTATAACCAAATAAAAATATTAAGAATGAAATCTACTCACACATTAAAACAAATGAAAGAAACTAGCTAATTTAGACTTGAAACCAGAAGGATATAAATAATATCGTTTGTAGATTGGATGTCAGTAACATTTTAAAGAGAAAGTATAAAAGAGAACGTAGGTAAATATGTGAAATTATTTTTCCTTTGTTGCTCTTTCTACGAGAGAGGATTGTTAAACGTGAAGAAATTCTGCTGTAACTGTTCGCTGATCATTGTTTTCCACTACGTTACAGCGCAAATTTATAGCCGGCGTGAAAGAGAGGGAAAAATAACAGTTGACATAAAACCTTTGATTATTGCCGACAAAAACGTTTTCTCGGGAAAGAGAATAAAATTTAACACTGAAAGACGGAAGCATAAAACTCTTGCAAGATTGCAGCCAACAAAATAACTTCGATAATTTAACAGTTGAATTATTTTGTCTGATAGCGTATGTGACGAGTTACTCAAAGCACTTAGAAATAGATTTTGATAAGTTTCCTGAAATCATAGCTAAATCTGTAAAAAATTAGTATCCATTGTCACCAAAATCGAATCTATCTTGATACGAGTTGGGAGAAAAAGTAACAAGCCGACTGAACAGCTAATACCAAACAGAAATAACCATAAAATGAATTTATAACTAGCTAGTGCGCCGTATAAAAATATAAACTTAACATTAAGAAGTTTAGGTATTCTTACATTTTTATGCGTAGTATTAAGAAGAGACGCTGTGAAATCTTACACAAATAGTGTTTTGCATTAAAGAAAGCAATGAATCTCTAACTTAAACTTATTTTGTATGTCCTAATAAATGACGGTATACGTCTTAAATTATACATTTCTCAGTAGGGCCTATGAATAAAAATCAAGCACGAAGTACTACAAGTATACCTATGAATATATAAAACAGGTACGTATACCTGGGCCATTATTCACGAATCTAACTTTATACACGATTAGCAAAATCTAGTGTAGGCATGATTTTACGCAAACGTCATAGCTATTCATAGTGTGAGCTTCAAATTACGTTTTGAAAAAAATATATGAATCGCTTTGTTAAAAAGGCTATCCGCACTAAATTTCTTTGTATTATATTACAATTTTAATGAGATTGTGCGTACAATTAAAGAATTAGTACTGATTAGTTCAAACTATTACTTTTATGAAATGCACAGTCTAATTAAAATCGTATATGTCTATATTTAACATAATTGAATCGCCCCATTCTTGCCACAGTATTCGATATCAGCTGTGTTTAGTAAGCGAAAAAAGTGCAGTGAAGAGAAACATATCTAAAGGAATCTGTCAATATCGCCAGCAAGTCGGCCGCAGACACAATAGTTCTTGGTATATAGGAATTTGGTGCTTGTGCGACATGTCATTAAAAATTAGCAGCATGCATCTCGATATATATACAATTCATATTTATTAATTATGGTGTAGTGAAGTCGCCCGACTTTCAATTAGTCAGTACCAAAGATTTCTCAGGTTAGAAAAATTCTTCGCAAGCTCACAACCGAATTTACTATTTTCGCACTACGTAACGCATGTCTGCAAGAATGTAAGTAAAGTGTAGTTTTACTTTTTAATGCTTGTGTATACCTACTATTGGATTGCATGTTTAATACTATCTTGAAGGATTGATTAATGACAAGCGCATTTCTTGGCGGCGAAAAATACATCTGAAAACCTACGTCTAAAATAATCTCTTCGTTCATTAAGACAACAGTGAGTGTAAATACAAATAATGCATATATAAATATGATATTTTTCTCAGTGATTATAATAATGTACAAAAATAAAAAAGAAGATACGACTTTGTTGGAAACTATGCTATAAGGTTTCATACACATGGGACATCAATTTCGTCTCTCCTTCCTTCAGTTCAATATTAATTACACTAAACAGAGACCAAAACAACAACAGTTGTATACAAAATTTAATCATTGTACAGAATAATTAATATAAAACCCTTCACTATTATAAAGTTTATAAAACCCATGAGTACTTTAAAAATAACTATATTTGATTACTCCACTAAAAATGCATTATACAATTACACTTTTTATATTAAATAGCTGGTCTCTCTTAATGATCACTAAGATCTCTGCATTTAACACCATACCATTTGTTAGCAGCCACATAGCTGGGCGTAGTGGCAGTATATAAGTGCTGAGATCAAATATCTGTTCAGAAGTTTAGTGTAACTTAAATGCTAAATTATTGAAACATGAAACATCGTTTTATGTATCGTAACATTTACCCATAATCCATAAGCGGGGTTTGTAATTACTAGTAAATGCACAATTTTGCTTCATATTGTCACCGTATATAATATGCAAACCGCTTTAGAAGTATACTATGTTTCAATCTAGGCAGTCTTCGAAGAAAACTAATTTCGTTAGCCTGTCGACTCTGACTTACTTTCAGTGTTCTGATCCCGTTTGCTTTCAAATAGCTCCGTGGATCGTAATAATTATACATCTTTGAATGAACTATAATGCTGGGCATACGTCACTGAAGAGATTCGTGGAATATTACACTTACTCAAAATATGATAAAAATAATTGCCAAAAATAATAAAAGAGCCAAGTTTGGGGGTTTAATAACAAATGTGTATGTTTGTACGTAAAACATTCCATAAGAGTAATTCGCCATTTTTAAACCTTTCTATTTGTGGTTTCAAGCGTTTCAAGTAAGAAATTACTTTATGCATGCTGTACTTGAGGCGACAAAGCATAGTTTTTGTTATCACAATCAATGTGCGCTAGTCTTTGTATTCGGCTAAAGAAAAACTACTAACTAAACCTAGCATAGCCTTTTATAGGGCGCTTAAAGTTATCTGCCCATTTTAAATCATTTCAATTAACATTGTCATTGATCCTTTCACTTTATTCATTTGCCGATCAAGTGTAGTTGTGAAATATTTATAATCGTTAAGAATGTATAGATATAAACAACATACTAATTATCATTATATTCTGAACAACAAAGATTCAAAGCAATTCTAATAAATTCAGTGATCCCAGTCGCATAAGTTACGCTCAGAACACCACGCTCTAATAAAAAAAACACGTGTATTAAGTGCACAATTGTGTAGACTGGGGCCGAATAGGTTAAGTTCCCACAAACCTAACAATCAAACAACAGAGATAGTGCATACAGATAAATGTAATAACTCTGGACTAATAAACGAAGACAACAAACAAATAGAATATGCCTCCTTTGGCAACAGTAACTTTGTTTCGAATACTCGAAACTGTCTCTCATTCGTTAGGTACGTGTACAAATTGTATCCGAACAGATATTACAAACTTCCGGCAGTGATTCCTTATGCAAATTATGCGCCAGATATATGGGTCACACACTACCTAAACTAAATGTTATGGGAGATAGCTCTTGGAAACTTGTTTTTTAAATGTATCTTATCGAAATATTGGAAACCAAGTGACAAAGTACAACTCACCGAACATGGTTTTACGTTGTCAACTCTCTTCAACCTAAGAGCAAACAATCATTAATATCTCTCACGGAAATGAATAGTATTAAAAGGGCGGCTACCATCTTACTGCAGAGAACATTTTTACCGTCAGGAATTATGAACGTTTGATGCTAGTTTATCGAGCATTATTAGCTAGTTAGCAAAAATGGCCCACTTGCTGAAACTGCGCGGGACCCATTGTTTTCGTGTAAAACGCACAAATGCCTTGGCTGCAGCGATACAAAGACTTGCAAATAGCAAATACCACTAAACGCATCTATGGTTAGCTGCTGTGCGTACTGCACACACAGTTGAGACGGAGATATGTAAAACTTCCTGTAAACATAATGTACAATGTATTTGTAAAGTTACAGTTCTGAACCTGCTTGTTTGTTTCTGGCGACTCTCTTGTATGTGATTTCCTGCAAGAAGTGTTGGTATTGCGTAGGCGCCTGGGACTATATAAGCTCTCGTCAGGCGTAAACTAAATTAAACGATAAGTAACCAAACCCTTCAGGTCGAATATGAGTCCCCAGAACATTTTTTAGGATCAGTTCGTAATTTTCTAATTATGAGGAAATATGTTTACTTAATATCATTTTCTCTGTATGTAAAACTTGTATGCCATGTATAAAAAAATACTGGACACATTTTTGGTTCAGTTGGAGCAAAGATTTTGTAGTATTGTCAACTTGCTAAGTAACTTTTGAAGTTTTGTGTGCGTTTTGAATAAAAACGGCGAGCCCTGTGCAGTTACAACAAGGGGACCATTTTTGTTAATTAGGTTATACTGTTCAACAAACCAGCATCAAACGTTCATAATTCCTGACGAAAAAAGTTGTATGCAATAAGAGGGTGGCCACCCCTGTTATTTTCAATACGGGTGGAGATATTACTGAGTCAACTCTTAGGTTGTAAATCCCGATATCGTAAAACAGTTTAATAAATCTATTTTCGTACCTCCATTAGTATTCAATTTAGGTATAAAGTGTCATCCCATTTGATTTTGCTCAAGGAATCACGTCCCAAAGTTTGTAACATTTGGTTTCCTACCAACTGTACAGACTAAGGCACACCAACAAAGTGGTTTTTATCTGTTTGTTTCTGTGATTTCAGTTTTAAATTTAATAATTTTTTGTGTTCGTTTTGTATTATTTTTATGATATATTCAATTTTTTTTTCATCTAAAAATATACTAGTAGCTCTTCTGCAGTGGCGTAAGTCCAAAATAGTTGTTGATTCACTCATTTACCCCTACTGCAAGAGAATCGTCCAAAGGTCATAAGCGAAAAAGTGTCTTAAAATAACGAATGAAAAATATAGAAAAATGAACAAGCTTGGGGATTACTGTAAGGAAAGAGAGGAAGAATATTATAGCCACGAGTGAATTAACAGCGCTAATATTTTCGTGGTGTAACAAATTATCATTTGCCAAACCATTTATACATAGTATATCTTCACTGCGTTATAATTGCTCAAATTCTATAAGCATATTTTACTGACTATATCTTTTAATACTATGGGAAACAATTTATGGCTATGCGTACACGGTTTTGAATAAATACTGACACAAATGAGTGCATTCTTTAAAAATGGCCATACGAAATACTAAAAATGAAAATACCAGTGACAATTAACATTCACGCTAAACGTTATTACAATATTACAAAAAACAAATAGTATCACCTCGATTACAATGTATCTACAATGATATTTTTTAATACTGTAACACTTTAATTGGGCACATTTGCACAAGAATGGACATTTCAAAACAAAGGTTTAATGATATGATATACCGAAACAGAAAATTTTCTATTTTATTTGAAAGTCTACAATTGAAAAAAGTAGTGAGTATAGGGTTCGCGTGAATTTATGTACAGACAAACACAATATGACAATGAAAACTCAGTAAGCAATAATTTTAATTACGATTTCAGAGGAGCATTTGTTATTGATATGGTTAATAAAACTAGAGAGACGGGAAATATTTTATTTCTGAAAGAATGATCAACTTCATAGTTAAACAGAAAGAGTCGCCGAAAAGGAGTTGTGCACTTCACCATACCTCGGATGCCAGCTAATACAATGGAAACAATATCTGAACACTCCTGCTTGACAGAGTAGCTAAACTGTCGCTGTCAGGTTATCATACAGTAGACTTTGCTAGTTCGGTCATGGGACGTGACGAAAATTTCCAACACCAAAATAAAAGCGGATGAAATGGTAACGTTATAACACAGTCATATAATTTATAGGCGGGAAATGAGTGCCTTTGTGGACATTAAACTGTGGCATTAGAAAGCACTCTAAGAACAAATAATTTATGAGTCCCGTAAACTCGAAAATAAAGTGCAAGAAACAATTACAAAATAAGAAAACTTACAGAAAGAGAGGAAAGGGTACTCTGTTTAGCTAGAGATTGGTGGTATGATTCAAGATAATGAAAAATATTTGCTCATCTTACGAATTTAGAATTTTACATAGCTAAGCTTTATGAGTAGTCAGCATTCGAGAGTTCTAGCGCAGTGACCATGGCCTTTTAAACAATAACATTAACTACCGATAATTTACCTTAATAATTATAAAAAAGAATACGAAATTTCGGCAATTTTAGCTTGATAAAAACATATGAAATGTTAATATTTTTTGAATGGTTATTTTTTATGTAACATCTTGAAAGTGTTTTTACTCTCTCTTAGTAATAAAAGCGCTGACCTTTGTGAAGTTTGCTACTTCCGGAAGAACGAGGCGACGCAGAGACATCATGTAAACAAAACTGAACGACACAAGTCGTTCACCCTACCAGAAATTGTGAAGAGCAGTTTAAATGCAAAATATCTCTTTAAATTACAACACACGCATTGTATGGGAGGACTTTCTATATTTGAATCTACTTTCAAATAACGTTACAAAACTCATGCAAAGTACCAAACTACAAAACACTACTATCTTTGAACTGACTATAACTATACAGGTTTCTACAAACCTCTAAAAACTACGTAAAAATACACATTGAGGCTTAAAGACATGTATCCATCTGACTCTAAATATTTCTTGCTTATTAAAACTCTAAAATGAGTACATTTTTGGCTATTCGTTAAATAACATTTTCAAATGTTTTACTACCTCGGTAATTCTTATAAGGCTGGAATGGAAAATAAAATTATAAAACAGTCGTGGTGAATTTTTTAATGCACAGCATGAATCTTTTAACTTTCGCATTCATTCTAAATAATTTGTACATTACTCAGCACGTGTTCGTAAAAACTCGTATGACATGATAGTTTTACTTTATTCCAAGGAATGTGCAAAAATTGAAATGCTGGATTTTCCTTTGTTAATGCAGCTATATTTCATTTTCAAAAATGTTACATGACGTACTTAACTAAAAATGCCACGGCTGAGGCAAACACAGATTTTAAGCTAACAGTTTATTATCACTAAAGGAAAATATTCTACATTTTCCATGTTCAACAGTTTCTTATCACTAAAGGAAAATATTCTACATTTTCCATGTTCTGACTTTAAAGTGAATAGCCATCCCGTATCAGGTCTGTGACTACCAGATAAATATTTCTACTGTCTACATGGGCATCAAGATAGTCAATTTCTACATTTACCTGGCCTAATGGGCCCTACATACATTTTATATTTTACTTAACTTTATACGATCTGATTCCCAGCAGCACAGTCTCTGACGACCATTTGGCTGCTGGGTTAATTTATAGTACATTTTGACAGGGGAAATACCCCACTTCTTTCGGGACAAACTGTCTTATTTTGAATGTGCCCAATAGGGATCGATGGGACCTTCGAGAAATTAATAAATTTTCAGAAATAAAATCCTTGGGGTGCCGTCTATAAAGCAAGCGCATCGCGCGCTCCACACGCTCCCTACGCGTCCCCAGCGCGTCAAGGTTGCAGGTTAGTGAACTAAATTTTCCAGGTGGCTCAGAACGACAGACATCTTGCTGCCAGTCGGTCTCCCGCGGCTAGTGCTCCGACGAAACAACATGTGACGTATATCGTTCGACGACAGTACATCACAGTTACAGTCAGGGCAAGGATTCTCTCATTTCCGTAGCACGCTATGTATTTTTGCATAATTTCTTTTATAGGAAAGATAATCGTCACTGGAATAAATACGTCGTACGGTGTAGGCGTGACGAGCAAGCAGGCACGCCAGCCGGCGAGACGTAGTTTGTAGCGCCGCTCAGCAGTCAAGTTGGGGGCCGTGGCTGGTAACTTACTTTCTGCTGTACATGAGACAAACGGTTTCACCTTACACTTTACAATGATGAAATTATGTACATCATATTATTATTATTATATATTTTTTAATGTATGTCTTTTGGCAATGTATATATGTTGTTATATATCATTCATCGTTTTCATAGCGATATTAATCTGAATATTATAAAATATTATATTAAGTTGTATATATTACTAATTTTGTATATTTTATTTTCTTCAAATAATCTGTGTTAAAATCACTGTATGTTATTTTATCCTTTACTTATGTTATTTTATACCTTCATATTTAATACATTCTTTATCTTAAATATATGTGATAACATAATATCCCTTGATCAATGAAGCTGTCTCATTACATAGCCATTAATATCATCATTCATCTTGCCTACTGCCTTCAAACTAAGTAACATTATTGTATATATTGCTATTATATATTATATTATGCTATATATGTGTATATATATATATATACACTACAACCACTGGCATTAAGTTTATCAGTCATAGTCTTCATAATTTCATAAATATCATCAGGGCTTATATCATATGTGTCAGTGTGTGTGTGTGTATGTATATATATATAATATTGTTTTCATAGTATTATAAGGAGAACTATACTTTGACATCTAAATATTTTTACTTTTATTGAATTACTAGCAGCCCGCCATCGCTTCGCTCAGTTTTATTGAGTTATTAAAATACATACCTATATATACGAATACTCGTGACTACCTGCGACTACCCATTACTACCTGCAATTACCCACGACTACCTGCAATTACTCATTACTACCTGCAACTACCCATGACTACCGGAGACTACTCGTGATTACCCATGAATACCTGCTACTACCCATAACTACTTCCGACTACTTGCAACAACCTGCGACAACTTGCAACTACATGCGACTACTTGCGACTAACCGCGACTAACCGTGACTACCTGCAACTACCATGACTACCCGCGACTACCTGTGACTACGCGTGACTACCTGCGACTACCAGTAACTACCAGCGACTACCTGTGATTACCCATGAATACCTGCGACTATTCGTGATTACTTCCGACTACCTGACAACCTGCGACTACCCATGACTACCTGCGACTACCCATGACTATTTGCGACTACCCGTAACTACCTGCAACTACCGGTGACTACATACGACTACCGGTGACTGCATGCGACTACCCGTGACTATCCGTGACTACCTGCGACTACTTGCGACTATCTCGACTACCGGCGACACTTTATCTCCTATCGTCATGTAACACTTTGTATACAACTGAACCCTGCACTTTCAGCTAAACAAATACACAACTGATAAGTATGTAGACATTCCGTATACAACAGCGTTTCACTATTACTACCCTTTTGATCTATACATTTGACTATTCATTCTGATGTTTCATTGTTTCGTTTTCTTTTGTTGTGGCTTACATGATTTCGTCTGCAGGATTCAGAATTTGTTATTTACAATTTTGTTGATAATAAACGAAGGGGTTGATGGATGAAGGTCTTACGTGACAATTTTGCGAAAATTGTTTTCTCCTAATGGATTAAATTGTTTTCTGATGTAAATGTAGGGCCCTGCATATAACTTATGCTTGCTTTGGTGTATCGATGAATGAGGAGATACTGGAGGATGAAAATTGTATTTTACAGAATATTTACATCAGAAACCATCATCTTGACATTTTCAGGTGCATGTGGGTGTTATAAATTGTGTACCTACTTTTTTGTGAAATACAACAAAACTCTGCATTAGCGTGCATGGAAAATAATAATATTTCAATTTATTACTCACAGTGCAGAAGCCGTTCGGAGAACATAGCTTTGTATAGCATAGAGACTTGTACTGTTTATCCAACCAGCTATAGGCCCTGGGCACAGAGATGATCTGCCATAACTGTTCTACCTCAAATCCACCCCCCCCCCCCCGTTTTAGAATCCGAAAGGCAATGACATCATAGCAATACGTCACCTGACCAATATGTGGGTGAACTTCACAGAGACAGGATAAGAGAACATTATTCAGTTGTTTTGCAGTTTAGATCCAATGAGCCATTACAAAATAGCTGGTATAACCTTTGGTATCTAGCACAGTTATATTGTAAATAGTTGTATTAAATACGAAATGCACCAAGAAATACACGAAATAAGGAGACTCTCTCTTTCTAAATAAATATACAAAAAAACGCTTTTGTACGTAATATTTTGCAATAAAACAAACTGTAAAATATTATTATTTCGCATACAAAATGTATCACATCCAAAAATGTATAACAATGTACCAGTCTAACAAACAGATCGTTAAAAACCGCCACAGACATTGGGACTCATTAGGATTCATGAAGACCCGTTATGTAATGCCTTGCGGCACGATTGCGCTGCATGGTACAGTACAGTGTGACGTAGACGCTCTGTATTTGATGTAGAGGTGATGGAAAACAGTGCATGTACCTAGAGTTGCGTACCCCATTCCACAGAGATGGCGCTTAGAGGAAACGTGACGTGACGACTACTCAATCAGTCATCCGTGTACAGTCGAATACAATACACTGAAAGGTTAGAGTTGTCGTAACGGAAATGTACTCCACCGACAGCACCTTTGTCTTCTTCGGATGGGCCACCAATAGCAGTATCGCCATCTACATTTTCGGGAATGTCATCGACTTCTTCGGATGGAGCACTTAAAGCAGTACTGTTATCGATGACTTGGTCAAGGTTTCGCTATTGTTACGGTGACAATTTATTTGCCTACATCCAAAATGCATGCAAGCAAGAAAGAACTTGTGTGAAGGGTCCTTCTGTGCCATGCAACAATGGATTAAGTGCAAACGTCTGTTCAAACGAGGTGATAACCTGAAATCGGTTTTGTAGTTCCCGAGATATAAGGTTAAAGCTTTAGGTTTCACTATCTTCCAAAATGTCTGACCAAAACATTATCGCCTTCAAAATTCATTGCTTATAATATGCACTATTAACGCCCAAATTTGGTTTAAATCGGTTAAACGCTTCTCGAGATATAGCATAGCAGCCTAAATTTTACAATGACAGCAATTTTGAAAATAAGACATATCAATAACTGTAAAGGTGGAGTTCCTGCAGCTGAAAAATGCCCTCTACTAGTTATTGGCGATACCACATAGAATGGATTCTACCTAAAAATCAGCATTAAAGGGCATTTAAAAATATTATGTAATTAGAAATAACTTTGGTGGTACGAAAGACATTTGGCATATAAGTAATACTAATGTATGCCATCTTAATCTATATGAAATTCATAAGGAGGTGACATGCATTCCAGACATGTATTCAGGCGATTGTATAGAGGTAGGCTTATGCAATCGCCAGTCAGAAATTCATCAGACAGCTCCTGGATGCTAACTTGCTAGACGGCCGTCCGACCAATAGGAAATGTTCCTTAACGTGCAGTAGCCAGTCAGAGCCAAGGCCCGTTCCGACAAACTGGGCGCGACCAATAAGCGACCTAGTGCATTTACATCAACAGAACCTCCACGCAATTTCGCTTATGTATTCTTACTTATTGTGTGATCAAACGTAGGGATGCACAGATGCACGCACACTCTCACACACATACACACTCACACGTCGAAGAGTTTTTGCGGTCAAGACGCCCTCTTGTAACAGTATAACATTATACAATTTTATATTTTTCTCATATACACAGAGATTCTCTACAGGCCAAACGAAAATATTCTGGAGGCTTATTCACGAAAGTCGTGTTTTATTGTCGTGGTGTTAAAACTGGACCTCAAATTTTGGCCACACCTTTCAGAAACAAGTGTACCATGTATAGCATTTTTTAGTATTAAAACTAGCATACATTCTGAGAATGTTATTTTTAATATGTATATGTTAGCATAACTTATTATCATGCCAGTAACAGAATTCTAAAACCTTAAATATTCTAAATGTTTCTGGGATTGTCACGACCAAAACGTGCACAATATATACACGCGATTATTAATTGTTAGGCTATCACTTTTTCTCGCGATATGTATTTAACAATTTTTACAATGCTTTTCTTGTTCTGTTTTTACCATAAACTATTACTCCATTTTTAATTGTTTCAGACTGTTACAACATAACTCTGAACAGCACCTGATGTCACCTTAGCCAAAAAATGTGAAGCAAAAGTAAAAAGTTAAAAAGTACATTGTAGCATTGACTTCTGATAAAAAGAGCAAGAAGTAGTTTTTTTTATCAGGAGATCAGTCATTTTTTATGATTAAACTACAATGGTTTTGCGTTAGTAAGGGCGAGTTATCAAGGCGGAGCTAATATAAATTAGCTCAACGTAAACGTCTGACCATATTTCTTAACTATCGCTTGAAGTGAGCAACATTGTGTTTCAGAGAGATAAATAATAATCTGGCGAATGACTTCAGTCTCGATGTTTCGTGGCATAGCTGACGCAACTCACGGAAAATTTCAGCGGTGTCTGTGGGACTACCAGCAGTCGTCAATACTGCGAGTGAGTGTTTTGGTTTTACTGCAGTTAAGTACCAAACACCCGTCTGTTCGTGTATGCCACAACAATACGCGGATCGTGTTTAATATTGCGCTCCCGACCCGAGATAGCAATCATGATGCTTTGGAGAACGGAATTGTTTTAAACTATTACGAAAGTGTATTTTCGATCAGGTAATTCGTCGAGCGTGTTAAGAAAGAAACGCATACCAGTTTATATTATTTTTATAATGTGTGCTTATTAGCACTGACTTTGAAATATAAAGTGTCCTCAGGAATCATACAATTTGCATACGACGGTTTGATCACGTTTTGATTTATAGTCTATTAGCTGTTTCTTCACACTTTTTTAATCAAACCTTTGAAATATCGCCATATAATTGACGTGTTTAGTTATTTCCTACGTATACCCTATATCATCAGCGTTTTATACCCCTGTTAGCATGAAAGTATCTTATTTTTCGTTAACTTTAAGTTATATCTGTATTTTATTTATAAATTTTAACATTTCATTTATAATAAATATGACTCAAAACAGTGGGAAAACCTGTGCGTTGGTAGCGCTTAGAAGGAAATAGTTCTCTTGCAAAACATAATTACCACTGAGTGCGCACAAATTCGGTGCGTTGTAATTTGGTGTAACTCTCTACACTTAATTAACCCATTCAGTTCTAGTGGCCATTATCGAGGACACGTTGCACACGAAGGATATTTATGGTCGGCACTGTACACAGCAAAGAATCAGCAGCCGGTGGTCTGAGTGTCTTCCTTCTGAGAAATGTGATTAGTTGGAGTTTTTGCACCTCTTATTTGTGATTGGTTCATTTTGACATGAACGAACACGTAGCGCGTTTGTTTACTGGTTGCGAGAAGCACGCTCGAAACAAGTACAGAGAGCCGTTAAAAAAAAATGCGACGATTGTAACACTTGAGTTAGGAAATGAATTCGGGACTGAGAGGGTTAAGCTTAGTTAGCACTATGAGGAGGAATATCCTGGACTTCAGAAAAGTGCGAGGTAACCGTGAATGGATTATAGCTATATAATAAACTTGGCCATGTCTCCACGACGAAACGAGGCCCATGTCGACAACTCTCTTGTAGTTACGCCGCTTATAAATGTAAATAATGTCCAGCCTGGTTACCACAATGTCGCTACGCTTGATGTTACTGGATGAGTGCGTGATGGCAGCGTTTAGCATTCTGGCGTTTACACCCCTGCCCGCCTGAGCGGAATGCCCGGCTCAGTAATTGGCCCTTGTACGTGATGAATGGCGAAAACGTTTCCACATTGTACACATTCCCGAAGCACGCCATTGTTTGCGAAAAAGATTTTTTACCCCTTCCTCGCTTGCATTCTATTATTTATGCGCTTCGCACTATGGAATGCACCCATTCGCTAGCTGTAATTGCGTTCCGAAACAAACATGGGGCGCTGTCACGTGACCGTTTTTGTTCTCGCGGTCCGCGTCACATTGCCGCGCTCGAACTAATGACATCCTCGCGCGATGCTGGTTCGCGTTGTTATCGGTAATTTGTTTCACCGCCACTCTGCCGAATACGAGTTTTGACGTTCGTTGGGATCGAAGGTTGTTACTCCATTTCGCGTCGTATAATGAACTTATTCTCGCATTTCTCGGTAATGTGCGTCGCCTCAGCATGGCCCGTAACTTTATGCGTGACGAAAATGACGGTAATGGGGGAAAACATTATCCGCTGATTGTTTTAGGTCGAGATCAGTTTTCTACGCAAACAGGAAATGAGAATTTAGAATAGTAATGCCTAAAGCGGCTGAGCAACCCGCACTTGGATCAGTGGTTTGGTCTCTTAGAAGCCATTATCCACAGTTATATGTAATCAAGTCAAAGTTCACCTTAAACTTAAATATCAACCATTTTAACAACTTCATTTCCAAAATATTTACTCAATATTCACCTGTCTGTACATATTGTTCAAATATTCAGTATTTAAAGTACCTTGCAATCATTTACACAACTGTTTGCTGTCGAAGTGTCAGTCGAACTTAAATTTTAACAATTCTGTATGGAAACCTTTACTCTGTTTTTAGCTGTCCCTGTAAATTTTAAAAATGCTCGCATTTTAAGAAAGAAATTTAAACTTCTATACAAATCAAATTATTTTATGGTAAGTGCATAATTTTATATCAAGTATGTAGTCAAGTCAAGTGTAATATAAAAAACGAACTATTTTCGCGATTTAGTGTACACATATTTATTCAATTTTCAGCTGTCCGTACAGTATTGTCGAAAATCTTATAATGTATTTGAAAAGCTTTCGTTTGAATCCCAACATGTTCGCCGTAAATTCTTTGGCGTTTAATGCGAGAAACCTGAGCTGGGACATGTCGAATTGTACTCTAGGACAAAGTCGTTTGTATTCGAATATAAACAAGACTTTCACTCAAAGTACATACTTTACGGATTACACTAAGAAGAAAGCTGAGCATGGAGTAGATGTTTTTGAAATGCGTAGAATATAAGTAGAGACAGTGATTTATCACGAAACGGTTTTGAGGAAATGGTAGACGGAAATGCTTTGTGTACATACCAGTAGTTTTTCTTTTGCCATATGCAGCTGTCATCACCACAAGCTGATTCCGAATTTGACATGGCCCTGGGAATTCGGAACTTGCGGTAGTTAACTTCCGTGAATGACGGTAAACAATTTAACTTGTGGCAAAACAAAATTTAACCAGTCTATAACGACAAAATGACAATATTACTTGGAAATATACCTTGCACCAAAATATTTTCGAGGAATTTCACTGCCTTTGTAAGAAGTTCTTCTCTCCGACTGGACCGCATGCAACGTATGCAAGCAGTCCTTAGTCTCCCACATCCGTGGCCCTCGGCTCTATCCCAGATCTTGGCAGACGGGGACCCTGATTCAAAAAGTGTGATGCACTCTGCAGTGATGTGGAGCATATGTACCTCTCTGGCAGTATTAAGGTTGCATTTTCCGCACCGTTTTCAATTTCTCGAGGGGATGCCGAATGTAGCTTACTACACTGTAAAACATTTTCTGGTAAACTTCCTATACTATAATGGAAGTTTTTAACCGACACAGTGTATGGAAATACTACTATGTGTCAGGCTGAAAATATGAGAATGTTTATCATTGCTATTATATAAAACTGGGCACGTCCCTATGCATTCGACTCTTCCCTAAACAACTATAGGATACCATGTATGTATGGGAAAATATTTTACCATTTACGCTTTGTCACTGCCAGTATACACTTATATAGTAAATTTACAAATAATTTCATAGAGTATACATACAGTAGTTCTTCACTGCGTTCCCTTTACACTCATTCATTTTAAACTAACTTACTGGTAACTCTCGGATAAAAGAAAACAAGAATTATTATAAGTAATGTCATTATTTAATCCTGGTTACGTGATGGCTAACTGCAACATCGTTTTTTTTCCCGAAATAAATTTGAAGTATTTCACATTTCAAATATTTATTTAAACTTAACATTCATATAATTATTTACTGTAAAGAACACAACAATTAACGAAGTCACGACAAAAATTCTTCACATTTTTGGAACGAGTTACGCACTTCGCTTGTCGCAAGGTTCCTGTCTCTATTATGTTCGTGATGCCTTGTGCTTGGATGTAACAGTAGCCATGTGAGACATGGCAATTACTTGTTTTGCGATATGCAAACATCCCTTTTTCCCTTATACACCTCAGTGGCGCATGTTTGACTACCTTAGAAACCGATCAGTGTCGGTTGACTTAGGGTTACAGTAAGGATTGGATAAACGTTGAATAATGGATGAGGTGAGCATTTTTGTATGAATTATCAATGACATTAAAAATATTGCTTTCTACATAAGCTACCATTTTTTCATTTTTAAACCCTTTGACATCAATTGTATACATGCCAGTTTTCTTATAGTAACGTTTGGTGTCAAGTCAATTGTACAAAGGGAATATATGAAAGTGATTACAGCGTTATCTTGCGCCTGGTCATGAAACTAACTACAGAGATTCGTAGAAATGTTGTAACCGCCTTGTTCCTGCTGTAGCATTTTTTATATTCAATACTGCAGTTACGATCGTAAGACACGAGATCTGAAACCGCTTAAAATTTACAACACAAGAAAATCTTACTGCTGAAAACAGTTAATTTTAGAAGTGAAGTCTCCGGTATATATTTTTTAACACTTTAAGCGCTGTTTTAATTTGCTTACACTGTAAAACGAAGAAATAGTCGTTATATTAACACATTAGCTTTAGAAGTAATAAGTGATTGTACGCGATACCAAATAAGTAATGTCCGGTTTTGGAGTGAAAAGTATTTTGGGATGATATTGGCCTGTTCAAATACATTGAAAAGTGTCATCTTTTAACTACGGGAAATAGGTTTTTCGTAACCTCAGAAAGGATTAAATCGTACCTCTTTGAAAGTACACGCAGTAAATGAATGATTATTCATTCAATTTCTTTATTTAAGACTGTGATACATGTATAAATTCACTTAGCGTATGCTCCAGGCTAGTTTTCAATACCCTTGGATCCGAGGGAAGCCATGGAATTACAATCCGCTAGTTAATCTAAGCACGTGAAAACTGAAAAGCATTGTGAGGGGGAACGGGCCTTGAAGTGGCCGGCTAACAATAATAAACCCACACACAATCGTTTCACGTCCTCCGTTGATGAACTGCAAACAAGCGACCAGGCTTTGAATAGCTGCAGTCGCTGTGATGTGACCTGATTCCAAGCCTAAACAGGGGTGTCGAGGCATGACGTCGTGAGAGAATTCAGGATGGTAGATCTCGACCTTTGTACATTTATCGTTTATTTACCAGAGTTTCTACTTGCGACCTATAACAACGTCTTTTGACACTGCGTTTGCAACTTAACGAATATGTTTGTTACAGGCTGTTCACGATAAAGTAAGCACTTTTGTGGCTCTAATTACTTTTACCTTTCAGCCATTTATTATCGTTTAACCACCTTTTAAAATAAATATTTCCATGTAAGTGATAAACAAAGTGTGTATATTCAACAGTACTCGGAAGTTAACGTCTACGGCTAAAATAAAATTAATGTATTGACTATTATTCCAAATGGGGTAAAAAAAAGGGGGGTGTTTCAAAAGTGCTCACTTTACCGTTAATAGCCTATAACAGGTTTCGTTTTACTTCGTTATATTTCAACTAATACCATTATTAGTTGCCTGCAGTACGCCTTTTTTCAATAAACGTAAAGTTATATTTACCAACTACTCGAAAATAATTATACTTTAAAATGATAACAATCATTATAACGTTACTTATTTTAAAAGCCACATTAAGTTATATATCGATTACATAAAATTTTAAAAGCAAACGTTTCGCAGTTTGGGGTAAAAACAGAAAAATCGATGTGGCGTTGGTAAGTCAACCTTTAGTGTAGGCTGGTTTCATATTAGCGTGTTTATGTGGTTAAGTTACAATCATGTGACTTAAAACATGCCACTGCGAATAGCGGAGGTAGACGCGCGCGCTAACCAATGGGGTTGGCGGGCATTTGATGACGTTACAGTCGAGTTACTGTGCTCAGCTGCTCGCGGAGCTAGTAGCTACAGAACACGCTGTGTTGGACGCCGTTTATTGCAGAAAGAATTATGCCATACCGAGCTTTAGGCGGTGGAATTGCCTGTTTACGGCAAAATGAGCACTTTTGAATGAACATTGTGTATTCTTCCGCCTTATGCAAAATTAACATTGCCATGGGCCTCGTAACTTTATTCACGCGTCGGACAAGTGCAACTGTGAAATTATTACACACGAAAATGTTTTGCAAAACTGCTCATTTCTACACTTCGATGTAATAAAAAATTATAAAAGTGAAAGAAATAATTTTAGTTATCATAAATGGCTACCCGACGCTTTTATTTCGACGTTAAGATATGGAACTAATTTCTATTCATCGTTACCAAATTTACTGGGCGCAGGCCACTCAGTTCGCCCGTTAAAATATATGCATTTAGGGACAGCGATTTTTTTCTAAGGTTGGTTTCACTTTATCGTGAACAGCCTTTAGTAATAGACACACTCAAAATGTCCAGCTCCATGCATTCCTCTTAAGACGAGAATTTGCATGGGTAGTGGGTAAATGCTTGTTGAGAGTTGAGTTGAAGGGATTTGTTCGGCGAGGTGTTGATCGCCACCCGCTGGTGAGGGTGAAACGAGGTGAAGATTGAGCAGCGGCGGAATAAAAAAGCGGGAGAAAACACACCGGCAATGGCAACGTCCGCCTCGTTTTCCCATGCGAAAAGCCGGGACTCCGCCTGGAATCGAACCCCGTTCACCTAGTAGGCAGGACTGTAAGAGAAGAGGCAGGTTAACAAGACGTGGCGATCTAGTTTACACAAAATATTTGTAGTATTGTGTTCAATTCAGTAACTCATTTAAGATACTTTAAAAAAAAAACAGGAAGTAGGTGGCATTGCAAATACACATAAATTACATCAGTGTCTTTCATACTTTTACGTCGAATAATTAAGATCGCGAGTAGTGTATAATATATAACAAATTGCGTTATGAAGATGTACAAGTCACATTTATCACATTACATACCAATTTTTCTTTACGTTAAACATTGTGTTCGCACTCTAAGCTCGAATCAGTGATACCAATTAAAGGCTGTTCACGATAAAGTGAGCACTTTCGAAATCAACCTCAGAAAAAAGTCACTACCCCTGCTTGCATATATTTTAACGGGCGCCCTTAGTTTCATGCGTTTAGTAAAGTTGGTAACGATGGATGGGAAAATAGTTCCGCATCTTAACGTCGAATATAAATTGTTAGGCAACCATTTCCAATAACTTAAATTATTTGTCTCGCTTTATGTCTTTATTAATGCATCGAGGTGTAAAAATGAGCAGATTTGTAAAATATTTACTTTTCCGACAATTTCACAGTTTGAATTGACCGACGAATGAATAAAGTGTTGAGGCCCGTGATAATGTTAATCTTACATCAGGTGGAAGAATACGCAATTTGCATACAAGTAGATCTTAAGTAGAGTTTTGAAAAGTGCTTATTTTACTATGAATAGTCTATAGTGAAATAACATTCACTGAATGTCAGTTGATAAACTACTGCTGACTGGCAAATCAAGGAAATTAATTGGGAACAGCAACTTCAGGCTCAATTCTGTTTCAGATTTAGAGCACACAAAACAAATATAACAACACTCCGTTAAATGTCTGATTATTAATGGTATGTATTTATCTTTATTTCATTTTTGTTTTGTGGCCACAGTATTTTCCGAACTTCGCTGCACGTTGCCACAATACTGAACATGATAAAGGCTGTTTACGGTAAAGTGGGCACGTATGAATGCACTAGTTGATTTCAATTTTCAGTCAGTTTGTATCTTTCCACCACGTGTAAATAGATATAAACATTGACGCCTGCTGTACTGTTCGAACACAATGTTTCCACATCACTGCTCGTAAAATTACTGTCTACTGTTTTTACTTAATAAATGCACGAGAAAAAATGAGATCAAAAATATTGTAAATGCCTGCTTTTGAAGGTCTTTCAAATTGGTTTTTAATATCGGTTCTTGTAAATAAGTTGCTTATTTTCATACAACACTCACCCGAGGCACCCAAATGTTGATTTTTTATTCTGATTATGTAATCAACTTAAATAGGCATGGCCGTACAGGGAAAAATAATTTCCTCTCGTCATAAACACCCGTCACTCGTAAGTTTGAGAGTCGACTGAATTTTCCCCGATTGTCAAAAAGCAATCACATAGCGCGAAATTATGGAAAAGTCTTTAAAAACTTTGTAAATGACGTCCATACAAAATAAATTTCGTAGGTGTTTTTTTTTTGTATGGAAGTCATTTACAAAATTTTTAGAGACGTTTCCACGCACTCACAAACACACACACACCCCGTTGTTTACGGAAAATGCAACACCCAGAAAGAATGGCCTGAATGAATCCACACTCGTCGGAGGATGTGTAGAACAGTGTACCAGCAATACGTGATTACGTTTGAAGAGAGATGGCGTACACGTAGGCCCAGCAGCGCCCTCTCGTGTGTGAAAGGAAAGGTCCGTGTTACGCCAAGCTCAGTCAGTGAAGAGCCGTCAAACGAAGTGAAAACACGTGCCAGTATGCCTCGTCGACGTCAAAGGACTCCATATCAGCATGTGAGTGAGTTCGAACGGGGCAGAATGATCGGTGTCCGATAAAACTGGCTTGTCACACTGCGACATTTCGGCTCGTATAGAGGTCATGCTGCTACGACAGAGATGCGTGTGTGGCACCAGTGAATAGAAGAGGGTCGTATGCAGCGACGAGCGGGTACTGGACCACGAAATGTGACTACAGCACGGGATGACAGCCATCATGACCGCCATCTTGTTCACATGGCCGTAACGGACCGTACAGCCAAGTCCACAGTGTTGGCTCAATACTGGAGTACTGCAACGGATGTAGACCTGTCTGCGTCGACGGTTTGACACCATCTGCTGCTGGCTGGACTGGTGGCACGCATGCTATTGCGTCGGATTCCATTGTCCAGAAATCATAAACGTCTCAGACTGCAATGGGCAAATACAATATAATTATACAAGTTCAATTTGGTGCAAACCCCTAACTGTGCAATTTGTGAAACAGAAGACAATGTCCAGAATGTGGTTCAAGAGTGTTCCAAATTTGAAGATATAAAAATCGACCAGAAAATGAAGCTAGCAATAAGAAAAAATAAGAATATTGAAGTTAGAAATTGAATGAAAAGTAAAAGAAAAATTCAAGATATTTACAGATTTTGCAAGACTTGTCATCAAAAGGCTGGAAGAATTCGATGAATGCCTAACTCACAACCAACACATGGTTGCTCCGTATTAAACAGATAATCCCAGAAGTGATACACTAAAACTTATATAGTGACCTAGTAGTGGGAGCGGACCCACTACCAAAACTGGGATTTTCCGCGATGAAAAATCAGAATAAACTATATTAAGGTACAACCAGTAGGCCACTGGTAAAAGTAGGGGGGGTTAATGCTCCCCTCCTCATCACAGTGTGTAGGAAAAAAATTCAGTGGTGACAACCCGGTAAAGATAAAGGATAACGAAACTGGAGTAATAAATACGAAAAAAAAGCATCGAGGCGAATGCGGAAGTAGCAATTTAAGGAGTGAAACGAACATAGTTAAAGAATACTCGACGCGAAAATGGTACTTGAGATATAAGGATATGACTCCGAACGGCAGGACCGTCGGTTGGCGGGTGGGGGGAGGGGATCGTGTAAGGCAATACAAGCACCCTTCTCCGCATACTTAGCCAGCACTGATGAAAGGAGTTGTAATGTAGTGCATAAATATAGTAGTAGTAGAAGTACCTAGTGTCACTATAGAATGTATAATACATAGAATTAGAATCCCCTTAATGTGTGGGGACTGTGGTGAATGGCAGGTAAACCGTGTCACTTCCATACTCCAGGCACCGTGGGCTATCACTAAAAAGCAAAAATAGATAGAAATGTTCCACTAACGTGGTGAAATACGTGTAATAAATGAAAAAATAAGTAAAAACAGTAAAAGCAAAGGATAACCTATACCCCTGCATTTCCCAGAAATTGTATAGTTGTAGGAGTGAAAAGTCACATATGTGTGGTTTAACCTATGGCTGGCAATGTAAAAAAAATATATATATATAATATCGCAAGTAGTTGCATATTTTTATTTACCAGTGTATTGGAAGACTTAGCTTACGCTGGCGGCAACCATTGCTTGAGAACGTCACTTAATCTTAATTTTCGAAATACGAGCCCATTTATACTAAGAGAAAAAATTTCCAGTTAAAATTTAATCAATGTGCATTACAAATTGGTCGGAGAAAGTATACACACATCTGAAAGCACTTGTTTACATGAATAGTGGTCTAACCTCAATTCCAACTTCCCTCGTTTACGAGTCGTATTGGCTGAAAAGCAGTTCAATGTAGATACACGAAGGCTGGTTTTACGCAGCTAGTGAGGTTAACGCACCTCATATTCTCTTTACGCTTCATTAAGCGAGAGTGACGGTGGAAATAGCAGAGTTCGGCCGAGCGAGCGACGAAGAGGTGACGTCACAAGTCTTTGTGTCGGGGGCGGCGTGGAGAGATTTGAGAAATTTGTGCGGCTCTTAACATAGAGGTCTTTAGTGCCGATAGGTGTAAAGCGAGATGAGTATAGAACAGCGCCGGAGTGCAAGGGTGGGGGAAACGGTAGATCCCCGAGAAAACCCGCCGACCAGCGGCATCGCCCGGCACAATCTCCACATGTGAGAATCCGGTAGCGACCCGCCCGGTGGAAGGCCGCCTGGGTAGGCCGGCGAACGGTGTACACAGCTCCAGCAGAAAACGTTTATTAAAAAACCGTCTAACGCGTCTGAGTGAGGTCTGCATACGAATAGCATTTACGAAACGTCACGCACCTCTACATACGTTTTTCATTTCCTCCATTTCTCTCTAAAGCATATTTTTTTTGTGATAGCGAAAATGGCTGAAATGGGTGTTTTCACGATCATTTCTGGGCATGCAAATTCCGGTATAAAACATTAAAAAAGTAATAGGCATCAAAACTTTATTTGTATTATTACGTCATAAAATTGTAGGGTCTCGGCAGAAAGTGTCGTAGAGGCGCGTTATAGACGGCAAGACTGCACGCCAGTTCAGTGCTTTGCGCGTGGAGGCGATGAGGGAGTTGATGCGCATGTCTCGGTCGCCCCTAGCGCCCCCGCGCTTGTATGACCTCAGACGTTCAAAACTCCGCGAGACGAGTATCGCCGCGGGCCGGGAGTCGGTTTGCCGCGGTGATGCCCGCGCGGCGTGCGACATTGACTCGACCATCTCCAATACAACTGTCAGTCACATCGTCAACACTGAGTGGCATGGGGAGGTGAGTGAAGAGATTTGGGCGGCTCTTAACATCGCGGGAGATTCCCGAGAAAACCCGCCAACCAACGGCATCGTCCGGCACGATAACACATGCGAAAATCCGGAGTGACTCGGCCGGGTATTGAACCCGGGTCGTCTTGGTGGGAGGCGAGCAGGCTAACCGCTCAGCCACAGTGGCCCCGGATAGGCGAGGTCTAGGAAACTCTTAGCAGTCCGGACATACTTTATCTACATTATTTGTTTGCCTGTAACGCGTATCTCAGCAAATAAAGTTTCTGGGAATACGACTTTCAGCAAGAAAAAAAAATACCTACGCCAGTAAGTTCTTTTTATATAATATTAAGTTTATTCTAAGAAAAAAATTTGAAAATGGTAAAAAATAGCATTTTTAGAGCTTTCATGAGCGGTTTCCTTAATAGGCAGGACAAATATGAAACGGTACAATCGTAGTTTAATCAATGGTCTTTCATCGCGTGCAATAACATCCCACTGTGGCAGCTCTCATTTGCACAGGAAAGCGTAACAGCGGAAGCACTGCACGCAGGTTCAGCGCCTTGCGCGTAGGAGCGACGATGCGTTGGTAGCGCGTGTTATTGTCGCCCGTATCGCTGTATGTACGTCGAACACGAAAAGAAAAAAAAAATCTCGGGGACTATTTACTTTTAAAGCTCCCACCTACCTGTAGCTTTGTTCCTTGTTTGAGGCGCGGGGGCGATAAGGACGACACTGTCACGCGCATCAAGTGCGCCGTCGCCGTTAAGCGCAAGGCTCTGAACTGGCGTGCAGTGTTGTAGTCGCACTGCGTGTAGGACTATCTGAGGGACTTACAGCGGTGACTGTATTATTTTATTGGTGGAAAGTCTGTAAGAGGGTCAGTTCAGGGCCCTTGAGTAGTCTTGTATTAATTTGGTTTGTATATTTTTAACTACAGCGATTTGAATAAGCCGTTTTTTTTATCCGATCTGGAGTACTCTGAAATGGTGTTCCTAACGCACGTACATTTTGAATGTACTCAGCAGCCTTCGTCTTAAGGTCGAAGTATATCAATTGGCTATGGGGCACTGCACCTGACTGTACAATGTGAAGAACTCATAAAAGATTAGTACAGACACCATAAAAATTGTCACTATATTGTGATTTATTCTGTATATGAAAGAAGAATGTATATATTTTGCAACATTCAAAAATATTTTACTAAACTATACTCTTTTTAAATGTAAATATTAATCGTTAGAGTCTGCATTTTTAACCAAATTTAAGCGCATTTTCGTTTTGGGTGCTTCGGAAAGCAGAATTTACAAGAAAATCTTCTTCAAGAAAGATCGTCATAATATTTACTGTGATCATGTGTAATAAAATCATGGTAATAATTTATCATGTGAATTTTATAATTAACTTTACTTAGGTCAATTTTAACCATAAATGTTTGTGACCAATGAACGCAAATAAAATCAATTATGAAAATTATTCCGTACATTATTATTACAATTTTCTTACATACAATCATAGTAAACATTATGACGATATTCCATGACGAAGATTTTCTTACAAATTCTGTTTTGTGAAAAATTTCAAAATGGAAATATGCTTAAATTTTGTTAAAAATACAGACTATTTAATTTATTCTTTTTACATTTAAAAATTATAATTTTAAAGTATTTTATAACGCCGAAAAATTTATACTATATTTTTTCATATACAGCATAAATCGCACTTTTCTAACATTTTTATAGTGTCTGTATTACTTTATTATGAGATCTGCATGTTGTATAGTCGGTTGCAGTGCTCCATATGCAGTTGCTTTACTTCAACCTTAAGTAGGTATTCTTTTCGTAGTTCAGCACAATGGACGCACGTTTAATAATAGTTTCGTGAGAAAACGTGTATTTCAAACACTGTGCAACGGAGTTCAAGCCACCCGGTAGCGAGGTGCATTAACATCGAGGTCTCGAGAGCCGATGAGGGTGAAGCGAGGTGAGTAAGGAGCAGCGGTGGAATGCAAGGGCGAGGGAAACGTTAGACCGCCCAGGAAAAGCCGCTGAATCAGCAGTATCAACTGGTGCGATTACCACGTGTAAAAATTCATGGAACAACCCCGCAGGGAATCGAACCCGTTCGTCTTGGTGTGAGGCAATCTCTAGCAGCTACACCACCGCGGCCCCGTCGACAGTGAGGAACGTGAGTAGTATAAAAAGGGACATTCTGGCACAACTGGCGTCGGGCGGAGGAGTGGAGGACTGCAATTAACATAATTTCTGGCGTCGGGCTGAGGACTGGTTACTGTCGAATTTCCCTTTTTTCCCCTTTTTCCCGTCCAAAATGATTGATTTCGCTTTTAAAGAACACCCCTTTTTCCCTCAAAATTTCCCGAATTTCTCTTCCGCCGGCAGCGGTCATCTTGGCAGCTGTTGCCAATGAGCATAATCTGGACAGTTTAACCTTTATGGTGAAGGTTTATCCAATGCGGCGGAATTGGTCTAAGCTTCTCTCAAATTCTGAGCTTCTCATTCTCTGTGGCCATCTTGGTATCGACAACCTATGTCTACCCAGGAAAATTGTCGATCAGCTGATTATGTCGACCATTTTGACGGCCAGTGCCTCGCTGGCGGTGGCGGTGGGGCATTAAGGCATCGCGAACGATCGGTATTCATGTAACACAGCAGCCTCCTTAAGTCTGTGGGTGTGTGCATAACACTTATAAGCATAGTTGGCTATAATTTACGAACTGTTTAATATATAGTTGTTAAATTCATAACATAGGCATTCCTCCCGACTAGGAGCAGGGTCGCAGGGTCAAATATGCCTCATGTCAACTTATAAGCATAGCTGGCTGTAATTTCCGAAACGTTTGTTACAGTTGCCAAATTCGTAACATATATGCATAACCCCTCCCTCCCTCCGATGACGATAAGGGGCGTGCATACATATATCGACCTGCATGTCCTGCCGTTCAAACACACCTCTGTCTCTCCTGTCCCCTCGGTGCCAATGCCTGGCCACACACACACACACATCTTTGCGTGCTTTCTCTCAGCGCCACCACCAACGACCATCCACTCATCCTTGCACTCTTTCTCTCTACCCTTGGCCTCCCCCTCCGAATACCTACATCACCCCCTGACCCAACATCCTTGCAGGCTCGCCACCACCCGGTCAGCGATTCGCTGCGTGCCGACCCTCGAGCACTCGTGTAACAGAGAGCAGACACCCTTTCCGATACTCGCACCTCAGGGTTACCATCCGCATGAGATAAAGTACGACCTATGTCTACATACCTGTGCCCAAAGCATTAGGCCAGGTGAGCCAGCATATCCTCTTTGGTATACAAGCACACTACCTCCTCCAGGGGCCTATTAGACATTAAAAATACAAATTCTACTTATACACCATGTCGCTGGCATCCATGTTGCGACTGACTGACAAAACCGCACCCACTCACTGATGTCTCGGCATCCGACCGCGACGAAGGCCACATCACCACTGACCATTCGCGAGGGTCTGCATGACGAAGCCACCCCACCACCAGGCAACCATCTTGGCTGTCAAATGCATAACATTATCATCTCCAACAACAAGAGGGGTCGGAGGAGCAAATATGCCATATAAGCATAGTTGGCTGTAAGTTCCGAACTTTATCAGATATAGTTGTCAAATACATAACAGAGGCACCACCTAGGTTTTTTTTCTTAAAAGCATGCCACTACCAAAAGTTGTCCTAGGCAGCATCCATCTTGTAGCCCCGCTGATCGCCAAACATACAAGCACCTTCAATGTCTGTACTTACTTCCAGACAGTCAGTAGGTACTACCGGCCGTGCTCTTGTGTACCGAAACATCGATGTATGTATGTAATGAGATGTCACTCGCAATGAATACACAGTCACCGCTAGACAGCCGAGTCCCCACACATACAACAGCACATGCTAGAGCGATAATCTTCCTATTACAAAACAAAGTATCCCCTACCTTAACTGGTGTAGCAGTGAATACTTGTAGGCCACAAGCCCATCTCGTCGTTATCGCAATCTTCTTCGTCGATGTGACCTCGCTGGAAGCGGAGACCACAATGACCAGTCCTACCTTTCCATGCATGATAGATATCGACCAAGTACTGCATTACCACAACCTCCTCCTTGACATTGTACTTACCAATATATGACTGTAAGGAACAAATGCATGTACCCCGAACCATTCTCAAGGTACCGCAGATTCGATTCCTGTAAAGATGCATCGCTCTTGTGCTTTATCACGTCGTCCGATAGAGTGCACGAAAGGAAAAAAAAATCTACCAACCCATATGTGTGTATTGCAGAAGCGATAGCTATACAAGACCATACATCATATGACATTCGACAAAAGCCATGTAAGCCCATCACTAATACAAATTGTCGGGTTGGCTGAGCGGCCTAAGGTACCTGATATAAGCTCTGGTTCTAGTAAAAGGGAGCATGGGTTCAAATCCCTGCACCTGACACTTTTTTTTGTATTTTTGTTGTTTCTGTGCGCTGCTCGAATAAATATGGTTTCATAGGTTTTTATTCCCATTAAGAGCACATGCAGACATTCATCGGCCCAACTCCCCATGAAGACACTAGCATAACAGTCATACTCTGTATCCGACCTGCACTCATTAACCGACCCTTTTACAATTTTTTTTTGCAATTTCAGAGAGTGATACAACACATAGTTGGCTGTAATATCCAAACCGTTCGCGATACAACTAGCAAAAATCATAACATTAGCCTACACACACCAGTATTTCCGAATTGCACTCGTGTACCGAAGCAGGTAATATTAACAGGAAGGCATAGGGGAGGGGACAAGGAGGGGTCACCCTACCCTGTAATATAAGAGAGAGACACACACACATATACAATGTAAATGATGCGAGACCACTCTGGTCAAAGAACCCCCTTATGAACCAAATGAAATGAAACCATCACCCACGAACAGACAGCGACCTACACACTAGTGTACCGAAGCTTGTAATTGCAGTCAGTCATACAACATATCGAAACTTCAATGTGCAACAATTCCACTTCAACCTGCACGCACGTACTGAATCTTCAATGCTCACCAATAGTCTGTACCCCCCCCCCCCCTCATCAATTGTGGACCGACATGCACTTATCGTGTACCTAGACTACAATGTACATCACATAGTCCACTATCAACAATTCTAGAGAACTGAGTACAGTCAAATTAGACATGGTGAGCAAGGAGATATCACACACATTGCAGATACTGGCGTTCTCTGTTTGTAAAGTAGAAGACCTGTAGGTCGCGATGTGAACTCACTGGAAGCTCAGAGCACAATGATCGCTCTGTCTTTCTGTGTACCGTCAACATTACCAACCAAGAAGGAACATCACAACTACTCTGTGTCAAAACACACATACTTGAAAGTAACTATTGCATGTAGTTTAACAACGATGGTGTATGATCCTTGAAAAATAATAAGGTATCGAAGGTTCGATTCCCATTGAGAGTGTATACTTATACATCTGCAAACAATCGGTCATCGTCGGTCCCACTGGTCATGAAGACGAGCATGTAGCGACCATGACAGTCATACTCCGTCCCCGACCTGCACTCATGTACCGAACCATTGCAATTACAGACACTCATGCTCTGACCACCTTACCTGCACTCGTGTACCGACCGAGCCTTTTTACACTTACAGGAAGGCATACTCAGCCAGCCCTGCCCGAACCTTCAATGCATGTACCAAGCCTTTGCAATTACAAGCAAACATACTCTGCTGACCCTGCCTGAACCTTCATTGTATGTACTTATAAAATATACTAAGCCTTTGAAATTACAAGCAGTCGACCCCTCCCAAACCTTCAATGCCTGCACTTAGATGGTTTCCATCCAGCATTAAATGTTCTGCCATTCAGCTATGATAATTGTAATGACGTGTTTACACATAGTGAAAATTCTAGAACCCAGGTACCTACAGACAGCTTCTTGTCCTCCACAGTCGAGTTTCGCCTGCTAGAATGCATAAAAGGAAAAAAAATAGTGATAAACATAATGACTAGTAACGAGCACATTGTGCAATGTATGTTCATCACAAATACCTGCAGTCATAGGTCCACACACACACTGTGACAACCCGAGACATGAACCGAATTAGGAGGTATCACAACACACACACACACACCCATATGTCAACTATGTATGTACTCTGCTCATAGATGATGCAGAGCAGAGGTTTTACCTTAACGAGTGTAGCTGTTTCAGAAGACCTGCAATGCACAAGCGTATATCATCGTCGTGAACTCACTGGAAGCAATGACCGCTCTGGCTTTCCGTACACGCCGTACTTTACCGATTATATGTTCGCCAGCAGACAATCGTTCGTCGGAGGGGGAAGGAATGTTTCACTGCCAAAAATGTTACAAAGAAACATCATCTACAAGCCCTAACCATACGATGCAAGCAAAGTGTGTGTAGCTTGTTTGCACACAGTAGGAAATGTTCGAAGGAAGACTAAGTTGATCATGTACGAGTAAAGACACCAAATTCACAGCCAGCAGTCGAGACATCGCAAACTAACATGCTGTGTTCGTAATTATAGTCATTATCTGTCTCTGACCTACACTCATGTACTGAGCCTTTGCAATTACAGACAGTCATACTCTGCCGACCCTGCCTATGCTCGAACCTTCGATGCATGTACGAAGCCTTTACAAGTAACCACAGTCAAACTCTGGGGACCCTGCAGCTGTTGCAAGTTGTGAACTCAAGTCCCTACAGAAATCTGTTTGCACACTCACTCTCGAGTCTCTGCTTCCTTATTAGTGTGTTACCCATGTTAGATAAGAATGTTGTGTGTATGTGTGTGTGTATGAAACGAGTGTATATATGCAATCACATGGGCGCTGTGGCTCATTCACAGTTAGTCTGTTGTACGAGCTCGGACAGAACTGAGAGTGTATAATTTCAGGTCAGCAATTTGTACCATAGCTACACCAAAAACTTGTCGTGGAACACAGTGGAAATGATGGCATGTTGTTCTAGTGGTCAGAAGATTCTATCAGCTATTGTGGCATATGTAAAGCATAACTCACGTGCAGCACTCGACAAAGAAATCTAACTTGTATACTTGCCTAAAGAATTCCTTCTGTCATATGCTCGACATGAAATACGGCATGTCTACAAACATCTACCTACATATCTACAACAGGACATGATATACGCGACTGTCTCCCATGTATAGAATGTTTGCAAGGATGTACTACTGTTATGGACACATCTACATTCCAGAGGTTGGTGTAATGCACATCGTAAGAGTGTTGACGGAGCATCCAACACTGATACCTTCCCTTAGGAATTCATGAAGGACAGATAGATGTGTACCTGGAGCAGCTGAAGAGGTCGTCGTCGTCGCTCCGATGCAGGTTCTACTGACAGTCACCATCAAGCTTGAAGTTCTGTCCCTGAGAGCCCTTGGTGTAGTGTAGTGGTATAGAGATGTTCTGGCAGGGTGCACTCTTGCAGTTCCTCCTCCTGGCTGTGGTTGGCAATAGATATGAATCTCACAGTAGCAGTTAAACTATCAATATGATAGTTTTAGTATAGTGTTGGCCAGCTCAGTTGTCATCAAGACGTCGAAGAGTAAACATCAGATGTGGATAACGTGCTCTTATTCATCAATGGAACAGAAAAGTTATTCGTGTCGATACTGTAAAAAGTTATATTCTAACAAAAACATCTACAGACAACATGAAGCTGGTTGTTACCAAAATGTAGGTCGTATTATGTTCGGGTGTGGAAAGTGTAAATCTCAATTTGGTCGTCGAAGTCACTGGAAAAGTCATAATGCAACATGTAAGGGTCGCGCTTCACCAACTGTCAATTGGTTTATGAAGATATTACCAGTCCAATGTAAGGGTTCATCGGAGAGCAGTTCTTTGGCACCACCACGAATTCCATGCAAATATTTTAACAAGACACTTACATATGCATATGATGCAAAGAGACATGCACAAAGTTCATGTGAGAAGACTATCATTTGTATGCCATATTAATGTGATATGTGTCTAAGAATGTATGTGCCTGTTGACACTGTACAAAGACATTCGAAACTGTATAAGTCACAACTAACAATTTAAGTAGGCATGAAGTACTGTAATGGCACTGCATTGGAAACTTGTAAGTTACAAAAAAAAATTGCTCTCAAGCTGATATTAATAGTACCCTCGTCAGGTTGTCATGACAATGTGGTATAAAATAGGCTGGAATAGGCCGGTCAGCTCAATCGTTGGTCAGACCTCGAAGAGAGAACATCGGCTGCAGGTAACATGTTCGTATTCGATGATGGAACAGGAAAGATATTTGTACTGTTACTGTAAAAAGACCATTTCTACAATAACCAGCTGCAGAGAACATTAAATCGTTTGTTATCAACAGAATCCAGATAGTACTATGTTCGCATGTGAACAGTGTAAATTGCAGTTTGTCCGATATGGCAACTTGAGACAACATCTTGCAATCTATAAGGGTAGCCCTGCACCACTTTGCCAGGCGAAGATTAGCAAATAAACATGCAGGTTCATCTACAAATGTCAAAGCTAGTTCTTTGCTCCCACGAAGACACCCATGCAACTATTGTGACAAGACATTTATAAGTGAAAGTATGCTAAGAAACACGAATACAGTACTTATGTAAGGAACGCTATTCGAAGGGTATACTAATGCAATAAGTTTCGAAGAAGTTATGTACATGACCAGGATTTAAGTAGTCATTTGAAACTTTGTAAAGGAGAGACCGCTGATAAACAACCTAAAGATTATTCACCATCTAGGAAGCTTGATGATAATGGCTTTCTCCTGAAGTGATCTGCATTCAGGTGACTCTTGAAAGATTTGGTTGCACCGAATATGTCAACTACACCACATAATGTTTGCTCTTTCCTGACAGGAATCAACCCTAATATAATAAATCAACTTATCGATGAGGTAGAACAAAATTGTCCTATCAAATATAATACATGGCGGGACTATAGCTATACAAACCAGAGCCTCACAACGATGAATATTGTACCAAAACCTTCAAGACTTCGCATGTAGCTGTGTCGCACTCATCTGCAGCAGAAGATGCGATTGTTGATAGTATACGCAATATATGTCAAGAGGAAGAATAAATGGTGTCCAAGGGTTCGGGTTGGACCCTGGCTTCGGTAAATGCTCTAGAGTTGAGAACTAATGGGTACGGCCCACTTCGAAAATAGACATACCAATGTTCCCTCACTGCGGAGAAGAAGATGTCAACATAGCGTCGTCTTCAGCCGTTAGAAGGTAAGTTATAAATTACTCCATCAACAGTCATTCACACACAGTTGCTTGACTTGTACGACATCAGTACTGCAAGGAGTCATCGTTGAGGAGGCAGCATCGAGGAGTCAGCCATGAGCAGTCAGCACTATGCAGTAGTAGTACATGTGTGTTTGTGTTCACAAATATGCTTGAAGAGGATGCATCCAAGAACAACTACATGTGGAACTTCCCCGATCGATCATCAATTACGTGTTAAACAAAGCAGTTACTGTGACAAGTTCTTCAGTAAAAGTCACAATGCTAGTCGTCATAAACAGAGCGACTGTAAATAAGGCACCGACCTCTAGAATACACTTATGTGATATATGTGGTGTGCCATTTGGTAGAGGTGATAATCTTAAGAGACATACTGGTATGTGTAAAGGTACCGTGCCTTTGCTTGACACGAGAAGGCACGACACGTCCAGTCTTCCTGCTGATTCGACATGTACACCCATATTATTACATGGACCTGCATGGTGCCACAAACTGGTGCGTGAAGAAGGAAATACGAGTTTTGCAGAGCATGGAACATAGAGATCATCAGAAGTTGTGATCAACACCCCTGCACAGCTAACATGTATAGTGAAAAACGAAGATGCTACTCAGGATGTTGAGATCGACACTGTGACTTCCAAGTCTGCTAAGAACTACACTGTGACCTCCAAGTCTGCTAGTGATGACATGCCGACATTTGCAAAGCGAAAGCGTGTTGCTGAGACCTACTCCAATGTGACCTCCAAGTTTGCTGGTTATAATGGTGTGCCGACATCTGTAAAGCGAAAGCGTGTTTCTGAGACCTACTCAATTCGGAAGAAGAACATAGATGCAATCATGTATAATGTGATCCCCAAGTCTGGTGAGAACGGTAATGTGACTTACAAGTCTGCTGAGGTCGACCATGTGACCTCCAAGTCTGCTGGTAATGATGACGTGCCGACATCTGCAAAGCGAAAGTATGCTGCTGAGACCTACTCAACGCGGAAGAACATAGATGCAATCATGTATCATAAACATTCTGCGAAGAGTGATGCGAAGTCTGACTACTCGAAAGACCCCAATGACCTATTTGACAGACTACGATGGTCGGTTTCATTGCAGAGAGGTTGCCATTGGAAAGATAAATTATATTATTGATTAACTCAGAGCTGTAGCCTTCATTGGAATATATATATATATGTATGTGTGTGTGTGTTTGTGTGCGCGCGCGCGCGCGCGATTTGTTATGCATTCAATAAATATTAATATCAACAAAAAAAAAATTTCTTATTTTTAATTCCTACCATCTAAGAAATGAACCTACAGCTGTGTGGTAGCCCGTCGGACCGCTAGAACAGTATGTCATCATCATCATCATCATTTACACTGTGTTCCATGACAAGTGTTTGACATAGCTATGGTACAAACTGCTGCTGGCCTAACAAATGATACATTCTCACGTCTGTCAGAGCTCGAGTGAGCCAGAGAGCTTGTGTGACTGCGTATATACCCTCGTTTTATGCACATACGAAATCCTTACATAACATGGGTAACACACCTACAAGGAAGCGGGAAAAATATTTGTCAGGTGTAGGATTCGAACCTATGCTCCCCACACAGGGAACCGGAGCTTAAATCCAGCTCCTTAGAACTATCGGCCAACCTGACAATCTGTATTAGTTCGGAAATTGCAAGGTTTATTTAATGTTATACTACATGTGTGATGTGGTTAAGAAGGCTCGGTGCTTGGGTAAAGTATGACTCTGTGTATAATTAGGGACATGGAAGGCTGTGGGTTCGGTACACAAGTACGCAGAGACTGCCTCTAATTACATGCAATGAAGGTTCGGTGTGTAGGCTCGGGACACAAGTGTGGGTAGTTCCATGAAGACAGAGTAGGAATACCTGTAAGTGAGTGTAAGTCGGTGTATGACCACTGGAAATTGGAGGCTCGGTACACACACACAAGTGCATCAACTCGTGAATATGAAAGGTAGCCAGGTGATCGACCGATTGTGTAGGTAGCTGAAGGCCACATCCACCATCTTGGACACAGGACTTTTTGCTCTGTCAATCTGGTCTGCCATCTTGGAAGTCACACTGTCTAGCAGAATGGTGGCTGGTTGTGGTGGCCATGTTGGCAGCCAGTGCTCCATCAATGTTTATTTGCAAAATTACGGCTGGTGGCGAGCGCCCATGGTAGCAGCCAGTACACCGACGATTGTCATTGTGTGTTGTTGTAAGAACGAAGTCTAAATGCCGAATCTTGGAAGTCACACTGTCTAACAAAATTGCGGCTGGTGGCTGGCGATAATGTTGGCGGCCAGTGCATTTGCAAAATGACGGGCGGTGATGGGCGGCCACGTTGGCGGCCAGTATGCCGATGATGACCATTTTTTGATTTTGGGTCGTACTTTTCGTGTATGTTGGGCCGGAATACATTTTGTTGCCGACAGTGTAGGTATCGGGCCGACAATTTGCCGACACTTTGCAGACAGGTTGTGTTTGCTGGGATATTTATTCTACTAGTTATAAATTACGTAGTACACTCCTATCGATATATATACACACACATAATTACGAATGTATAATATATATTCGTAATTAGTTGCTGTTCTGTTTTGTGACTCTATTCCAGTTTGATATTTTATAGTGTTTGTATACTTATATTAATTTTCTCGACCATATGTTGCTTGTCTTTTCTAAGCATTTTTTTCGGGCTCAGTCCTGTTTTTCATGACAGACATCTGCATCGTAATGGCGAATGTCCATAAATCCCCATCTACTCAGCTTCAGTCTACGTCGTTGCCCCGCAGTAACAGGAGCACCTAACAGAGGTCGGCTGACGGGAACAGGGTCCATTTCTTTACATCTACAGCGATGAGAATATATGTGTATCCATTCGCCCACGACGTGGAGACGAATCAATCGCCACTGGCGCCAGCGAAGGGCTCGGGACAGCGTGTGTGTATATGTTTTGCTTATGTACCATAGTGCATAATGCTCGCCGCACATTAGCGCTGGGCCAAGCCTGGCTGTAGTGAATAATTCACAACGGCGAGAAGTCTCGCCGCTTGCTGGCAGGCGACGACGCCTTCGACATGAGGAGTTTGGGGCTTGCCTTCTCCTCCCGCCTCCCTTCAACAAGGGCCTTTCACCCCATTGTTCTCAGATTCCAGTGTTAGTGCAGGTCCCCGCCTTGCTTTCGGCTCTGTTGCCATGAAGGTTGCTAGTTTGATATAGTACAGTACAATACTTTTCTGTGTAAGCCATTCACTTTAAAGTGAGCACTTTTGAAATCTTCCTCTCTTGGAATAATAGTCTATAAATATATTTTATTTAAGCCTTAGACGAATTGTTTATTACATACACGTCAATATTTATTTAAAAATGTTGTTAAAGGATAAAATATGGCTGAAAGGGGAAAGTAACTAGGGCGTCAAAAGTGCTCACTTTTCCGTGAACAGCCTATATGTGGCCGAACAAACGTGCACTTACACTCTTAAGAAAATTTTCACAAATTTATTACGTGATTGTACAGGTAATTCAGAAATCACGAACTGGTAGCCCTTTACTGCAGTTTTATTATAGTGAGTGAATAGTAAGTGATGAGATTTGGGCGGCTCTTAACATCGACGTATTGAGAGCCGATGAGCGTGAAGCGAGGTGTGTATGTAGCAGCGCCGGAATGAAGGGGTAGAGGAAACGGGAGATCCCTGAGAAAACCCGCCGTCCAGCGGCATCGTCTGGCATGATTCTCACATTCTAAAATCCAGGAGCAACCCTGTCGGGAATCTAACCCGGTTCGCATAGGTTTGAAGTTTTATAGCAACAGTTCTATATATGCAGCTTGATTTGATAAATATTCCATACTACCAGGTATGGGGTAACTTCTGTGCAGTTTAGAAAGTTTACTGAAAATTGTTTAACAGTGTGTTCTTACAAAATATCTTTTTGCCCAACCAAAATGTGTACTTAAAAATCGATTTTGTTCGTTGTACAAAACAAACCTTTAAATATATAAAGTAGGTTTTTCGGATCGACAAAATATGCCAAAAAAATGGTTGAATTGACACAGCATATTTGTTTCGGTGGATAAATACAAGTATTTTGACGGTTCGAAAAAACTTCGTCTAGTAAAATGTAAAAATATTAGCTTCCTCTTTAATTTATCAGAGTAATTGAGCTTTTTACAGAAGCGACAAATTCCATTACATGATTCCACATAAAAAATACGTAGAAAATAATATATGTGTGTGTGCTACACCCATCCGGATGGGTGTAACTACCAGTTGAAACTGAAGATTTTTGCTAGTTACACATACTTACACAGTCAGTATTAAAGATAAATATTTCAGCAAATGGATAATACCTTGTTGAACGACTAAGCGTAAACCATTAAAAAATTTGTGCAGATATCAACACGTTTCCATAAAATGGCTCGGTTAGAACTACATTTTATGCATTAAAACATGTAACTGTCCAATATTGTTTATTACTTCCTATGGATTATTAATCGACATACACTGTAAACAAAGATATCGTCTTGTATTTCTACGCTAAATGCCACCGTTCTCTAGAAACTAATGCAGTATGATCAAACATTGCAAATATGACGGTTTATTATGCACTAATTTCTCAAAAACGGTGGGGTATAGCGTAAAATATTACACGACCTTTTTGTTCACCATGTACGATAGATTACTAGTCGGCAGGAAAAAACAAAACATATTGGGCAGTTAAAATTTTGAATCGACAATTGGGGTTCCCACGCATCAGTTTCATGGGAAAAGATTGATATCTGCACATAATATTTTATCGTTTGCATCTCGTTGTTCAATAATACATTATCCAGAAAATCATATATTTATCTTTCATTATTGCTTATTATTAGCAAAACGCATCTGCTGCCCTGCTGGAACAGACTTAAACTAAAGGTCGTGTTTATGTTTTCTATGTATTACTCGTAAAAAAACATTTCATTGGCCGCAGACATATGTGATGTTTGCATGGATTTGGACAGCGGGTGGCTCCTTATGTAACCAACTTCAAGTATAGTTATTTGCAATTTCTTTTAACACATAGTTGACATTTTTTAATTCTAAAAGAAAAATATTTCTTCTAATAAGTAAATTGCTGTTAGAGTAAAACGTCAGTTGCTTTGTAACTAAGGCATCATGGATTCAGCGTGTATGGATGAAGGAAATATATAAGCCTCTGATATTCAGCTTACGCAGTCTCGTTCCTCGTAAAGCATGCCAGCTATACATTCACTCGTAGTTATGAGTCGCGAGTGTGTAGCGGGAGAAACTGGAACCACTGGTTCCACCAATTATTGACTCAGGTCCTTGCTCAAGGACATCATCAAAGGGTGTACGTTCACGTAAGCAGACAGACCGCAGGAGCAACTAAGATATAGCTAGTTCGCGGTTAATTGGATGCTATACTATCGAAGGTCCATGTTAGTCTCTTCTTTATACCCGTTACGTATCCTTAACGCGCACACTCGAATAAACTTTGCTACCAACCTAACGACCGGTTGCTATGGATCGATAAAAAAACACTGTAAATTTTCTAGTGAAATGAAATATTTACAAACGTTTGTAAAAATAACATCCTTCATAAGATTTATTCTTTCTAACGTTACAACACAGATCAGTACATTTTCTGGTAAGTAATTCACTTAAAACAAGTAAATGTGTACGAATTATGTTTTTTTTTATTGTAGCTGAATTGGGGCAGACATTGAAATATTTCCTTAAGCTTTCTTTCAAATGCAGAAAATTTTGTTACCGTTTACCTTACTTCCCTAGGAAAGACAGGCTTACGTGATCGTGCGGCTTTGTGTATTTCTCCTCCCCAAAAATGTTTGTAACCATAAGCCAAACAGATTGTAGTAATATTTTGTAGGTACATAATGTCAAAACTGTTTTTCCAACGCAAACATTCCTCAAACAATATATACTGCAATACTAAAGCTGAAATTGTGCAAACGTGCAATCCATCCGTAGACATTTTAACGGCAATACGAATTTTAGTAATTATCTAAATCATTAAACCCGATACTTTCCAAAATGTGACATGATTTTTACAAGCTTATATTTAATTTCACTTGTTTGTATGTATGGTAGGTGTCGGTGAGGTTCCTGTCCGGCGCTCACCGAATCACTAGCAATCACGATGTATTTGGTGGACAAGTTGTAGATTGCCTACTGGTGGTGTGTAGTTTTTCAGTGCCGGGGAAGTCCTCATTTACACATGGTTGTTTGGGTAAAAGACCATCCAAACTTTGAAACACAAGAAGGAATTCAAATGATTGACAACGTGTGTGTATGTAAAATACCATTTGAAGATTCCTATTTGCGTGTGCACGTATTGAAATGTCAAATACACTGTCATACACACGCATATAAGATGAATAATGAATATTCAGTATGCTGGTTCAATTTACCGCGAAAATAGTGCACTGAAACTCGCCTGATCGCAAGTGATACCAATGACCGACGAGTCTGTGAATGTGTAAATAGTCTACCTATATAATTAAATAATTTATTATCACTGCATATGACCTAGACCCCGAATGGTACCCTACAGTAAGATAAGCTCAGGGGTAGGGTGGCCTCCTTTTAGTCGGAGGGTAGTGGGTTCGCGCCCCGGTGCCTCCAAAGTGGCAGATTTTCGGTTCGCTTGTCGCACTGGGAAATTGTCAACAAGTCGATCCCACTTGAGCTCAACAACGACAACTACACCAACAACTACTACGAAAAAGACAAAGTGATCTAAAGCGTTTGCATGCCGATCTCCAGGTTCGGCAGTTCGATCTCGCCTTCCTCCAGACGATATTTGGAGATCTGCGAAAAATTAAATAAAAAGCAGCGTCCTCAGCAGTCAACTCTAGAACCAACAAGGCAGCCGAGCGAGAACCACACCAGCGCCCCCTAGCATCCTACTCTACAGCCAACTAGGCGATCGAACGACTGGCGCGCTCTCTAGTTATAGTCAATGTAAACAAAAGACGAAAAACCACGATGGCGTCCTCCGACAATGTATAAACAAGCATTGTAAATTACAAGATTTTATTTATTTTTTCCCTGGTTAACCTATATCGGCCGTCAACAAGCTCGCAGGAAGCAACGTTAACTAACGTCGTGTATCGTTATCGAGAACAAGAGAAAATGTTTATGACTCCAGTCGAGGAAAATGAAAGTAATATTCCTGTAGGCTCTATATGGTGCGGACAAATCTTCATAGTAAGACAGTTAGCCCACGCATATGTGTACTGGCAAACCTTGATGCTAACAACTTGCAAGTCGCAATATCGCAGCTCGCGTACAATGTATGGTTCTCCCTTAAAACTGATTATACAAAGGATAATGCACTGTGTCATAAATTGGTATCCGACATCATCAACGTCGAAAACAACTGATAAAGGAACATAACAAGCCGTATATGAAATATTCTAGTAAAACACTGTAATAAGTGAGAAAGTGTTGCAAGAAAAGGATAATTGGATGAGGATAAGATGATGAGTGTGGACGAAGGAAGAGCGGAAATAATATTTTAAAAAAGTGTTAATTAAATCAAATATCTGAGTCAATTTCAGACACTATCTTTCAATTGCATCTCAAAGAAAATGTAATATTTCAAACTATTAAGAAAGCAGAGTATTTTATTTTCTTAAACATTACACCTAACACCTAAACATACCATTCAAAATCAGTAACTAAACCTACATATCAGTTTAACGCATAATCATATGAAAAACATAATAACTATACAATTACATCCAATATGTAATTAACATGAACGGCTTATCAAACTCTTTAAACTATCGGTCTACCCTGGGGCTCTTCCATTAGCACAGATCAAAGTAAGTAGCGACTCAGCATTTAGTTTGATGACATATGTTCTTATAAATCTTATAAATCTATATGTTCATATAAATCTTTTACATTACCATTACATTCTTCATATAAAATGTATCTTGATTTTTAAACGGAACATAGATGAAACAAATAAGGCTTCTTCCTATAGCTTATTAATAGTTACATATAATTTTCTTTCCACATGTTGACTTCAAATCCTCCAGATTACATTTCAGCATACAAAATATTCAATATAAATTACTGGTTTTCAAATAGAATGTTCTACCAGCACACACAATGGACAATTAATTCTTTCCGCTCACTGCAAAAGTTCTATTCGTACATAACAATAGTTTTTGCTTGTTTTAAAGAGTATATACAACATTACCAGTATAGCAAGTATTTGCTCATAGCACATTCATAGATGAAATACAATAATCTTAACACACTTGATTAAAATTATACAGTTGCGCTTTTGTTCGTTACTCTGCTAATGAAATAAAAACTTTTTTTCTTTTACATAAGCAACTAACTAATCTAAATAATAATTTTTTTCCAGATTCACTTATATTCAGATATACAAATAAAGAAAAATTTGGGGAAGGGGCCTGTAGAGAAATAGTTTATGTTCTTGTCAATTTTGTACCTTTACAGGTGGCCCTCCTTAGTATTTGGAATCTTGAAATTTAAGTGAAATATCTTAATACTATTGAATCAAGGAACATAAATTTAAATAATTACTAACATCAACATTTACCATTAGTGAGTAGTCAAACAGTAATTATAAACCAACACAATTACATATTAATAAAGTTATAAACACAATTTAGCTATCAATAAAAATTAAGTGTACTGATTTCCTTCAATAATTCACATAAATATGAAATATTTAATTAATAAACGTTTTGAAATCTTTCCAAATTTAGGAAACATTTAAATATGAAAATTGAATTATAAACCTGTTTGTGGATCAATCATACAGTCTCTGTAGATGCCCTTTCTCTCGTGGTTTTATTCGGTGAACTCGAGTCCTCCAAGTCGTCTCAGGTCCCCAAGTTGCAACTTCAAGGAAGAGGCGTCACCTCTGCGATGTCATCGCGGCGTGATTGCCGCTCCGACCTAACAGCAGATCCCTAGACTTTGGCTGGAACTTCTACCTGGATCGTCCTGATGAGACGAGGAGCATACACAGCCTTTCTGATAATTATCAAGATCATACATTTACTTTCTTCTGCCAAATCCTCGTGGCATTAATGTAACGGCAAATTTGTTCTTCTTTCAAATCATATATACTTTGTTAATTTTCTGATCATTCTTGATCAGCTAGATACTTTTCTTCTTGAAACCTTCTTTTAAATTAAATCTAAGATGGATTTGATAGTTCTCACTCGTCATGTGCTAAATTAGTACTCCTAACAAATAACAAATACTCCTCTTCTAAAAACGAGAAATTATTGAAGATACTATCAAGCAGCTAAATGGTTAATACCGAGTTTGGGAGCAAATACTCCAACCCTAAACAACGCAGAACAATAAATCTCTAGCTAATCAAAACAAGAAAAAAATTATCCTATAGTTAATGAGTTTAATAATAATAATAAGTTCAATAAAAGAACAGAACCATAATAGAAATCGCGCAAAACAAATATTCTTACAATATTTATATTAGAGTGGTTCAAACATTTGTCATGCAAGTATAATCAATAGACGATAAATTGAATAGACAAAGGATTATGATTATCTTCGAATAATGGTAGTCGAAGACATAAGTTACAAAACACAACCCTTAACAATAATATCTTGGTTAAAATCAACATTCAACAACATCCAATAAGCGATTGCATGAGCAATCTGAAAATATTATCAGTCATTACTTTCAAAAATATATAACGATCATTACAAACGTTGTATTTCAGAGAAAATATTTCCTCAAATGGCAAGTATGAAACATTGCCTTATGAACAGATTCGCACTCGATCATTGTATCCAGAAACAAACTAGCATCAACACTTTCATATATTCATTAAACATTCAAGAATTTGTTTCAACTACGAAGCAACTAAAATGAGTATATTTACCTTTACGTGAACTGAATCAATATAAAAAATTTCAAAATTAGGTAGTTGGAGTAGGAAGAGAGAAAGTTACTTAAGTTCTGTATGGTACTCCTCTCTTCTCTCTTCTACCCCCTTAAATTATTTTTGAGGAATTTGAGAATCTTCTAATATTGTAAAGTGTTGAGTTTTTTGAAGTTCGTATGGCGATGATATATATTCATAATTATTCTTGCATTTACTTCATATAGAGCATGAATGAATTGCGACTTGTAGAGTAGCTACCTTTTCTGTAATCACACAAGTATGGCAGATATTCCCAGGTTCTAATTTCGAAATGATAACATCGTCTTAATTATCTTTACATTACTTTTAGGTTTCAACTAATAATTCAAACCAGATATTTTCGTTACTGAAATGAAGGAATTCTTTAAGCTTTTGAACAGAGCTATTCATTAACTTTGAATCTTTTCTCACCTTGCATGTGCGATTTCGAACAGCTTCCAATGACAAAACATAGTACAATAACATAACAAAATAACATAAGACATTTGGCAACTAAATAAAAATGGCATAGCAACAACAATACATAAACCCTAAATACGTAAGACACATAAATTACACTAGTTGTGGAAGTCTAAGTATTTCGCTTGTTCATCGGCATCATCACATTCAGCTCTTTATTATTCAATATCTTATTATTAATACTTCATTTATCACTTACAGAATCTTGTTCAATATCATTCATAAATTGTATTTAAACCTTCAGTGCATTGTAGTTTCCTAATTGTGGGATTTTATATTTCCCTGCTGGTTTGTCATGTAAATGTTCAAATTCATAACAATTCTCGTGGATTATCGCTTTCACTCGACGTGGACCTTCGTATAGCAATATCAGTTTTCATGTTACATTCTCCCAAGATACTCTGATATTGCCAGATTTCCTTCATACTAGATCTCTCACAGTAAAAGTGCTTCTTTTAGAAAAAGTTTGATACCTTTTTCTGGTTTCTGCTGCATGGTATAATCTTTGCATTAACTAGATAAAAGATTTCAGTTTTAATGTGGTCTGGATTACTACCTATCCGTTGTATCTTTTCATTATTAATTTGGGGTAATGGCAAGGTTAGAGGTTCCTAGCGCTGCTGAGTGAGTTCCTGGATGCATCGGTCTTCTTTCTGGACGTATATCTCCAGATCGTCCAGTTTTCTTCATTACTAAACTTCTCCAACCTGGATCATAAGGGAATGTTCTGATCTTGTCAGATGCGAAACAAAATGTCTTCCTTAATAACCACAGGTAAGTCAGTTGGTTATCAACCTGGGTACAACTGACATTGTCATCCAGTTGAAAATACTCTAAACTCACTTTCCTAGTTTGTGCCATAATACAATTTTCTTTGCGTCTGTTTTCCAGTTTCATTTGTGGACTATGATTACTACTTTCAGTTAAGTTAGACATGGTTTTTAGCCCTTTCAAGTGTGTAGTAACTCTCACTTGAGCTGGACAAATTGTGCGTGAAAGTGTGCAAATGTATTTATTTGCTGGTAAATCTGGCTTGATCCAGCTAGATTCCATTTCGACAGGCAATTCTGGTGCAGTATGCACAACTTGTACCACGTTGCTTTCTTTATAAAAAAAAAAAAATAAATAAAAAAAAAATCACTATCTCTGGCCTGTTCTCTACGTGGTTTTGTATATATACGAGAGAATCTGAGGTGTTTTGAGTGTTCTCTGAAACGTTAAGGCTATTTAAAGTGTCCTCTAACTGTACTTCAATTACGCTGGTGTTAACAGCTTTGGTCTGACTTCGAGTAGTGGATTTCATTTCATTAATCTGAGGTTCCATTGGTATTTCTTAATTACACCACTGTGCTTGTACATTAACTAAGTCATCGGTATGTGTTTGACATTGTGTTCTGGGTGTATTAACTTCTAACTGCATGTTGACTAATGTGCACTTTAACTTGTCCACCTGAGCATTTTGTGAGCTTACACTTAATTGTACACACTGCAAATCATCTTTAACCTGCTAAATATCATTACAAATAATATTCTCAACATCTTTACATAGTTCAGAAGTCGAGGGCCTAGCAGTTGCATATCAGCTTGCAAGTCAGTTTTGACCTGTTGTATATTGCTATGCATTTGCTGCAGTTTACTATTTGAATTTTGCATTTGAGTCTGCATATAAGTTTTCATGTCAGTACGTAACTTTTCCATGTCATTTCTGACCTGCTGCAAGTCAGTTTTTATGCCAGCTTGCATTTGCTGAAATGAAGCCTGCATTAGTTGCATCATACTAACCAACTGACTTGTACTATAATGACTATCATTATTTCCTACTGATTTATTAGTGTTATTTGCTACATCTGACTGTGAATTGTAATCATATGTTCGGTCAGTGGGGAATTCATATTTGAGGTTTCAAAATTTGACAATTATATTTGAGTTCCTCTATGTCTGATGGTTCTCGAAGGGCACTTCTAAGGAAACTACCTCCCTCATCCTTGTTCATACCTCCTAGTGAAATATGTTGAAGACAAATTATTTAGCTATTTTGGCCATCACGTTGTGTTAATGTAATAAGTTAAGATAACCTAGCATGCAACATTTTACGGGCCCCACAGTTGAGGAGACAATATAAGAAGCGAGAAAGTATTGCAAGAAGAGAATAATTGGATGAGAGTAAAATTATGTGTGTGGACGAAGGAAGAGGCATAATAATAAAAAAATTATATATTAAATAAATCGAATATTCGAGTCAACGTTTAGGACAATATTAAATATTATTATCTCGTTAGTATTCAGAAAATTTCAGACACTACTTTTCAATTGTCAACCATAAGAAAAATCTAATATTTCAAACTATTAAGAAAGCAGAATATTTTTATTTTCTTAAACATTACACTTAACACCTACACAAGTCATTCAAAATTAATAACTAAACCTAGATTATATTTTAACACATTACCACATGAAAAACTTAATAACCATACAAATCCATCCAATATATAATTAACATGTACGGCTTTTGAAACTCTTTAACACTCGGTCTCCCCTGGGACTCTTGCATTAGCGCAGATCAAAGTAAGTAGCGACTCGCCATTTAGTTTGACGACATATGTTCCGTTCATGCATATAAACCTTTTACATTACCATTACATTCTTCATATAAAATGTATCTTGATTTTTAAATGGAACATATAAGTCTTCTTCCTATAGCTTATTAATAGTTACGTATAACATTTGTTCCAAATGTTGACTTCAAATCTTTCAAATTACATTGCAAAATATAAAATATTCAATATAAATTACTGGTTTTCAAATGGAATGTTCTACCAGCACACACAATGGACAATTAATTCTTTCCGTTCACTGAAAAAGGTCTATTCGTACATAACAACAGTTTTCGCTTGTTTTATAGAGTATTTACAACATTACCAGTATAGCAAGAATTTGCTCGTAGCACATTCATGACGAAAAGGATCTAAACACACTTGATTTAAAATATTCAGTAGTTCTTTTGTTCGTTATTCTGCTAAATGAAATTGAAACTTTTCTCTTTTACATATGCAACTTACTAGTCTAAATAATAAATTGTTCCAGATTCACTTATATTCATATATACAAATAAATTAAAATCTGGGGTAGAGGTCTGTAGAGAAATAATTTATGTTCATGTCAATTTGTATGTTTACAACACACAATACAAAATTCCATCACGTACAATATCAAAAGCCCACAACCGTAGTTTTAGATTTTTCTATGGTAGCTGCTACATTAGGCTTGAAGTTGTAACTGAAGGACTTAGTGGCCAAATGAGTAGTGTTAAGAGTGGAGAGGCTTGGGCTGTTCATAACGTCTTGGCCTTGAGAGTTGCTGAAGTTGAAGTGTTGTATGGAACAGCACCAGACTGCAAAGCGGGGCAAACCAAAGATCCCAGAGAAAACCCACAGACCAGCGGCATCATCCAGCACGATTCCCACAAGCAAGCTGTCTGACTACTATACCACCGCTGACCCGAGCAGTGCTAAGAGAAATTGTACGTTGTCAAGTAAGTTGATGTAATGAGAACAAAATTACCAAGTTAAAAAACTTAGAAAAGGAAACCTTGTGGACATGAAAATAGGTACAGTAAATAAACAGTTAGGAAATAGAAGGAATTACTGAGCTAAAAAACCAAAGTTGGATGCATGGACAAGAAAATTGACAGTGTCAGTTAGATGGTGTTACAAACAATTGACAGTGTCAGTGAAATGATGGGCCAAACGATAATTGACAGTCTCAGTGGAATGATGGGACAAACAATAATTGATAGTATCAGCGAAATGACAGGACATACTTATTGACAGAGCAAGATGAGAACTGAGAGTAGGAAGCAGACACCCTTAAGAAAGAAAATGGCCAAAGGAATTAAACATGAGGTACTTATTTTAGCTGAGGTGCCTTGAAAATAGCTCAGCCTTTGTACCAACTAGTCTTGGCAACTTGTGGTTCCCTGCATGCCAATTTGATACTGGCATGTGTTCTGTTAGGTGTGGGCGAAGGAACCCTGTAACTTCTAGGCTGACCACATTGTGGGAGATATGTGAATTTCGCAGCTTCTCTTTTTTTTTAACTTCACTTGTTTGTACATTCGAGAGGTGTCTGTTAGGTGTCTGTCTGGCACCCCCTGAATCACTAGCAATCGCGATGTATTTGGTGGACAAGTTGTCGATTACTGGTGGCATATAGAGTTTCAGTGGTGGGAAAGCCCTCATTTACAAATGGTTGTGTGCATAAAAGATCATCCAAATTTTAAAATACAGAAGGAATTCAAATGATCGACTGTGTGTGTGAAATACCATTTGAAGATTCCAATCTGCATGAGCTCACATTGAAATGTCAAATACATACCAGCTGCTAGTGTTCGTTCATAGCTTCCACACTTATCAGCAAACATAAATGGGAACTGGTAAATGAATCTTTTATGTTAGTGGGGGCCACAAATGACATTGACTTCCCAAAATATAAAACTAACAACAATATCAACATGGCAGGCTATAATTTTCAGCAGGAATTCCTTCTAATTGACAATCTTAAGTTAGATATAATATTAGGAGTGGATTTCATAAAGAAGTATGACATAGTGCCAATACTGTTCAAAGACATGTTCGCATATGCATACAGAAATAAAAACATTATCAGAATTCTGATAAATACAAACACCTTTGGTGCGATATGAACAATTGCATAGAATATTATATCAACAAAATTGAGTCACATGAAGAACAGACACAGAACAGTACACTTGGTAACATAAACCTGGCACTCCCACCAGATCAAAAAAACCAACTACATAAATTAGTACAACAATACAAATACAGGTTCACCAGTTCGACCACAGAACTCAGAGAAACAAAACACTATGAGATAAAGCTCAAGCTCACAACAGACAAACCGATTCACACAGGTGTGAACAAGAACAAGTACTCGTCCAAATACAACAAATGCTATATTCTCAAATAATAACCCTATCCAAGTCCCCTTAGCTGCACCGAGTCTTGTGATACAGAAATGCCAAGATGGTATACGCTTCCTAATGGTCTTCATACTTTTAAATCAACACCTTAAAAAAGTTCAATACCCATTAATGTGAATGGAAGATATAATAAATACACTTCAAAAATCCAAGTATATCGGTTCAATATATATGTTCAGCGGCTTCTATGCCATCCCAGTTCGTAAATGAGATCGACAGAAACTCGCCTTTAGCATGGACAGTATCGGATTTTACGAGTATGCTTGTATGCCAATGGGCCTTACAAGAAGTCCGAACTATTTCCAAAATTTCGTCAGCATTATCCTAAGTCCCTTGTGCTGGAACACAGCCATTGCCTACATAGACGACATCTTCATTATAGGCAACACCTTCAGTGAACACTTGCAAAATATTCAGAAAGTCATGAAACAGTTGTGCAAATTCAATGTGAAAATAAACAGCAAGATATGTAACTTTGCACAGGAGGGTATAAAGATACTCAGAAACTACATTACACCATCAGGGATCCAAACCGACCCTGAGAAAATTGCAACCATTCAACAAATGGCACCACCCAATATGTAAAGCAACTGCTCACATTCCTTGGCCTTACATCCTATTTATGAAGATACATACTCAACTACCCCCCACTCACTGAACCGTTAACAGAACTAACAAAGGAAACTACAACATTTAAATGGACAGAACACGAACAGAAGGCATTCGACAAACTAAAATCGGCCTTATTGAACCCTCCAATACATTAGTGGATGCTATAAGTAGAATTCCAACATCGGGAACAGCTGACACAACACCATAAGAGTAAACAACAATGCTTATAATGTAAAAATGGAATTCCTGCTGTGCACTTCATTCTATATAGCCTTAGCCGAGACATTGCTACAAGATAAAATAAAGACAACAAAGTCAAAAGTAACATTGCAAAATATGTAACAAATAATTGGACAGAAATTAAACCGTTATAAAACAAGACCTCATTACAGACAAATCATGTATACCAACTATGGTAATAAACAAATAATACCTGCCATTACAGGCTATCAGAAAAATAATAACAACACTATACCAGGTCAACATTTAAATCTCCATGCAAGGAGACAAACACTAAATAAAAACCACCGGCCTTGACCCATGCCTAAATTGTCAAATAATCTTTACACTCAATTACACCACATCATAATACCTCCCAGTGTACATACACAAACAGGAGTACATCAAGGTCGATGATAGCACACATTTATTATTAACACCACTCACACAAACTCCTACATTTCCATTTCTAGTGGAATATGCCAAGGATCCACACACTACACAACTGAAACTAGCCCTCACGAAACCAGAAAAGGCGATAGCCAAATATCTTCAGTTGGCCAGGAGTTACGGTATTACTGGAAACAGGGAGATGTACCTGAAAGTGCGTACACCAGCAGGCGAGAGAAGGCTTACACTAGTACCACAATACTATGTGTCCGAAATCATTAATGCACACCACGTTGCCTACTTATCCCTCGCAATAGTTTTTGAATTTTCCACACTTAAAGTTCATTAAATTTTTCTGTAACAATGGAAATAATCAAAAGCTACGAATTCTTTTGGCAGAGCTTGTCTTGCAAAGAGGATGGGAAAACCCTAGCCTCTACCATTTGCTGTGACTTGTCCTGAGGGTAACAGTCATGCACTTAAGAGGGGGAAATTTTTAATCAGATGGTTTAGCTTTAAATTAAAAGTAATGTTGTGTCTAATGGCTTTATAAGAAACACACTCAAAATACAATTGACACAACTTGTGCAATCTTTACTTTACTTTTGTGCAGGAGAGTTGTTTGATATAGTAAACTTTATCTTTATCAGTTTCTATATCAAACTCTAATAAAGTTTCTGCAGTAACTCACTGAAACAATATCACCTTGTTAATGATGCCGAAGGCTGCGTACAGAAGTCTCAGAATAGGCAGCAACGGAACACCTTCTTGCTGGCTGTATTCAGGTGGCAGCTAAATACTCGTGGAGTCGGATTCTTACGAATGTCTTGTTTAATAATAATAATCCGCTACTCGTGTCCTCCCCCCGAATACTGTCGTGTTTGGGGTGATTTCCAGCCAAGCGCAGGAAACAGCTTGGTAGATCACAGCAACCTGTAAGGTGAATAATGAAGATTCAGTATGCTGGTTCAACTTACAGCAAAAAGAGTGTACTGAAACTCGCCTGATTGCAAGCGATACTGATAATGGACGAGTCTGTGAATGTATAAATACTCTACCTAATTAATAAAATAAAAAAAATAGTTGAGACCAAAAAGTGAAAAATAAATTAACTTTAAAAAAATATTTTAAAACCAAAGTTTCCGTTATAAATGAACTAAAAAGATAAAATTAATTATAAGGTAACTACAGAATTTGTAGAACTTGTAAGATGTGGCCAGACAGCCATAATATACTTGACTAAAAATTAATATTTTTGTATCAATTTATATTTAGTAAATAAAATTTTGGTGCACTATAGAAGATGTACATCATTTGCTTATGCATAGTTAGCATATATCGACACATCCAACTAAGAACATAGTACCTGTGAAATGGAAAATGTTCAGGAGAGCAGATTAAAGTTTCGAAAAATTGCTGTAAATATGATTGATTTACGACAATTGTATTTACAAGCTGCACCATTTCATCTCTGGCAAAGGGTTGTTTACACACTATATCATATTTGAATTTTGTCCATTAATCTTTTTTTTTTTGGAGTAGAAATGATGTCATTATATTGGCAAACTCAATTTATTCTCATTGTAACTTAAGATACAAAATTATTAATGGGAACTATATAAATTTATTATTTTCTCCACAAAACGAGAATATGCATTCCTGAATATGGACAGCCAAAGTGCTATCTCCATGAAAACTCCTACCATGGTCCAACATGAACCTCATTGCTGAAAGTTTTAAAGTTAAAGATTTCAATAAATATTCTCCAAGTACTTAACTGTCGAGGCCATATTCTCGCCTTGAAGGATGCATCTCTCCCGAGTGACTCTCCTGGGCAAGTATTTATACCATAATTCGCCAAAATCTCAACATACTGGCTCAGCCAATAAGAACTGTCTCTTCCATGCACGTCCAATAAACACACTAAATCTACATGGCGGGAAGAAGTCAGGATGTGCTTCCAATGGACGGTGAATCCGCCCCTCCATGCCTCCAGGATTCTCAGTGGCTCGCCAAATCACAGAACTCCTTGAGAGTTCGCCACCCGCAATGCATCAGCGCACCACGCACAGACTGCCAGTAGACTTCGGCGAGAGCGCATGCGCCAAATTGCATTAGGCAGTGACCGACTTCCGCTCCTTGGACGGCCCTACACGCGCCAACTCCATGTAGCTCCGGCCAACAACCCACACCAGCCGCACGTCCAGTCAACAGATTCTTCATCTGACTTCACCACTTTAGTTGTTGTGGGCAGCCCACATAATTCTTCCAGATTATGCCAATATTGCAAGTAAGTGAGGAATCACTGAAGACATTACTGTAGTTAGTGAATATTTACAGAAAGATAAAACTTCATAGCCTGCATGAAAACTATCCAAACGGGGCAGGTGTGTATTTATGACAGCAATTACCTCAAAATACCTTTGAACTATTTCCCACAGTGTATAATCAAGTTGTCAACTAGTGAAACGTTTGTAAGAATTGCGTTTTCTCCACATACAAAAATAATTGTGAACTAAATACTTTGTTTCAAACAGGTGTTAAGTTCCATTTTATTTTACTCGTAACAGCAGAGCAAAACAAAAGGTAAAAGTCAATACATGTTTCCAAAGAACAAACATGTTTTTAGTCACAGTATTTTCGAGCGAAAAAGTCATTTAGATTGTGTTGGTGAAAACAGGAGGGCGGTTTTGAGAAAATTGAGAAAACCCATCTCAATCCCCACCTCTTAAAGGATACTTGTATAAGACCCTATAAAGTACCAATCTGCACAGGTTCCATAATACTAGAATAAGAGAGAAGAAGAATATCAACAGAGATGATCCTTGAAGAACAGATGCCCCAACTTGATGAAGTTCCAAGAACTCAGTGGTCTCATGAAGAAAACGAAGACAGAAGATGCTCCAGGAACTCAGCAACAGCTTGAAGTTCCCATGAAGACAGATTAATGAAGATCCAATAAGTAGCCAAGATGAGCCCAGAGATGTCTCGTCCTTGAAGTGGCCAGCTTCAGTGCAGATCCACCCTGATCTCAGTCTGTTCCGGTAGGACGAAAAATAGATAGGTTCAAAGTGGTACCAGTAGTCCATCCAGTTTCAGTTGATCTGGTTGGGGAAGCGTCTGCAACACTTTGCCAACTCCAGCAAAGTTGATGTCCCCAAAACAAAACAAGTGCTTGTGCAAGGATTACAACAATCAGATATTTTTGAGCTGCAACCTCCTCAGCATCAAGTACTCCATATCAGATACTCAGCATCAGGTACTGAACAATCATTATGGCAACCTCCAAAGCCTCAGATGGTTTTACCCCTATATTGCTTAGCATATATGTTATTTTTTCAGAAAAGCATGTTACCAATAATAAAACACGCCTTAAAAGTGTATGGAGATGGCAACAATTCAAACAATGGGCATGAAACATCTTAATTATAAATGTATATGAAAGCACTACGAAATGAGCATGAGATGCCTTAATGCTAAATGGAGATGAAAACACTACGAAATGGACATGAGTGAAAGATGGTTACTCCATGGGGACCAAACCTAAAACAATCCTAAAAACACACTTATGATGATGATACAAGCCCTATAACAACTAAGTGACATGATTTCAGATTCAATATCCTAAAGTATAGAACAAAAGCACATCCCAGTGGTTGTGCTTGCATTTCACTCTAAAAACAAAAACACAAAAAACACGATTCAAGAATCTGTGCTCAACTTTATTTGAGAAATATGAGCTTTATTAAGGTATCTTGGGTAGGACACCTCCTCCAAAAGAATGGTAACAGGGGTAAAAAACTTCCACACCACAAACAGACAAGCAAATTTAGGTGCCAGCTTCACACTAAACTGTGCCGCCTTATTGCTGAGATAGTGTGTTTCTAGAAACACTTTATCTCCCAGTTTTAATGTTTATTACACCACTCTGATAGTCCTTCCTGGACGATAACTTAGAGTGGTACTTTCTGAGATTTTGGATGGTTTAAGCCCTGCTGCTGATTTGCTGCCTTCCAGCAGAAATCATGGAACCCCCAGACATTTATGAGGGGATGAAGCGAACTGTGCCAAAAAAAAAATCAGAATGTACCTTTTTGGTGACTGAACTAATGGCATTATTAAAGGCTAAAGCCAACTGATATAAACCAAGATCCCACTCCTTGTAAGAACCAGGTTGAAAGGGCCGCAGGGCTAACTTGAGGTTCCAGTTGTATATTTCAACCATATTAGCCTTGAGATAGTAGGGAGTGGTTTGGACCAGCTTTATCCCTGAATAACGCCAAGTTCTTAAACTCAGTTGATGTAAAATAAGTAGTGTTATCCATTACTATATGTACTTGTGAGCCAAACACAGAAAATATACTCTGACTCAACACTTTGCCAATATCTAACGATTTCATGCTCTGAAGAGGGATGAACAAGACGAATTTGCTAAAGCTATATACTGCCACTCGGATCGAAGTAAACATGGAATTAAAATGGGGCATGGGCCCAAAGAAATCCAGGTACAACTCTTCCCAAGAAAATGTGGCAATGGTTGCACTATAAGGGCTTACAACCTTAGCGTTCTGCGGCTCAGCATGTTGGCATTCTATGCACTCACGGACAAGCTGTTCAATATCCTTGGCTAGCCCTGGCCAGAAAAATATCTCCTTCACTCGAGTAATGGTTTTCTCCTGACCCAAGTGAGCACCAAAATAGGTGTTGTGGTAGTAATTGAATATTTGCCCTCTTAACACTTGAGGTACAAAGAAACAAAATTCTCCTTTTTTGAGGTCAACCTGTCCCAAAATGCCTTTTCTTATATCATAATTACTTCCTTTCCCACAGGCTATGTCAGCCATAATGCCCTGACATTCAGGGTCGATACTTTGGTAGTGTTGCAACTTTAGGTATGCCTGCATAAAATCCTGGAGGACCGCGACTTGGAGTGCACCAGCTATTCCAAGCTCAAGATCAGGGTTTCCCTGGATGTAATTCAATATAGTGTCAACCTTACCCCGAAGGCTCTCCTTTTCTTCCCCAGATCCAGAAGGCAAGGTGTACACAATAAATTCGTCTGCATCGAACATACGACTCAGTGTGTCAGCAACCCCGTTGTCGATTCCCTCTATGTGTTTGATGGTAAAATTAAAGCATGTCAACCGCACCAGCCACCTAGCTAAACGACCTGCATGTTTATTTGTTGTAAGAAACCAACTCAAGGCCTAGTTGTCAGTATGAAGCTCAAATTCACCACTCTCTAGGTAGACCTTAACTTTCTCCATATCATATCGCAGCCAGGACTTCCTTCTCGTAAGAAGAAAATCTCTGATCGGCAGGAGTCAAGAGTCGACTGGCATACGAGACATGAACTAGCAGTCCTTCTTTCCTCTGACATAACACTGCCCCAATAGTCTTAGAACTCGCATTAACCTCCAGGATGAATGACTAGCTAAACTGGGGTAATTGAAACACTGGAGAGGTAGTTAACTTCTTTAATTCACGAAAAGCCTTTTTTGGGCTTTGCTCCAAACAAAATTGATACCCTTTCGCTTGAGAGCGTTTAAGGGGTCAGCAATATTAGCAAAGTTATGAATAAATTTTGAATAAAAACCAACTATCCCTAGATAACGTCGAGCCCCTCTCACATTCTTTGGTGCAGGGAAAAACACCACCGGCCGGACCTTTTCCGTGTCAATTAACAACTTCCCTTCGGAAATGACAAAGCCCAGATAATTTACATAGGTTTTTGCCCATGTAACCTTGTCATGTTTGATGGTAAGGCGAGCCTCCCTGAGAGCAAGAAAGAGAAGTCTGAGATGTTCAAGGTGTTCCTCAAACGAGTTGCTATACACGCACACGTCATCAATGTACGTGCAAAGGAATTCGTATTGGTATTTACCGAAGATGGAAAACAGAACATGGGACATGGCCTGGGGCCCATAATTGACACCCATAGGCAGACACGTCCACTGAAATTGCCCCAAGTGGTGATAAGAGCCAAAATGCTACGAGAGTCTTCATGCAACTCACATTGCAGAAAAGCACTATTCAGATCAAAAATGGAAAAATACTTGGCTTTTCCCACATGTTGAAAAACCGACTCAATGGACGGGAGGGGGTAGGGATCTACAATTTTTTTTAATTTACTTTGCTATAGTCACATATGACACAATATTCTCCAGGCGTCTTCTTGGAGAGTAAAAATGCAGGGCTAGAATAACTACTGTTTGATGGTTCCACCACTTGCTCCTCCTGAAGGTCATGAATTATTTGACGGACAATTTTCAATTTAGGAGGTGCTGCTCGGTAGGGTACCAAGGATACGGGTTCAGAATCTTTTAATTTCAACTGTATAGGGTTCTTATTATAATGTCCTAACTTATGAGTGACCACATCCACAAACTCTTGCTGTAGTAGAGCAAGTTGGGCTTCCTGTCTCTGGTTTACCTAAGTAACCTCTACAGTAGATTTCACCAAAAACATCATGAAATGCAAACTGCCTTGAACTAATACCCACAGGTTGGTCCTTCCAAAACGAAAACACCAGTTCCTTCTTGGCTACATTGAGTTTGGCATGGGTTTTCCCCAGGAAATCAATTCCGAACAACCAATTCGTGACTTAGTCCAGAAAAGATTTTCAAAGGAAATTACCTTGAAAAGTTATCAATTTTCATTTTTAACATTAGTTATAACACCTCCATTAGCAAGGGAAACCCTCACTTTATCGCTAGGACAAAAGTTTACACACCCTTTCGGCAAGTTGTTCAACAGGTAATTACTAAATTCTTGACTAATTAGGGAACAAGAAGCTCCCGAATCCAAAAGAGCAGATACTTGCACTTGGTCAGCAATTACTACTGGCACATACAAAAGTCCATGCTTTTTCTCAAAGTTCATCCCATTTATCATATGTTCTCCTATGGTTTTTTCCCTAAATGGACAATGTGCCTTCACGTGACCAGCCTGCTTGCATAACAAGCAAATTAACTCTTTACTCTTACTCATGGACTGGCCACTGGTGACAGAATCCATGGTCTGAGAGTACCAGGAACGTGTCTTCACCTTTTCCTTATTACCTGCATTCCCTTGGCTGCCTGCAGCATTAGCAACTGTGAAGAGGGATTTTCTGTCGTAACAATCAGGTGCCATGTGGCTGTTCTTCCCACAAGTGATACAATATTTGCTGGAACTGGGTTACCCCCTGCTTTCCTTGGTCACTTTAGGTTCAAATTTAGCTGATTGGTCAGGAGAGCAAACCATCATTGTGCGTTCAAAATCAGTTACTAACTGTAACAACTGGACTAAATTAGCAGGTTTCGATTCAAAGCAAAAATACCTACAATACCTGGGATATAAATTATTGAACACAACTTGAGTGAAGTACATTTCACTACTACAAGGGCACCCTACAATTTGAACAGTGTTCAAAATGTCCTGAATGAACTTTCTCATCGACTGGGTGTTATCATGATTCTTCTCAAGCAGTTTCAACCGAAAATGAGCTAAAGTGCTCTCACTGGACACCAATTGTAAACATTCCTTTATAACCTGATCAAAATCCCAATTTTCCTCTCGAGCTTTGCAAAAGGTGGGCTGTAATAATTCGGGAACCGTAAAGGTAGCTACAGTATAAACAATATGGGGATAACAGAAATTAAATTTAACACACCCGAGAGGGCCACAAAAAAATTTACGACTGCCTCCAATGTGGTACCAGTAAGGGTATCTTTGAAGAAATCTCAAATGGGATATTCTTAAGAATTTTGTAAAAAGACACAGACTCACCAACCTCAGTTCTCTCGGTGCTGGCAGCAGCCCTAGCACCATCTTTCCTTACAAGGGTCCTGATACGGATACGAAGCTCCTCAATACCTTCAGTGTCGATGACTTCTTCCCCCACTTCCGTCAAGATTTGCCTGAGCCCCGCCTTTATCAATTTCTGGATCCAGGCCGTCGCAGCTGTGGATACGTTGAATTATTAGTATCAAACAATACAGAAAATCAAAGCACAGACACTGGTATGTGACAAATAGGAACAGCAAAACAATTTTTAATTTAAAAATATATATTTTTTTTCTTTATTTCATTCTTGGTTTATAACTCCAACCACAATTCAGGAAAACCTCCAAATTCCATGTCAACACTCTACTCCAAAGATCAGAGTGGCACAGTTTTCCTTGTGGCACCCTCTATGCCTAGATGATGCTACAAGGCGGCTATCCAAAGCCCTAAGTTGCCCTGAAGTAAGTGGTGCAGAGAAATATCAAAGAGGCGCCGAAGCAAAGCAAACTATAGCAATGAACTAGAACTGTGATTGGAGAATATTCATACTGATGGTATATTATTAACATTCCACTTCCTATTTTTGCAGTGTGATCTGATTTCCTCTTTTCTAAAATGCAGTAAAAATGTTTACATTGTAAATAAGATAGAACATTTGATATAACTTATCCTTGTTTCAAACAGAAAATTCAGATGTGTTTATATATATATATATATATATATATATATATATATATATATATATATATATATATACATACATACATACATACAGACTTTACCACATGCTGAAAAAGCCAAACTACCTTTCTTTAAATAACAGCAATCAAAAATGTTAATTATCCTTTTATTAGGTATACTGGCAACACTTGTAAAGTACTAAACTGTAAACACTACAGTAATAAAATAACAATATAATATAAATGCATCGCTTTACATTCTACCCATGAAATGCTATCATAAAATTTTAAAAGACATACAGGACACTACTTATTTGCATATTGCCCATGGCAAAATGATCCAGCAATGCTGCTCTTCTATGAATTGGACAGCTCCAACTATCATTTCAAATATTGATAAATTGATAAAGTATGAAAAGTGTATGAGAGTAATATATATATATATATTTTGAGTAACTTTATCTTGGACCAAAACTTACAAATGCAATTTTTATTGATTATTCTAGTAATATTTTCAATCCTTAGCCATAGCTACAGCCATAACATAGCATTATATGCAAACATTTGAAGACAATCATATATGGGTTATACAAGCAAAATGCAAAAAGGGTATATTCATTTCTTGGCCATAACCACAATGCTCAATGCCAATGGATATATGGTTTATTACAAGCGAAATTTGAGAAGATATATTGCCACAATATTCAACGCCAATGCACAGTAAACAAAATGCTGTCACGTGCTAATAATTTAATGTTAATAATGGGTGTTTTCTTACTTGCCCATTGCCACAAATGCAAACAAGAAAATCATTTCTCATATCAATTGGTTCAGGTCCTTTAAAATAAGCTTGGATTTTTAAGCCTTTATAAAACACTAACATGAGCATGTTTAGGTTTACTGTACTTTAAAACCATTTGAAACCTCGTGCTCCATAACAACTATGATGGCGACTTTAAAGGATGAAAATGGCTAAATAATTTTTAAAGCCATCATTAATTTTTCATAAATTACATTAACACAATCATTATTTTCTCCACAAAACAAGAATATGCATTCTTGAATATGGAAAGCCAAAGTGCTATCTTCACAAAAACTCCTACTATGGTCCTACCTGACCCTCATTTCCAAAAGGCTTAAAGTTCAAGAATTCAATAAATGTTCTCCAAGTACTTAACTGTCGAGGCCGTATGCTCGCCGCGGAGGAACCATATCTCCCGAGTGGCTCTCCTGGGCAAGTATTTATACCAAAATTCGCCAAAATTTCAACACACTGGCTCGGTCAATAAGAACGGTCTCTTCCATGCGCGTCGAATAAACACGCAAAATCAACATGGTGGGAAGAAGTCAGGATGCGCTTCCATTGGCCAGCGAATTCGTCCCTCCTCGCCTCTAGGATTCTCGGTAGGTCGCCGAATCACAGAACGCCTTGACAGTCCGCCACCCGCAGCGCATCAGCGCACCCCGCGCAGACTGCCGGCAGACTTTGGCGAGAGCGCATGCGCCAAATTGCATCAGGTGATGACCGACGTTCCCTGCTCAGAAGGCCTTGGAAGGCCCAGCGCGCGCCAATTAAACGTCGCTACGGCCAACAACCCGCACCAGCCGCACATACATTCAACGGATTCTTCAGCTGACTTCACCACTTCGGTTGTCGTGGGCAGCCCACAGAATTCTTACAGATTACGCCAATATTGCAAGTAAGTGAGGAATCACCGAAGACATTAATGTAGTTAGTGAATATCTGCAGAAAGACAAAACTTCATAGTCCGTGTGAAAACTGTCCAAACGGGACAGGTGTGTGTTTATGACAGCGATTACCTCAAAATACCTTTGAACTACTTCGCACAGTATATAGTAAAGTTTTCAACTAGAGAAACGTGTGTAGGAATTACATTTTCTGCACGTACAAAAATAATTGTGTACTAAATATTTTGTTTCAAACAGGTGTCAAATTTTAATTTAGATTGTGTCGGTAAAATAAAGTGTGTGGGGGGGGGGGGAAGGGGCAGTTTCGAGAAAATAGTCAACCCGTCTCAATCCTTACTCATGTTAATGTGACATTGATAAGCAATTTGAATCACATGGTAACACGGTATACTGTAGTAAGTATTAAGTTACTGTCACTATTAATGCCCTGATAATATTTACAGTTATAATAATGTGCCAATGTATCACTAAAGCTGTATACATTGCAACAGCAGAAACTCAGTTGGGGCTAGACGAATATAGACACATTGTTTATTTAGTATGTTGAATTTCTCCTTTTGGGTTTTTTTTTTTATAATTTACAGACACACTATATTTCCAAGTATAACATTATTTGCATGATACATTTTTTATCAAACATTCTCTTATTGTTGCAAATCCCTGACACCTATTTCATTTGTTTTCCCCCACAAATTGAAGAGTATTTTCAAACATGTTACATTATTTGCATAGTAATATTTTTATCTAATAGTCTCTAATTTTTGCACATCACTGACACCTATTTCATTTGTTTTTCCCCAAAAATCGAAAGAAAAAAAATTCTACATATACTTTGTTTGAGAATGATTTTATTGAAAGGTATCTGATTTTCGCACATCGCTGACACGTTTTAACTTTTTTCCCCAAAAATATTGAACAATTTTATTATTACATGTCCTCATCTCTGTTTATTTCCCTTCACTTATTGGGTGGTTTGGCTACACCTGCCTTCATAGTCTCATAAAAACGTGCATACACTTCTGGGATTAGTCCATGCGCACACAAAGACAGGAGATCCTTTTTATTTTTTGCAGTTATTGGCACCAGTTCTTTGTATGCATAGCTAAGCTCCAGATTGTGTATTTATCTTGGCTTTCCTCGGCGTTTCTGGTGTAGGTTAAGAGACACATCTTCACCTCCGTGGTCATACTTGATGTAAAGTGTGGTGGAATTCTCTCTCTCCATACGAATCTGTTTCACTTTGTTCCAATGTATGTGCTCTTTATTTTCGCTTACTCCCCAGTTGCGGTTGTCGAAACCCAAAAGCTCTTTGCAATTTTTGATTTCCTTCTGAGAAATTACTTTTAACATGTATGGTTCGCCCTTTGTTTTTGCCATACATAAGAGCATAGCCCACTGATCAGGGACGGAGATAGTTTGTCCTCTTCTCCTCCTTTCAATGAGGGGATGCATAGAATCGACTCCATTTAGTGTGTGCCATTTCTCCAAAAATCTGTGAGTGTTAGAAATGCGTAGAGTTTCAGACATTAATGAGTATGCTGCATACAAAATCCTATTGCGGTTTTGTCCGGCACAGTTACCTGAGTATAATATGAACTCGGTAATGCCTTCTTCAACTTTAAACTTAATGAAGTCCATGATAAAACTTGCAATTTCATTAGCACCTCTCTTCCCAATTTGTTCATGCCAAAAGTAGATGTAGCCTCGTGACTTCCCAATATCTAATACAGTAAAGTTGAAGAAAGCATATTTTCTCGTGTAATAGAAGAGGCTCACTTCGGACTATGGGATTGTTAACGTTTTCTGATGGTCGAACGTAGGCACATGCGACGAATTTGCATGTTGGGCTCTCGTTTTGTCTTCGTTTTTCATTTATCGGACAAAATCTTTATTTTTATATGCACCTCAATCTCTTTAGCCATCTCTTCTTCTTTCTTAGTGTTCTCGCAAAATTAATATACACTGCATACAGTGCACTGGTCCTTCTTAGGAGAAAAAACCCAAGGTTGAATTCATTGTTGGAGATATCCTTATATTGCCTCAAAGTTGCATGGACATCAGAACTATCCTTTTCCCACTCAGTGTACATGTTGTACATTTTACTGATTGACAAACTTTCTTCTAGATATTTCCTGTTACTATTTTCTCTGGTGTAGTGGGAATCCGCAACAGGAAATGAATTTATGTGTTCCTTCACATTCTCTTTCACTGCCTCAGGTATGACTTGGTATCCACGGTCCAAATGTTTGCCCCTCTTGTCGGGTGAAAGTGTGACATTTTCAGAATTAGTTTTTTTTAACGCTGTTCTTACCTACATATCAGTTCTGTCAAGAGCGGCAAGAAACATTTTCTTGCAAACTTCAATGCGGGCATCACCTTTACTTAGTGTATAGACCACTGAAGAACCCCCCCTAGATTTTCCCAGTTCAGAGACACGCTTTGTATTTTCCTTGAAAGTATTCCTAACTATGAAATCCCAATGTCTTGTATGGTCTCCAAGCTTCCAAAATCTGGTAAAAATGTGAAACTTATCTTCCTCCGATAGTTTCTCATGACATTTAAAACTACAATTTGATCCACATTCTTTTTGCATCTTTTTTGCAGGTACTACTTGTTTTGTAGTTGTACTAACATATTATTTTCCTAAGTTTCTTAGTTTTTTTGCTTTGACTGTCCCCCATTCATTCATATTAACACACCTCTTTCTCCCAGGGCTTGTTTTCTTTGTACTTTTTTTTTTTTTTTTTTTTTTCCCCAGGACTTATGGTCTCTACAGAACGACTTTCGGGAATTTTATCTTTAGTTACTTGTAAGCTTTCTTCAACATGACATTTTTGTGAAGTTTTAGTGGTCAAATTTACTTCTTTGGTTACATTGGATTTCTTATCGTGGTTTTTGGCATTCTTTCTCTTTGTACTTTTCTTTGTATTTCTCTTTACTTCATCGCGTGATTTTTCACTCTCTTCTTCGCTGTCGGTTTCCCAGACTGTGTAATTCCAAAACTCGTCTTCATTATCTTCATACTGGGAATAATTGTCACTTTTATTTCTGGATGTTGTGAAATTTCATGGTATTAAGTCTCCTAAATTAACAGAACTATTTGTCTTCCTATAATTTGTATCAACAATAACCTTGTTCTTTCTCAACCTGCTCTCATTATCCCCATATTGCAATGTTTCACTCTCTTTTATGCTTTTTTCTGTGTTCTGCACTTCTTTGCCATATTCTGTGTATTTTTCTTCATCACGCAACTTTTCGCCCTCTTCTTCACTTCCTTCTTCGGTCGGTGGCTGTTCACTTACTTCTTTACTGCCTACTGTATGCTGTAATTTATTGATCTCTTCTATACTATCATCTTTCCAGCCAGCATTCTGAAATATGTCTTCTCCAAGATTCTGTGATTGGTCCCAGAAATGCTTAGTAATAATATCACTTATAGCACATTGTTCTGAAGAAAGAGGTGACGAGCAATGAGATCATGTATCACCGGTGCTTGTATTACTTTCTTCAAATGTTTCATCTGAAATAAATGATAATATTAACAGAATTTGATAGATCTTACTCTGATAAAAGTATTATTCAATGATCCATGGCTACGCTATTGGTTTTTGTTGTAATTCAGTAGTTAACAAGTGCAAAAACAAATTAATAATGCAAATTTGCGAAATTAATAAAACATCATTATTACTAGTACAAAAAAACACTTTTCAGTAAAATACAAAGTACTGCACTTGAAACTAAAAATACGAGTTTCAGGTCAGTTTAATTTATTATAACAGCTGAAATAATTTGTTCCAATTCACATAAGAGAATTCCATGGAATGAGTACTACAACATCTAGTACATAGAATGACATTACAACAGAATGGCGTACTAAAGTAATACGAATTACAACAACAATTAACACTGGTAGGCCTATAGGCTGTCCATCATAAAAGTGGCATTTTTAAAGGGTTTTTTTATTTATTGAAAATAATATTAATTTTTCTGGCATTCTGAGTTAACAATAGTATTTAAATGTATCAAACAATTCCTTATTCAATCAGGGGTATTTATTTGGTGTGAAAGTTACTTTGATCTTTTGCTCAAGGCCCGTAAGAAAGAGCACATAGTTAGACCTGGTCAAAAATGAGCTTGGTCTGCAGACTCAAAACAAAAAATACAGAGCGACCATTGTTGCACCAGACCCTCTGATGTCACTCGTCTTAGTTCACACGTTCGCATGTTCTTTCGTCTCTGGTTCATTTGTCTTATTGAACATCAACTAACCACCGTTTCTTGTGTCCTCGGTTGTAAGGAAAAAATAATAGTTTACTATTTCGCGCCAAAAACTTGATCATGGCAATGTAAACATCAAAATACATAGTCATGAGAGCAGATATTCGACAGGAAAATATTGTTTTGTAAAAGTAAAACTATCCGACTTACCGTAAATTGTATGAGATCAATTTTGTGTGATAGGTCCTAACATGGGCGTATGCCAGCGGGTACATAGAGGAGAAAAAAAAGGGGGTCGCAGTGATAAGTACAGTTTACTAAGGCAAAAATGCACAAATTTACACCTATGGCTACATTGTAGACCACTAGAAAAAAAGGGGGGCACAGCGATAAGCAAAGTTTTGCTAAGGCAAAAATGCAAAAATTTACACTTATGGCTACATTGTAGAATAGACTTATCTACTGATACCGGCAAACTTATGTGCACGCGAGTCCCCTCTTACTTCCTAGACTACGGCTCGGCACGGTCCGGTCTCTAGCTAAGTGGCAAGACTGCGTCCCGGCAGTATTCGTGCGGACATAAAAACATTCGGCATTTTGTCTTGAGTAACAGCAATTGCAAAACCGTACACAGCGACTTTTTACTGGCGACAACAGGTAGCAGTGCTCAGGTGACAGTGTGTGCTGGATGATTTCTTTACCTTCTCCGTGTATTCTTCGATAGCATTCAATTGCTTTTCTTTTAAATTGAGTCCAATTTTTCTGTTCAAATATTTAATAGCATCGAATAAAAATCACGTTATATAAAAGTAACAATGATGGAGATGGAATACTCTCTGTGGTTCGATGCATCAACATATTACTTGTTCCTTTTACACATTTTCATCATATCTTCCACCATTAAAATGGGGGCGAGTGGGGGATGGATATATATATATATATATATATATATATTATATATATATATATATATATATATATGATCGGAAGGTTTACTGCATGGCGTAATAAATATGTCAACGGGAATGCATTACTCAATACAAAACTTGTTCACAAAACTTGCAAACATTGAGGGGTTTGAGACAGCATAATGCTAAGCCAATTTGAACACATTTTACACCATAGCATTTTCACTTTTAAAAAAAAATCCAAAAATCATGCAAATAATAACACACAAATTCGTACAGAGCTGTCATCCATCTAGCCAATGCCGAATGTAATTCCGTAATATATCCATAGTTGTTGGCACGATATTTTTGATGACATAGAATTCTTGAATTTTGTCTCTTGTCGAAATAATCAATCACAATACGGGGGAGCGAATAAATTAATTCTAATATTGAATAATAAATTTAAAACATTCTAAATTGTAATTAATCTATATTAAATGACAAAAGGAATATTTAGTACAATCACTACTAGACAATAACACAAAATCTAACTAAGAAAAGGATAAATATGTATTTTTACTTTCAATTTTTTTATTCCAGATAAAAGAGATATGTATGAAGGTTAAACTTAATTTTAGATGTTTTAAAACATTGTTAAAAACTTTTCCCGCAGTTCCTGCATTTAACTTAGCGCAAATATAGGCAAGTGAATACCAACAAACGTTGCAGTGAATTATAGGTACAATGTGGAACAATTAATTAATATATTACTTAAATTGTAACTTAGAAATTATCTCCAATGAAAAAAGCTTCTTTTTGTTCACTGACAGTGTTCTGGTGGACTTATTGACTGTCCCCTATGGCGCAGTCGGTTGAGTGTTGAGTGTGAGTGGCTCCGGTTTCGAATCCCGGGAATAGCATGGGTGTGATTTATACTTGTCTGTACGAGTCAACCTTTCTTGGGAAATGTAACTTCCAATAGTAGAACTACGAGAAAAAATCTGCCACGTAATAAAAACATTAGTGCTGTAAATCTGGGAATAAGTGCGCATTTTATGGTACTTCAACAAGTTAAACCTTGAAAACTAGTAACCAAAAGAATACGTGCTTTTTCTTGTAATGAATACATTAACCTACTAAGAGGGCTTGCAATATATAGATGTTTAACATTACAGTCAAACTTGTATTTCAGTCACATTTGTAAATTGAGAATCTAAATTAATAGATAGCATACTTTCAAGCATAAATTTATTTTTACCAAAATATAATAAAAAGATTATATTTTATATTATATTTAAATAAATACGTTCCAACTAGAAATCGAACCTACAACTTCTTCAGCAAATACGTGTGGTGTTAACTTGCGCACCAACAAACTAATTTACTTATTAGTATAAACTAACGATAGCATTAGTCTCGAATCTGTTTGTGTAGTAATTCGACAGGCATATCATTTTAAACAGTTAATGTTTTAGTTTTTAATGAATTTCAAATAGGATTACACATTTGCACAATCTTTGTTTCATATACGAGAAAAATTTTCTTTCAATGAACATTACATTTAGAATAACATTTACTGTCATAAATTATAGACAAGCGTATATTACGGTCTGTTAAGTTAGTACATATAACTGTATCACAAATGCTACAGCAATATTTTTGTATTGAATACACCGTCTGCTGAAGCCAGCATTAATTAAAAAAACATCTGTACAAGTGGCATTAATTTTGCACGTGAATCGGAATTATATAAATTATACATAAACCGACAAGATAATTAACATCTGTTTATATGAACTCTAAATATTTACTGTGATTTTCGTGAGCTTTTAATTTTGAACACCCAGGCGTATGTAGACCACAATTTCACATAAACTACCGTTTAGCACGGCAAGAATACTTACACGCAGATTAATTTGGTGGAATTTGTGAAGTAGATTATCATTCTGCTGTAGATTATAGTTGCATTATTTAATTGTTTTATAAACAGTGTGTGTAGGCTATGCATTATTTATAGTGTGGGTCAACCTACTATGAATAAAAACACTCATTTTCACGACTTTGTGCAAATAAAGATATAAAACCTTTTCTATAGTTTCAAAAGAAAAGCACTGACCTGAAATTACTCTTTTGTTATGATTTGATAAACGGTACATATAAGTTATTCACGCGAAATTGCACCGAGTGTTAAAAACTAAATAGCATTCCAGTTTTAAAATATTTTTATGATATGTCGTTTCATATAAATATCATGGTCAAGTGCAATTTTGTAACACTGAGCATAAATATCCTGTGCCTCTGCGAACCTCCGTCCTCCATTGTCTTACATATACATGAGCCCGTCGTAAATTATGTTTTTGGAATAACCGATAGTACGGCCAGACCTGCGTACGCATTAGCCCCCCCCCCCCCCCCCCCGCCAACCCTGCATCAAAAGCTGCAGCACTTAACACGCTCCACGCGCTCAGACGTGCGCAGATGTCTTCCGGCTACAGTAGTTAATACGAAACCTACGTAAGGATTTGATTTGGCAGCCTAGAAATTGGCCCGGTTAAATAGGACGTGGCTTTTCATAGAGACAGCAGCTAGTTGCAAGAGAAACATTCTTGATGTGCGCATATAATAATTACATCTGCAATATGCGCCGATTGTTTCATTAAAGTTCAGTGGCTTTAATTACTGCGAATATAGGCATATATTCCGCTAAAGTGTGATATTCGGTTTTCGCAAATGCGTACGACAGCAGGAAATTCATTTCTGTGTATTGATAATAAAAGACAAATATTATAACTACTTAACATCTTACATAGAATAGGGTTTATTTTAATTATTAACAGAGGAATTATGCATTTCTCTTTTACAGTTATCTGTAATTATAGTAATTTCACATACGTTTACTGTTTCATTGTTTAAAGCATCGAATGTCGCGTACATACCTCGAGACATGCTATATTGCACAATATTGTAGCTTAGCTCGCCTTTTGATTGGTTTTCTTTTTGCTAATTGTTACCTGCTTGCACGACTCGCGAACGTTTAGTGTGGAGTTCATGTGAGGTAATACCGCTAAAATATTTCAGGACAAGCTATGTTGCATAACACTGTCGCTTAGCACACATTTATGTCTGGGTTTCTTTCCGCTGTCTGCTTGCACGACTCACGAACATTCATGTGAGGTAATTCCGCTAAAATATCTCAGGACAAGCTATGTTGCCCAACACTGTTGCTTAGCACGCATTTATGACTGGGTTTCTTTCCGCTGTCTGCTTGCACGTCTCACAGACATTTATGTGAGGTAATTCCGTTAAAATATCTCAGGACAAGCTATATTGTGCAACACTGTAGCTCAGCTCGCCTTTATAATTTACTGTTTATTCCCCTAAGTGTTTCCTGTTTGCGCGTGAGACACGGATTTACAGTGCGGAGTTTGTGTGAGACATAACGTTTTTGCATTAACTTCATAAATCGCAGGATGAGTTACTTCATCCAATTAAACACATTATATTCACTTGGAGAAGCCAATGTCAGAATGATACTCCAATGGAAGCTTATGAGATTCTTGGCACAGTTCAAACGCTGAACGATTGGCCGGTAAGTTATGTTTTGTTGGTTGCCTAAGAGCCAAGGTGATACATCTTGTCCAAAGCCGAAGATTGCCGAAGGGGACTTTAACTTTTTCCGTCGCTCATTTATTCTGACGGGAAGCGTACATGATGTAATCTCACACATACAGCACATGAAAACATAACTTCATTCTATGCACTCAAACTTTAGGTCATACTATATCCAATGTGCTGCACTCTATTTTGTAGCTTCCAAGCTTTAACTACCAAGTTCCTGACATTGACGCCATTTTACGCTCAAAGAATGACTACTACATCGAGCGTTTACAACACGCCCGCGAGATTGCAGCATAGTAAGTATGAGCACAATTGTTCATTTCAGAAATGTCACGCTGTTTCCCTGCAATAAGATCGTATCAGAAGTTATGATGTTATTGTACTACTAAGATCCATTTAGTACTATCGTATGTTGAGTTACGATGATCTTACATGGAGCAAACACGCGAATAGTAGTTACGATGTTCGTAATCTGAGCTGTTAAAATGAATTATTGAGAGTCACAATTATCATATTATACCACAAAATATAGATCTTTTTTGCTCATAATGAGCCAAAAACCTCAAATCAGCAAAAATGTCAGTTACGATGTTCTTAATTGGATGGGTCGATATCTTGCGTAAGGCTCTTAACTATTCGCTATATAGAATGTATACCTCATTTTCATAAGCATAGTAATCACATATCTTGCATAAGGCCCTTAACTACTTACGCCAGGCTTTTATATACTAAATATAAATTTAGGTGGTAGCTAGAATAAGGGCCTATAGCTCAAAACAGCAATCTGAGATCTAGAGGTGTAAAGTTTTCCCATACATGTACACATTAATATAAGACTATTACAATATTGTGCACATGCTGTTGTTAATTGTTGACTCTTAAAGATGACATATATGTCCTCTCATTTTACCGGAAAGCTCAAAAACCAGTCGAGTTGTTATTTTATGTATATCGTGTTATAAGCCCTTTGTGAATAGAATAGTTCTAAGTGCAAATTAGCATTCTGTAAAAAAAGGTCCTTCAACAGCTAAGTGTATAGTAATCGTAATATAGGCCTACATATACTATTTTACCTTCATGAGAATATGAGAGTTAGTTAGTAAAACTTGTGTGATTGCTCATGCATTTACATAAGGTGAAGTTGAACACGTCTGCAACATGATGTTAACCTTTTTACGATTTCAACAAAAATACGTTTGTCACGTGTTAGTCAGTACACATACTATTTTGACCTCAGTCCTCTTCCATCACATTCAATAGTTTTATGTAAGTACAAAAATAAACCGTGAACGTATCTGTAACACTAGGTTAACATGAGTTACACATTATCAGTAGCCTGACACTGTTTTATAACTGTCCCAATGTCAGTATATTAGTAGATATGAGTCTTCATCCATCACATTAAATAGTTGTATGTATTACATAAACAATCAACCTAAATGTAATACTAGCCTAATCACTTTTGCTAATTGCAATACAAGACGTATATTATTTCACACATTTGCAGTATTGGTAATAATGTTGTATAACACTGTACCATGTAGGTATATTATACTTCAGTCTCCTTCCATCACATTATCATTGTCCAAATCGAAGTCTGCATCACCATTTTCAGCTTCAGTAGGCCGACGAGAAACTGTGGGCAGCTCAGTATCAAATGTATCTTGATAAAAACCTCTGTTTTCTTTTGATAGGCATGGTAATAGATCAGTGATGTCTTTGATTTTAGCTTTTTTCAAATGCTTTGGAGGAACAGGTTAAAGTGATAGACTTGTAGGACATGAGAGTATAAACTTATAAGGTTCAAATATCGGAGAACTGTAGTTCTTGGATACAGCAATACTACCACAAGTCTTATATTTGATTATGCAGTACTGCTGGATTTAAAATGTATTTCCTTTTTGTTTAGGGGCTTTCTCAAAGTATGGTGTCAAGGCCTGATCCCAATCCAGAAGCAGAGATTTATCATGTACAAGTGCAAATTGTTCAGGTTTGTCCCGACAAGTTGCTATATTTTCCAAATATGGCTTCAGTGTCTCAATAGATTCTTTTTTTTATGTTAGATTTCACTATCCCAAAGTTACGGTCGCACTGGCCAAATGAAAGGCCTCTTACGGGACAAAGATGCATTATAGGGACTCCAAAAGTTTTAAATAGCCATGAACAAAATCTTCGCATTGTAGCATTTTTGTTTTGGCCACCTGCTGCATCTGAAAGTAGAACAATCTCTCTGATGTTTGGATTCTTGTCCACTTTTTCAGAAATGTAGTTGAAAATAAATAATGCAACTGTATTAGGACTTTTTCTTGAAATACGTTCAAGAAATGTGTAGAAGCTAGATGAGTTATCATTGTGACAGTGGACGTTAAAAACAAATATCCACAACAACCTCTTGTACAACTGTTTCGTTATGTTGATCATTGGAAGAAGTAGATTCTGTGCACAGTCAAATTCAAGAGTTATGATATCATCTTTCTCTTTGCACTTGTCAATGTAATCGTTTTTTATTGACAAGTACCTTTCAGCCTTCTTCTTATGCAGCTTGTATGCTAAAAGACGTGGATGATTGGGATCATTTTCCAAATTTTTCTCGCATTCCGTGCAAGTCACACACATCTGTTTTCGGCCTTATGACAGTGTAATTAGTTTCACGGTAAAACTTTTAGTAGGTTTTGTAGGCCATTGTAAGACGTTTGCCAGTGTGTTCTTCATACTACTCTTGAAACATACCATAAATTCCCTTGATCGTCAAATCTGGATTGTCAAAATATAGCCGAATCCTGTGGGACGTGTAATGACTCACATGGTACGAAATAACTTTCAAATGTTCCACTACCATCTGCCATACACCATTTTCCAGTTTCTTTTGCTTTCCATGTTCACCCCGTTTTTCTTCGAAGGAACTGTTCTGTAATATTTTCGTTTGCACTACTCTCACCCTTTTTGCACTTACCTTGTGAACGTCAATAACAAACGCCTTACAAACTGTTACATCAGAACCATTTTTCTTCATTTGAAAGTTCCATGTAGTCTCTATTATTACTTTAGGGTCAACAGCGACTTTATTATACTCAGGTAGTTTACGATTCATGCATCCAGCAAGATATGTATCTTGGGCCTCCTTGCTTTGACCACTGTAAAAATTATCAAAGATATATTTTTTCTCAAACTTTTAAAAGTTTTTAAGGCACAATTTTTTTACAACATTTGTTTATTACGGTAAAACTTTTACCTTCTAATTCTAACTTGCTTTTCTTTAATACATAACCTAGACCACTTTGTTTGTTCCTTTTTCTCACATGGTCCTTCTATTTATGTATGTCGATCCTTTAACGTTTTGCACCTTTCTTCACACATGTGTTAAAGACACTTTCCCTATCATTAGTACTTATTTTTTCGCTCATAATCAATAAAATTAAGCACATAAATAAGATACAACTCACGGACATATAGTTAACACACACCATCACAGCTATATTAACGATGGTCTACGATAAAAGGGCTCATAACATCAGGTCTCTCAAGCAGCTCTATCAACCTCATGAAATTAAATATCACGATCAAAGTTAATCAGCAGACAGTTTAAACTATGGCGGATTCATTTTCGAGTTCTCCGGGAAAAGGGCCTATAGCACTATAGACCCTTATTCCAGCTACTGCCTCAATTGATACGAAACTATTAATTGGTAGTAAAATTTATTACCACCGTTAGACCACGTCTTACAAGTTCTACAAATTCTGTAACTACTCCTATAATTATTTTTATATTTTTTAGTTCATTTATAAATAAGAGTTTTTTTTTTAGATTTTTACAGTTTTTTTTCCTACGTTTATATTAATGTTGTATTATTGTTCGCAGAGACACTCACATTGTAAGACATATGTGGTCAAGGTCTTCTCGTTGTAGCAGGAGGGGTTTTGTTTAGAGCCTCGGTGTCGGCAAGGCTTTATTAATTTTTATCACGAATATAATTTCTTCGTTTCAACCTCTCTCTAATTTTTTTTATCACAGTTGTAATCGAAAATACAAAATAATTATTTAATCACCGATTTTCAAAAATGTATGTTGACATACATATTTTTAAAATATGTATTGAATTTTTTACAAGGTTTATTCATGTACTCCTACAATTTTGTTTGCAACAGTGTTCCCAATGATTTTTCTCGTAAAAGTAAGAAATAAAATGTAAAGAGCAGGGTTCCGGATTTGTCACAAACACTAAATTAATACTGTAGCCACGATTCTTATTCAAATCCTTATAAAACAAAACGTAACCAGTTTCATTTGACCCCAGTAAAACACTGCATTTTTAGTACAACGCTAAGAGAGTGTTTTAAAGTCGCTGCTGCTATTACTGTCTGTACTGCAATCAGTTATGTACCAACATGCGGAAAATGTTTCAGAGCCTGATCTTAAAAGCGCCCAGTATACCATTGCCAGCGTTATTCTTTAATAGGGAAGTATACTTACTTGTGTATGCTTTCGTGGTAATTACATTCCTGGATGATTTCTTGCCTAGCATATCAAACAAAATTATTAATAAATTTGAGTGTTAAAATGCGTACACCAATTATTTTATCTTTAGATATGTGTAAACTCGTGAAATATAAATGATTGTAGCTTTGTTTCAAAGATATTTCAACACAGATTGTTCATACAAAGTAAAATCAATTACGCCATGTAAGTTTTAGAATGATTTACGTTATAATAACTATTACTATAGAGATGTACGCTACAAGGCTGGGTTTACACCCCCGACTAATGAGTTTTCGCAATGGAACCCTACAAGAGTTAGCTTCTTCCCTTTAGTCTGATACAGAATGATTGAGGTTTTAAAATGGAGCGGTGGCAATGAAAGAAGAGGAGAATCGGGACCCGAGAAAATCCCGATCACTGGCAATGCCCGCCATACTTTCCACATGCAAAGACCAGGGTGCGACGCCGTCGGGAAGCGCGCCTGGATCGCTCTGGTGGAAGACTCGAGGAACTACCGACTGTTGACAATAAGATATTAACGTTATTTTAAAACTAATATCTCGCCCTGTATTGCTAGAGCCGTATTTTGCCTCTTTCTGTCCAGCAATGCCGTATCTATATGAAGTTTGGTGCATCTTTTGATAATCTTAATTCGAACCCGCGATAAAACATTTCCTGTGTTTTTGCGTAGACATATTTACTTCGTATTGTGGGTGTGTAAAGGATTCCTTATGCCATTCGGATTCAAAGAGTTCTAGTGAAGGGACTGTATTGTCTTTCAAGCCGATTAACAGCAGAAAGGACGTGATGTGGCCGCGACTCAGCACACCTCCCACACTTTATTCGCCAGGCAAACAATCCGGGAATTCACTTAAAAAAAAAAAAAAAAAAAAAAAAAAACGCATCCCAAAGTCACGGAGTAGATAGTAATACAGATGTGTAACAGCCGCTGATATCGCGGACTCCAGCAGCACGCGCCAGAAAAATGGCGTCACTTGCCAGCTACGTGTTGTAACGCCGTTTACCCAGTCACCGCCTGGAATCCTACTCGCCTTCCGGTAGCCCAGCCAGTAGGGAACCGTTCGCAGCATGCGGTAACCAATAAGACACGAGGCCAGTTCTCATATGCTTGCGTAGCCAATCAAATAATCTGTACGCTTACATAAAAGGAACCGCCCCGCCATTTCGTTTCTATCTATTCGTCTACTCTGTGCAAAAGTTATACGGCTCGGGAAAAGCTTTCAGAGATATGCGCTCCGGCACCACGGATTCTAGGATCCCCTGGCTGGATGTCAGAAGTCACCCACACAGTAATATCGAATATAACTATGGTGGATTAATATGTACTACTAAATAATAGATATTTCAAGAGTCCCTATTCACTGCAGATCTGCCAATAAAAATAATAATTCACTAACATTAGTAAAAATGAGTCGAAAGACTGGCTGCCGGAAATAAAATCTGACAGAAACTAATTCACGAGCCGTATAACACTGCAGTATTAATGTGTTTTGGCAGAGATTTAATTTGAAATTGAAATGTCAAAAAAAATATGAAAAATAAGATGATATGGCAATAGAATATTATTATATGATTATATAAATTAATGTTAGCTTATTTAAATCAAATGTACTGTGGAGAATTCACTGTGTGATACATGTTATCTTGGGTTGTTTTTTTTAGCAGCGGTAGTTGTTATGTAAATTGTGTTCGGCTATTAAAAAGGTAAAAGACTGAGTTGAAATTTCAAGTTATCCAATATATTATTTATGCCTGTTTGATTTCTTTTTCATCATGAAGAGCAGTAAGTTAATCAAAAAGTAATTATAAATATTTGTATAGTCGTTTCAAGATTTTTTTTATGATAACCCAACTGGTTATACTGAGATAAAGTCGGAGCAATGTTTTATATAAGAGGCGTTCCGTATTAATTTATAAAGGAATATATATTAAAAGACCAGTCAAACATTTATTTACATTTATAAAATTACTAAATAACTTAATTGAATGGAAAACTTTCACTATACTGCTTAGCAGGGTGGTAAAAGTGTGTACCTTCCTATAAGTATCATCATAGTTTCCCTGATACGAGGGCCTGTTGTGTCTACGTCAGGAATTGAACCTGGATTGCCGTGGCGGTAGGCCGGTGTGTTGGCCATTCTGCCAGCATATTTCCCGACTTTGTATTATAAGTTGACATGGGAATATGTGCTGTTCACCGTTTTGAAACCTTGCTTACAATCTACTTTATGTCCTTTCCTTATCCTTCCGCCACACGTGGAATAGACCCGATTATTTTATTCATACGTTGAATTTATGTAGATTTTAAATTACAAGAACTATAAAACTATAAGTATATATTACTAATACGCCAGGCCTTTGTATTACGTGCATAAAATCAACAAAAATTAAAATAAAGTTAATATCCATAAAATTAAAAGCAAATATTAATAAGGCTTTATTATTGGAACTACTTCTTCTACGTTGCTACCAACTGCACTCGAAACATGTCACTTAATACATTTTTTACTATGTACACAGTTGAGGGTAGGTTTCTTTTCTCTCAAAACTTAGTTTCAAAAGCGCTTAATTAACCACGAATGAGCTTTACATCTTTCACATAAGTTGCATTCGCAATTGATCCTGGTCATTGTATAGGCTGTTTACGATAAACTAAACACTTTTGAAAGACCTGCTAATTATTATATTACCCACATAGTGTATTCTTCAATTAACATATAAAATAAGCGTTTCCATATGCCTAATTTCTTTATTCTTTGTTGGCCAAGTGAAATTGTAAAATTATTAGAAAAGTGGTATTTTACAAATTTGCTCATTCTTGCGGCTCCGCGAGTATAGGTAGCTGAACGTGGTAGTGAGGAAGACGGAATCACCCTGAGAAAACTCTACACTCATAGTAGCGCCCGCTAATTTCACCATTTAGCAACATAGGAGATTCGTATTCCCCTGCGATGCACACAAGCGACCGTAGCGGGAAGGCGCGGCCACCGAAAATGTATCGATTGTGGTAGTTGAAGTACGCCCCTAGGCAATGTTTTGCATAGGAAATATGTACACCATAACAGCACTTGATAGTTTCAGTGGAATAAATACGTATAAATTTTGCATGATTTGGGAAATAAGTTCGCTAAAAGAAGTACATATAGTTAGACGTACAAATCAGTGCTGCAAGATGAGCTAACGCTTGCTAAAGTACACTTGTGTTGTCTTCTACATGAAACCGGCCCTACAGTTGAATATTAGTGCTTACTGAAGGTCCGGACCTCCATCACTGAAATACTGAAAATCAGCGGCGTGTGGTGAACAGTTGCAACCTGTGTTTAGCTCTCCACTACACTTAATCGTTTGTGTATAAACACACATCGGTAACATAAACGTTGTAGTGCATTTGACGTCACAGCAAGTGTGTAAGGGTACCTCGCCGCTCTCTCGTGAGTGGCCGCAGTAGATTCAGTTTCTCCCGGCTCCACTCTAGTTACTGGTTCCTGCTGCGTGCGCCGAGTGTGTACAGCACTGAGCAAGCACCAGTTTATACCTTGAAATATTTCACCACACGCCACTGCTGAAAATGTTCAGTTATCACCAATATCCTTATCATTAGAGGTAGTGAAAATTAGTGAAAAGATTTCAAGACAATTTATATTGCAAAACACTGTATGGTCATTTACATTTTTTAATTGGCTGAATTGATTTTAGACACTTGCTAACGGTCTGCACGCGAATCACGTAGGAGGCGTGCCTATGTTGCCGAATTCTGAGTGTCCCGGACAAATATGAAAACGCTTTCTCAAGCAGACAGAAACCAATGGCAATATACAAGCTGCTGTTGGGTTCTTATAGTATTGAAGTCTACCGTGTACCCATATATTTTCGCGAAAAATCACTAGCTCTACTTATGACAGACGAATTGGTGGAACGAAGTTCTAATTATTGTGCAATACTCTCAAATTCGTTATAAGTCAGTTGGCATAGCCATTCACTCATTTCATTTCAATCACTGAAATAAAAAAAATTATTTAAAATTTCTAACGGTACATTTTTCTTTGTTTTGCAATCAAATTTGTGTGAACTGGGACGTTGTCTACTTTGTCAGCTTTTAAAGAATGGCCTCTGCGAAGATCATATAGGCCTACGCAGATCCTTGATGTGGAAATCGGGGATAGGAGAAGGGAAATATCTTCGCGGGGATTTGAATAGCCCTCGTGGCCAAATTTAAATCATAAAATAAGACGACACACATACACACACACATGCCTGCATAATCTTATGAACCACATATTTCAAAAATTTCCAAGAGAAAAAAGAATCTCCTATATCCCCCGCTCGTGTCCCCCTTACCCATCATGGATTTTCGTTATGCGAGTCTCATCAGCAATCCCCGTGAGCCACAATTTTCCTACGCCATCGCCCTTCGCTTCTTTTTCATGTTATAAACCCTACAGATCCACACCTGCTACGACAAGACGCACTGTTCTCTCTCTAGACTTGTACATGCTGCAGAAGAGAATCTAACCACACTGTAGAAAAATCGAGGCAAAATTCCTTTACATGTAAGGGAAGCTAATTAGCTCTACGTGTAAGGCAAAATCACATGTCAAATGTGGAGTAAATTTATATAAAGGTACTGTTCCCTAAACGTACGGGGAAAGTACCTGACAAAAGTGGGGAAAATCCCATACAAGTAAGGCAATTTTAAGTATATTGTTTAATAAATGTACAATTATAATTTCTCTGGTTATTAGTATTGTTAATTTTTTTATTACCCTATCCTCTGACTAAGAGTAACTGAAACATGAATTATAAAATCCTCGACACTTGCTGGTGGGAGGGCGCAAACCATGGACCTCTAACACTAACGGCTGATGAGCCATCCATTACACCACGACGACAACATGACAACACGAGTGAATATTAGCGTGTTAAAGGATTTTTTCTTCCACCCGTCCTCCCACTTAGCTGTTGGGACAATGCTGAAGAGATGCACGCGTCGTGTGTAATTTTCCCATCCGTTTATGGGATTTTCCACCGCCATGCACGTGAATTTAACTGCAGAGTGCGGTAATTTTATCTTACATGTGAGGAAAACTATGTTTCCCACACAAGTTTGCGAATATTACCTTACACTTGTCAGGTAATTTGACCATTATTTTTACAGTTCAACAGTTGACAGTTTCGAATGCTGTTAGCTATTTCTGGTTATGTGTTACTTTTTTCGTAATTAAGTCTTGCACATATATTAACCCATTCAGTCCTAGTGGCCATTATCGAGGACATGTTGCACATGAAGGATATTTATGGTCGGCACCGTACACAACTAAAAATCAGCAGCCCGTGTTTTGAGTGTCTTTCTTCTGAGAAATGTGATTTGTTGAAATTTCTGCGCCTCTCATTTGTGATTGTTTAATTTTGACATCAACGAACACGTAGCGCTTGTTTACTGGTTGCGAGAAGCACGCTCGAGAAAACTACATCGTCCTTCAAAAAAAAATGCGACGGTTGTAACACTTGAGTTAGGAAATTAATTCGGGACTGAAAGTGTTAAGAAATTTCATTTCATAACTTGTATTCAGACACAATGCATGTAATTCGTGTACCACGTATTAGGCCGATATTGAAGATACTAGGGGTTATTAAATTAGACGCTCAAGTAAGCGAAATTCTTCTTTAATTTACCGAAAATAGATATAGCCTATATATTTGATTGTATGCAATAATCGAATTCTTTTATCTGTCTTGATGAATAGTAATTTGGTTTTTATTTCAATGCGGAGTTACCACGACACCGCAGGATACTGTACAATATCAAAGGTGCGTCCATTTGCGAAAAAGAAACAATTCCACAATACTTTAAAACCGCACAAGTTATTTCACGTTTGAGGTGAGATCAACATGCGTGAAATGAGATTGGAGGAGGCTGGTACACTGTAAAAAGCTATTCTAGTACACTTCGAATAATTTCTTAGCATTCACAAAGTGAAACAAGACAGTCCTCTATGAAGGATCGATTTGTTCTCTGACCGCCTTAAGAATGTGTGAGATGAAAGGAGATATAAAGTAGCCATAACGTTAGGGTAATACGGGTTTAAAATGGGAGCAGTCCGATAAATAGCTGCTAACACTAGGGACCCATGAATTTCACGAAAATGGTTCCACGTGGCCTACACTTGAATATACAACGTGCCAATGTCCAGTTTTCCTTTAGTTATTGTTTATGTGTCTTCATTTACAAGACGTTGTACTAGCTAGGCCAATCGAAATTTGGCTATCCGGTACTGACGGTATGCAATTTACGGGTTGGGTTCTAAGGCGTTTGAATATTAAAATAGCGGAAGTGTATCTACGTAACCTAAAGTGTTTAACAAGTCCTCTATGAAGAACTGTTTACGCGATAGCCGAGTTCCCTTAGTTATATTCGCAACTACATACGCACGGGAGAGTCCAAGCGGAAATTATAAAGCAGCCAGAGACACCGGACTGGACATGTCGGAGGAAGGAGGTTAGTGACTAGCAAATGAGACAACCGCGGATCCAAGCATGTAAACACGTATGTGGTACATCGGCGTAACGTGGGGCCACGGTGGTGTAGTGGTTAGAATACTCGCCTCCCACCTAGGTGAGCCGGGAGTAGAGCATGCGGCAGGCTCCAAATTCACTATGCAAGTGAGGTGTGGATGGAACGGCTAGTTTGCATAATTGCCTAATTTGCATATCAATTAATACATACTTAATCAAGCGCATTAATCGATTAATTAAAGAATAGTTTGATCAAATTTCTTTGATATTGAATTTTTATTTTTATTTTTATTGATGTTGAAAGGGTTGTGTCATAAGGGTGATATTGGCGGAGCAGCATCGATGTGTACTTTCTGACGTTCCAGAGCCGACTGAACAGGGAGGTATATGGTAATTACTTATATAGGTGTTGATGTTGGTGGAAGAGTGGTACAAGGGCGAATTTTTTATTTCTTTGTTTGGAGCACTGTGTCTGATATGCGAATAATGAGTGGAACTCGCGTGACTAATGGAACGTCCATCCAGGTCGCTCTCTGGATGCATACTGAGGATTTAGATGCTGGAGAAATGTTTACTTTTCGGTGAAGCAAATTATTTTTTAACATGCAAATAGTCTATTTACATTCAAATTTACTGAAATAAGTACGAATTACTTTAATCACTAACTTGGCTGTCCAATACTTCAATCATGTGGTTACCAAATGAAACTATTTTCCTACCAAAGTAACTGATCTCCACTTTAATCATGTAACATTAAATCGGACTAATATAAACCAGACATGTATTCATGCGATTACCGAATACAATTTACAATAATATTGTAGCTACAAAACTATTCCAAACGAAACATAATGCAAACTAACTGGATTCATTAAACAAAGTTAATTCATCAATAACATACTAACTAAGTTAACATAAATACACACGATTTTCAATCAAAAACTCGCCAGAATATTAACATCCATGGAATCTAAGCACACATCCTTCATCGGCTTTCAAGAGCAAGACATAATCAGACTGAATTAGTCTAAATGCAAATATGTACAAATATGCAACGAAATACAGGTTAAACGATATTCACCTAACACCTTACAAAAGATGATTGACTACACTAATAAATTAATCATAACACCGAATCGTAAACCTCGCATATTCTATTAAAACTCACAAATTTGTTATGAGTTGGCTCGCAGCAATTCTTCAAAACCTTTTCTGGATTACCTCCCCACCCCTCCGACATGCTCCCGCTAGGGAGCAGGGACCTACCTGGATACCCCAATATCTCACACCGTTGTGACAGGTCTGGCGCCGCTTTGTCGGGGAACAAAGTCACCGACCACCTGCCTATGAAGACTGGCTCGCCGAGTAAATTTCAAATACTAGTAACTGAATTAATAAAGTAAACCCATCATGTCTACAACAAAAGACATTTATTCCATAAAAAATATTTTTAAGTCCAGGAAATTCTAAAACTATTGCACAAATTTCAAAGAAATGTCCCGCAAACACGAGCTAACCAAACCAATTTAAGATATTTCCAAGTAGCGCATTTATCAAAAATATTACATTGTTCTATGATCACACTAATCGACTCTCCAGACTCAAAACTAAATATTTGAAAATCCATTTTCCATTCTTTAAACATTTTGCTATCAAACATTTTTGATGCCTGCCACAATTCGATACTCATTTTAAATGCACGTGCAAACATATTCATCCTAGAAAATAGGTTTTTGCAAGTAGAAATATTTACAAAATTATAAGTTTTAAACCAATATGCCTATACAGGCAAATCAATTATGATTTTACAGACGCATTTAAGTAAAATTATTGTTCTACCAATTATACCAGAAATGTATATATTTAGGCAAATATATGACAACATCATTAAAAATATCATGTTTCCATTGGAAATTAAAACAATGGAAATTAGTAATGTAATTGTAAGTTCCAATATTTCAACAAAAAACCGCATTTTAAACATTTCGAACCCCGATAGAATTTTGGCAGTAATGATAAATGGACATATATATTTTATAAGCTATGGTTTTGCATATGGAATATTCTACTAAACACAAATTATGTATACTATGTCTATTAACTTTCTTTTACAAGTGAGCTCGACTAAGATTTTCGGATACACTCTCGTAGTTATGAGAAAGGAAAATACTATGTTTCGACAAATTTCAACGAAATACCACATATCTAGCCTGAAATGAGTTGTAAAATCCAAAATCAACTATATTGCAATAAATTTTCTAAAAGTCCTCATTTTAAGCAAAATTCAATTATAATGGTGGCCATTTTGAATCCATATACTATATAAGAAGGAATAAATTAATTTTTCTCTGAGTCATAAGCCATCAGTTGTCGAAGTCTGATTGTGTCAGGAGTGTATCACCGGGAGGATTACTTCAATCAATAGATTTCACAGAGATGTACTACAGTGATCTCTGAGAGGTTTACATCAATCAACAGACATCGCCAAGGCAAACTACAACTTTCTCCGAGGCGTTCATCAGTCTAAAAATTTCACCAGCAGGTAATATGCACAACAGGCACTGCTGCAATAACTGTGACAAAGAATGTGTGAGAGTGTTTAGCACCATTTTAGCATACGGACAAAGAAAAACACTTTTAAGTTTAGATATTGAGAACCTCTAACTGCTACCTAAAACCTTTATATTAAATTTTGCATCACACGAAATTCAACATGTGTATCCATTCCTCTCAGAGGACTAAAGAGGTGATAACAATATAGTCTTGTATTTGCCTTTATATGAAAATTGCCTGTATGATACACTGGCTTTTTTCAATCAACCAAACACACTCCATCTGAGAAGAGATTGTGTAATTCGAAGGTGGCAAAATGTAATGCACCTTATTAATCATCTCGATCTACCAAGAGATGAATCTGGGACTGAACTTTTGTAAAATTGGAATAGTTAAACTGTGTTGTACCGATGAATGAAACAGTTTAATCATGATGTGCTATGCGGAAAGATTTGAAAACCATTACAAGTCTTTTACTGTTAAAGAACTTGCCATTTCATAAGAGACTGATGATAATGACAAAAAAGTATTAAGTTTCAAAGCTCCCAAACCTTGGTTTACTTTAAATCCAGAATTGAAAATGGTGTTTCGGCATCAACTTACGAAGTACATGGTTTGGAATGGGACGCTGGTATTATAGCTTACAAAGACCATTTCCAATACATGAACGAAGAGCTTCTCGAAGACTATGCGTTATACGTACTTGGAAAATGCAGAAGGAAATTTTAAAAAGTCTGACTAATGCAGAAATTCTAAATATCAGAAGATATCAGAAGACTGTTCAAGCATTAATTTGCTAGTCAAATGCTATAACATTAATCATTGTGATAAAAAAAAGTTTTGTTCGCAATGCAAAAGCGAAACTTTAAGAGAGTATTTGTATCAGCATCCTACCTATGTGTAAAGATAAAAATTTAAAATTGGTTTGTTACAGGTACATACCTCCATAAAACTTTGAAATTGAGACATTCAATCCAGAGCAGAATACAAGAGTGTTACTCTAGGTTACAAGAGAGTGTGGTACAAATCTCTAAGCAATATATACTCCCAATTCCATATGTGCAACAGAGATGAATATTGGTACTTTGTACAAAGTTTCACAGGAAATTAATATACAGAACAAGTATTGTGTTATGAACAATACGACTGCTCGGTTTTTAACATGCAACCCGATAGCGAACTACCCTGTTCTTCTTGCGATCTGTGTTTTAAAACCAGAAGTGAAGAAATAATCAAGGAACCAGGATTTAGACAAATAAAATATAAATTAAGTTAAGTTCTGCAAAACATCCCCACCTTGTGGACTGAAACATGTAATAACAAACAACACATCACACAAATGCAAGGAAGTAGCAGCATTAAAATGTTGCCTTGTGGTATGTGAGAATGGGATTGTGAGATTTGGCAGAGCAACATTTGTGTGTGTAAATTCCATTTAACCAAGATGACATTAGGAAAATATTAGAAATTTCAAAATGATGTTTAAACCTACTCGGTGGTACACTCCTGGCAGAATATGGAAACATTTTCTTTTTATTCTTATATATATATGAACAAACATACAGCAGAACTTCAGTTACAAGGGAGAGGTTCTACTCAACTCTTCAATGCGCTAGTGTTACTCCAGGCTATAGGAGAGCGAGGTTTTGACTTGAAGAAGAGGATCCACTACAAATTCAAATGTGTAACAGACGAGTACATTGGCATTTCTTGTTAATTAGTTCGACATATACTTTAAAAGTTTCCGACGTCTGTTTTGGGCGAAGAATTTGTCCTTTGTATAATATGCAGCCTGGCAGTATGCTACCTTGCAGTGAGAGTCAACTAGCATTTGAAGCTTTATCGAAATTCATACCAAAATGCACATCATGAAATAAAATTGAATACATAATCAGAAGGAATGTTGCTGTTTTACTCCTATAGTGTGGAGCGAACAATGTGACACCAAGGAACATGTTACGCATATAGGTAACCAAGAATTAACGTCTCCCTGTGGTATGTGGCAATGCAATGTTTTTCAAAGCAAGAACATCTACTCTGCCACACTATACACAAGAGAGCATTTAAAATTAAACTTACAGTCATGGTTACTGTCTTTGAGCCTACAGTCACATACAAGGTCCTGCAAATAGGATACCAAAGTGTATTCTTTAAGTCTTCTGATGATATTTTACAAGTTCAAGTGTGTAACAATACCGAACACTGATGCTACACTTTCAATTCCAGTCTCGGCATCCGCTGTGGTGAAGGCTTAGCATGCAACAATTGTGCTGTGAGGTATCTCCACCCTAAGAGTGAACTACCATCTACATTTGAAGACCTGTTGTTAGCCAGCCTTACCAAAGAGTTGGAAGAAGAGCATGGTAACGGGGTAGTCGCCTATCAACTCACCAGACCTCATCAGGAACCACATCAGGAACATGTGATGGAGACATTCACAATGGAGACATTCACCAAGGAGGTTTAGTTTTCCCATCAATATACAATATCTATGCTTGTTAAGTAGCCATTTCGAATAATGTTCTCTCCTATTTGTAAGAGTGTATTTACTCAAAATTGTTTGTATTCTGTCGCATATAGCCTTATAGCATAGCATATTTTTATGTTGTTAAGGTGGACAGTACAGGTCAGAGACAATCAAACTTTAAAACTAAGGGAGTTGTGTATTGTAACGACATTTTGCCAGGAAGAACAGTATTTGAAACATCTGATCTATACAGCAGATAATATTTTTTTCACCATTTCAGTAGATTGAAGAATGTGACAATGATATTCATATGTTTGTACACAATAACAAAGAGTTTGGTTACTTATTATGTACTAGGTGGGTTTCATCAAAGTGTTATGTACATCGAGCAGTAAAATTAGAAAAAATAAAGTTTAACCCTCAAACATGTTTTAACTTGCAAAGATAGAGAAGAATTATTAATACATTGTTCTTTACTAATTAGTTCTCATTCGAGTATTGGTTTGCATATGGGTAACATGGTGTTCTTTCGTCCGGGAAACCATTACATTAGCATGAAACCTGGCAAGTATAATGTATCACATATTTCGTGGTGTAGTGAGGTTCTCTGTGAATTTACTGAGTCTTGCTATAGAATGTTCCATTTTAATGTTATTTATTTCCTGCTGGGAGATGAAAAAAGAAATGAATAAATTCAACACAGTGACGATACCAAATATCCTGTATTTATATGACTGCAACATCACCACTGCCATCTAGTGTCGAAAATGTACACTTGAACTATGTCGAGACATACCCTGACTTAGCTGAAAGTGTTGTGTTACATTCTCCAGAATGTAAAGATGTTTGTGTGCAAACAGATGGGATTAAACAAGGGTGTAAGAAATGCTCCCTCCTCAAAAGTAGATTTGAGAAGGGGATCTGGATCGAATTCTACAAAAATGTTTGAAAAAATAGTTTACTGAAGTTGCTAATATCTTATAACTTGTGTTTAAAAAAATTTGATTTTTTTTAACACATTGAGTAAGTAATGCAGTTTGTGTTTGTTTCAATTTTTGTATACAGTTTCAAAGCATCCTATAGTAAAAGTGGTTTACCTCTATAAATGTCTTATGTATTTTGAAACTACCCGTGTTTAAATTACTGTATATCTTTTGCTGTAATTTGTGAAATGCTCTATGTACTAGATACATCCTGTGTTTTGTGGAATTTAGGTATATTTTGAAACAATCTATGTTTAAATGAATTGATTTGCATTTTACAAAACATCCTATACCTGTGTAGTATTGAAATTACTGGTAGTTTAATATACTATGTATGTATTTGAAACAAACTGTTTTAAAGAAAATCCTAGATGTACAAATTAGTAAATAAATATTTGTTTTAAAATGAACAGATTTGTATGTGTTTTGTACCTATTTCCCCTTTAGAAAAAAAATGTTTTGGTTTCCTTAAGAAATGCTGAAAAGAATTATTATTCTGATTAATAAAGAGAGAAAAATCCTTAAACTTTCTAAAAATTTCTAAATCATTGGTTCTTGTGAACGAGTGGTGAAAAATCTCATACCATATGAAAATACATGAATACTAACTACTTGCAAAAAAAATCACCAGGCACTGTTAAAAATCAGGTACAGAATTATAATGATTCACACAACAAATCATATAAACTATAATAATAACTATGAGAGTAATCACTGAACAAATAGTTCTTTACTAGAAAAAACCCCATTCCATCACAAACTTATGTCTTAAGCAGGTAAGAATAATATACACTCGATAGAAATTTTAAGAAAAATACTAAGGTGCATTCATGCTTGAATGATTTGCAGTTTTAAAAATGTCATACTAATCTTACTAAGAAGGCTCAAGTTCTGTATATAAATTTTACAGGGTAATGTTAACATAACACCCTGAGAATAAAATTTCAAACAATTTTTAGTACTTTGCATTCGATGTTTTAGAGTAAACACTGCTGTTCACTTTTTATTACAAGACATGTTCGCGAACAGAGCATGCTGTTGGCTTTCAAGCAATGTTAAACAGTTGGACAGAGAATCCCTCTCTCAACTCAGAAACACAAATACCAACTATGAGATAAGCTCACTAAATTAAAAAAGTGTTTTAAGTGGCAACCAAAGTACATGCAACAAACTTTAGATCCCCAAGCCTCACTGCAAAAACTACTAAGATATAAGGGATAGTCCCTAAAATGCTGAATAATGCTAAACAATTTTTAAAATCCTAATAGACTACACAATATTGAAAATAAATTAAGGCTAGCCGCATGTGAAATACTTTTATTGAAATCGTGTACACAGAAAAAATAATATTTTGATATATTTCAAAGAAATTCTGTCATGCAAACAGCACGAGAGCAGAGCTAGAAAATAATATTTTTGTCCGTATTCTGCCCTAGATTTCCAGCTACCCAGTCTTCTACCTACCCCAACCTGTCTCTGTCTTCCCTGCTCACGACGACCCGGCCCAACTCCATTACAAACAGCTCAAACATGCACATATTATTTTTAATAAATAAGTCCCACACAAGTACATTAAAGTAGTTTATTTACATCGCCAACCTCCGTGGCAAGGTCAGATTACGCATTTGGATGGTGGTTCCTAGTTCGAATCCCAGGCAAGGTATGGCTAATATACGCTGGATTCGATTCGCTGCTAAGGCATGGGTAATATAATTCAGTGTCATTATAAATGTTACATAATAATAGACAGTACGCTAATGTGTATGTATGCAATGCTATGTAAGTAATTAGATAATTTCAAGTTATATAATTAAAATTACAATAAATTGTTATTCAATTCAGAAAACCATACACAATGCATTACAAAGACTATTACATTCTGGATTCGTATTGCAAACAAAATCCATACATGTTAAGAAACTGTAAATAATTACATAATTCAAATTTAAAGTTACCGCTAATACCGAAGAAATATGCATATTTCACACTGCAGTTCCAACTCAATATAATGGTAAATGAGAAAAAAAGAAGACATGTAAGTTCATTAAAAAATCTTTTAATTTTGTAATTTCACTTAGAAATAATTTAATTCATTAAGGAAATCATATTTATTTTAGTAAAATTACATTTTATCATCAAATCAGGCTATTTCCCTAGTTCGTATAGCTTCTCCATGGAGAATGGCAGGGGGTGTCAGGTTATATATACATGCACAGGAGCACCGCTCCTAATTGATCATCCAACCACCATAGAGGGATCATCTCTGCTCTGCTTCGCTTTTGCTGGAAGCCTTGACGGCCTGCCGCGATGGGGATTAGCCGATCACCAGCCCAGCCTGGGCAGGTAGCCACCCGTGGCCAGCGCCTGGTCCCCCCAGGCCCTCAGCTGCCTGAACTGGGGTTCATGCCTCGCCTGGACCCTCACCTACTTGAACAGGGTTCAGATCTCGCCACTTCTCCTTTGGTAGCAGATTATGTAAGTTAATGTAGTTAACATTTAGGGCTTTTTAATACTGTTTGATATTTCGTAAATATTTTTATAACTTTTATGCTTGTTTAACGAATTATTCTTAATTATACCATAAATATTTTTTAATATGGTATGTTTTTTTGAGAGTTTTTTCCGGGAATATTTTTCATAATTTTTTCTGCATATTTTAAATTGTTTTTCGGAATTGATTTAAAACTTTAGAATTGTACCAGTTTTTCATAAAATCATTCAACTTTTTTGGTGATTACTCAAAATTTTTTTAATTTTTTCTGAGATTCGTAAATCTGTTAAATTAACTTTGAGTATATTTTGAGTATATATAACTTTTAGAATTTGAATGCAATTCATTAAACTTTCATATAAATTAGTTAAAACTTTCAGGATATAATTAAAATCTATTAACATTTAGAATTCTAGCATATTTTGCTTAAAATTATTTAACTTTATACGAAAATTTGTTAACACTTTTAGATTTTGAAAGAAATTAGCTTAAAATATTTAGAATTTTGTTTATTTTGTGCATTTTTAAGATATTCTGGGTGGGTGGACATATGTGTGCTTGGGAGTGAATGATGGAACATAGAAAAGATTAGGGGACTCTGCCAAACCATGCACAGCATGTCTGGAGAGTGCACAGTTCTGCCCATGTCTATGTACTAAATGATTTGATTGGTGAAGGATGACTGAATGATGAAGAAATGGACATGAGTGAATTTACCGGTTGTGGAATGTATGAAAATAGATTAGGTGGGAAGTCTTAGTTTCAAAATTTAATTGTCTTTCAAAAATCTATTGAGTAGGTGCATGACTGCGAGTATTTGTATATTCCAAGTGAGTCTATGTGGGTTCTTGATGTATATTTGAGACATTTTTTAATGGAGTAGATATAGCAGTACTCAGTGACCACAATTATCCTTATAATGGAAAGAAGGCCATGACAATATTATGAACTTAAGCTATTTCTACACCATTAAATACTTGCAAAAATATGTTAAAACCATCTAGAATATTATTCCAAGTACTCTGAGGAAAATTTATTGAGTATGTGGGTTCTTGGTATATATTTGTGAGTTTAAAAAAATTGTTACTTTTAGGTGTTGCAAGTAATTCTAGGTGGGTTCTTGATATATATTTGAGGTTTTTTTAAATTTTGTTACTTTTAAGTAGTTCTAAGACAACCTGGGTTGGTAGGTAGATGTGTGCTTGGGTGTGAATTATGGTATAGAGAAAAATATAAGAGGGAACTATGCGAAATCATGCACAGCATGTTTGGAGGGTGTATAGCCCTGCTCTATTCTCTATTTTGAATGAGCTGTTTGGTGATGGATGTAAGATTGATGAATAAATGGACATGAGTGAATTTAATGATTGTGGAATGATTGAAAATATGTTGAGAGGGAAGCTTTAAGTATATTATTTAGCTGTAAAAGTGTAAAATGTTCTAATTTTAAATGAATTTACTAATTTTTGAGATTTTTAAAATTTAAGTAAGAGTTTTAATTGTTTATACTTAGAGTGCAAAAGAAAATATTCCCTCACTAAAACTTTTGAGACAATTGTTAAATTTATAAGAATTTTAACATTGTCAAATACCTAAATTGTTGATGGAGTTAAATACATTAATATTTTTAGACAGTGTCAAGTAATTCAAATTATTTTTAAAATTAATATTTAAAGTTTTGTATTAAACAAATTCTGTCCAGTAACTTGTGTAAATTCAATACAAGGGTTATGGAAAAAGTATTAAATGTGTTATAAACACAGTTTGTTTGTTATGAAGCACGAAGACAGTGCATGAAGCAGTGTTAGAACAGTGCACGAAGTGCCTTGCTATGTAGTGAAGGGGTAACTATCATGTGGTGAGTGACCTGCTTTGCTGTTATGCCTTGTCTGGGGAGTATCAAGAGGGAGTGGATGCCATAACTTTCATGGCAGCACTTAGCACACACTTAGGCGGCCATGTGATGAAATGGGGATGGTGGGGAAGTGTGTATACATGGATGCAAAAAGTCGTGTAGGCAGGGTGGGGAAGGTGACAGTACCCGATATGTGGCACTATGCAGCCAAGCACTCAAGCTCGCTCCCTCGACCAGGTATGCATCCCTCCCTCTTCTTGCCTTGTTATCTTGCCTCTTTCACACAGCCCACACAGTTCCCTTCCTCTCTTCGTCCTACACTCATGCCTCAGCATGCCTCCCTTGCTCTCGCCCCACCATGTGCGCTGCCACTAGACCCATAATGCTCCCTCGCCATGACTTGCTTACCACAGCTCCTGCAGTCAGTCTTTTGTAAACAAGAACTGCTAGTTTTCTTGTTACCAAAACACAAATTAACTAGACTGTCGTTTTTTCATCTGTTTATAAAATTAAGTCATTTACATTTATAAACAAATTTTCCCTTCAGTATAGGATGTTACTAATAAACATTTATTTATAGGTGGCTCAATACATCATGGTAAGTGTGTATAATGGGTTATTTTCTTTTTTCAGCCCTACACCCCTATTAACATATATCACGATAGTAACTGTAGTATTGTGGGAGACAAAACAATTAGTTAGACAATATCAGATTCACTAATGAAAAAACGGAATTCAAATATTTTGTGTTTTAAATAAAGAACAAAGTAATAGAATTGGTTCCTAGAATGTCCTAACTCTAACTATAAAAAGGGAGTAACTTCAGATTATTTTTGCCAGTTGTTTCATACCTGTGTAGAAATCTATGCTTATAATTTGATCAGACATTCGCAATAAACTTCTTTATATACATTTTCATTTTAGCATTATTATGGACTTGGAGTAATACAGAAGCAACAATGCATTTGCTGTGTCGTTTCTGCAGGAGACGTTATACAACTTTGTGGAACTTATGACAGTTAAAAAACGACATATGGAATGAAATCCTCAAGGATATAGTTTCAGTGTGATTTCTGCCCAACACAATTTACACAAAGTGATAATTTTATGATACATTATATGTTTTGCAGGATTGTTTCTCCCTTCCCTCCCACCACTTCTGCTCCCTATCTTCCTCCACCTCATCCCTCCCCTCTTTGTCCTCCACCCTCACCTCATCTGCACAAAGCTCCACAGAGTTCACAACCAGCACCACATACTAAGACAACACAAAAAATTACACCACAGTTAGCTCCACAGATAAAACTTCCTGCTCAACCCACTGTATTTCCTTCAAAACATCGCTACCTTTATTCAGGATTGGGAAGTAAATCACTTTCTGGTTTGTCAGTGAATAGTTTTCCCCCGCCTAAATTATGAGCTACTAACCATGGCATTTGCAGACAGATTAAGTGGCGTGCGGATACATAATGACCAAACTAGTACTGATGCAGACTTTGAAATATTTTTCTCAAAGAGTAGGAAGCCTCTGATAGATTTAACTACAACATCACCCCGACCAATATCTCTTAATGTAAATGTATCCTGCATGTATCTGAAATCCACCACAGCAGAGGAAGGTGCTACAGTATCCTTCTACTTTCAGATTCAAGCTCTCCCCATTCTACACCACAGACTTTGGAGAACTTTATGACTCTACCATAGTGCATTATCTGGTCAACAGGTTTGAAGAATTTATTGCTTATGGAAGTGGGTGGACTTTACAACAGATCACAAATTAATGTTTACATCTCCCAATATAGACAGTTTACCACTGGTATCTCATACACTAAGTAATCCAAGTTTATTGACGATTAGAAGACATGTAATCCAATCCTGTTCCATTAACTCGCCTTGCTTTGCCCTCATCTGTTCTCAAGACCTTGGTTTCGAGAGCAGCCAAAATATCCTTACTTGCTCCGATGTATGGATATATTTTATTGGTGTAAGGTTTTAATACAACTGAAAGTATGTAAATTTCCTGTTTCACGGAACCCAGAATGTGTGTAATCCTGCTGAACTCTAAGCCTTACCTCATGACAATACGATGTGTGTCAAATTTCCTCCATGAGCTTTACACCTCTTGTATGACAGCTCTTCATTCAGTCGGATGTCATATCATCTTTATCCTGGGGGGGGGGGGTACTATAGAATCCCTGTCTAAATTTTTTCTTCAAAACTAAACTTAGTGTTATAATATTTTCAGCCTCACCATCTGCCAGCACTGCGCCCTGCTCTGTACCTAGCACTTCAATCAGCATCGTAATCTGCACCACAGCTGTCAGCAATCCTACTGTCTTGCCCTAACTGCAACTCTTGTTAACAAGTATCTCTTCAGAAAATACACTGATATTCTACAACATCGCCACAATATCCCTGTGTTCCTTTATGTCACCCAGAAATTACTGTACAGTTTCATCTTTGCAGCATGGTATCACATCATGTCACTTACAAATTTAAGTCTATGAATCTATGAAGTGCTACGTTTGTGTGTGTGTGTGTGTGTGTGTGTGTGTGTGTGTGTGTGTGTGTGGAGTCATCATAGGTGCTGGTGTGTGGTTGATTACCAAATTTAACCCAGATACGACATAGATGCTCCAAGTGCCACAATGCACACTGCAACAAAGCACTGTTAATTTTTGTAAATAATGTATAGTTTTTTGTTTTAATCAATGAAAATAATAATTTTTAATGATGATGTGTGTGAACGTTTACATAATTTTAATATGTGCATAAAGATTTTTGTTTATTTTTATAGTGTTGTACAATATAGTAATAAGATGTAAGTACAATTTTAAGGAATGTTTTGGTAATAGTTTTGTAAAAGGTTATATGATTTATAATAGTTTTTTAAAAAGTTTGTAAGATTTACTGTAAAACTTTGTTGTATGTTTTGTTTAAATATTTCTGAATATAGTTTAAGGATGGTTTTAAAAAATTAAATCAATGGTGAAGGAAATTACATGACTTGATATTTAATAGTTTGAATTCCTTTTGCCACAGTTTTATATGATATGGTTACAATATTGAAGTTTGAGGTTATCTAAAGTATTTGTGGGTGAGTTGAGATACAATATTTATTGTTTTTACACAACATTACTTACACGATTTTAATACCAACAAGTATGAAATTTAAAAGGAGTGAAATTGTTGAAAAAATCATGTGAATGAACTCTGAAAGTAAACGAGCGAGGGAGAATCTCGATAAAGCTACGTAGACTCAGTTAAGAAACACAATGGTGAAACAGGGCAAGCTTGTTGGAAGGGGAAAGTAATTTGGGAGAAGTTTAGTTATATGGACTCTTGCCCTCACTCATAAGGAATGCTTAGAGGGCGAGCCTTGTTCCATGTCACTAGCTGCCATCAGCTTTGTCTTATAACAAACCAAAATATTAATTTTAACAGGTTTCAACAAGTTTTATCAAACATGCAAAAAATTTCCAGTATCACTTTAAAAACTTTTAACATACAAAAAATTACTACGACTGTGAATGAACGCGATATCTGGTTTTGTCTGAACTATGATCTGCTATACACGAAGTCTGTATATTGCAACAAAATGCTGTACCATATCTTTTACACATAATTAAAAAACAAATATTACTTTTTTTAATGAAACTGTTTCTGTACGTACCTTGAGAGAAGTCTCTGAAGCAATTTTACATTGTAAACTAATGTCAATGTTATTAAATTGAAAGGGCTGTGCAAATGAGAGAATCTTGAGAAATCCTATGAAAAATATGGTGTCAACCCAGTAGGGGGATAAACTGTATTTATTGCCTTGGTTAGCAGGTTAACTGTATCACCGAACAATCTGGTGGTTGTAAAGCATGTTTTAACTAGCAGTATATGACAATTAAAATATTTACGATATAACAAAGACATTTACGTATTTTGTAATACCTTTATAGGTTTGTTAATGGCGAATTGCATTATATTTAGTAAATATATGTTTTACAAAATGACACCCATTTTGATATATTTGTCCTCTGCGGGAATAATAATCGTTACTATACTTCTTGCTGCGGTAAAAGTCTTGGAGTGAAATTTCACAATGTTGGTTTTACATTTACGTGTTTGTTTTGTGTAACTTGGTTTGAAACATATGTGATTCCAAATATTTTTTAGTAAGCAAGACAGATTTTTTCTTTTGATTATGTACAGCTTAAATTATAATGTTTGAAGCTACATTTTTATGATATTTTTAATGTAATGTTATAAGAACGTCAATTAAGTTTGTTGCTTTTTAAATAACAACTTGTAAGTTATGCTTCATTAAATATGTTAACGGAGTGTTGAGAGCCATTTTTCAAACCTAGAAGACAAATAATACAAAATTATTTTGGTCTGAATTGTGCTGTTTACATTTAGTGTTTTGGGAAATATTGTAAAAATAAATTCCCTTTACATTTCACTTGGGGTATGACATTTGAATTTTCCATTGTGCGAGATGTAACAGTTGACTTTATCAGTGTGCAGGAGAGAGAGAGAGAATGAGCATGGCGACTTGAGCACTCACTGTCAGAAGGAGTTGGAAATGCTCAGAACACCGGATGTCTTCTTGAGAATGGAGCTCTGTACCAGCCCTCACAAACAAACTCTCCTCCTGGGCTCAGCATTTACGAGTCTGCCTCATTCACCTCCCGAACGTAGAATGGTCGCAAACCCCTCGTGGTTGTTTTGGGAGTGTGAACGAACAGAGTACGGCTTTCCCCGAACGAGCGGGTGCATCTTGCTGCTACACAACAAAACACAGTTTAGGATATCTGGTTCACTGAACTCTCATTCATAACATAACTGAAGAAGATAATAGGGATGGTTATACATTGATTGAGGAACATTACCTGCAACTGTGTGCTATAACATATAGAGGAGTGTATATTATTAAGTTTATTTGTATAATTTAATTAATACATGCTATATAGGTTGAGTTAAATGTGTTAAATGTAAGTAGGTAGCACGATTGAATAAAAAAATACATATGTTTATTTAAACATGTGTTGTTCATAATGTAGCTGCGTGTAGGGGACTTAGCATAATCTATGTCACGGGAGCGAGTCTAGCATTTTCGTTGTGCTACCTATTGGTAATCAATTTTAACTTTGCTATGCTGACTTTAATTTACTGACTTTTCTTGCATGAGGGCTTTACTGAATACTTTATTACACATTTTATGATGTAGGCTATTCAGAGCGGATAACTAAATCTTCACCATGAATAAAAAACGTTTTTATAACTTACAATGTACTCATACTTAATAAAGTGAAATATATTTTAAACAAAGGAAATGTATTTTAATGAAAAAATATAACTTTTTGCTGGAAACTCATTTTATAAAAATATGTCATGTTTGGGTTTCTGTACTTGGGAACATATTAATATTTATACATGTGTGCATTAAAGTCATGTGTATATTCATACATCTAATTTATCATTTGAATTTTAGTTACTTTTGTATTGGGGAAAGTAACATAGTATTGAAGACGTAACATTTTTCCAAATACCTTTGTCATTAGCGAGGTGCAGTTTGCTTGGCTTGGTCCACATACGTGCGGGAAGGGTGGGGAGCAGAATGATTTGCATGCCTGTTACACTCTCTGGTGGGAAAACTCTAAATTGCCCATTGTCCATGTTTGCTCGTGTGGAGAGGATCGGGACTCAAGCAATGGTAAAGGCATAGGTCTTTCCTGGTTGGTGGGTGGGGAAGGGAAGACTATATCTTTGCTTGTTGCCACCACACCTGCACAATATACATTTCGTGGTTAAAAGAGGGGGTGAAACGTATCTCAGAGGATTCTGGGTGGTGGATGCAGGGAGAGGGGAAAAACACTCTTCTCTTGTTTTATAGTGCTCTGCATTCTGGGTAATATTTGGGGCAGGTAGGGGATGTGCAGCTTCTCCAAAGGTTGTTTGACAGAGCCTGGATAATGGAGTTTGGCTCTGCAGATGACTTTGTTCATTGTATTTGGAGTCTAACCATCACTACATTATGTTAGGGAACATACTCGATTTATGATTTACCTTCGTTTTACTACTTTCATGGAAATACAAGTGTGTATTATGTGATTTTTGTTACTTGTACAACTTACTTGACAGCGAGGCATTGCTGCTCTCCGAGACGTCATGTGGATATCGCTTTAGAAGCAGGGCTATTCTGCATTATTGGTGGAACTATTTTATGTTTGTGGTGGGTTTAGTACATGTGTGTGGTTGATTGCTAGTGTATGTGTGTGTTTGGGTGTGTCAGTGTGGGAGGGGATCTTTGTCAGGGTAGATGTTTATATTAGCTGGGTTTGTGGATGTGTAGCAGTGTGTGTTAGTGTGTCTGGGGTGTTAGTGTGTCTGGGTGTGTCAGTGTGGGATGGGATCTTTGTCAGGGGAGATTTTTATGTTTGCTTGGTTGGTATGTGATTGTTAATTTTAATTAACTTAGTTTAATGAAGTCAGTTAGTTTGTATTTGATAAGGTAAAAGTTTTATTCAGTAATCACATGAATACAGTATTGGATAACCGGGTAAGTGATTAAAATAATTCGCACTTATTTTAGTCGGCTATTTGAATGTAAATAGACTATTTTCGTTTGAAAAAATTATTTGCTTCGCCGAAAAGGAAACAATTCTCCGGCATCTAAATCCTCAGTATGCATTCAGATAGCAGCCTGGATGGACGTTCCATTAGTCACGTGCGTTCCACTCATTATTCGCATATCAGTCACAAGGGCTCCAAACAAAAAAAATTAAAAAATATCCCTTATACTACTCTTCCACCAACATTAACATATATATATAAGCAATAACAATATACCTCTCTGTTCAGTCGGCTCCGGCATGTCGGACCGTACACATATATGCTGCTCCACCAATATCACCCTTCTGACACTAAACCCTTTCGGCAGCAATAAAAATTTAAAAAAATTGATATCAAAGAAATTCGATAAAATAAATGTTATCAAACAATTATTAAATTAATCGATTAATCAATTTGATTTATTAGCAATTAATCCATTAATTAATATTCAAACTAGGCAATTGTGCAAAATAGCCGCTCCATCTACACCTAACTTGCATAGTTAATTCGGAGCCCGCCGTGTGCTTTACAACCGGGTTATAGATTCCCGGCGAGGTCGCCTCCAGATTTTTGCACGTGGGAATGGCGCTGGTCGGTGGGTTCTCTCGGGGAGCTGCCGTTTTCCCCCACCCTTTCATTCCGGCGCTGCTCCATACTCACCTTGTTCCACCCGCGTCGGCTCTCAAGACTTCGATATTAAGAGCCGCGCAGATCACTTAACTCACTCACTGGGCGTAACGTGGACTCCACAAGGCACCGGAAACTGCCAAGAGCCTGATACGTGACCGCTGCACAGCCTCCCACAATGCACGGAGATCTGTCGGAGTATAGTACCCACCTCGCGCACATCCCTCGTCGCTATCCCAGACGTGTTCGACACTGAGATCGAAGGACTACAGGAGCCAGGCAAGCAACGTCAGTCGGTGATGTGTCCATCCAACCCCTCGGTGACGACTCAGGACCGGTTGGCCGGTGCATTGTCTTGTTGTATATACAGGTCTCCTACAGGCCGCTGTAAGCACAGAAATGGGTGCACACTCTCCGCTAGCAGACCACTATATCGTTCGCCGGTGAGGGATGATTGCACGAGTAAAGTCGATTCACTGTTACTTCACACTTCTCTGAAGCCCAGTTGATGTTCTTCTTCCAGGATATTCTTCCGTCTCGTGTAAACAATGCTAAACCAAGCTCAGAATATTATACCAACTGGACAACTCACCACACTCCTGTACACTCAGTGTAATAATATTTTGCATGATAACTATTTATTTCTGGGCATTACTAACACACGTGTCTTATCACTGTATTTATAACATTACTCATCATATAGTATGATTTATAAATAAATTAAAAATAAAATTTCAATACAACCAAAAATAAGGAATTTTTATGAACACTAGTATAAAACGATTGTGATACATGACATATTTAGGAAACAACCAAACACGTAATACGTGGAGTGATTTTTCAAAGGTTTGATTTAAAAAGTGTGAAGAAACCTAGTGTAGACTATACTACGGAACCTATTTTATCCCAAACTTACAGTTTGTATACGAGAATACCACCGCCCCCAGCGGCCTCAACTTTACCCTGCTGACCCTATAGATCCAACGCTTCATATACTTGACGACGCACTCGTACACTGCCATCGGCGTGTGCCAAAGTATACCTCGGCTCATTCGTCCAGGCAATCATCTCCCACGCGTCGAGGGTCTAATGCGTCTACGTTAATAGTTGAACATTGCGACATGTGAAGAGTGAAGTGCAGAGATTTGAGCGGCCTTTAACACCGAAGTCTTGAGCGCCGATGAAAGTAAAGTGAGGTGAGTACGGAGAAGCGCCGGAATGAAAGTGCAGGGGAAACGGGTGATCCCCGAGCAAAATCCGCCGACCAGCGACATCGTCCGGCAAGATTCCCAAAAGCGACCCCGTCGGGAGTCGAAACCGGTTCGCCAAAGCGGGAGGTGAGTAGTCTAATCAATTGTGATGTGTGGTGAGCAGAAGTGCCGTAGTGAAGCAGCCTCTTCGGTACCCCGTAGAGAGGAGATGGTTGATGGTTCTAGGTTGTATGTTCGCTCACAGGTCGTTGTGGTCCATCACTGAATTGGCGAGCGATCTGTGGCTCTGTGGCTTGTCTATCGGTGTTACCAAGCGAATCAGCTGACGACGTTCCCTGTCGTCGGTACGTCGTACGCTATGGTTGTTGTGTTTAAAGATTCTTACACAATATAACGTTTTAACATTAGACTGTACATTTCCTTTCATTTGACGAAACCACCAATACACAATACAATTGTAAAGTCAGAGTTCAGACAGTTGAACATCGATTCTGCGGGCTTCGTAAAAATTTGTATCTTGTTATATAAATCATTATTATATTATCCAGGAATGCATTTTATTTACATTGTTTTTGAAAGTACGGTAAAAATCTATATTAAAAAATAATTTCAAAACAAATATCTCACTTGTTTACTTTATGAATAATATCAATTCATCTATTTCTTCTTCACGTAATATTAGTTTGCCATTTATTGAATTTAAGAGGAGCCATGTTTAATATACCGAGATGAAAATCACCCTACAATAAAATAGCACACGTTCTACATACTTCTGTTAGATTCTCGGCCAAATGGTTGCTTGACTTTGACTTAAATTTTCAAATTTTCGAAATCGTAAAGTCAAGAGTGATTGACTTTACCTTTGACAATTCCTTTGTGTCAAGTTCCATAAGGAGCATCATGTCGGAAAGCAACCGTAAATTCAATTCGTAAAGTCAGATGATAGTTTTAAATTGCGTAAGGGCCTTTACCAGATCCCATGAACTCATAGTACACTCTTGACACGACAGTCCGTGGAAGTCCCAGTTCGTGCACGTATTCAGAGATAGGGTGCCCCGTAAGTATGGCTCTAACGATCTGGCCACGATCAAATGCGCTGAAATCTTGCTTCTTCCGCATTCTGTGTTCGACTGTAGCTCAGACGGTGAGTACAAGGTCTGAAGACAACTCAGACGTGCGTGGTTTGGTACTGTTCCATTCGAGAGGACGACCACAGCGCCATCTCGCCAACGTGGCAGCTGCATCTAATTAAACTGCTCATCAGTGTATTTTCAAACATACAGTGATGTACCTGGGCTTTTTTTATATATAATTTATATATGTTTTATTTTGAAATACTGTGACGAAAACACAAGAGCACAAACAGTTTCAATTTCAAAATTCCTTTTATTCTGTTTTCATTTAACTCTGTTCATAGTATTTATCAAATTTTATTAACATTAAAAACATGTAAAAAAGCAACCCTGGCATTGAATAGCCGTCAAAGCAGGGCGCTCCATTAAAACAATAAAATTACACATTTATTTATGCAAACTGACTGAAAATTAGTCGAACCAAATCTATACTCACTCAAAAGGTACAAGAGACTAGATAAGAGAGTGTTATAAATTCTTTAAAGCCTTCAAAATTTAGTAAATTAAATCACTACAGATAGACTTATACTTTCAAGCGACATTATAAAAAATTAAATTCAAATTATATTGTAATATAAATACTTGGTCTCAAACAGCCAAACGTTGAACATATTAAAAGAAAGTTGCGTCATATGGGACGCAATGGCCTTTCCAAAGCCCATCTGAACTAATAACAATACGTTTACACAATATTTAAAAAATATAATTTGAAACTTAATAAAAGCAGTTCAAGCACCGATGAAACCAAATATAAATGCACTCGCAGATGGGTTCTTATTTAAAACTTTCAATATAGCGCAAGTCGATAAGGTCCCAATTCAATGCCATGAAGTTTTCAGGCGACCAGCAGCTAAGAATTTAAATTTACTTCAACAGGTAGACCATTTTAAAGCAAAGGAACTATGGGCACAACATACTACAAATTAATCCAAACTTAATTTTGAAGATACCAAGGAAAAGCCAAACAGAATTTAGTATGCACGTAAAATAGCGCTCATATAAATCCTAACTCGATTTACCAAAAAAATCGCTACAACATGTCACGAACCCCCCTCATCGTGCGACTCATCGTGCACTGCTGCAAACATTTCAGCTCACACGTTATTAGAGAGGTTTAGGCTTTTAAACAGAGTCCATGGCGGATCGACGAACAGAAATACCAGAAGGGTATTTTCGCTGAGCTGACCTGAGTAGAAGTGAACGAGCTTTGCTCGAAAGCAAGCCTCATCCAGACAGAAAATATACCAGCCAATCAAAACACTGTTACTCGCGCATGCGCAGAAGAGGCAGGGGAAGCTAAGAGGTTGGCTGGTAAACGGGAGGGGAGAGGTAACCAAGGCAATCGCAGGTGGAGCAGCAGTTAAAGTTCTTTACACCGGATCAGCGCACTCTAGGACGCTAGCGGCGCAGACACAAGCTGCACAATGCAATCAAATAAATATTTTTTTCTCCATATCTTACAACAATAAATATGAAACTGCATTAGTATTATTACAATAAATTATAGGATATTCACAGTAAAATTACCACTTTTGAAAACTCTCTCATTCGGAGTAACAGTCTATAAATATATTTTATATTAGTCGTAGATGTTGGCTTGTGAGTACGACGGAATATACGTACTGTATGGTACTTAGCCTATATGGCAATATTTATTTTGAAATGTGGTTAAAGGATAAAATTGGCTGAAAGTAAACAGTCACTTGGTCCACAAAAGTGCTCACTTTACCGTGAACAGCCTATAACTTCATATATAAAATTGCTTTGGTGATCAGTTTGGCATCTGTGAGACGCAATATTATACATTGTTCATATAATTAACCTTATTTTATGATAATTTCCTTTTTGCGAGTAGTGCGTTAACTGTTTGTTGGTCTGGTCCCCAGAGTAAATTGAAAGGTAACCGTACTGCAAAGCTGGAGGTGCTAAGAACTTCGACACGGGACTCCCCCGACATAGTCATTAAACCTATAGCGTGCTTTCGAATTACACAGTTTGTTTATAAATTCAGTGTTTAGACTCGCAGGTGTGGTAGTGCCGATGATTCATTCGTTAACACACATTCGGAAATGCAAGCGTTCAACGTCAGAGTGCGTCGAAAATGCGTGGCATAAAATTTGCCAACAAGAAATCAGTAACGTGCAAGCTCTGCACAGTGGAGCTTCTGAAATTTGCCTTCCGTGCACCATACGCTCTTCTGCTCACTCAAGATGTAGCGCTCTATCACAAAAGGTCTCAAAAGCACTCCAGACTGATTTGAAACAACTTCTACAGTCTAGAAAAAAATAAGTTACCTAAATCATATCAGCCTTTTTTTTTTAATTCAGCCCTCCTGCGGCACACAGCCTATAACGTTCACGAAGTCTTGCATATTTAACTACTGTTGTACTGCCTCCAAGATCTGAGACCATCATGACTCTTCCATGTCAATGATTTTCTATTAGTAATTCTGTGACAATGTATTATTGACGAAATATTTACCGCTTGCGGCATACACTGAAATTACAAACATAATGCACATTGTCAGTCCCTATAATGTACTGCCTTAAGTTAGTAACTCAACAAGATGGCAGCAGCTATTATATCACTCGGACGACCAACAAAAGTTATTAGAAATAAGCTTAAATATTGTACAAATAAGATGTTCTCTAACTTTTGGTTTTAAACGATTCAGTGAAGACATCTTGAAAAAAGTATTACATCATTTAGGACAATAATTTGTTTAAATATTTTTTATATACCTTGTATTCATTTTAAAGTTTTAAATTGTAGAATGCTGTTCAATTTTTTTTTGTGTTTCTAAGATATTTTGATGCCTATGGTTGTTTTGCAAAGTGTATTAACAACGTGAAATGAATGACGTGTTTTCACGTCTGTCTTGCTGCAGGTCTGCACAACCCGCTGAACATAATGCCGGAGCCTGGGTTGTGCGTGATCAACAACCGGGCGTTCTTTGTGTTCGGCTCGCTGGTGGCCTTCTACATCCCCATGGTGATCATGGTGGTGACGTACGCTCTGACTGTGCAGCTTCTGCGCAAGAAGGCGCGCTTCTGCGCCGAGCACCCCGAGTCGGACAAGTTCCGGCGGCTGGGCGGTCGCTTTGCCGCCTCCAAGGCCGGCCAGCACCTCCCGCACGGCGGCGGCGGCAGCCACCGCCCCCGCGCCAACCACCACCACCTACGCTCCTCCACCATCTCGCACCAGCTGTACCGCAGTGCCGCCGCCACCACCCCCGAGGACAGGTTGGTCTCCCCAGCACAACCAACCTACGATACAGTGCGCTTGCCAACTGTGCAGAAAATAAGGACTATTTTTTTTAGCAGTATTCTTGCCAAAACAATTCTTTTTGAGCGCTTAATTATTATAGGTCCTTCGCTGTTATTCGAACACTTTTGAAAACTCCGCTTTGGGTCTACTTTCTTCCATAGTTTGTATGTTTCCAGCTTAAGTAAAATTATAATTTACTTACACCCAGTGATTTTATTCAAGCGTCGGACAAGTATAACTGCTGAGACGTTAAGAACGTAGCTCTCTTATTAATATGATAATCCTTACTGAATTCTTAATGAAAAAAAAAAAAAACGAAACCAGATAAAATAAATTCAGTAACCATTAATTAATACGTCACTCTTTTGATACGAAGTCAAGACACGGAATTCCTTTGCTTACAGTGCTGTCAACCTTTCTGGGAGCACTCTGGGGAATGTGACCGTTATATGCATCTAGGGGCAGACATTTCTTTCCAATGTTGATTTCAAAAGTGTTCATTTATCCGCAAAAGTTGTTATATGACTCTTTATGTAAATAGGAAAATGTTATCTATGCGTTTCATTTCTTCTGAAGGAGTTTTATTGTGGTCAAGTTATGCACTACAGGACAGACGAAGTGAAACACTTTATTAAGTCACGGAAATATTAGAGCGTTCAGTGGGCAAAGCGCATCTGCTGCTCTGTCAGTTATTGCTGAGAGAGCAGCGCTGAAGCTTCTGTTGAATAAACTACTGCGAGCCAAGAATATTAACTAATTTTGAAGAGGTACTTTTTTTTTTCTGCCGCGTGTTTTGGCGATACTGGAAGTGAATGATTCTTAATGCATCGAGAAGTATATTTTGTATCTAAAAATAATAATCGTAGCAGTGGGAGTTGGTAACAACACGCAAAATTTTCCATATTCCATGATCATTCTTCATTATATTACGCGAATTTACAGCTTCCAGTACGTAACATTGCACAAAATGCCATCAACAACATAATGCTTACTTATTTCTGAAATCATCGCTGCACTTCATCTAGTGCCTGTCGTCTGCTTGCAGAGGAGATCGAGCAGGTAGTTTTCCGATACAGTCGTTGCACAAGTGCTGCCTTCCAGCGGCGCGGCTGAACAACATGAAGCGCTGGCTTTGCAGCCAGCGCTTTGTCCACTCAAAGCATCCACTATCGAAAGGATTGATACAGTAAAAACATTTTGTAAATTAGTAGCAGTTATGAAATCACGCACTGACACTTGGTATAAGGCTCTCTATAGACTGTTCACGTTTAATTGGGCGCTTTTGAATGTTCTGCTGAGGATTTACATATTATTTCTTATTTTATATCCTTTAGTCATATGTAAAACTAACATTGTTAAAGGCCTGATCACTTTGTTCATCCGTAATCCGTGTCAAACAGTGGAATTATATATATATATGTGTGTGTGTGTGTGTGTGTGTGTGTGTGTGTTTTAATAATACGCTAATGCAAACTTAATGTGTTAAAGAATAAAATTAATACTACACTCAGTGGCCATAAATTTTAACACCCTACTTGCAATAAAGCAGAACGTCCTAAGAATTTATTATTGTTTTAAACAATTACCAATTTAATTAATTATGTGCACATGGCGATATATTATAGTATATATTATGTAATCATGGGTAGATATAATTTCAAAGGTCAACTTCAAATGTGCTCACTTTAATATGAACATCCTATACAGGACTGGATCATGGCGGATCTCACACGGTTCAATACTTAGTGCGGAATCCTCTGGCGTCCAAGTGAGAGGTAACTCGTTATGCATGTATTCATACAAGTGGCGTATGAAGTCCTGAGGCACACTATCTGCTCCTCCCCAACTACTTACTAAGTTCTACAAAATTCATCGCACGTCGCGGGCAACGGAGTAGACACGGTCCTAGCTGGTCCCAGACATGCTCTATTGACGAAAGGTCTCGTGCAGTTGCATTACCTTGTGATGCTTGTTGAGGCTGCAGTGAGCGGTCCAGAGTTGTGCTATAGGACGTCGTTCAGCGTACGCTGAAGAAACGGCAGAACATTGGGATGGGATGATTCGGTAACGTATCGATAGGCTGTTACTATTCCTTCCATATACACAAGGCATGTTCTCGAGTCGCAGCTTGTGACCATCCAAACCTTATCGTCAAGTGTAGAACGCTCACGTTCTGCACCTCAGACGACGTGATTGACGATGGTTGGGCGTCAATGGCACTCTGCGCAGAGGACGTCGTGACTGTAGTCCACAGTCATTCACTTGCCTCCACACCGTTCTTCAGGAAACTGGTGGCATTAATAGTTGTGCAGAAAACATTATCTGTTTGGATGTTTCGCTCGGATTTGTCATCGCACATCGTCTGGTGTGCCTGTCTTCACGTGGTGTGACGAAGGGTACCAGAATCTTGCTCACGTGACGTGTGGCCCTCGTTTGTCCATCTTGTTACAACGTTGGGTGCACGGTCCGTACGAGAGTTCCAACGTACATAATGAGCTTGCTGTTGACGACCTGGCACCTGCTGCGGTTACACGTACTCTATAGCAGCATCGAATTTGCCCTTGCTGTCTTAATAGTCAGGTTTATCTCATTTCGAGTGAGGCGTATAAAACCATGTATGGCATTGTACGTGCTTTCTTGGTGTCATTAATACGTCGCTAAAATCATGTTCACGCCTTCTTTGGTGCTACCTCTGTCAATATATTTTGTTCTTGGGACATTATCTGTTAGGTGTATCACTTTCTCTGGAAAATTGCAAGTAAGTTGAGGGTCACGCGCAGAAAAGAGAATATCAGTCTACTGTGTGTTTTGTCTATGGCCAAAATCCTTGCAAAGTGCTGTGTTGGTTCGTGGAGCACTTTTTAGAGACCTATTTGGTTTCTACATTCTGCGCTTTATTTGCCCTTCCGCATCATGTAAAAATCAACATCCCCACGGGCGTATCACTAAATGTCATTCTTATAATTAAAGATACTCTGCTAAATTGTCACGGACACATACGTTACTCTTACACAAAATATTAATACCCAGTTTTAAAAAAAAATTAATAAAATTGACTGCTGTCAAATATTTAAATTAATATTTTGATAAGAATTACTTTTTATAACTAGCTGCCTTTGATAACGTGGTTAGGCCAGTATACGTATATACATTTTTATGGGAATTATATTATTTTCCTTGATATTTAGTACTGAAAATATTAATTAGCAACGAATATTACAGAATATATTTATTCGCAGAGTGTTATTATAAGTTAAAAATTACTATAGGTTGTTGATTCACAAATTATTTAACACTTTGATTTCTTGACGTCAAATTTTTAGATATCATCTGTTACCCTAATTGTATTTGTAGGATTATTCTAAAATACTTACCCAAAATTATTATATCATACATTTTCTTAATGCCATGCTTTAGTGTATTGTCATGCTTTAGTGTATTATATTTACTTAAAAACACTTACATGGGAAAAGAGAATTTGGGTACTACCTGGTGGCTACATATAACTTGCTGATATGGTTAGTAATTGGAAGTTTGCCTAGGTATTTGTGGCTTGTAATTAAAATAATGTCGTAGTACTTTTGGATAACTAATTTATAGTGAATTTTTATTTATACGTAAACACTTTGATTAGAGTATCTAACGCATTGTTTATTTAAAAAGGTTTTACACGAGTATTGAAAGAGTAACGCTAGAATTTGTGATCGTTGAAGCTGGTTAATTTTGTTTGCAACATATTCACGTTAACGGTAAATATTTATGTTTCTGGTTTTATAACTTGGTCAACGAATATACAATTTGTTTAGGAAACATGTGTACAAACTCGGGTACGTGATTCGTGACCGGAAAAGAGAAAGATTGATATGATATCCTTGGTCCATCCCAAATAATAAGAGCTGTAGAAGCCCCTAAGCCGGAGGGCGACAAGCATATTACGTGGGATATTAAGCTGAGTACTCGTTGCAACTCCCTAGGACCCACCGTTTCTGTGTAAAATGGAAACGGATACAGTCGTAGCAAGGCCATGGCCTGGTGAGTAGGCCACACGTACTGCACCAGGCTTAAACACATTTTGGTGGTATGATGCACGATGTTACACGTCGTGCCGCAAGATGCCACTGGTTGGCGGGTTTTCTCGGGGATCTTCCGTTTGCCCCGCCCTTTAACTTCGGCACTGCACCATACTCATCACAATCGCCCTTATCGGCTCTCAAGACCTCTCTGTTACGAGCCGCCAAAATCTCTTCACTTATTGAGCGGGGAATCCCCGCTGAATTCCTTCGGGTGCAGGAAGGGTTGCCTACTCACTAGGCCATGATATTGCTACCAATGTACCCTTCCTTTGCAATTTAACCGGAAACGGTGGGTCCAGATAGTTGTAACTGGGGGGGGGGGGGCTTATTTTCTGATTACAACGTCCTGCTTCATCCAATGGTATTCACAATCACTTTAACCTCACGGTGTAAATGTTGCATGCAATCTGAGGGTACAAACCCCTATTATTTACATGATGGGGGTGTGTCCAAGGTATCATACCGTCGTTTTATCCAATATATTGTTTTAATTAACCCGTATACCAATCTGTGTTCCTCTAACGCATGTACTTTGCTTAGTATCTCACGTAATATGCTTGTCGCCCTACGGCTTTAGGGGCTTCTACAGCCCTTATTATTTGAGACGGACCATGGGTGTCCTATATCGATATGTCTCTTTCACGATCACGGATCATGTGCCCAAGTTTGTACACATGTTTACTAAACACGTTCTATGCTATTCCTAATGTGCTTGGCAGAGGTAGTGTGTGTGGTGGAAGGCTTCGCAGAACACAAAAAGACGGAAATAAGTAGGCCTTTCAGCGGTGTCTGATTGACAGTTCTCATCACGCAATACGATGTTTCTCTCCAGCAGCATTTTTCCTCTTTGTCATAGTAGTTACAAGAGAGATTAGAGAAATGGGCACTTGAGTTAACGTATCGGCTAAGGCACATGTTTGTGTATCTTCTTTAGGGGCATACAGTTATATTATACAAGGTGGGCTGACTTCGACCGACAAACTTCTTGAGGCGATTCCTTATGTAAAATCAAGGGACGAATGTATAATACACTTTTTACCCTAACTGAATATTAAGGAAGATATGAGTCCTCGAAAATGTAGTTTTTTTCCTGTATTTTTGCGAAATATTGAAAAGGAACGAATTTTAATTAAAATTCTCTGAAGACTGTTTTGTGTTATCGGGATAGTATACCTAAGAGCAAACTCTCTTTAATATCTCCAACCGTAAAGAAAATAATAGGGGCGTCCACTCTCCTACTGCACATGCCATTTACCGCTAGAAATTAACATTTGGTACTTGTTTAATGAGCAGGATGATATTATGATAAAAAATTGTCCTCTTTTTTGCAACTGTCCAGGATACATCGTTTTCGTGTAAAATGCACACAAAGCTTCGACTACCTAGCACATAGGCAATGCATACTACATACATGTTTCTATCGTATACCGCTGTCCATTGCACAGACGATGGTAGAGGACATTTTTTTTAGCACTTACTGTAAACATCATGTACCATACATTCATAAGCATACAGTAGAGAGGTTGAAAGTTTGTTTCTGGCGACAGTCAGTATATCATTCCTGGCAGGAAGTATTGGTATAGCCTAGAAGTCTGGAATTGTATCACTGCCGCTGAAGTTTTGTGCGAGTTTTACACGGAAAACGGTAGGTCCTGGAAAGTTGCCCCAAGAATGCAACTTTCGTAATTAAATCGAACTGCTCAAAAACCTAGCATCAAGCTTTCATAAATATTCCTGACGATAAAATATTCGATGCAATGAGAAGGTGGTCACCAATATTGTGTTCGTTGTGGTTGGAGGTATTAATGCGTCTTCGCTCTTAGATTGAAGATCCCGGTGACATAAATCTTCGTTCAGATAGTTGTAATTTAAATTCCCTTCGTTTCCTATATTTCTCAAAATTACAGATGAAAAACTCTATTTTCTAGGGATTATATCTCCCTTAATATCCAGTTTAAGTTCAATTTTTCTTGTATATTTCCCACTTGACTTTACAGACGGAATTACCTTACAATATGTGTCGATTGAATTTAGCGCTATCCTATATAAAACTATTAGTTTGTTATGTAAGTAAACTAAAAGGTAAGGAACACATTTAATACACTGACATCAAACTCATTATAAATCAGTTTCATCACCCTTAGAGTTCAAAAATATATTCGAAAATAGTTAATTTATTTTGTTTGGAAAATGGGTGATTGGTTAATTGTTCAAACTTAAAACCGCAAACAGAGCTCTGTATAAAATCATCTTAGCATATGTCAATTATGTCTGCAACTCCTTTAAATTGCTATTGCTATACAGAGAAAAATTCATGATAGTTGACTATCAATTACAAGAATCAGCATTTGAGATTCATATGACTGCTATATTTCAGCAGTGGGTTGTCCGGCTCAATGGGCCGTTTGTATTTGGTTGCAAGTGATTCACACTTACATAACTGTTGTCTCCATCTGATGTTACCGGTTGAATCCCAGCTATTGCAGGTCAGCAATTATTCGGAAGGCGCTTCTCGGGTGAAAAGTGTTTTCATTCCTCTCCTTCTTCATTCTACTTATTTCATCTCGCGCATTATTCAAGCTTGAACCGTGGAAGACATATTTGCCTGTCAGACAGAGGCAGTCAGCACTGCTTAATGCCAGTTTATCTGAGGTGTGTGAATATTTTGAATTTTTTCTTTTTTCTCCCTTTGTTTTCTGCATTTATAAAAAAGGGTGAGTAATCTAAACTCAACAAAGCGAACGAAGTAATTTTATAATTAATTATATGCAAACAAGTGTGAATATTTTAATTTTTTTGCACGCATTATTTCTGTCATTTCACGAAAATGTGATTTGCATGTTTGAGGCACCTGACACTCTTTTTCTAGACTACTCTCAGTAATCTTAATCTACACTGAAAGAGAGGTTTGTTTCAGCCAATAAAATACATGTTTGTATATGACAAAATATACAGAATGTTGCAAAATTTCATGTCAATACTTTGAGGAAACATTCCTCACATCTGGAGGAAGAAAAAATATTATATGAACATATGTCCACAAACTTTCGTTTCTTTACTACAGCCCTTAATACATAACGTACAGTGTATGACCCGCGGGCTGGATCATGTCACTGTGGAATGCCATCGCAGCTGTTACTGTCAGACCATTCGATCCCCCGAGGAGCCCTGATTTGAGTCCACTAGACTTTTAATTCTGAGGACATTAAAAGTCATTTGTGTATGCCACCCCTGTGGACGATGCGGGCGCCCTCCATAATCATATTGTGGCGGGTTGCAAAAAAATCAGGAGTTTTCCAGGGATTCATAAACGCATACGGGTGTCTATGCAACGGCAGGTTGATGCAAGTGTTCGTGCTGATGGAGGGCAATTTGAACATTTCCTTTTGTGCCGACGGCAAGATTTCACACGTGTGTAACTAATTCGTGTGCTGATCCTACTCTTCTAGGTGTAGTTTCGTAATGTGAGGTGTCTTGTATAATGCAAACGAACGCTGTGAAGACATTCCACAGTAACACGATCCATACCGCTGGCCGTACACTGTATGCTAGGTATTGCCGCATGTGGTAAAAAACGAAGCGTTTGCTGACCTACGCTCAAATAAATATTTTTCATCCTCCAGATATGAGGAATGTTTCCCGGAAGAATTGTCTTGCAGTTCTGCTACATTATATATATTTAGTTGTCCCAACCAAATATTTTTCTGAGTAAATAAAACTTGAAAAGCAACAAAAATATGATGTACATCTAACAGATTCACGCGTTACTAAACAAAACCTTTGTTCTCAGCAAAAAAAAAATTACTTGCAACAAAATATTTTGTTGAATCAACTTTTGCTTGGCCACTCATTTGATTTTATTAATTCTAAAATACAGCACGAGAGTGCGTGTTGTAATTTTTGCAACAATTAGGATATTTGCAGTGTTTGTTAGTGCATTTATTGATGCTTAATAATGGTATGGGTATCTAACAATCCCAATAAAACAAGTTCAACAAATAACTAAAAAGCATAGCTGCCAAACTATATATATACACACGCATGTCGTTAATTACTTGAGTTGTACGTTTTCAGATATATTACCACTTCGTCAGTAGTTAACTTAGCTGATGTTGCTAGGACGTAGAGCTCCAGCGCAAACGATTTTGGTTCGAATTTCGGTAGGTCTTCCACTTCTTTGATATTAAACGAAACTTTTTAATCTAAGTGGATTTGAGAGGAGTGATTTGGGCGTCTCTTAACATCGAGGTTTTGAGAGCCGTTGAGGGTGAAGCGAGGTTTTATGGAGTAGCGCCGGAATGCAAGGGCGGGGGAAATTTGAGATTCCCGAGAAAACCCGCCGACCAGCGGCATCGTCCGGTACGATTACCACGTGCGAAAATCCGGGAGCAACCCTGCAGGGTATCGAGCACAGTTCTCCCAGGTGGGAGGCGAGTAGTCTGACCAATTTACCACCGTGGCCCCTTAATGTAAGTAGAGCCAAACAATATTTATTTGTACCAACCAAATATTAGAGTTTGAAGCAGTGAAACAAGAACAACAAAATCGTTTGGTTTCAAAAACAAACATTTTATTGCCCCTCTATAAACCATTCATGTGGTAGCGCCAAACAAAATTTGTTTAGTTAAAAAAATAAAAAATAAAATAAAAAATAAATAAATAAAAAATCTGAGTGTAAGTAAATGTAGTTGAACTGAGCGAAGATGTGAATATGTGAGAGGTGTAAGAGACTCGTTGCCTCTAAGAGCACGACTGGAATAAATCTTCAGCGAAACAATTGACCCAGCAGTTCGTAGCTGGACCAGCGAGCTTCCTTTGAATGTGGGACACCCCCGCTTTTACCTCGGAATTCATGTAACTTCTGGCGAAGGCACAGGAAAGAACGGCGGGACCAACTTCGCCCCCCCCCCCCTTATTCCTTCAACCCCTCTTAACCATTACTGGCCCTATAGTCAGCGTAACCAAATCACGTCCCGGCAATCATCCCGAGGTGAGTGAAGCTGCGAGTAGACGCAAGGAACTTTACGTTTATCGGGCTCGCGTTCTCATTCAGGAATATTCTCCTGGGCGATATTAAATGCACGTAGTGTTGCTGAAGGTCCCATCTATTATCTATCCTGTGACAATTTTTTTTTTCAATAAAAATGTATTTGTTTTAAATGCGCTACGGGAGAGGGTATTGGTAGATGTAACCATACTCGTACGACCAGCATGTGGAATGCGCTGACCCAATACCCGCTCATCTCCAATCCTCTTCAACCAAGTATGTGACCAAAAGCGTTGCGAAAGCTATTAATGATTGCGCGCAGTCAATTGTGATCGCCTGAAAGTGGTCTTATTTACTGTTATATGTCATTTGTCATATTTCTGACAAAGTCGTGTCATATTTTATTAAATAACTAAGAAGAACATTTACAAACAGTAGGAAAGATTTTTTTACGTTAAGAGATTTCTAGAAAACTGATGTATTTACTCTATATAAATTTTAAATTCTGAAATTCAACACAACAAACATAATTTTAACGCACAAGTTGGATACGTGTATACTTTATTCTTTTCTCCTTCTATGCCCCTTACTGAAGTGAAATTGTGATACCTTGTAATAAAGTTGTGCTCGAAGATATCACAGTGGCCATAACGGTGACTACTACACATGTGCGAAATTAACCTTCACTGTTAGCCATCGCCCCTAATAGCAAGAATGTTCTGCCAGCGTGGTATTGGAAATAAATATGAAAATTCACAAGGCAATCTTTGGTGATGTATATTAAATTACTGGGCCAAGTTTTATTTTGGTGGCGTCATTATTTATTTACGCTTTATATAACCCCATCCGGCCAATAAATGATCTTTAAACGCGTGAATTTAATGACAATGTTTATGTTTTTACTTTGGATTTCCCAACCGATCAGCATCCTCGTAGTCATATTGGCGATCCAACATGTATGTTACCTGCATAAATAACTATGCTAAGCAAAGACTATGTATACTTTCTGGCCATTTAAATTGCAACACCAAGACGGAAGCACTTGATAGACCACAAACTGAGGGAATTCATTAAGTAGGGTAGGGCAATTACAAGATAAGTTGTTCAGCCGAATGGCAGAACACGTGCGCTAATGGCTATTCTAACAAGCGATATATAAGTAGAGGTGGGGGAGTCACTAAGAGCTACAGTCTAAGAAAGAGCGGGTGGTAAAGTTTTTTCCCATACATCCATTTTAGAGTTCCTAGATTTGTTGAGAAAACTGTCAAATGCATAGGGAAGTTACCAATTATGTCATGTAGCGGTGCTAAACATTCCTATATTTGCAGCCTTATGTATGGCAATATTCCCATACAGTGTAAAGGTTAAAATCTTTCATTACTCTTTAGGAAGTTTATTAGGAAATTTTTTACATTGTAGTAACACCGAGTTTCACCGCCGTCCGTGTGCACAGACAAAGTGAGATTGCCGTGTTGAAGAAGAAAACAACCTTAAAAACCGGTTTCCTCATTTGACCTCAGGAGAATCGTGGCATATAGGGATTGTGGATTATCTTATCACGAGATTAGTTCTCGCGTTAAAAGAAGTGCAACACAGCGAATCGGATATGGTATCAGTGGGTCGAGGAAGGACGAGCTGAGCGACGTGCAGGGAGTCAATGGCGCCGTCGCTCCAATGAGCGTGAGGACAGACATCTGGTGTGCATGGCGATTACAGGTCTTGCAGCCACATAAATCATTCTTGGCTCAGTAGTTTAGGCATGTGGCACATCAATTGTGCACCGCCATCTGCAGCATCAGGGCATCATGCCCAGGTGCCCATTACTGCACACCACATGGTGAGTGTAAAGACGGGCCTGGAGGGAATAATGTCATATCACCGTATTCTGCGACGAATCACACTTCTGCTTGGATCACCACGATTCGATGGTTGCATCCATGTCTGGCGCCACCACGAGACACGCGTGGCTGCGTCCTGCATTATGCACTATCATACTGGCCCAACACCTGCAGTTATGATATGGGATGCCATCGCATTTCAGTCCCGCTCGCTCCTAGTCAGCATTTCTGGTATGCTGACCAGCAACTATTTCATCATGTAGGTGTTGGAGCCTGTTGTTGTCCCCTATCATCAGGGCCAGCCCCTGTGCCAACAGAAAAATGTCCCACATGAGGCACACGTCTTCCGATGGTTCCTGAATGACCACAATGCCACACTGCTCCCTTGGCCTGCGCGTTCACCGGATCTCTCGCTTATCGAAAACGCGTAGCTCAATGTTGGACGACGACTGGCCTGACACAGGAAACCCGTTACCACCGTGGGTAAACTTTGGACACGCTTTGAAACAGCGTATAGCAGTGGTTATTTCCGTTATTCGTGGGTCCCACAGTACTAATTTCTCCATGTTCTGTGTGTCAAACCAAGGCGCAAGAGTAATCATGTCACCTGTATATGATGGGTATCTGGTCCAATAAATCTGGTTGTGATCGCTGACGTCTTTCTTTGTGTCCCAATTTTAACGGTACGCAGTGTATTTCTACGCAATGCCTATCTTATAATAATTTTAATATTATGAGTATTAATTTTCTGTTTGCTAACAAGTGTTACGAATACGAAATTAATTTAACAAATATTATTGCACTGGTTAGTAACAATTAAAATGTCTCACAGTGTTATCATTGCTGCTTTGAAACAATTTATTTGCCTAGAAATACATGTTTTCCTCTTGAAGCATTGCTAGCAGGGCGGGAATAGTGTTACTTCAAACAAACTGCGTCGTTGTCTTAACCGATAACAAATCAGTAGTATCTGACCAGCCTAAGAAATGTGGGCTAAAGTAGTGACGGTATGGTTGAATGATGGAGAAAGGAGCAGAAATACTTCAATATACCCTCGATATACGCACTACCTCACATATGAGAAACGTTAAACGGAATATTAATTGATGTCAACGAAGCCTACGGTCATCACAGAAGAGTTAAAAAAAAAAGTAATCGCTGAAGAATCCATCGGCGGTGGTTCTCTTTTGTCTTGTATTTATAAAAAATTTAATTACTCCTCGGATCACGTAATTACTCTTTAAATGTCAGCAACACCCACGGCTAAGATACACAAAGAAGAACCCATAATATTAATGAATCTAATATCAAAAACGAATTTCGGAAATATTTACATTGTGTATTTCGCACATCGGTATTAATAATGACGTATTTATCTCGTTTTGTTCTCGCTTGAGGTTTTGAAATGTAGCCTACGTGGCCTAAATAAACGCCCTTTTTGGTTTTTCCTTATATAAAAAAATCCAATAATTTTTATATTCTAGTTTAGCTTCACAAAAAATGCTCAGTATTTCTCGCATCGGTACAAGCAACACGTTTATCGCATTTATATTGTTCTTTGCATGAAGTTACAACTTTCGTGCTATAGTAATTTGATTGATATTAACGTACGAACAACATTTCCACTGCATCATCAAAACAATGCACGTTAAAATTTCCACTCGCTCATAAGAAAAACAGCAAAAATGTCTCACGCAAGACCATATATTAGAGTTCCCCGCCCGATCAATACAATAAACAGAACCATAGCTATACATTTAGTATATTGCGTGGTCATGAAAATAATAACGCAGGTGGGAATGGCAACCAGCTATAGTAGCCAAGTATTGGACTGACGTTATCAGTCTTTCAAGTATGCCATTGGATTCGTAGAGTGTGTTTACAAACATCATTTTCTTCACCCACAGAACAGCTGTGGCGGAGAGATACATTGTGACTGCACTTCTTTTTGAGAACTGTTAAACTTTACTGAAGTTATATGAAACGGAGTATAGAATAGTGTACTCATGCCCCTAGTATATTCTACGAATAAAAACAGTTCAGCAGACCATTTAACAGTAAACTCCATTAGCATTTGGCATTAAAACTAATATATTCCTTCATTCCCACTTTGCATGAAAACGGCTAATAATCATCGTCTTTCATGGCTGGAAGCTTGTTGAATTATGTACTTTAAATTTGTCGTATATTCTAAGCTTGGTGCTTAGAGAAATAAAAAATTACAATGCAAAGATTCACTCATATTTACAACACATAATATAAAATAAATGTGATTCGAATAATGACATGAGAGGTGATTCCTGTCAGTTGCAAAATAAAAAATTCATTAAAATGGGGTGGAAAATTATAAGTCTTTAGATGTAAACAAACAAGAATTGAACTTTCAAAACTAAACACACAAGTGTTAAGATTTCTAATTAAATATTTATTAAGAGCTTTCTCTCTGTGTTGTACTACTACAAAGTAGCACTGGTGGAGAAACATTTCGTGGACATTTACTTAATATATTTTTATTGTTTTTATTGTCTGAGCAGCGCAAAAATGAGGGGTGTAGTTGCCTATTGGTTTCTTTTGCCAGCCAGGGAGAAGCTTGTATAAAACGATCGTGTCATCGAACTTACTGTGTTTCGCGTTCGTCAAGTTTCTCAGCGCTAGCAACTGGCGAATACTAATTACAAACTTCCAAATTGTTATCGGTTTATATACTTATATAAAACAATAAGTGTTGTTTGAATCTGTAATTTATAATCAAAACGGGAATTTAATGTTTCAATACTTATCAAACTTGTATCCATATGTTAAAAATGTTGGCGCCATTGCATTATACTGAGCCGATTATTTATTTTTCCTTGCTGCGACAAATATTACAAAAATTACCGAATAAAGATTATAGACGTTGTGTTGTAACCTATTATAGGCTGTTTACGGTAAAGTGAGCAACTTTTAAGGCCCTTATAAATTTTCCTTTCATCCAATTTCCATCTTCCTGCTGCTTTTTAATATAAAAATTACATTGTGATCAATAAACACAGTGTAGACATTTCACCACCATCAAAATTTAATGCCTGAGGCGGCAATAAAATATATTTATTAGCGGTTAATGGCTGTTGGGGGGGGGGGCATTACAAAGTGCTCACTTTACCTTGAACAGCCTGTAAGCGTTTTTTTTTTACTCCACTTGACTCTCACAACACGTTTGGTTTGTACTGCCTGTCTGATAAGTAATTACCAGTGGCATTAGGGGGAACTACAGTGTTAGTATGACGCAATCGCGTCCTGCATACAGCAGTGTACAGTCTGCAGCACTACACACGGGCACCTGTGAGCCGCGCTCGTTGTACCGTAGTGTTGTGTGTGTCTAGAAAGATCGCCGTGAGCATTGATCGCTGCTGTTGTTTCATCTTTAAAGTAAAAGTGTTGTTATGAAAGTTATCGTTACTTAAACAGAACGAAATGTCAGTTGACAAGTAATCGGGGCTTACGTACAGAAAGGATGATGGGAAGTGAACCGGTCACAAAGTAGAAAGAATATTTACAATGTTTTACAATTTTGTAAAGAAGAAAAGAAACGAGGCCTCATTATCCCGTTAGACAAAGCAGTAGAAAGGGCGGTCAAAGCAGTATATGTAGGTGAAAAGACAGTGCGTAACATTGCCAGACAGTGTGCCAGAGATGAGACAGTGACGTAACTGCCATTTACACCCCAGGTAAACGTCATCCACGGCAAAAGAAGACCGAAAATGACGAATTCGATCAAAGTGTCGTGGCTGAACGTTCTTGGAATATTATGAAGTGCGTTTTTTGGTAAGTAGGGTACATTTTGGAGTGTTATTAAATGCATGCGATTTAATTTACAAAAGTAAACATGTTAGACACATGTGAACGGAGCAAAATGATATTGTCGCACGGCGTGCAGCCTATCTACGGACACTGCGCAAATTTCAAATGGACCTAACAAACCTGTAGTGTATATGGACGAAACATGGGTTCATATACTTTAACGAGGGTCCAGGAGTTACAGTAGAACAGCATGTACTGTGTTCATTAGCCTTCTAGAACCAATTATGCATGAGCACGGAGTGTACTTGTCCCATCCTCCCGCGCTACACCCCTGGCATACCATAGTCTAGTTGTCAACAGACAACAGCGCGCTAGCTCCTCAAAGGTAAACACTTGTCAAACATGTAGTGCCTAGGTAAGTTACCAAGTCTAGATAAATTTGTGGCGTAAATACATTTCAGTGTGCAATGTTTCTGTTGGAGAAGTGGAGTGATGTGCTTATTAATTATCCGTTGGCTGAGTTCCCTAGCATTCTTGTTGATTCACTATGTGATAACGTGTATTTATAGTACGACTGTCAAATGTTTTCAACGAGGAACTGTAACTTTACCTTAGGTGAAACCTAATTACGTAACGTGCTTAGAAATTTTTGCGAATTAAATATTTTCCACAGTCTCGATAAATTTATCAGAATGCTAAAGCCCAATCAGAAATTTTAAAGAAATAAAATTAAACGAAACAAAAACAGTGCATGTAGAAAAAATTAGAAGAATAAACGTTACAGTAATAGTATGTATGCACAGAATCGTTCACAATATTCGTCATAATCTACATGTTTGCCGCCGCTGCTTTACACATATGAAAGTATCTGCGTGATAATATAAACAAGTGTTAGGTAATTGAGTTTTTTTCGTAGTAAAGTGTTTTGTTAATAATTATTCCTTCTGTAAATGCCTTATTAATTGGAATATTCAAAACCCCGTCAATAACGAGGAATTTAATATTTTCCATACAGTCATCTCCACCTCCCTGTACAGTTCCTACAGGATTAAACACAGCACAGATACTGAAATATGTTTACATCTAATAAGAGTAAACTAATTTGCTGTGAATAGCACGAATGTTTTGGTAATGCGTAAATAATCATAGCAAGATATGTTGGTCATAACGTCTCGTCAACAGCGAGGTCATTAGAGACCGATTAATAATCATCATAAGACGATATGTTGGTCATAACGTCTCGTCGACAGCGAGGTCATTAGAGACCGATTAATAATCATCATAAGAATCATCATCAACATACACTGTGTTAAAAGTCACAACTCTGAACTGAATATGACCATAGATGGTTAACATGGATATTATGTTCTTTTCAAAAATGCTAAAAATAATTAGAGTGACGAAGAATGTAAACAGAGTAAATATACGTGTTTCAAAATAATAATCGAACCCAAAATCTTTCAAAATGTATTCATTTGAAAATAAACGTCTTGTCTTATGTATTCATTAAGTTTTATGGAATGGAGAAGTTCTCTAAATTATATATACAAAAAATAAAAGAAGGTAAGTCCAAAATTTTTTTCAACACTTTTTGTCTTCGCTTGCCTGAAACAACGCCGTACTGTTATTCTTATGTATACAGTCAATGCGTGAGTTTCAGGCAAGTGAAGACAAAAATGTAGAAAAAAATTTTGGACTTAGCTTCTTTTATTTTTTATATACAATTTAGAGAACTTCTCCCTTCCATAAAACTCAGTGGATACATATGAGAAGACGTTTATTTTCAAATGAATACATTTTCAAAGATTTCGGGTTCGATTAATATTTTGAAACACGTATGTTTACTTTGTTTACATGCTTCATATAAATATATATATAAAATATACCTGTATATAATTATTTCATTGAAGTCACTCAGCATACTCGATATTTTTCTGTGATCATGGTTAGTTGGGTTTTACTGCTTCACATCCTATTCCACCTATATATGGGGCGATTGTATAAGATTTCGAAATCGAGTAAATATATACAAATTATTTCCCGTATGTGGCATACGGGCACCATTTTGATAGTGTTAAAATGCTTAATGCATCTCATGAGTACGCAGTACCTGAAAGTAGAACTCAAACAGTTCTTCAGAAAAAGTGTTCAATAACCTTAATACACTTACACAAAAAAATATCTATGGAGTTTTTAGATAAAAACGAAAATATGGATCCGGATGTGAAGCAGTAAAACGTAACTAGCCAAGAACAATGAAAAATGTCCAGTCTCCTATCTGAGTGAGTTAAAGGAAATTATTGCATACACATATAATCTATAAACTATATGTATACAACCCCGCCGTAATGTTATTTATTCTCAGGTATACTTTCAATGTGTGAGTTTCAGGCAAGCAAAGACCAACAATTTGAAAAAGGTTTTTTTCTTAGCTCCTTTTTTTTTTTATACACAATATTGAGAGAACTTCTCCCTTTCATAAAACGTAATGAAAATGACAACACGATTATTTTCAAATAAATATATTTTGAAAGATTGTGGCTATGATTATTATTTTGAAATGCATGTTTATTATGATGTTTTCGCTGCAATATTTGAAAGATACGCGCGTTAAAAAAAAAAATCAGTGTTTAAATTAGTTTGATGCTAGTGTCTACAGTTGCATAAATAGTTATAGTGTACGACGGGAAATCATACTAGCGGCGTTACAAATTTGAGATTTAATTTAAATTAAAAAATGTCGTAAAACATGTACCTCGTGTACTATATTGGGTAAGTGATTTAAGACCCTCCCGTGCTATTTTTGTGGAGAAACTTCTACTTGCCTCAGAATTCTAGCTGCATCGGGTAGCCCGTGTTTCTATACTAGTACGATGGATTATTCGGACCAACTTGCATTGCGGATGAACATTGCTTTTTTTGGGAGTAATTAATTTATTTTTTTCCAATGTATAGACTTATAACAGTTGATCTTGTATTGGGTAACAATATAACATTTTCTCTTTGCCAACAAAAGCTTTAAAGTTCGCAAACATCTCGATATTTTCCCGGGAAATTTCTATAGATGACGAATACTCCTTACCAAAGATGTATGACAGGTCCCCGGAAACACGATAGCTATTTTATATATAGCGCGCAAAACTTAATAAATGGACGACTTAAACATAGAAACGTTGTAATTAATTATCCCATGCAGTTTTTGGGGGACGGATCAGGAATTCCTCCGTTCGCTAACTCGTTAGATTAGTTATATCAGTTGCGGGTATAAAGAAAAATCCAACCTGCGTCAATGTGTCATCGCCAAAGTGCGTTAACTACGCCGGCACTATTTTAATATCCTTTGCGATGTGCATGAAATTATTTTACCCAATAGCTGAGGTTTCATTTTAGTTTTAAGCTACTGTAATCAATAAGTTTAATAAATATTCAATTTACACCTATGACATACTTTTAAATTTCACTTTCTGGAAATGGCATTTCATATTTAAGAAACAGTAAAAAAAACAACAAACAAAATCTTAAAAACAAAAATTAACAAATGGTTTGCGTAAAAGTGTTCCAATGGCGCAAAAAAAATTGGGATAAATTCTGATACGTAAATGTAATGTTTTTGAAATGGTTCCGATAACTATTGAAGACTGGAGCTAACTGTAGCGACGCATACGATAAAGGACGACGATTGTGTCATGCCATTCTCTTTTTCAAAGCCAACCTGCTCCCAGCGCAGTGGAGGAAGAGGGAGTACAATTTAAATGGCTTTCTCTGCTGCCATGGTAGTCGTTGGGTAATTCATACCGCACGCGGCTGGGCAAATTGAGGCGCGCCAGGCGAATAGGCATTTTGTTTGCATTATCCAACAATTGGTGAGCCTGGCAGAACAACCACTTGATGAACACAAGTGTCGTTGATAAGGAAAACCGATCCCTCCAGCTGAGCGGCAACATTACAACCAACTACAGCACGGAAGCAGCCATTAATGGTAACAGACCGTACTTAATATCGGCATAGAGAGAGTTGCGCTACTGTCATAATGGAATTATGAATTTGAAGTAAACAAATTACACACAGTAGAATGGTTATGGCGAGTCGGCGGCAACGGGACCTGGAATCGAAGTTCAGAGCTCTTCGTGCTCTGTCATTCCGGTTTCCCAGCAGCCGTTTTTCCTCAAAATTTCCTCCCCCCCCCCTCAAATCGACCATTTTCTCTAAAAATCGACTAAATTTCCCTCAAAATTTCCCATTTTATTCTCAAATTAGCAGTGATGCCCCCCCCCCCCCCGTTACAAAAACTGGTCCCTCGAAAGACGCTTTTCGATCAATCGAGAAGATTTAGGGGGACCTTTTTCGAGGGTAGAGCAGTGGCGGCCATATAGATTTTATTGGCATAGGGTATACCAAACCGATACAAAGGGTCCAGGGTCCGGAGTCAGACCTGAACATCAGCCATCTTGGTTCTGTCCGCCATCTTGTCCGCCATGTTAGATGTCGGTGACCTTGACCTTTAAAATTGACACCTTACCCATGAGCTTGGTTACTGTGCACCCAAAAATTCGAGAAAATCCAAAAAATGTATTAAGAAATATTTTAGAATTATTATTGTTACTTATTATTTCCGGTTATTCCCCTTTAGGAGAGCGTGTGAACTTGAGCCAATCACTGCTTCACTTCCTTTTCTCTTATACTTTCTTCCCTAAACCTCTTCATTAATTCACTGTGCTTTTTCTTCCTCTCCTCTGTCCATCTTCTCCATATCATTTCTTTTTTAGGTTCTTGTTCAATTTTCTTGTTTCTAATTATATTTATGAATTTTTTCCTGTCCTTAATTTCTTCCTCTGAGATTTTCAGTCGTTCCGGGTCTTCTTGTGTTTCTTTCATCCAATTTGTCGTTAATTTACTCGCATTAACGATATTGAAAATTTTCTTCGTGTGTCTGTCTTCACCCATCCTGCATAAGTGTCCGTAGATAGAACTGTAGGCGTCTTTTCCTAAACTTGTATGTGATGGTGTTTGTGTTTTCGTATAATTCTTTTTTAGGTTGTCTGACACAAGTTCCGTCTCAGAGGACCGAGCCATGGATTTTCCTAAGGGTCTTTCGTTCTTGTTTCTCAATTACATGAATTTTAGTAATTCCCCTGATTAACGTGATTTCTGCCGCATATAAGGCTTCTGGTAAAACTACTGTGTTGTAATGTCGTAGTTTCACATTACGAATATTATATTATAATAAATAAATATATATATATATATAGTTAAATCCCAAAACTCCCCAAAAACTCACAACGAAACCAGAAAAATTATAAAATAATATCTGAAGAATTATTAAAAAATATATAAAATTTCCAAAAGATTGTAAAAAAAATCCCAAAAACCCGAGACGCGAGATCCGAGACCCGAGAGTCAAATCGTAAAACAATATACCGCTTTGAATGTTGGAACATAATGGTGCCCAAAGCCGAAGCCGGCATCATGCTATGCGATTCTGGTATTTCAGCTGCCATGTTATGACTTCACCAACTACCACATTTAATTCAAGTGACCTTGAATTTGACCTTGAACCCGTGACCTTGTACGAACTTGAACCCAAAAATCCACAAAATTCCCAAAATTAAAAAAAAACGAAACATTTATTCAAAATTGTATGAACCATTAATTTAAGATTTTATAAACATTAATTTAAAATTTTATAAAACATTTATTTACATAACTTACATTTCCAGAGGTTCTCCCAACACCGTGTCCAGCAGACGACCCTCCACCAATCAATAACATTGTCATAACCTTAACCTCCCCTACCAATGTTTCTCATAGGCTAATTAGTCGGTAAGCCTCCTGCCCTCTCACCCATACTCATTCTGTCAAATGAACTCCACCAGCCATAGTGGTTCTCTTCGTTTGTCATTTGTTTACTTTTTATCATCTATGTAGAACCAGTGTATTAATTTTATATTTTGTCACCAGCCTAGCTATCGAATTAGCCAACAGGTGGCAGCCATATTTGTTAACATTTATTTAAAGTTTAGGTGGTGCTGTCTGCACCTGAAATAATGGATTCTATTTCCATCACCTAAGAGATGCTAATCTCTCGATTTAGCCACCAGGCGAGCTGACGAAACAAACATTCTTTTATCATCTGTATTACCATGTTCACCATATTTTATTTCACATTTCTTTTATTTATCCCCGTTTCATTCTTTGTCATTCCGTCTTAATCTTGTGACCACGATTAAGTCACATGTGCTCCAAACACCATCTTACATTGTATTCATGCTCTGCCAATCCACCACGATTTAGTAGCCTGCTGATTACTCGGTCCCCTCTAACTACCATCTTGGGTTACATCAGTTCCGTAATCTTTGATTATGTCATATGGTCTGATCTTTAACAATCGAAATCCATTTAGTTCCTCATTTGTATTTACTAGAACAAATGGTGTATTAGAACAACACCACTCATGTAGAAATTTATGTAGGGCATCTCTTCGCCATATACTGCACTGAAGCAGGTTTGGCCGGGCACGACTCGACCTTCACCTTCCTCTCCCTCCAATCTCAGTGTTAAAATCGCACCACTTCAACAGCATGTATTCATGTCTATTGTATCCAACCTGCTAGACCTACTGTGGCGGGGTTTGTAGAATCTGGCGTGCACCCTTTTTGGTGCCTTTATAGAGTGTTGGGTGGGTAGGCTACCAACTTGGCATGGAGTCGATCTGTAGTAGTGCTGGTTTGCTTTTGTGGGGCTACTGGCTTACCTGCCACTGCCGGTCGACGGGTGCTCGTAGGTGCTGATCGAATGTTGGACCTCCTGGCTCTACTGGTTGGTGGTGACAGCATCTGCTAGATGGCTTGGCGGAGAGGCATATCTAGCTGCAGCTGGCGGGCCTCCGACCCACTGGTCCTAGTTGGTGGAGCTGGATCTGCATCCTCGATGGGCTTGACGCCTAGTTCCAGTGGTAATCATAGGTTGAGGATCTCGACAACTGGATGTACAGCCCCAAGAAAGTTTCACTAAATGACCAAATAGACGACTGTGTGAAACTGTAAGATGAGGCTTCGACAATTTGCTGGCGGCATGAGCTCATTCCCGTGGGGTCAGACAGCTGAAGGCTGAGACAGGTTGCTTATGCAGTGCTTGTTTGCCAGCTAGGATAGCAGCAGACTTCCTGTTGCTCCGCTTATTACCCCTCCTGTGGGTGAATGGCATTTACCAGGGAATTGGGTAATGTGGTTAACTTCTGCGACGGGGTGGAAGGGAACGATAACCCTAGCTAGAGTGTAATTCGGAAGGGGCATATCTTTCCTTGCCGGGCCTGGTACTCCCTCCGGCGAGTTTATTCGCTGTGGATGTAGTGGGTTAACTGACAAGGGCAATCTAGCAGCTTTGTTGTGTGTCTTGCGAGTGGTTGGGGCTCTACCAGATGTGAGCACCAGGTACCTTTATGTGCCTGTTCCACAGTATGGGTGGTCATCTAATGGGCTGTGCCTTTATAAGGCACATAGAGTCATTTTACGGGACGGGTCGCAGTCCTACACTAAGATCGGCAAAGTCAGTAATAAATTTGTGGTTCCCTGCCTTTCAGTTGTAGAGTGACGTTTACAGGGGTTGACTAAGCACAATTTACACAAGAAGAGTAGGTGACGGTTAAATTGGATACGTGTTTAATTCTCTCCCAAATAAGATATGATGATCCCTATCCACCTACTGTAACCAAGGCATTAATTGGCTTTCGGAATGTAAGTAAAGGCAGGTGAAGTTGACTGTCTGTTTAAAGACCCTGGCCTGTGAGTAAAAATAGAACAGAGTAAAACTAGGTGGCCATAATAACAACTAAACCCTAACTGAATGAAGCTAGGGGAGCCCTGAAGAGACTTAGGGGGAAGTATGGTGTGTGGGTTATAACTGCAATGTCAAGTGTTGAAGTGGGAACGACAACTCTTTTGGGGCTGCATCGGGTGCAGGAAGAAGTCCGGTGTTGGCAGTTGAAAATCACTTGTTGGTCTCTCGTGAGAGTGGTAGAGAGCAAACAGAGTAGAGAGCCTTGGCACGCCTTGTGCGAAGGTGGATTGCTGATATCAACTGCCATTTTCCGGCGGTGGAGGGACACATATTCCCCTGCACTGAGGATATTTCGGGCGTCCTCGGCCTTCGGGTAACTTTGGTGGGGGTGGCTTCTTCACTGCAGGCGGAGCCGTTCTCTGGTGCCATCTCTCGGGGGTTGCAGGAACCCGTCCTGGCTGCTGTGCGGTTTGCATCAGATGTGCGAGCTCAGGCGCAGTTTCACTAGCGTGATTTACTGGGACATTCCCATTTCACAGTGTTTGATTTAAGGCAGGGTTGATTTAATATATTGTTCTTCTGGGGGCATTTCTTTCTCCAGGCACCCACCTTATTATAGGAGATGTGATATTGCCTAGGGTTGCTGCCTTTCTGGGTTGCATCACTTGTAGGGCATCTAGCATTCACATGATTAGTGACAGCAAAAAAAAAGAAAGTTGTTTATATATGCATCATACATCAATCCTTATTACCACATTGTTGATTGTGCTCACCTAACGATGGGCCTACAGAAGATATATTTAAGTACTACATTTCACACAATTTTATTTTGACACATCAGTTAATTTGTTTATTGTGCTGAACTAGTGAACCGTCATATAGTAACAGATACAAAAACCAAGGCTATTGTATTCTCTATACCAGGGAAGTTGGCATGATAGGGTAAGCTTCCTCAACACCAGCTATAAATAAAACATTTCTTTTTCTTTTAAATCATATATATACATATTTACATAATACAGACTACACAAATAAAAACGGAATCCTCACATTCTCCACGCCATTCACGTAGTATCTTTAAAGCAGCATGATCTCTATTCACATAGTGAATATAATCTGCTTATATGCAGCTCAAGACAACCTATGCTAGCTAGCATCCAACCTGATTCCTTGGCTATATATTATTATTCTTCATAAGAAAGTTTTTATTTCAAGTCTTCTACAGCCCCTGAGATACTATCCACATTCTACAATTCTACATTCGCAGTCATGAATACTCACAGACTAATGGCTTCATCCAAATGTTGTGGCTATACGTAAGTACACTCCAACCAAACGTTATATTTTATGGGACCTTCTTCGATTTCTTCAGTTTACTGATTTATTATCCTTTGCTTAATGTGGTCAAGTTATGTACTTATGTTTTTGTACTAACAAAGTTATTCCTAATCACATAATCTTTCAAAGTTCCTTCGAATGATGATCATTTAAGGTAGAATACATTCGATGTGGTTTCGCCAGCAGCTAGTATAAGGTGTTTCTTATCTGCAGGATATCCACCTTTAAAGTTATTGCTATGTCTATTTAACTTATCACATCGTTTGAACAGGCGTTTGCACTTGGCACATCATTGCATAGCACAGGAAGGTCCTATCACACAAGTACATATTTCATACTTCCTTGCACCTTGGTTGTAGGCAAATATCTTACCACAGTAATAGCAATGAAGCTCTGACGAAATCATAGATTGCAACACTGCTGTAGGTGATCCATCCGAATATGTCGATGGTGCTGTCGACATCATGCCTGAAGAAGTCGATGGCCGCATTGATGTAGGTGGTAGTCTATGGTGCTGTCGACATAATGCATGAAGATGTCGATGTCTGCATTACTGTGGGTGACCCAACTGAGGAAAACAATAGTGCTGTCGGCATCATACCTGCAGATGTCGATGGCTGCGCTGCTGTAGGTAACCACTCCAAAGAAGGCAATGGCATCCCCGAAGAAGACGATGGCAACACTACTGTACATTACTCATCTGAAGAACATGATGGCACTGTCGACATCATGCCTGAAGATTTCAATGACAACACTACTGTAGGTGATCCATTTGAAGAACATGATGGCGCTGTCAACAGCATGCTTGCAGAAGTAGATGGTAACATTACTGTTGCTGCCTAACCTGAAGAACATGATGTTGCTGTTGACATCATGCCTTAAGATGTCGATTGCAACACTACTGTAGATTATCTATCTCAAGAACACAATGGTGCTGTCGACATCATGTCTGAAGAAGTAATTGGCGACACTACTGTATGTAACTCGTCTGAAGGACATGATGGAGCGGTCGACATCATGCCTGACGACGTCGTTAGCAACACTACTGTATGTGACTTATCTGAAGAACATGATGGGGCTGTCGACATCGTGCCTGACGTCGATGGCAACACTACTGTAGGTGATCCATCTGAAGAACATGATGGTGCTGTCGACAGCATGCCTGAAGAAGTCAATGGTAACACTACTGTAGGTGACTCATCTGAAGAACATGATGGCACTGTTTGCATTACGACTGAAGAAGTCGATGTAAACATTACTGTAGGTGACCCATCTGAATAAAATGATGGTGCTGTCGACAGCATGCCTGAATAAGTCGAAGGTAACACTACAATAGGTGACTCATCTGAAGAACATGATGGTGCTGTCTGCATTACGACTGAAGAAGTCGATGTTGATAATGCTGTAGGTGACCCATTCAGAGAACAAGATATTACTGTACGTGTACCCATTATAATAAGTTTATGGCAGTACTGCTCTAGGTAGTGATGATCGTCATGCAACCTCTGTTACCCTAATATTTTATAATTACTTTCATAATCTTAGATTAGTATCTTCCACATCAGCTGCTGACAAACTATGTCTCTCATATGATCCCCCGACTGCTTATAATGAACCCGTATGCAAGCACTATGATGTAATGTTGGCAATGAACCAATCGTATTACAACTATAAGACATTGAGGGGCAAAAGACAACCCAATCACTGAATTGCCACTTGACTGCAGCTAGCTGACCAATCATGTGCAGTCATTGGACCATAGCATGCGGCAGTCAATCGACAGGTGTCAATCTTTCCATCAATATTTCGCAATATTCATCATTCAGTACCGCAATCAGCACTGCATGCACCAGAAACAACACCATACAAACTGAAATCCACTCTGCACGATTAACAATTTGCTCCGTAATCTGCTCCACGATCATCACTACAATCTGCTCTGGAATCAGCTCCGCAATAAGGAGTCAGCTCCAAAGAGTCAGACTGAGGAGTAATCATTAACGAGTAAGCTCTGAGGAGTCAGGGCTGACTCCTCAGAGCTGACTTCTTGAGTTGATTCCTTAAGCTGACTATTCAGTGCTGACTGATTGTGGATAATGCGGAACTGATTTCAGAGGAGATAGTGGAGCGGATTGCAGAGCAGATTGTGGAGCAGATTGTGAATAGTGCGGAGCGGATTGTGGTTTGTGAAGTGCTAGTTGCAGTGTGTGCAGTGCTGGTTGCAGTGCGTGCGGTGCTGAACGTTGAGGATTGTGAAGGTTTTTTGGAAAGATTGAGATCTGTCGACTGACTCCTGCATGTGGTGGCCCAATACCTACATGCGATTGGCCAGCTGCAGTCAGTAGGCAACTAGGTGAATGGCTTATCTTTTACTCTACAATGTCTTATTGGTGTAATACGATCGGTTCATTGTCAACATTGCATCACAGAGCTTGCATACGGGTATATTATATGCAGTTGGGAGATCATCTGAAAGGCTTAGTTTGACAGCAGTTGATGTAAAAGTTACATATATAAGATTGTGAAACAATTATAAAATATTATTGTGACAGAGATTGTTTGTCCAGCAAAAGTACCTACAGCAGTACTGCCATCGACTTTTTCGAACATGATGCTGATAGTGCCAGCGACTTCATCGGATAGGATGCTCCCCACAGTACCACCATCGACATATTTAGGCATGATGCCGACAGCACCATCGACTTCTGCAAATGGGTCACCTACAGCACCAACCACATCTTCGAATGGGTTACCTACAGCAGCATCACCATCGACTTATTCAGTCATGATGCCGACAGCACCATCGTCTTCTTCGGTTGAGTCACTTACAGTAGTGTTGCCGTCAACTTATTTGGGAATGTCATAGACTTCTTTCGATGTGTCACCTGCAACAGTATAGCCATCGATCTCTTTAGGCATGATTTCGACAGCACCATCGACTTCTTCGGGTGGGTCACCTACAGTAGTGCTGCAATCGATGACTTCGTCAAAGTTTCGTTGCTGTTACTGTCACAATAATACCAAGGTGCAAGGAAGCATGAAAGAACTACTCGTAAAGGACCTTCCTCTGCTATGCAACGATGTTCCAAGAGCAAACACCTGTTCAAACGAGGTGACAAGATAACGAGTCATAGCAAGAACTGTAAAGGCAGAGATCCTGCAGTTAAGAAATGCCCTGTACTAGCTGCTGGCGAAACCACATCGAATGGATTCTGCCATAAACGATTAGTATTCAAGGGAACTTTAAAATATTTGGTGATTGGGGATAACTTTTTAAGTGCGAAAATATATGTATATACCTTGACCACATTAAGCAAGGGATAATCAATCAATTAACAGAAGAACTCGAAGGAGGTCCCATAAGATATCAAGTTTGGCTGGAGCGTACCCACGAAAAGACACAACCATTGGATGAAGTAATTATTCGGTGAGCATTCAAGACTGTGAATGTAGAATTGTACAATGTTGATACAATTCCAGGGAATGTAGAAACCTTCCAAAAAACATGGCTGTGAAGAATATATGGTCAAGGGTTAGCATAGACTATCTTGAGCTGCATATACGCAGATATATTCACCACATGAAAAGTGAGCATGATGCTGATATGACACTATGTGAATGACATTGAAAATTTGAGGATCCAGTTTTTATGTTTGAAGTCTGAAGTATGTATGTATGTATGCATACATATATATAATTTGAATAAAAATGATATTTTCTTTCTTGCTGGTGTTGATGTGCCTAGCCCTAGCATGCCTAATTCCCCGATATAGAAAATATGATAGCCTTGGTTTTTACATTCGTTACTACATGATGGTTTCTCTAACTAAGCACTATAAAAATAATTGATGGGTCAATAAAATGACTTAAAAGTTAGTATTTAAATGTCTCTTGTGTAGGCCAATCACCAGGTGTGCTCAAATAACTATATGATAACAGAGATATAATGTTGAAGTTTACTATAGAAAACCTAATAATAAATTGCCAACATAATATATTTTAAGCTGGTTGAATGCAACAGACATGAAAACATTTTGTTGAAGTGGTACAATTTTGACACTGAGACTTGGAGGGAGGGAGGTTGAAGGTCGACTCGGCTTGGCCAGACTGGCTTCAGTGTGTTATATGGTGAAGAGACGTCATACGTAAATTATTACAAAACTTGTGTTGCTCTAATACACCACAGTATTTTTTCTAATAAATGCAAACGACGAACAAAATAGATTTCTATGGTTAAAGGTCAAGACCATATGGCATAACTATTTATTGCAGAACTGATGTAACCCAAGATGATGGTTAGAGGGGACTGAGTAATCAGCAGACTAATAAATCGAGTTGGAATGGCAGAGAATTAATACAATGTAAGATGTTGTCTGGAGCAAGGGTGGCTTAATTGTGGTGCTGTGGCCTGTTCAGAGGGTAGCAGGTCACACATTAACTAGGGGGATAAGGGTAGCTAGATGAAAAAGTACTAAAATACAAAGTACTACTTTTATTTTCTTTAACAATACAAGTACGCTTCTAGTATGTGTCTATTGGGACAATTAAATACAACAGTTATTCAGCTATAGGAAAATTGGATTTCAACAATATATACTCTCCAAGATGTTCTGATGCCTTTAATCAATTACGATCAGCTTTAAGCTAGAAAGGTGGTACTCTGCTCAGATGGAGCATAAATACATTCGCTTGTCCCGAGCCCTAGCATGCGTTCAGTCGCCCTACCACAGACTATAATTACCCTCTAGATGACTTCATCTCGCTCAAGCTCTCTCAACAGCGGGCTCGTCAGGTGATGAAGTCGGACTATGGAAGGTGGTCCTCTCGTCTGACAGGAATCGGGCAGGGCCTCCGGCGATGCTGGCAAGATGGCGCTTGGAGCCGCCATTGCTCCAAGCTTATATACTACTTTCCTGGCCTCACGCTCAATCCCAAGGAATTTTTTTGCTACAACGGGTCGGCTGGCCGAGGTTGCTCTGCCTTGCCTCAGTTCGCAGCTTTGCAATCCTTGCAGAGGCCAGCCGCAGAAGCCCCCCCCCCCCACAGGAGCATCCAGGTGCCCGCGCCTGTAAACTGGGGTTGAATTGGCTGGGTCAGGTCATGCGGCCAGTGCAGGAAGGTGACATGGAAGTTGAATGGGCGGTCAGGCCTCGTGATAGCAGCGGAGCTCGCCGGAAGGAGCTTTCCTTGTTTGCAGTAACAATAAAAAGTATGACGACTGACTGAATGTAAATGTTTTCCCCATAACATGGACTCCCTAAGGCGATGTCAGGTACAAAGGGTTGGGCATGCATTACAGAATTGGCTTCCTTATATGAATGGCGATGCTAAACCAACTTCTTGTTTCTGATAAAATTTTCAATTATTATGAAAAAATGTGTAATAATTAGTTTATACCTGGATGTTAGCTTGTAACTCTGGTTATTAGAGTACATGAAATTTACACTTGTTATAACAATTCATGTAGTCACGCTACAATTTGTTTGTCCGAAGACTGATATGCCTCTGTAGACTTACTTATTCTATGTGATATAACTAATCCTATTTACATGAAATATTTGGATATTTTGCAAGTGTAAACAAATGGTTGTTTCTCAGGCCATTACATAGTTATGTACAAAATTATTACAATGAAAAGTTTTCCCTTTAATACATTGGAATTATGAATTCCGTATGTTGTGAAAACAAAATAGTCTCGATATTGTTTGTCCTGGCACTTAGAATAACTTAAGGCCGCTATTGGTTCGTGTTGGTTCTTCAGGACTGGTAAGGATGTGGTCGACTCCGTTATGATAGTTGAGCCCCTTGAAAAGAAATTGAAATTATTTCAAACCCTGGCGTCAAACACGTAAGGGTGGGAAATATGTGTGTGCACACTTTGGAAATGCAACAGCCTCGATAGTGCCGTGTTATTTGACAGTCTTTTAAAATACTTAAAAACATTGTGGTATTCGTTCGGCATTTAGTTTTATGTAACATAATTAAATTATATTTTTGTGACTTGGTGTCGTAAAAATGATAGTTTACATAGTAGTGTACAATTATTCTGTTTGAAAGGAACTATTAGTCGCGATGATAGAAAAAAAAAACAGGTTATGCAGTCGTGCTAAAGCTCATCATAAAATAACATGAATTTAAACCAGAAAGTATATACATTTGTGGGGCCCCAACACGTAACTATGGTGTGGACGCCGCGCAGTTTGGAAGTGCCATCTACCACTCTCTAGAGCATTTCAAATCTACTGCAGTAGCTTTGTGCGTGTCAGCTGCTGCGCTCTGCATGCGAATTCTGAATTAACCTGGCTGCAGTTGCATCTATGGACGCTGAACTTTTCATTCGCTGCCACACTGTTGATTTCTTACCCGCCCTGCTTGCGCTGAGTGGGAAAATGCTCTGTGATTCAAATTATATATATATAAGGAGTTTGCTATTTTTAAAGCAAAATTTATATCTTAGCACTTGTTAACAGGTGTCTTAAGAGCTTTACACGTGCAGCACTTTCTTTGCATTTACCTACTAGTCAATTGTAATGACAGTGAGCTTAAGCCCGGATGAAGTATGTTGATTGGTTATACGTCCGTTGCTCCCTTTTATTGTACTAAAATGTGAAAATAAGTTCTCTATGTTGATCAATAGCGAAATTTGAGAGTACAATTATATTACTGGACAGTGTACCCCCTTTTGAAGTCCGTCATCTTACGGGTGTGCCGCCTGCATCATGCAGTTCATTAACACAGCTATCTTAATTCAGTTATAGTATGTTGCTGTAAGAGCTAAAATCAGGATAGTAATTGTGGAGAAGCTAATGTAGTTGTGATGTTCCTGTGTCAATAGTGAAAATATGTGTATTTGACGAAATGACGATGTTCTTTGTGTATACTGTATGGTTGGAAGTACTGCATGCGTGATTTTCCATTCACTATTAATAGTGTCACTAACAGAATAGAATTAAATCCCTTCGCTAGCTTTGAGTTGTTGCGCTTCAAAATCATTATTATGGAGCCATTGTGCAGGTAAGATAGTGTGCAAGATAGCTAGTTTGGGGCTCTTTATATCACAAATATGTGTTGCCTCAATGATAGTGACTTGGTTAGAGGTGATTTCGAATCCACACAGTACTTTTATTTCTATAGTTCCTACCTTGGGTTTGTGAATTATTTTACTTAGAGTTTTATTACTACACCTTAGTACTAAATCACCTGGAGTATTGGTTACTGCGTAGTGGTACCGATCAATAAATTGAACTGACAAAGAATTACCAGGTCCGCATTGAAATTTGCAATATATAAATAAGCTTTTAATAATATTAAGGTAGATTGCGGCCTTTAAGCAATTGGCTTGGGAATTATCGACTAATTGCTTGGAAAGAAAATGAATGCCCTTGGCTTGTTCAGGAGTATCGTAAAATTATCTTTTTTCTTTTGTAATTACATCAATGGCGAATGTGTTTATTGGGGTTCCTAAAATGTACGTTTCACTGTTGTGTTTGTGTATGGGAGTGTAGCAGTTTTTAAGAATTACCATGAACCTTTAATGTTTTGTAAGGGAATTTGTATTTTGATCATTGTTTACGTTGGTGAAACCATGCATTCAGTTAGGGGTAAGGCATAATATTTTATGGGGTCTTTGATGGGGATGCTTAATTCTAACCCTAGGCCATAGACTTGCTCTTGTAATTGAAAAAGATCCTCCCATAATACTTATTTTATTACTGCTTGTAGAGGTAAAAATTTCTGCTGGCATTGCTGGATGTACGTATTAATACTAAGCTCATTAACAATATTGTTTAAAAGTTCCAGCCTCATACTAGTTAACAATTGTGAATGAATGAGAGAGAATTTTATGTCTCTATTCGGATTGCTTATTTGACGTAACATGGATTCTATGTTTTTGCTAAGAGAAATAACTTTGTTTTCTACCTGAATTTATTTGCATCATGCTGTGAATAGTAATATTTAGATAGTTGTTTGAAGTAAAAAACATTATTTTCTAAATCACTTACATGCAGTGCAAGTGTTTCCTCATTAGTCATAAGGGATTTCAGGAGACGGATTGTGAGAATGTCGCAAACATCATGTTGCGGCATCTCCGAGGAATGTTATTCCACGGTTTATTTTATTGGATAATGCAATCTCTCACGTAAACTCCTGTACAATATTTTCTGACATTTCATTAAAGAATTTGCGCAATTGGTCTGCATTCTTGCAAACTGTGCTGTTCTTTCTGGCACAGGCCTGATGATACCACATGTCAACGTTGTTGGGCGTAGCCAGTTTGTGCAGCGGTAGGGTGTATACCAGGGGAATCATCTCTTCGTATCGGATGTCGGGCGAAAGCTATTGAAAATAAACCCTACTGTGGGTCTTGAACAAGTGTACGCCAGTGGATGCCGACACTATGTGGAGTGTTAGAAGCAGTACCCCCACTCCCGTCATCCCCATATCAGTGACGAATAACCTGTAACATACATACTGTCATTAGTTTCTGATATTCGCGATTTTGATGTTACGTGTGTTGACTGTGTCAATTTTTGTGTGTCCCCTTTCCTTTATTTCTATGGATATCGTAGATAGTCCCAGAATATAGTGGATCCTGTACAGCCCATGATATTTAAAATTTAGAGCTTTCTGCCTTGCGTGGGTTTTTACCCATGCGCATTGACCGATTTTAAGGTCATTGGGACGAAATTTTCTGTTAAAAATTATTTTCTGTTGTTGCTGTGGCGCAAGTAAGTTTACGCGGGCTTGTTCGCATGCTTGCTGAAGCTATTCACACCAGTCAGCAGCTCGCTGCGAAAATGTGCGCGCTTTAATGTGGCATGTAAAAAGAAAGAATAGGGAAAATTTATTGCTTCTATTAATTGTAGAATTGTAATTGAATCCTATGTACCGGACATATTCATATCAGTGTGCATGGTCTTCGTTCGCACAGGCAGTCAATTGTTTTGATAAAATTTTATTTACTTGCTCGGTCAGCCCATTACAAGCCGGGTTGTATGCTGTTGTCTGTACCTTTTTGATTTGTAGTTTGTGCAATAATTCTGTATTAATTTATTTTTTAAAAGTTGTGCCACAATCGGTTAAAAATTGACTTGGGGCACCCATGCCGAAGTATGGCTTCTTTAATGAATTTGGCACAGGTTTTCGCATCAATTGCTTTGATGAGTTTAGCTACTGCATAATGCAAAAACGTCCGTCATGACAAGAATATATTTGTTGCCAGATGCCGCTGTATGGAAGGGAATTTTGGCATTGAGACCCCAAGAGTAGAATAAGGGCTGGGCTTCAATAGGGGCCGTAAGGTCTATAGGTTTTTGGTTTTTGTGTTTCACTTTCTGGCAGGTAGGACAGTGTTTAATGTAATCTTTCATCTTTGGCTATGATGTCCCAATAGTACTGGTTTTTTATTTTTTCGAGGGTATAAAATTGGCCGAAATGCCCTCCACCTAATAGGGCATCGCGGTGCGCTGTAATTATTTTTGGGATGTAGTATTGTGGTACGAGAGTTAAACATTTTTCCCCCATGGGGGTGTGTACTTTAAGATATATTTCTCCGTTGCCTGTAATACCAAATTTTCGTGCTAGGCATGTGTATTTTGGTGTGGCATTTTGTGGGTTTGTAAGGGCTGTTTTTAGTTGTGTGATATGTGGTTCTCTGTCATATTCTGCCAGGAATAGAGATGTTTGTGTTTGGTTAATGCGTGCTAGTAGCAAATGTGTGTCATCTTCGACTTTAATGTTTTCTTGGTCGTGGATGTAAATGGGGTGATAGTGTGGTGAGGAGTTGTTTGTTGTAATGAGAATTTTTCAGTTTAGATGTGGATCAATACATCTAGATTTGATTTTGTTCTTGTGGCCTTCCATATTGATTTCAAGATTTACCTTATATTTGGTTATTGTGATATTTGCAATGGCTTGTAAGGGCAAATACTCTTCCTTTATTATAATCTTGGCTATGCGCACTTTGTCATTTGTACCGATGGTAGTTTTAATAGAAGTTTTAATCTCTTGCCAATTGTTAATTATGTATTTTGTGATACTTAGTTTTACTTCTTTGGCTTTATTTGGGTTTTAAGAGCTGTGTAAAAGGAGATGCAAGTAATGTATTCCTTTTTTGACTGTGTAATATTGGTTTTCTTGTTATATTCCATTGTTTCTGCTTTGCCTGTTGTTGGGATTCGACTCATAGCATCAGGGAGTGTATTTAATTTCCTTTTTGACTATTTTTGCTTCGAAATCATACTCTGTAAGTGCTATCGCTAACTTTTGAATCCTTACATTGTGTTTGGCCATCGTCTTTAAATACCGTAGGCTCATGTGATCCATTTCAATAGTAAATTTTCTTCCATAGAAATATTATTTTAAATAAATAACGAAATAGTTTATGGCCGACAGTTCACATTCCGTGGCCGACCATTTTTTTTTTCATTTTGTGAGAGTTTTTTTTTATCCGAATGTTATAATGCTTCGCTCTTTGCTTCCTGGTGTCTTCCGCACAAGGACAGCTCCTATGGCTATTTGTGATGTGTCGCAGGCTAATATAGTGTATCTGCTTTCCTGGAATTTCGCTAGGATGGGAGGTTCTAATAATGCTAATTTAAGGTTCTCAAATGCCTGTTGCTGTTCTTGTGTCCATTGAAATTATTTCAATTCTTCTATGACATCTGTAAGTAGTTCGGCTAGTTTGGTGTAGTTAAGAATGTATCTTCGTAAGTAAGAAGTTAATTCTAAGAATGTTTGCAAATGCTTTATGTTCTTGGGTGGTGCCATCTGTTATGGTTTCCGGTGTGATGTAGTGATAGAGAATTTTTATTTCCTGTTGTGAGAAGTGGCATTTTTTTGTGTTAATTTTTATGTTATACTTGTGTAGTATTTCCATGACTTTAGTGATGTTTTGTAGGTGTTCCGCAAATGTGTTGCCTACGATGGAAATATTATCAATATAGGCTATAGCTGTGTTCCAGCATAATGGTCCAACCATTATATCTACAAGATTTTGAAACTAATTATGGCTTGTAGCCAACCCCATTGGCATACGAGCATACTCGCATAAACCTATGCCTTCGATGCTAAAAGCTTTTTTTCCCCTTTCTTGATGTCACTTGAATAGCATAGAATCCACTAAACATGTCAATGGATGAAATGTATTTCGAATTCTGAAGTGTGTTTATGATGTCTTCTGTTCTGGGGATAGGGTATTGTACCTTTTTTAAGTGCTGATTGAGAAGTCGAAAATCTGTTTAAAAATGTATGCCTCCCTGAGGTTTTTTATAACTAGGCTTGGCAGGTGTAAGGGTAATCAGAAGATGTGATTAAATGTGTGTCAAGCATTTTTTTACATTTGTTCAGAGACTTGTTCGCATAATTGTGGATTTATTCTGTATGGGTGTGTGTATAGGTTTGTTGGTGGTTAGCTCAAGTTTAATTTAGTAATATTTTGTTTCTATTAACTCGGTGATATTGCTAGCGAAACTCTCTTTGTACTTCTCAAGTAACTGCTTAAGTTGTGATTATTTATATGGGGGTAGGTTTTCGTTTGTGTTTCCTAATGTTGTCTTCTTATTTGATTCTATTTTATTTACGTGATATTCAATGCAATTGTTTGTGTCGCATTCCACTTGGTTGGTATTAAATGGTATTTCAATGCTGTCTTTATTGTGGTAAGCATATCTGTACATAAGGTCTTTTGACAGTATCGGCACTACGTCATACCTTTTTATGAAATCGACTCCCAGGATGATATCTTATTTCAAATTATCTATTAGGAGGAAGTCCCGATTTAAATTATACCCTACTATATTTATATTCATATTCATTTTGTACTTGGGGATGTCTATGTCTTTAGTTGCCCCTACTAGTGTGAATTGTACAATTACTGGTTGCCTTTTATGTTTGTGTACAAATGTGGTCGCTATGCATGATCGCGAGCATCCTGTGTCAAGCAACATGTTATATGATCTGCCTACAATCCGGACAAGGACATGTGGCATTAATGTTTTCACATAGCTTGCGCGATATTCGTCCTTGCTGGTTGGCGGGGCTTGTTTGTTTGTGAAGTGTGAATCGGATCTGTGGCTCAGTTTCTGCTTTCGCATTTCATCACTGCCACTGTTTTCCATGTTGATGTTATGAGTGTCATGTGATGTTTTTGTGTTGATATTTTTTACTTTAGGGATGCATATTTTTACTTGTCATGCCGAAACATCTTTTAAATGCCCTAAATCGCTCATTTATATCTGTGTTGAATTGGTGTAATTGATTTTGAAAAAGCAGGCATTCCATGGCTCGGTGACACTGGTACATACATAGTGCACACGTCATGGCCACCAGCGACCGTGGTCCTATGAAGGCAGTGCGTGCACTGATCGCGCTGATTCTTGCATTCCCCTGGCCCAACCTCGGCGTGCACTGCCGCTTCCGTGATGTGTACCTTCTCGGCTTTCACAGGCGCTATGTTATGTTTATGTGAGGCCGTGTTCTTGTGTGATGTGTCAGAGTTACCCTTGTTCTACCCTGACCTGCATTTTATTTAAGCAAACCTAATGCCAGATTACCTGTTTTCCATGTTTTATGTTTTGGATAGCTCTGTTTAACTTGAATTCCTTCTTTCTGCGGTAGCTGAAAGTTTTCCGCTCTGGAGTTAAACTTCGCAATGTCCGCGTATGTGCGCGTGGGTACTCTCTTACTAAATATTGCTTCGCAGGCATTAATTATGTGCTTTACTCTGACCTCTTGTTGTGCACTTGCGCTCACCTTTATTGGTTTCTGAAACTCATTATTTTTTCCCCTAATTGTGCCTATATTGCTTTTGTTAGTGTGGTGGGGAAACCTATTTTCAACTCTCTGCGGTTGTGTCTGGTTTTCCTGTACGTTTTTGGAAGTATTCCCTTCGTAATACGATGACTTCCGCGTGTTACCCTTAAGGGGTTCGTCTGACTGATTTTTGTGTACAGGAACTTCTGTTTGTAGGGTAGTCTTCTGTAATTCTCCCTGTACTGTGTCCTGTAAGAATGCGTGTCATGATCTTCTGTGATGTAGATTGGGGTGTTTTATTCTGAACGTGTCAGTTTTTTATCTCCAATTGTAACCTTGATATTTCCTCTTTCAATTTGGCCTGTTCTGTGACTTTGGCTTGTTCACACCTTAATATTCCCAATTCAATGTTTTTATTGTTGTGTGTCAGTTGCTCGAGTGTGTCATTCTGGAGTGGTATTAGTTTGTAGGCAACTGTGGGCAACAGAGATTTCCATATCATCTTTACAAACTCGGCCTCTGGCAGGCGTGGGTCGCCTTTGTTTTTGTATAATGTAAGGGTTTCTACATGTGCCAGGCAGTTTCATTTTGTTTTCGAGTTTTGATGTGTAAGAGTTGTTTGGATTTCTCTGTGTAATCAATGAGAATGAATATTGTTCTAAGTTTATTTTCAAAATGTTGCCATGTAATGCCCTGACCAATAGTATATGTTCTTGTAGACTCATTTGGCTGTACCTTGTAAGTAGAATTTTAAACATCTACGTTTCTCTATTTCTGTCCAGCTGTTAATGTCACTAGCCATGTTGTAAGTGTCCAGGCATTCTTTCCCCTTTTTATGATTATCACCTGCGAATGTGGGGATGGGTTCTGGGTGTTTGAGAATATACTGAGATATTTTAATGTTTAGTTGTAGCTATTGTGTGACTGTGTTATCGGTTGTGTTAACGTACTGGTGTTCTGTAGTGTTTTCGTTTATGTTAGTGTACTTGTGTTGTGTGGGCGGGATTTATTTTTAAAATGGCTTGGTTGCCTGAAGTAATTTTAATGGGCGGGGAGGCAGATACTCGATCGTGCTAGTTTAGTATATGGAGTATTCTCTGGTATCAGAAAATGAGTAATCAGGTCCCGACTCTTGTGTGGATACTGTGTGTAAGTTTTCAGATAATGTTGTTAGTTGTCTGGTTAATTGATTTTATTGGTCCTCTAATGCATGCATGGCTTCACTTGTGTTAATTTTACAGTTTTGATCAATTTTGTTAATTCCTTATAAGTTGATTTTCCTGGTTTGCTCATGGCTGCATGTTAGTGTAATGTAGTGTATCGTAGCCTTAATATTTAACATGCACACACATAGCTTGCTAGTATTTACTTTTCCACATGTGCGCACATTCTCTGTGGGATTCCTTTAAGCAACATACAATCGGTCCGAAATGCGGAACCGTGGTTAAGCATGCATTAATTTATAAGCCAAGATCACACACACTACACTACTGAATATACTGGGCGACTGTCTGGCCGAGCCGTTATTTGCAACGCGGCAGTTCCTGCTCGCTTGCTCAGGTGCGGCCGCGATTTTCTGCTGAATAATACAATACACACACCGTGAATGAGTGCTTAGTCTTTTACTATCGTTTACTACAGCGGATTCATTGACCCGGACTAACCTTGTGTGCAGGTGTATGGCGTTAAACTTCTTTAAGAATTCCTCTGGTGTTTGTCTATTCTTTATTGCAATTCTCATTTGAACGGAGGATACTGGGAAAGTTAAGGCGACTCCGCCATTTGCTGTGGCCTGTCCAGAGAGGAGCAGGTCACACATTAACTAGGTGGATAAGGGTAGCTAGATGGAAAACACTCAAATACAAAATACTACTATTATTTAACTTTAACAATACCAATACGCATCAAGTATGTGTCTAATGAATCAGTTAAATACAACATTAATTCAGATATACGAACACTGGATTTCAACAATATATAATCTCCAAGAGGCGCTGATGCCTTTAATCAATTACAATCAGCTTTAAGCTAGAAAGCCGGCACTCTGCTCGGACGGAGCTTAAATGCCTTCGCTTTTTCCAAGCCCTAAAGTGCCTTCAGTCGTCCTACCAGGGGATATAATTACCCTCTAGAAGACATCTCGCTGAAGCTCTCTCAACGGCGGGCTCGTCAGGTGATGAAGTTGGACTACGGGAGGTGGTCCTCTTGTCTGGCAGGACTGGGGCAGGGCAATCGGCGATGCTGGCAAGATGGCGCTTGGAGCCGCCATTGCTCCAAGCTTATATACTACTTTCCTGACCTCGCGCTCAATCCCAAGGAATTTTTTTTTGCTACAACAACGGGTCGGCTGGCCGAGGTCGCTCTGCCTTGCCTCAGTTCGCAGCTTTGCAATCCTTGCAGAGGCCAGCCGCAGCAGTGATCACAAAATTAATAAGGAATGACAGAGAATAAAATGAAGTTAACTAAGAAAAGTACGAAATGAAATATGGTGAACATGGGATGACATAGCAGGAGAGAATGTTTGTTTCGGCAGCTAACCTGGTGGCTAAATAGAGAAATTAGCACCACTCAGGAAATAGAATCATATATATATATATATATATATATATATATATATATATATATATATATATATATATATATATATATATAGGATGCCTGAATGCAGATAGCACCTCTTATATTTTTAATAAGTGTAAACAAATATGGCTGTCCCCTGTTGGCTAATTCAATTGCTCAGCTGGTCACGAAATCGAAAATTAATACACTACTTCCATCTAGGTGATAAAATAGTAAACCAATGACAAATTATAAATCTAATACGTTTGTTGGAGTGCATTCAACAGAATGAGTATGGGTGAGGGGGCGGTATCATGCCGACTAATTAACCGATGAATAACATTGGTAGGGGAGGGATATGTTATGACAATGTGATTGATTGGAGGAGGGTCAGTCGACTGCTGGACTTGGTGCTGGGGGATCCTCCGTGAATGTAAAATTTTAAATAAACGTTTTATAATATTTTAATTAAGTTTTTATAAATTTCTATACCAATATTTTATAAAATTCTTAACATAATTTTTATAAATTTTTGCGATATATTTAATCTTTTGGAATTCTTTGGAATTTTTTTTTTTTTGTTATATTCATACAAGATTACGGGTCAGGATCAAAGGTCAAGTTCATCGTCCCTTGGATTCAATATGGAGTTTGGGTGTTGACAAAACATGGCACCCAAAAGACTGGAGTGACAGAGCATGATGCTGGCTTCGGCTCTGGGCACTTTTATTTCTCAACATTCAAAATTTTAATTTCTTTAATTTTTTTATTTCTGGTCTAGGGTCTTAAGTCAGGGGGTTTGAGTCTTTAGTCTTTAGTCTCGAGTGAAGTGGTTTGAGTGGCAAGGTATTGAGTCTTGAGCCAAGGATCTCGTGTCAAGCGTTTTGAGTCTTGAGTCAAGGGTTTTGTGTCTTGAATATTGATTATTGTGTTTTGAGTCTTGAATATTGAGTCTTGGATCTTGAGTCATGAATCAAGGTTCTTGTGTCAAGGATTTTGAGTCAAGCATTTTGAGTCAATTGCCTTGACTCAAGGTCCTTAAATCAAGGTTCTTGAGTCAAGGGTCTTAGATATTGGTTCTTGAATCGTACGTAAAGTGTCATGTTTTTTTTTTTGGGGGGGGGGGGGAATTCTGTTAACGATTGTAGAATTTTTTGGTATTTTTATATACTTTTTATAATATTTTTAATTCTTTCTTTTTCAATTTTTTTTGGGGAATTTTTGGGATATTTTATATATATTTTATATATTTAAAAAAAATTAAATAAATTTGGAAGTTTTGTATATTTTTTCGAATTTTTTTGGGTTCAAGGTCATCCAAGTTCATGGGCATGGTGTAAAGATAGCGGATAAGATGGCTGTTGGTCAGGTCTGATTCCAGACGCTGGATCCTATGTATCGATTTTGCATACGCTATCCCTATAGAACCAATATGGCCGGCACTGCTCTGCCCTCGAAAACGATTACCCCTAATCCTTCCGATGGATCGAAAAGTGCCTTTCGGGGGATCGTTTTTGCAATTGGGGGGATCGGTGTTTTTTTTTTTTTTTTTTGAGAAAAATGGGACATTTTGAGGGAAAGGGTGAAAAGTGAGTCTGTTTTGAGTTAAAATGGTCGATTTTGATGGATAAAAGGGAAATTTTGAGGTAAAAATGGCCTCCGGGGGACCGGAATAACAGAGAATGAACAGCTCCGAGCTCTGGTCCCAGGTCTCATTGCCCCAGACTCTACATAATCATTCTACTTCACACTACTGCTGAAAATTTCTGCCTACTTAGCATGTAAACTGCGTTGTAGTATGCCTGAAACAGAATTTTTTTTTTAAGAGTTGAATTGAAAGATTTGGGCGGCTCTTAATAACGAGGTCTTGATTGCCGTTGAGGGTGAAATGAGGTGAGGATGGAGCAACGCTGGAATGCTAGAGCGGTGAAACGGGAGATTCCCCCTAGAAAACCCGCCAGCCAGCGGCATTGTCCGGCACGATTCCGGGAGTGACCCATCTGGGGATTCAAGCCGTATCGCCTTGATGGGAGGTGAGCAGTCTAACCGTTCAGCCGCCTCAAACCCTTTGGAAAGAGAATACTGAACGTGGGGGTAATTTAAATGCATATGGAGATAAACTACTTTACAAACTAATGTTAGAATACGACGTTCAAAACACCCCACACATTACAGAAATTATTTTGCAGTATTTCACTATAGCAGAAAGCCCATTTCCCATCCTGCTACCTGTAAAAATTTACTGGGTGATAACTTTCCAAACTTGTATTACAGACAGCGCTTAACTAAGCAACAGATTTTATACCGTATTAGTTATGAAGTCACATAATGTCAGAAAGCACGGGCAAAATTGTGCATTTCCATTATGTGCCCTGCACGCAGAGGAGAATGGGTACTTACTCATCTCAACTTCACCCTTATTTCACCCTATAGTTTCTGTGCTTTGAACACAGAAAACAATTGTAAGCAATTGTACAACTTACAAACATTTTTTTAAATATCTTATAATTTTACGTTTGTGCCAAACATTGTTTGTTTTCCAGGCATAAAACGCAACGCAATTTCAATCAAACGTAAATATATTGTTTGTAATTTTTGCCTCACAGCTCGTAAAACAAGAATTTCGCTCGTTTCGAAACAAACAAATAAACTAAATCCAACCATTTATAAAGAAAATTAACAAAAGAAAGCTTGTGTGCTTCGTCTTAGTTAATTTTAAATTCCGTTAAGCAAAATTTATTTTACAAAAAATTTAGGGAGAAACTACATATAAAAAATATGAAAACGGTAGACCTACTTACGTTAAAAAATATAAATAATTGCACAATCTTTCATGCGTGTCACTACGCAGATTATAAAATGGCCAATATTTAACTGTAAATGGTATAACTTTTGTTAGTTTTTTGTACGTTCCAAAAGTTGTAATGCTGTGACTCCTAGTCCATTACAGAATGGGACAAACTAGCAACGATCAAAGACCTTTATGCGAGATGGAATAACTAGTTGCTGTCAATGAATTTTCGGGATCGCCCCGTTCAGATTACCACTGGAAAATTGAGCTATTTTAGACCATTAAATACGATCATAAACTAGAATTAGCCAGGTTAAACTCCGTTCAGTTCTCGCATTGCGTCTTTTAAGCCGGCGAACATGTTTAACAACACTCTCTTCATCTCCGGGTAGAACCCGCGACTCATAGTTAGAATCGTCACACTATTATATTGTATTGGCTGCTGCAAATGAATGCGGAAATTCTTAACCACATATATTTCGGCCTATATTGCAGAGTTCGTTAAAGTGCATTAATCGGTTTATAGGTTTCCAGTTAGAATCCGGGATAAACCAGGAATATACTTACCCATTTAGATATTTAGTCAGTTCTTTTATGTGAGTCGCATATTTATTAGTATTTTGGTATAAAATCAGTGATGATAAATTGCAATAGTAAATAATTCCCTCCCAAGCAACGCGCCTTATCTGAGACCACGTGTATGGCTACAATTGCAGTGTTGCCTACAATCCACTAATAACACGGGGTTCCAACAAGACGAGGGTTGTGGACGAGCCGAGGAATGAAGAGCGGGAAAAGATACGGAACTACTACGAGGAAAACCACCTATATCCATTCCGTCAAACCCAGATCCAACACGGAAATGTTTAAGCGCAATACAGTAACTCCATCATTTTAACATCGATGTCTCGTCCATTGAGTCTTGATCAAAGGAGAGAGTGCTTATGTAACTACGTATGCGAAAGAAAAAACGGAAGTTAAATTTGAAAAGACTTTACTCGTTATTATGCTAAAACTAAGACATTTGTTGTTTTATATAATACATTATTTTCTGCGTGTCAGTACTGAAATATACTTATTTATTCTGCCTGTGGTAGTAAATAAATAAAGATATTGTTCTTGCATGACTGTAGGCAGGATGAGAAAAATCTAATTTTTTATATTCTATAGAACAACGTTTTACTCGATTATGTTCTCAAACATTTCGCAAACGGCGTCTTAGATACGTCAAAAAAATTAGGCATTCCAAATTTTGGTAAAATCTTTCCTCGACATGAAGGTTGTAGAGACAGTTTTATAGAAAAAGCTCCATTTAAATATTAACTACTAAATACTGCATACAAAAATTAATCAAGTGTATAACGCAAATATCCATTCAAATATCAAATTAACGGTTCCACTTTAATCAGTACTTTCTGTTATTGAATTGGTACATCTTAATTTCCAGCTTGCTGAAAACCATCATGCATCACTGAAATACAATGTGAAATCCTAGAATGTCCAAACCTTAAGGATAACAAACATTAGAACAATAGTTTTTCGAACACCTAGCAGTCGTGAATACCACAGTTGTCAACATTCATAGAGTGGTATGTGATGTCGCAAGGCCACTCATTGGAAAACACACACTCATCTCGCTTTGTAAAGTTGTGGCGTGGAACCAGCAGATGTTTTGTAATGCATTAACCCACCGTCACCTCACGATCTATCACTGAACGTAAACACGCCCGGAATTATAAATTATTATCCTGAAAAGACACAAATTACTTAAAGTGCCTCCAATACATTATTCTTCTGAGATACGGTCATCTCTTCCATTGTTAAAGTTCTCAGTTATCACAAATTACAGAATTTAGATAACCGTCAAAAGAGAGGAGTTATAAAGATTTTCTAAAAAGTACGTGTCGAAAATTGTCTAACACTAAAATAGCACGCCCTTAAATTGTAACACCATTGGTGAGTAGGAAGTTTCACATACATTACAAAGACTTAATATACAATTTTTTAAATTTTGTTCACTTTCTTATATAAATGTAGTGAAACATTGTATGTAGGAAGTATTAATACTTGATTAGCATTTTCGTAATATCATGTATTGCAACTGTATACAAAATGACTGTACTCTGAACAAAAACGAAAGCTAAACGCGTTTCCACTGTACACGTATTTGACACTAATCTGTAAAAACCAATACAAAAACTATGAAACATTTTCAAATCTCTGTGATTAGAAATAGTTTAACAAAGTTGCTTTCCTTAAAAGGTAAGCACCGAACAGTTGAAGAGTGTATAGCAGTTGATCTGTTTTACGAATTTATTCGCCTAAGCAAATCGTGGTTCGACTAGAACATGCATGATACACTGGAATTATTCAGGACTGTCTATTTCGAATTTTTATTTATATTTATTTTTTTATTTTTTTGGACAGGTGACGAGAGTTTTTGGCTGCACTTGAAAGTGAGCTGTAGCCCCGTGTTCAAAAATACATTGAGATCAATTTTTAAATATATAATATACGTCCTCGTTTTTACATGAATTGTGCGCATTGCAGAAACATGATGGACGTTGGGGATGAAAGGTGGGATTGGTCTGGGCGCTTCGTGGAGTATAATAGAGAGATTGGGGTGGCTCTTAACATCGAGGTCTTGAGAACCGATGAGGGTGAAGTGAGATGAGTATGGAGCAGCGCCGGAATGAAAGGGCGGGGGAAGCGGGAGATCCCCGAGAGAATCCTCCGACCAGCGGCATCGTTCGGCACAATTCCTACATGGCGAAAATCCGGGAGCGACCCCGCCGAGAATGAACTCGATTCGCCTAGGCGGGAGGCGAGTAGTCTGCCCACTACGCCACAGCGGCTGTGGGGTTGTTTCGTGTTTCCGTCAAATATGTATTCCGTCAATGAGGGCCTATTCATAGCAGGGTCTCATTGCATTCCATTCTTCGGGTACGGTAACACCCTATCGAATCGATCCCAATTAAAACTCCCGTTACGCCAGTGAGTTTTGCACCATCTCTCAGGTTTCGAGGGGCCACGGAGGCTGAGCGATTAGCACGCTCTCCTCCCACCAAGGCGAACCGGGTTCAATCCCCGGCCGGGTCACCGGATTTTCGCAAGTGGAAATCGTGCCGGACGATGCCGTTGGTCGGCGGGTTTTCTCGGGGATCTCCGGTTTCCCCCGCCCCTTCATTCCGGTGCCGCTCCATATTCACTTAAATCACCCTCATCTGCTCTCAAGACCTCGCTGTTAAGAGCCGCCCAGATCTCTTCACTCACTCAGGCTGCGTGGTTATAATACCTACCGTAAATATTATAAAACTAACTTATCACTTTGGTAATAAGTTTTAATACGTTAATATGGAAGTTTCTCTTCTGGTAGTCCCAAACTCCAGAACGTTAAAAAGCAGTATCATTTCTTTCCCATGTCTTCTTTTTTTTCCCCCATATTTTCTGTCATGGGACTAATAAACTAACTCGAACGGGAAAGAGGGACGGAGAAGTATTAGCGGAATTAATGCGTGGTTGCTGTAAAAGGTTTAAGCGGTAACAGCCGCCAGTGGAGGAGACGTCAGTAGTTCGCCGGAGGGAAGTTTCTGTAGTTTCAGCAACGGGACACAAAACTGGGCAGGCGGGTCGATGCGAGAGTACTCGTATTTACGGCGGCGTTCCGCCGACGGGACGGTATAGAGCCATGTGTGTCTGCGGGAAGGGGAGAGGGAAGAAGAATATGTGCGCGGAAGTGTGGACCATCTGGCGTGGCTGGCTCCTGGCGAGTCTGGCGCTAGCGTGGTGTTTTCAGTTCCTAGAGTATGTTTACGGCAAACTGCGCACTCCTGAAACAAACATCTGAGGGGGGGGGGGGGAGTACTTCTGAAGTCTCGACTTTGCATTACTTGTATTGCGAGTGTAATGTTCAAAAATATGGCAACTTATGTAGATTTCGTCGTGTTTTATGCACATTAGATTATGAAATAAAATGATAGCCCCACATTTATGTTCCTAACGATTCCGTGGTTTTACTTTCTTAAAGGAGTGAATAAAGTGTTCAGGCCCATGGCAGTGATATATTTCCATGTTGTACAAGGAAACAAAATGAGACGAAAGTAGATCCCAAGCAAGATTTTCAAAATTGCTCAATTTACCGTGAACAGAGTATATACAAGAGGGAGTCTCATTTCTCGAACACTGCAGTGTGTTGTTTATCCCTGACGATCTCCATTGTTCTTGGTCTGCAGGTTCAATAAAAGGAACTCGATAAACTGGGACATTGTTAAAAAAAAACCCCTTCCGGAGTTTTTATTTCAGCGCACCCGTGGATAAATTAAAACCATTGCAAGTGATAGCCGTATCAAAAAAGAGTGTAATATACGACCAGCCACTCCCTTGCGTAATGCGGAATGGCTTGCTCTGTTCTTCGGGCCCCGAGTGCTAGCATTTCCTTTCACCTTTATGTAAAATACACTCTGACAAATTAGTAGTTCGAACACGGAACTGGTTTTCTACCTTGTTGACACTTAAGGGCTACGGAAAGCCCTCTCTGTGCGTGAATTTTCTTAGTTTAAAATCATGAACAGAATTTTAAGTACTTATATGTTTCGATGGGGTTTATTTGACTGACTATTATATGAATTTAAAATACCATTACATGCAGCAATAGTTAATACAATGTATAGTTTTTCAATAAAAAAATTGTTGACGGTTTTACGAAAAATAACGTATTAGAAACAGCACTTACGTAAAAATAATGGTTTTGGTATTTATAAATGAATTTTATTTATAACACAATAAACACAAAATTTAAAAACAACATTCATAATTTCAACACAATTTCATTTACATAAAAGTTCTTGTTCCAAAATGTTATTTTTAAAATGTTATATTTCTTTAATATCATGAAGTTTTAAATAAAATTCTTTTCATTAATTTTAATACAAAGGTTTCGGCCATTTACTGATTTGTGGTCTATACTGTATGTGTGTATATATGTGTGTGTGTGTGTATATATATATAATAAAATTTGTTCACAAAAGTTGGCAATTTCTAAATTGATATATATTATTATATCAATTATTACTGCTGTATATTGTAATGGTGTTGTACTATTTTTAAAGGTTTAGGAGAGTGAAATTCTCGAATGGATGCCATGTGATAGAACCTGTATGTGTTTAATGAATAATAGTGTGAGACGAAACATAATATTTGCACTGAACCTTATTACCTTTCACCTTAGGTAGGACACATTGTGGACTCTGGAACTCTGTGATGCTTAGAAAATACACATTCATGCACATGAACACTGTGATAATGTAAGTGGATAAATGGATTTTAAAGAAATATTTAACCATAAAAATTACCATCAATAATTCCAATGACCTTGTGTGAAAAACACTTTATGAAATAAAAATTATGTGTATCTCAAAAATAATTATTTGACACAAAACTCAATCAATTAATGTGTAGGCAGATCTTATACCTCCACCCTTTCAAGGATGAAAAATTTATGAAACTTTAAATATTAATTAAGTTGAAAAATAAAATATTAAAATCTGCCACAAATCCAAATAACTTAGACTTGCAAAAATAAATTATCTTTAAATTATAGTATCCCAGAAGTAGTTAACCTTAAGTGCTTCCTTTCCTAACATGCGTTTAAAGAGCACCATATCAGTTCCATGCAAATCGTCAAACCCAGTTTCACAGCCACTGTAGCTTTAAAATTGATTATTCACAGACAAGTCTAATCTCAGATAAAAATTGATATTATAGAAAGTTTACTACTCCTTAAACTTATTGGGTTCGTTAAATCATTAATTAGTATTCTTTGCTCCGGTGTTTAACTTATCAGTATAGCTGGACTACTGGGTATTACTCCTCCATTAAACATGAAAGTCACTAATGAACTAGTTTGTCTTTCATTCTGACCAAAAGTACAGTTAATTTAGTATTCGCAGAACACTTCAATACATAATCAAATAAACATCGGACCTCAAAAATAATGTAGCGTCACCTGGACGTAGGCCAAAACATAAGCCTTTAACATGGCGTCGACGAAGTCCTTTGAGTCTCTTCTTTGGCCTAACACACTCATAAAAATAACGAACGATTATAAGAAGCTCAGCCCTCTTCTTCACTTGGCTGGTTCTTAAAATAATAACTGGAACCTCTGGGTAATAAAAAACTAGTCTACCCTTATGCAGATGCTGGGGATTGCCCTAGTGAAAATCCCAACGGAAACTTATGTTGCTGGACCCTTCAAAGGTCCCATCCAGAAGCAAGCACTTTCGGCAACTGTCCTAAAACGTGACGTGATAGGAGCTTAACTATTTCCGGTTACCAAAACGAAGAAAATTATAAAAGCTTAAATTGCTTCTAAGACAACCAAACAAAAGAAATTAATACGTTTGAAAATTAAGGGAAATTACTATGCAAATTTGTAAATTAATCAGTAAGTAGAAATTAACATATCCAAGTTATAACCTTTTACCTCAGAATACATGTACACATGCCACAGAATAACACAAATAATAATAGAAATATAAGCAAAATTAGGAATGGTGGTTTACAACCAAAACATTATTACGTGTGTAAAATCAAAATATTCATAAGTCTAGGACGGTTAAAATAATTATTCTAATTCAAAACAACATGTAAATTGACGTGTTATAGTGTCCAAACAACAAATGCAAATAATAATAGAAATTCACGTTGTGTAATCTTCCGACTTATGTGATATTAACGTCGTCACTTTATTCATGCGTCGGTCAAGTGAAACTGTGAAATTATTAGGAAAGTAAACATTTAACAAATCTGCTCGTTTTTACACTTCGGTGCATTAAAAAAAACTAGAAAGCGAAAGAAATAATTTAAGTAAGTAGAAATAGTTACCTAACACGTTTTATTCGAAGCTAAGAGATGGAAATACTTTCCCATCTATCGTTACCAACTTAACTGGACACATGTCACTCAGGGTGCCGTTAAAATATATGCAGGTAGGAGCAGTGATTTTTTTCTAATGTTGACTTCGAAAGTGCTCACTTTATCGTAAACAGCCTTTACAAATAGGCATCGGAGTAACAGACGTGGGATTCTGTAATGTCAGTGTGTATTTTCATGTCATAGCCTACTTTCTCTTGGGCCGTGAGCGACCGAGTAACTCGGTAATCACAGTGGTATAACATTTTTTTCGAGGTGTATATTAATTTTGTCGGTAAATATAACTCTCTCATGTTATATTAAGTAGTTAACAATCGGTTCCGGTGTTTATGTGTCAGCAATTGGCGCACTGAGAGACATTTCCGTGGCCTTTAAACTATCCGTAGTCTCTTACCGTGGATTGGGTTGAATATGTCAGTGTGTCAAATACATGACTGCCACATCTTAGTCTGAATGAATAATTGGTTAACATGCCTAACACACAGAAAATTATCCCTCTTTTCAAAAGAACAATTAAAAATTATGGAGTAGCGCATGCCTAGCATACAGGCCGACAGGCATGAATCGCTAGACTGTAATTCAGTAAAAGTGGTTTTTTAACATTTATATTTCTGGTTATTTCTTCAAACAATGCTCTTTATATATTGATAGTACGTATTAAACCTACTAATACATGTATTATACAGTCACATACTAGGCTGACGATTCTTTTAATGTACCAGGGAATACTATGCGAGAAAGAAATCCACGAAAAATCTAACGAAAAAGAAAAAGGAATTGGCGTCGATTTAAAATAAATTATATTCCAGCATGCATTGCCTCATGAGGTCGCTAAACATAAAACATTCCTAGAAGAGTGCAACTGTAAAAATGTGTGACTACGGTGGGACGCCCAACATTGAATATTTCCCCGTCTAATCTGAATATTTCTTAGTGTTCATGTCAAGAATTAAACGTATTTGATCTTCTCCGAGATTCATGTATGACTCTAGGATGACGTATTTGCCGAAATCTGTCTTGCCAATGACGGACAACGTTATGAAATAATCGCAAACTCAATATCATCGCGTTCTTTTTGTAAAATTTCCAACGGGGAGTACAAAAATCTACGGGATCAGATATCGGGGACAGTGGGAGAGTCCAGCGGGTAATTAGGATATGAATGAGTACGATCCAATTCGTCAACTTGTAACTGGAAGGGCATACCAATCCCAAACAGACCAATGAGCAAAAAACCGTCACACTTGCTTAATGTTTGAGGGGAGGGGGGGAATTGTGCAAGGAGAAGAGTTTCATTGTAAATGAACTCTAATATTTTATATGCAGACTACTAGACGAATAAACCATCGTAGTCGTGAGCAAATGAAGGACGTTTGCTTCATATATCAGCGTATTTATCATTCCTGTGTAAAATATCTAAGATTTTTTCAGACTTTTTGATAGTTAAAATTATTGTTCTTCCAAAAAATGCGCAACACGGTATTATTTTGAATGTGTAACATGGATTTCAACTCAGAATATGTAACCAACAAGATTAATATAATTGTTATTCACTGAATTACCATGACGTGGGATTTATCAGCACAGAAAGATTGCGATAACGCTACAAGTTACAAATAAATACAATGTGCCAAACGTCATTGTTTATTGTATAAATGTATAAAAATGAGCTACAAAATAAAAAATTAAATAATTTGGAATTGTTCCTTCTAAAACGACCATATGCCAACGGAAAATATCAATAACCGTTAAACTGAAAATTACAAACTATCTTATATATTCAGTCACTCGTTGACAAAACAAAATCAGGCCTGCATTAAATGACAGAGAATAACTTGTGTGGTTTTTTAATATCTACAGAGTAACACGCATAATGTTCTTTGACTAGTGCAGAGTTGCCTAGATTTATTTCCCATCTATATACGGGTTGTTCTACCAACATAAAAAATGAATTATGGATGAGTAAAAACGTCGTAAAAATAATCACTAAATTTCTTATGTGTCGGTCCAAGCCCCACAGTTACAAACATTAACAATATATTAAAATGCATCGCATTCCACAGTAACAAACAGCGAAGTATTGGGCCCACCGGGAACACATGGGTGCCCAGATGTACTTAGTAAAACAAAGTTAAGTGAAAGGCCAAGCCTACAATTTTTGCCTTGTTTCTTCACAATACGCAAAATCATACAATGTTTACCACGACGCTGAGTAATTTTTTCAAACGAAAATGTTTACCTTATGAAAAATTGGATTGATCTCAAAACAAAGAAATACACAACAAATACATCCGCACCATTTAACTGACCCGTTACATAAATTTTTAATATATATATATATATATATATATATATATATATATATTGTGACGATTATAAATGATTTTCTTAATATCATTACGTTATATATATATATATATATATATATATATAGAGTTACATTATAAAAAACGTATTTTGAAATAAAAATAAACCAAAATTTTATTAATATCATTTTTTTAGAATATAAATATTTTTTTGTATAAGATTTCAAGTTGGCCAGACGCGTGCACAGATTAGTCCCAAATGAGAAAAGTGTCTAATCTCATGTGATTGGGTTTGTGCGGTTATCATCCCCACATGAAGAAATTAAGTTTGGAGCATATCGTAGTGGAAAGCTTCACGCTACTTTCACCGCCTCATATCACTGGCATCCCATCGTCTTCCGGCCGAGATCTCAACAAAACCAAAGGATTGGACGCCGGCAGGCAGACCAAAAACACCCAAACGCGGTTACTGCACTTACGCAAAAACACGTAAATATATGTCAATTTAGCATAACCTGTCAAGTTAAACAATACTCTGGCTAGTTATAATACCATTGATGATTACCAGAGGCTCACTGCAGAAACCATTTCCTACAAATGTTCACAATTTAGGCCTATAACAATATTTAGGTCAGCTTTATAACTATTTGATACACACGATATAGCACGTTACCCATAATACGCATTAATATTTTGCCACGGCGGTGTTTGTTACAACCGTGGCGTAAGCAACAGTAGTATTTAACCTGTTGTTATTAATATGTGTTTGGAATAAAAATGAAAACGAAGGGACAACCAGTCCAACGAAACTACACAGTAAATTCAAGCTCGCAACTCGTGTCGCTTATTTAATGTACATCGACAAACGTAAAAGATGGTGGTGAAGATACAAACACATAGGCTTACCGTAACATTTATTCCGCTAGTATTTACATGCATTGGTACTTACTGGTTCGTAGGTTTATTTTATTATTTATTTTATTTCATCTGGGTGGGTTTTGTATTTCGTTGGGATTGTTGCAGATATTCAAATCACAGATACGTAAGCTCGTTACACAACTGTTTTTCAAACACCTAGCGGTGAAAGTTCAACGTTGTGATAAACAGATGTAAATATAAATAATTGACTTTGTCATAACATCAGTTCATGGTTAAAACGTATAAACTTTGTACATATTTGAAATCCACACACACCTAATCGGTGTAACGATTACAAAGCAGACACCGTGCTCGTTTACACGCTACGCAGCGATCACAGCACATTTAACCCTGCCGTGGAAACACATATTTATCACAACATTGTAACTTGACTAGGATGTTTCAAAAACACGAGTACGAACTTAATGCTTCGTTCAGAAATACGCCGTGTCATTAACATGTCGCCACACCACTGCCAGTCGTAAGGCACAATAAAAACTGGGAATAATCGCCCGCCATGTTGGGACAAGCACGAGGCTAAGGGAAAGCTAATCAAATTCTAGATTCTCCTTTCCACACCACGTCTGCCAACCTGCTGGATTTGTAAGCGTCGTGGATTTGTAAGCGTCGTGCTATCGCATCTAAATAACTTATAATAGGTATCTAAACAATACACTCTCGTCTCAGTTGTAAATTACAATTTTAAACATCGTTACTGTTGCTGTAATTAGTATTAAATGTGCTGAAATTAGAAATAACAAGATTTATACCTTCCTGCTAGACAGGTGGTACGAACTTCCCGAGAGAGAGAGAGAGAGAGAGAGAGAGAGAGAGAGAGAGAGAGAGAGAGAGAGAGAGAGAGAGAAGAGAGATAGAGAGAGAACAAGAGAGAGCGAGACGATCCGCTTCGCTTATTGAACTTTTATTCCGGACGAAAAAAAAAAACAAAGTGTCACTATAGCGAGCCTACGCACGGTAATTTCCGCTGATATTTTTAGCTGCAGCAATAAAATGTGTTTCCGTCAGTGCTACCTAACAATACAAAAATATCTATTGGTAACGTTTAATTTACAAATAGTATACATAAAAACGACGTTAAAATATATTGTAACTGCGAACTATTTCTTACCGGCCGTTGCCAACACGTCGCTGCTCTCACTGTTGTTTATTTGTATTAATACGAAATGAATATTACAAGGTATAGAAGATACTAAGTAGATTATTAATATATTCCAGAACACAGTACTGTAAAGTTAATCACAGGGTTATATATTCGTGGAATACAAGTGATTGAACACAATAGGTTGACATGTTACGTCTAGGGTGATTTTTCAAAGGTTCGATTCCAAAAGGCCTAAGAAAGCGTGAACAGGCTAGAGTAATCAATTATACTATATGAAAAAATAATTAAAATTCGAAAATTCGAAAATCACAGACAGACACTTCAATTTTATTTAGTTTTATTGATTACAGACAGTAGTAGGGAATAGCCGATTGGCGCGCAAGGGAATGGGGAGTCAGAGCCGGAGCTGGAGGAGCCAAAAAATTACCCTTTTACCATAAAAAAAATCCCTTCTTACCCTGAAAAATTCTTTAAAATTTCCGATTTTACCCGGAGCAGGCGAGAGGGATTAGCGACCCAGGGTCAGATAGGAGACCGTGATCAGTGTCCCAAGGGTCAAGAGAGCAGGACCTATTACCTTTGACTTCCACCTTTGACCCAAAGAATCCAAAAAAAAATTTTAATTCGGAAATTTTTTTTCAAATCTTCAATAAATTCCAAAAAATTATAAAAAATTCCGAAAAAAAAAATTTTTTTTATTTACTAAAAGGATCATCAGAAATATCTGTTTTTTTTTTTTGAACAGCTCACAGGGATCGGCGACCCTGGCGACCTAGGGGCCAGGTGACCGCGATCACGATCATTGACCTTTGACCTAGAAAATTTAAAAAAATCACGAAAATTCCAAACAACGCCAAAAAACATATTATTAGATATTACAAAAAATAATATTTTTGAAAATTATTAAAATATCATTTTAAAAAATTATTTAAACCTTGTATATTAAAAAAAAACATTTCGAAAGGTTCCCTCAGAACCACGCCCAGCAGACAACTGATTCAATCACCCCCACTCCCCTCACCTTTAATCAATCCGCCATTTTGAATTTTACATTCGTCATTTGTTTTTATATTACTGGAGGTCGCCATCTTGGAGGCAATTGCCATATTGGAATACATCACTTGTCTGCCATCGTGGGAGACCATGCCACTAGGAATTGGACTTAGACCTGTGACACATGACCCTTGATCCCTAACCTCAAACATGACCCCATTGGATGACCTTAAAAATAAATATCCATAAGATAAAGTACACAATATTCAACAAGTATAATACATTACAGATTATCACTACCATATTTGATGCAGACTACCTCGACCTTGACCTTATGACCTAGAATAACCTTGAAAATAACAAATGTGAGAAAAGATACCATAACTTCAACAAGCATAATACATTACAGGCAATCACTGCCATATATGTCATAACAGATTACTACCAGCATATTTTATGGAGACAACTTCGACCTTGACCCCATGACCTTGAATAACCTTGAAAACAAAAAACTCCGAAGAATACATAAAATCAGCTAGCACAATACATAACAGACTGCCATCGTATTAGATGCAGGCTACCTTGACCTTGGACCCATGACTTTCACTAACCTAAAAACAAAAACTCGAGAAAAAGCTATATGAAATGGCAGAAGCTAACCTGATACGATCCACTTTCCATGCAGTTGCTGTAAAATTAAACCTCTCAGCTTACCTCCCTACTGTGTATAATATAAAAATGTTCAAGCCCTAGGACATTATATTGACTTTGAACCAATCGTACTGCACCATTAATTCATTGTGCAGACACCGATCAGCCAATAACCGAGCAGCAACATGATTGCAGCTAACCAATCACATGCAGGCATTGAAACATCGCATGCGGAAGTTAGTCTCTGACTCCAAAATGACCCCTAATTACCACTGAATTACCCCTGATTGCAGAAGCAGAGGCGGAGCTAACTGCGGAGGCGGAGCTGATTACGGAGGTGAAGGCCGAGCTGATTGTGGAGGTGGAGCTGATTGCGATGCTGATTGTGATTGTGGTGCTAGTTGCAGTGCAGATTGCGGTGCTAAAAGCAGTGCTGATTGGGATTGTGGTGCTAAGTGCGGTTGTAAATACGGTATGTGTGTGTGGGTCGCAAGTGAAAAATAAATGTTATGTACTTTAACATAAAATTATATAATACTATCTCTGAAATCTGAAATGCGAACATTTTATTTAATAATCTCGCTTAAATATATATTTCATCGCTTCCTGGGTAAACTCTATTTACACTTTGCGATCTAAAGCAGGCTCCCACCACGCTTCGTCATTGGTCGATGCGCAACATGGACTTTATACTGAACAATGAAACACCAAGACAGGACAACACCATGCTTCCCAATTGGTTGTCGTCCCGTGAAAAGGATTCTTCGTACGGACTGCCCTCTCATGCCGATATGCATTTTTGAACATAGGTGAAAACTCTATCGCAGAATCGGCACTGGCGGGCAATCAGTTAGCGATGATGCAGGTTCACTGCTCCATGATCGTCATGGTCAAAGGCAGACCTTCATATTCGCAATTCATCTTCGCAGTATGGGAGCACTCTGTGAAAACCCAAATAATTGTAACCCCTGGGATAAAATACGCAAATCCTATTATATATTATAGGACTATACGTTATTATGTATTGTAATATAAATATGCATTAGTATATAAATATGTAAATATAAAATTAATTTCAACTTATTTTATTTATATACTTATGTACATGTAAGTATGTAAATATTAAATTATTTTCAATTTAATTTTAATATATATTTATGTACATATATGTATGTGGATATAAAAGAACTTTCAAATTAATGTATTTGTTAAGTTATATATATATATATATAAATATGAGAATATAAAATTAATTTCAATGTCCATATATATATATATATATATATATATATATATATATATATATATATATATATATATACAAGTATGTACATATAATATGGGAATATAAAATAATTCTCAATTTATTTGATACATGATTTTGCATAGGAATAAGTATATAATTATGTAAATATAAAGTAATTTACTATTTAACTTATATATAGAGGTAAAGGTATATAAGTAGGCCTAGGTATATAAACATATAAATATAATATTCTTTGAATGTATCTTATACATATCTATGTATAAGTATAGGTATGTAAATTTGAAAATATAAATTAATTTAAATGTCTATATATAAGTATGTAAATATAAGTATGCGAATATAAAATTATTTTCAATTTATTTTATACATAGTAATGTATAGGAATAGGTATATAATTATGGAAATAAAAAAATATTTTCTATTTAATTTTTATGTATAGTTAAAGGTACATCATTATGCATAGGTATATTAACATACAAATATAATATTCTTTGAATATATCTTATACTTATATATGTACAAGTATAGGTATTTATATATGAAAATATAAAATTAATTTAAATGTCTATATATAATTATGTACATATAATTATGGGAATATGAAATTAATATAGATGACTTTATAAGTATGCACATTTAAATATGCAATATAAAATTAATATTAATGTCTATATATAAGTACGTAAATATAAATATGCTTACAGGCATATTTAAATAACATACTATGTAAGCACATGAGTGTTTTCTTCCGGGGCGAACGAGTGTTTGGGTTGTCTCAGAGTGATCCCATACTGCGAAGATAAATTGAGAATATAAAGGGCTGCCTTTTGACTTCGAGCATCATGGAGCCGTTAACCTGCATCATCGCTAACTGGTTGCCCACCAGTGCCAATTATGCGATCGAGTTTTCACCTATGTTCAAAAATGCATATCGGCATGAGAGGGCGGTGCGTACGAAGAGTCCTTTTCACGTGACGACGACCAATTGTGAAGCATGGTGTTGTCCTGTCGTGGTGTTTCATTGTTCAGTACAAAGTCCATGTTGCGCATCGACCAATGGCGAAGCGTGGTGGAAGCCTGCTTTAGATCTGGACACTTTTATCACAAAGTGTAAATAGAGTTTACCCAGGAAGCTATGAAATATACCGAGGGACATGGATATATACTTTTTTGAAGCGACATTATTAAATAAAATGTTCTCATGTCAGATTTTAGAGATAGGACTATATCATTTTATTTTCAAATACATGAAATTTTTCTCACTTACGACCCCGCACACACACTGCACTTAGCATCACAACCACATCAGTACTGCACTTAGCACCACAACCACAATCGGTACTGCACTTAGCACCACAACCACAATCAGTACTGCACTTAGCACCGCAATAGCAATCAGCACTGCAATCACAATCAGCACTGCAATCACAATCAGCACCACAATCAGGATCAGCTCCGTAATCACAATCAGCACCGCAATTAGTACCGCAATCAGCTCTGCCTCCGCAATCAGCTCCACCCCTGCCTTCGCAATCAGGGGTAATTCAGTGGTCATTAGGGGTGGGGTGTCATTTTATAGTCAGAGAGTGACTTTTGCGTGCGATATTTCAATGCCTGCATGTTATTGATTAGCTGCAATCAATCATGTTGCAACTCGGTGATTGGTTGGTGGGTGTCTGCGGAATGCATTAATGGTGCAGTACTATTGGTTCAATGTCAATATATCGCCATAGCGCTTGCACACTTGTATATTATAAGCTGTACGCAGGTAAGCTGAGATGTTTAGTTTAACAGCAGCTGCGTGGAAGGTGGATGTCTCGGCTAGCTTCTGCCGCTCACATATATTTTTTCTCGAGTTTTTTGTTTTTAGGTTGTTCAAGGTCATGAGGCCAAGGTCAAGGTATTCTGCATTTAATATGGCGGTAGTCTGTAATGTATTGGGCTAGCTGATTTGTATGTATTATTTCGAGTTTTTTGTTTTCAAGGCCATGGGGTCAAGGTCGATGCAGTCTTCATCTAATGTGGTGGCAGTAGTCTGTAATGTCATATACTTGTTGACTTTTATGTATTTTTCTGAAGTTTTTATTTTTAAAGTCATTCAAGGTCATGTGGCCGACGTCGAGGTAGTTTGCATCTAATATGGCAGTTGTCTGTAATGTATTATGCTGGTTGACTTTTATTTATTTTTTCTGAAGTGTTTTATTTGAAGGTCATTCAAGATCATGTGGTCAAGATCGAGCTAGTCTGCATCTAATATGGAGGTGGTCTGTAATGTATTATGCGAGGGGGGGGGGGGGGTTAGGGTGTCAGTCATCTGCTGGGCTTGGTTATGGGGGACCTTCGGAAATTTAAGATTTAAAAAAAAATGTATAAGTTTTAAAACTATTTTCAATCATTAATTTTTATTAACTCTCAATAATAATGTTTTTGGTATGTAGTGAATTCTTCAATTTTTTGTTTTGTTCATTTTTAAGGTTAAAGGTCAAGGTCAGTGGTCCTGATACCAGTCACCCAACATCAAGGTCACCTAAGTCGTTGATCCCTGTGAGCTGTTCTGAAAATAATGGGTCCTTTCTGAGGATACTTTTACTAATTTTTATGGTTATTTTTTTTTAGAATTGTTTGGATTTTTTTTTTTTTTTTTTTTTTTATATTCGAAATGTTTTGAAATTTATGGGTCGAAGGTCAGGGTCTAAGGTAATAAGTCCTGCTCTACTGGCCCTGGGTCACTGATCACAGTCTCCTGTCTCACTCTGGGTCGCTAATCCCTCTCGCCTGCTCCGGAAAATATTGGATTTTTAAAGGTTTCTTTTTTTTTTAGAAAAAAGGGTCATTTTTAGAGAAAAGGGAAATTTTTAGGGTATTTTGGTCGAGTATGGGGAAAAAATATGGCGGACGGGTGACGTAACAACATGACGGCTCCTCCGGCTCCAACTCCCCACTCCCTTGCGCGTCAATCGGCTATTCCCTAGTACTACAGACTTCTCTCAAATCTAAGCGTTCGTCAAACTGTGTAGAACATAAAATCAATAAATATCTGCATCTCATCAAATGTTGGAAAAACAGGTTGTTTCTAATACGGGGACAAACTCCGACCTTGCATTATTTACGACAAAATAAGGCGAAAACATAATACAGCATAGCATCTTAAGTGTGTGCTTAGGGCGGAACACCCCCTTGAATTAGGAGCCAAACCGAAAGATCACGCAATTGCACTCTACAAAAAGTATATACAATCAAACCAGTAGGCTCTGGATAACGAGTTAATGGACAAAGAAAGGTCTACTATCCGTATAAATTATCTCGCATATAAGCAAAATACGTTGTGACAAAAATAGCGGCTGTAATCTTAATTTTGTATAACATTGTGAATCACCGACAGTTAATCACTTATCGAGTTGCGGATTATGAAGTAAAACGTTGAAATAAACGAAAAAGATCTGGTACATCATTACTCTAGTCCCATACATTTCCGAGGAATATATGCAATCAGTACAGAACCAAAATACCTTGGCCGGGTTCTTAGGTAACCCGCAGTGTATCTGCAGACATAGCAAGTCGCTTGAGATACTATACTAAGAGATATACACAAATTACCATGTCGGTGGACTGAACAATGAATAACAGTGTGAGGTAAATGTGGGTGGTATTAGTCTGTCAACCAGTTCCACCCCCAAGTGTTATCACATTTTCCAATTAGCCCAATTATTAAAAATGCATTTATAGGTTTCAAAACAGTCCCATTAAGTAGATAGCCCATGAACGTACAGTATGCAGCGAATTGAAAAAGCAAGCATATATTATACTTTGCGTGTGTCCAGTCGTGGCTACGTGGTTATCGAGAGATATGTCATCGTTCAGCTCGCTGAACGATACACCCTAGCATGAAAATAATTTTTATAAATATGTAATTATTAACAAGTACTCGGCCACAAGATTTTTATCGTGCATCGTACTCTTGATGGTTTTTGCCTTTTTTATGTGACATACTAAAATCAATTCTGCACAAATTAACTAATTTCGAAGTTCATAACATGACAAGTGCCAGATCAGAGATGGCATTACAAACAACCAAAATTTAAGCAAACTACAAAATGTAATTATAGGATGCTTTGACACAAATTTTCGTCACCCAAAAGTAAATAACTTTGTTGGATTACAACCAATTTAGTCACTCTGGGGTGACCGAGATTTTATAAAGCCAAATACAGGCTGTTCATGGTAAAATTGGCACTTTTGAAAGTCCTGCTTAAGGTCTACTTGGATGCACGTTGTGTACCCTTCCGCCTTATGTAAAATTAACTCTGACAAGGGCCTCATCACTTTATCCATGCGTCGGTGCAGTGAAATAGTGAAATTATAAGAAAAGTAAATATTTAATAAACATGCTCATTTTCACACTTCAGTACGTTTAAAAAAAAGAACCAGAAAAATAATATGTGTTATTAAATATAGTAAACTAACACGTTTTATTCGATTTTAAGATAGGGAATACTTTCTATCCATCGTTACCAACTGTACGCATGTCACTCATTGCGCCCGTTAAAATATGTGCAGGCAGGAGTAATGACTTTTTACTAAGGTAGCACTGAAAAAAATATTTTGTGACGGCCACAAAGTTATTTTGTTGGTATTCACCCTGCCAAATTTTTTGTGGTGTACGCAAAAAAATTTGTAACTGCCACAAAATAAGTTTTTAGAGGCCACTTAACTTTGTAGCCACTAAAAACTTATTTTGTGGCAGCTACAAAATTTTTTGTGTACATCACAAAAATTTTGGCAGGGTGAATACCAACAAAATAAATTTGTGGCAAACACAATTTTTTTTTTTTCAGTGATGATTCGAAAAGTGTTCACTTTATCGTGAACAGCCTTTAGAAACAATCTGTTTTAATGTGTTAGATCATAATTGCGCTGGGATCGAGGAAAGAAAATTTTTGCATAAAAAATTACAAATGATTCGTACTATATGGTAAGAAAAATAAGTGTATGAAATTTTGTCAGAATTACTACTTGACTCTGCATCGAAATCCGCTGATCCCCAGATGCCGATGAATATATATTGTAGAGACTAATCGGTTTTGTAAAGCATTTTTGGAATCTCTGCATACTTCCAACTTACGTAAATTGTGTACTTTTTATTCAGATGTAACAATTGATATTTACGTATATTTTATGTCATTTGTCCATTCTAATCTATTACCTGATTCCGTAAAATTGTTGGATGTATAAATCCTTTGATGTGAAAAATTTACGCACGGGATAGGTTTTCAAATGTAACATTGCATAGTAGCATTTCAAATAGGCAGAAAGCGTACTATAATACAGTTGAGATGTAAGATTATGGGAAAGGCGAACAACACCGACCAAGAAGGTGAAACAAAGGTTGCAAAGAACTTTTATTCACACGTGGGATACGTATACAGCAGAACGAAAGATGAAGTGGGACAGGCTGCAGGTGAGAGAAATGACGCAGCCCTCAATGGGGGATATGGTCACCCCTGATTGCGACGCAGTTTGTGCACTGTCTGCGCATGCTCAGTATGAGGTTGTCGATGATCTCTTGAGGCATCATGACCAATTTCTCTCTCGTAGCGCCGATCACAGCTGCAGAGACGTCGCTGGTGGCTGGTGACGTGCAGTCAGTCGTCTCCCCTAAAATACCTCACACTTGTTGCACTGGATCTAGACCCGGGGACCGTGTGGGTCAATCCATGAGGCCAATACCATCCCGCTCCAACAGCCCAGCGACAGCCGCTGCACAATGAGGTGTAGCATTTTCGACCACGAAGAGTAACTCAGGTCGCACAGTACACCGGAAAAGACACGAGTAATGAAAGAGAACCTCGGTACAACAGTGGTCATCACATCAGTGACTGATCCTCACTGGAAGGTGTAGAACTCTGTACGGCCACCAAGCATCATGCCTTCCCACACGAGAAAGCCTCCACCTGCAAACCGGTGCCATTCGACGATGTTGAAGGGGTGATTGCGTGTACGCCGCTCTCCCCGCATGTATTGACGTCCGGAGTAGCTCGTGAGACTACATCGGGTCTCCGTCTCGTCCGTGGAGAGCACTCGGTCCCATTGCTGAGCCCTGCAGTCCTTGTGTTCCCTGCAGTACAGAAAGGGCCGTCTTCGATGGGTATGCATCAGTGGCACACGCCGTATTAGTCGCCGAACGAGCAAACCGCTTGTGTGCTGCCTTCTGGCCACGGAGAAATGCGATGTCGGACGTCCAGTAGTGTCTTGTAAAGACTGTGCACGATAAAGTGAGCACTTTTGAAATCAATCTTAGAAAAGTCACCGCCCCTGCCTACGTGTATTCAAACAGGCGCACTGAGTGACATACGCCCATTGCAGTTGGTAATGATGGATGGAAAATAGTTCCATATCTTAACGTCAAATAATTAGTGATGGGGAACCATTTGTGCAAACACATTTTCCTTTCTGTTTTCTTAATGCGTCTATATATAAGAATGCGCAGATTCATCATATTTACTTTTGTAATAATTCCATAGTTTCACTTGACCGACGCATGAATAAAGTTATGAGGCCCATGGCATTGTTAAATTTACATAAGGTGGAGTAATATACAACTTTCGTACAAGAAGATCTTAAGCAAGGCTTTCAAAATTACTCACTTTACCGTGAACAGCCTATACGCGTCTTGCGATTTCACTTGCTGTCTGCCGTTGATCTTTCCTTGCATGTGTGACAATATACCGGTCCTCCGGCACCATAGTTGCTCTTGGACGATCTCTACTAGACTTCCACACAGCTGTTTCTGTCGTCCGAAATGCTGTCCATGGTCGTAACAAGATGCCGTGTGCTATCCCGAACTCCTCAGCTACGCTAGCCACATTTCGATTTCCTTCTCCGACATCCCGGTGATTCCATTTCGGGGAAAGCCGTCCATATGTTGTCTATGGGACTGCCTGTTGGCGAAGTCACACATCAGACAGCAAACTCGACGTCGTTTAAGCCGATATACACTGTACAATAGCTTCCACTGCAATGCTCAGCGTACACCGTTCTCGTGTTTCGTATCCTTCGCACATGCCCACTGTTTCGTCATACTACTTATATACGCATGCCTTGCCGTACCAGAGCCTAAGCGATCTTCTTCTGATTGGTCTGTCGGTCGTTTCTGTTACCTCACTTTATTGTTTTCCTAATTTATTTTTTGCACGCCACTATGTTATCTAATATGCGTGAAAATAAATGAAACCTATTTAAGTCGCCAACAATTCAATAAATACATTTTCAATAATCCTTGGTATTAAAATGGCAATGTTCCTAATTTTCTGAGTGTATATGAGATAATGTTATTATAAGATTTAAGCAATTATTTGTAGGAAATATCTTCAAACAAGCGGTGTTAGACATGAACCAACTTACAGAAAATAATCTAGAATATTAATATGAACATTCTGCGTTAAAGCATACCTCAACTACAGATCTAAAACACAAGCTGCAAATAAATCTTTCAATGTTTTCACATATATAAAAGAAAAATCCCTATAAAATAATATATATATTCGTCATTTTCAGAAATTTAATAAATTCTGTTCATATCAACAAGGATCTAAAATTAATGGAACTTCTTCCGAGCGTACTATTGCGAGCTAATTAACAATTGGAAACCGTATCCTAAACGTGCGGATGCCCTCTCTCAGATGAACTACAGATGAGAGCTCTCCCAGGCGAGAAATAAGGACATTGTCTGCGAACCGAGTTAATTACTTTTCTTTTTCCACAAAGAAACTCCCTTTGTTTGTGGACAATTTTACTCGGGAAGAAACCTGTTCGTAGACTCCGGATCTAGTATACCTACAACTGGAAAGAAAAATAACGGTATGTTATCCCACTCTGCTATTTTCTAATTCCGTGCAGATTTTACAAATCTTCCGTGCGCGTAAAAGAGAACTGCTAAAGGCCAACCTTTGTGGAAAGATAATGCTGGACAGCTCTTTACCAATAACACAGGCAAGCGTGTGACGAGCGACGTTAATGGCATCTAGCGGCGTGGCGTGATTAAGTCCTGCGACTTATATGGCAAAGAGCATGCATACACGTCAAAAAATTTGTTTTGAATTTAAATGATGCCGTTCGTATGTCGTCATATAGCTTTGAGTAAGTTTAATTTATTAAAAACTGAAGAATAGTTTGATTGTGTGAAAGGACCTAAAGTTATTGCCTTGTATTAACAATTTACAGAAGTTCTTATAAGACCTAAAATACAGTCAGAAATACACTGCATCTTATAAATTTTTAATTGATTATTAAGTTAGATTCAAAACAGATTATTATCGACATAAAAACAAGCCCGATTATAAAAAAAAATCGTTTGAGGCAATATTTAGTCTACATTAAATGTGTTATTGAGACAGAAAATACACAACAATAAAAATATATAATAAAAATTGTAAGTAACGGCTCTTTGTCAGAAATTAACAGAAGTTTTCATAAAATGCAAAGTACAGCTAGATTTAAACTAAAGATTTTATTTGTGAATATTTTTCAAAATGGATGAACCCTGATATACAAATTCACGAGATCATAAATAATCGTTGCAGACAGTTTCTGCACACTGGCTTCGTTTAAAAAAAAATGTAATATGTACGTAACTGCATTTCATCAACAGGTTTGTATTTTAAGTTTACATATGCCTAATTATTAGCTTTTTTTCATAGACCTCAAACGTTCATCGTTTGTTCGTTCCAAAAATAAATTATTCATTAGATTTTAGTAATTAATTGTTAATCAGTATTTTTCGAAGTATTCATCGCACATTTTCACATTGTTGGGTTTATATACTATGCGTGCCATTTTAGACTTTTATTGTAAGATTCGATTAAAAAGTGCACAAAATATTAATTAAAAATCCCTTATATTCTTGATGTCGAAAGCTTAACATATTAATAAGGACTAATGAGAATATTTTTCATGGTGTATAATTTATATATATTTCCTTAAAAAGGTATTTCATGCAGGTAAACATAGTTTACTATATCTTAGTTTAGGGAAATATGGGACTTCGGCGATGCTACTTGAATAGTTTTAAATAGTTGTAGTACTTGTAGGATTTGTTATAGGGCCCTCGTGTAATTTTAATACTAATAACTGTATGCTTGTAGTTTATCCATGCCTTTGAGTCAGCGAATTGAGACTCCTTAAAGAATCAATATGAAAATGGCCCGAGCACAAACTGTGAATCATATTATACACCCTAAAAAAATATACTTTTTTTTAAACATATTTTCAAATTCGTGTAGCTGACATTTCTGGAACCATTATAAGCATCTATGTATAAAAAATGTTTGACAAATTTACTAGTTACCGTTTGCTTACTTGTCTTCATCCTTCTGGGATCTAAAATATGAAATCGAAAAGTTTTTACGCCGTAATGTTAAAAGTTATAAATTGCACATATTCTTCCTGTCATTCTAATCTTTAAAACATGCTCAAGATTCGTTTTCTATACAGTAAAACGACGCTCTGTGACTTTTGTTTATGTGGTCGCACGGGATCTAAGAACGCATCAGTCACACCTGACGGCGAGAGCGCAGCACCGTCGCTTGTCCCGCTAGAATCGGCGAGCTGTTCAGTATTTTCTTTTATAGTATTTGGTTCTACTATAATTTATTATTACCACTGTATATTGTGGCCTGAGAACTATTAATTGATAAAAAAAATCAAACAGCCAACTTAACTATGACCGCTTAAAGTTAATTGACGTTCGCGTTCTAACACACACAAACGCAGCAATAATAATTGCCAACTTTGAAGGGAAAATATATGGAACAGGAAACAAGTGTATTTCTGGGATGTATCTAAACTTAAAGGGAAATAATTTACTTTCGTCTGCCATCGCGTCTTTTAAATGCGGAAAGGAAAGAAATAACGACGAGACAAACTTCGCTCATACGGATGCCCATCGTGTCACAATGGCTTGCTAGTTCACCTGAACACTCGCTTACCGAAAACGTGTGGTTCATGTTCGGACATCGACTGCCCTGTCACAGGACACCTGCAGCCACGACGGATGAACTTTGGGAACGTATTGAAGCAACACGGGCGAAAATACCGCACACACACATCTAAAGTCTCTTTCCTGTCAATACCGCGTCGTGTGGCAGCGGTTTATTGTCGCCCGTGATGGGGGCACACAGTACTTATTATCCCGTGCCCTTGACGTCATACTGAGCTGCAAGAGTAATCATGTCACCTGTGTGATGGGTATTCTTTTCAATAAATATGGTTGTGATAGCTCACGTGTTAAAATTTTAATGGCCAGCTTTGTAGTTTTTGTCGGATATATCATATTTTAGTACTTCTGAGCCCGTGAACCTATGTGTTCTGTGAGTACAATTAAACACTTAATTTTCTTTTTACACGTATTAATTAGTGTCTTTATTTTCTTTACGAATATAACATGTTATATATATATATAGTCGCTCTTCATTGTATTATGTGATGATAATTTGATGTCCTTTTTATTATATATTTACAAATATAGTTATCACATGTACCAAATATTTCTTAAAATAATTTATTGTTATAATCTATTTATTTCGTTTATTATTTCTGAATTGCATTCTTTACATACATTGCATATTTATAATTTAAACAGCATGTTCAACTTTCAATTTTTTTTCACTTTTTAGGCCTTTATTTTATTTATTATGCTCTCTCATCAGGTTTGAATAGTTTTAAGTGTTTGGCAGGAGTACATCAACCTACTACAATAACATAATACTAAAGTATTACAGTTATCGTTAAAAGTGTTTCAGTATTCATATTTATTGCTGTAAATAAATTTAAAACTCGTTTTTCAACAGCTTCCTTCGTCGTAAGTTTTTTAAAAATTAATTCCTTAAACTTAGAATGTGTTTAGCTTACTTTCCGAAGGAAAGGTAGGTCTATACAATCACCTAAATGATGTCCCCACTTAATAACTTTTAAACCGTCAACTGAATTTCACCAAAGTATGAACATATGTAGTACTTAGTTAGGATATCTGACTTTTATAGTTTTTGAACATTCCATGTACTTATTTCCAAAATGGCGCCAATTTGAACATTGGGGGCATTTTGTTATATCTCGGGAACCATTATACCGATTTAAATAAAAAAATTTACATTGCCACTGAATGGCATAATCATTTGATTTAGCTACTAATAATTATATTGTTACGCTATTTTGTAATGTAGTGTAAATTAAAAAGAAAACCTTTCGTTATTGCTTACGAAGCATTTAGCATATCCAGACCAAATTTGGTACATTGAAGGAGTAAGGTGTAAGAATTAAATTTAAAAAGCCGATCATATAATCGGCCCACTATTTTGAAAATAGTGCAAATAAAAAATAAGGCTTTTATGATTGTAAATCCCAAGTCACGCCAGAAAGTCAAAGCTGGGTTTCACCCGGAACACATTGACAACAAATTCATAACAAATCCGGAACCCTTTACGAACGGTAACCTGGAAGTTGCTTATTTTCGTTTTTTGTTATTTTGTTTGCTCTTAAATTTGAGAAATAATATCACGTAAAATAACCGTATGCTTTTTTAATTACACTCAAATTCACAATAACAATAATTATGTATACATAATATTCTCATTCATGTCCGCTTGAAGGAGAAAAGTATGATTCCTTAGACATTACTAACGATGGCAGAAAACATATCAGTCTGCCATTTCGCATGTACGCAACGCTTGCCAAAACTTAGGAAGCCGTCAAGTAAAATGTCAAGTAACATGTAACTTGCATACCAACTCGTAAAGACAACGTTGCACAAAATGTAAAATAAAATTGAAATCGGACAGGATCTTAAATGGGTAGTTTCATGCAACCCATTTAACTCTATCCCTAGGTTGCGGTGAATGTCCTCACGACAGCGGTGCGAAAAACAACAACATCGCTCGGTGTATTCGGAAGTTGAAGTATTTGGGACAATACACTCGACCCCAAGTGCGCCACTTCTGGAACGATCCTCGTATGCTGACTTAAAGCTGATCAAGTCGCCAGCCCAGGACACATCGCGCTCTTCGTTTAAGTCGCACCACGACTTATAAAAATACAAGCTCTGGACGGGAAGCCAGCTTAGTGGAAACATGTAAGTAAGAGCCCTACTGCATCACTGCGGAGGACGCAGCACCCCCTCGACCAGCGATCCGCCAGACAAGTCCACCTCAGAACGTGGTTGAACAGGAACGCCCTTCTCAGTCCCAACCAAGTAAGTCCGCAACTATTTACAGAAACGACACGGCATGGCGCACCGAGCAAACTTGCGATTTCAGCCCTGTCAAGCAGTCATCGAGCAAAACAATAAAAAAATACAGAAGGAATTTATATATGCTAATAAATTAGAACAGTAAAGCAAACGTATATACAAACAAATACTAAAAAATAAAACACTTAATAAAAGTTTTAATACTACACTAGGCGGAACCAATGTCGCCAACTGTATTTAAAAGTAACCAAGGCCGAGCAGAACACAACAAGCCGTACATGATCTAATACATGCATATCTCCAGTAGTACCCCAATTTCGGAAACAACCATATTTCATCCCCTAATTTAAATTTAACTCTTTTACAAGAATTCAAAACTTTTATATGATGCATAAATGTTAATAAATTTTGTTTCACCGAATTTGCTTCAGTGGTTTTAATTTTATACTGATATAACCTCAACACTGAATGCCAGTGGCAACTTATACTTTTAGAAGCCACCCAGCAATTAGCATTCCCCTCTATAAGCGCGCCTCCCCATACATTTATATTTTTAGAACACTGCTCCTACCGGATGTTGGAATTCGAGGTCAGGAGGTTCACTTATTTGTAACTGGTTCTTTGATGTAATCAGCTGCAGTGGTATATGAGTGAGTGCAAGAGTGTTACATGTCGCTTCGCTCTGTGTTATTTTAGAAGACACATTACAGTGCAAGACTGGCCTGCTGATGTAAGCCAGAAACGATATTTCTGAATTATTATCCCTTTAACATTGTTCACTTCTAAGGGCGGTCTGCAATATCTTCTCATTTCTTCGTCTGAAATACACACTTATAGGTGCAAAATCCACTAAAATTGCATAAGCATAATTTTATGTTCATGTTATGATAAAAATTATCGTTGTGGGTATAGTAAGAGCATGATTTTGAACTTAATGATCATTTCTCCTGGGTTGTATCAATGTTAAAATATTATGTTGAAAATGTTTCTATAACGTCACTTTAGCGAGTGATTTAAATATGATAATTTAGCAGGGTCATAAAAATTCAGCATTCTGACCAAACCATACACATCTAGGTGCAGGTGCTAGAGGGAAATCTACAAGCGACCAGTCTATGCTAGTCAGCAGTGTCAAACACTAACTGAAATGACTGAAATTTTCGGTCAGTTAATTTTATTTTTACAAGCTTTTATTTAACTTGCCTTGTTTGTGTGTATAGTAGGTGTCTGTCCAACCTCTATGCACTGAACAGGGTGCAGTCTGCCTGCAGCGCATCACTGTTCGTCAGGTTGCAGCACGAAGTGTGGAAAGGGCAATCAGTATTTAACTTCAGACTTGTAGTCTTTTTAGTCTCACTAATTGTTTTTATTATTAATATATAAGTAGACTATTTATACGTTTACGAGTCTGTGAATGTATAGTCTACATATAAAATAATAACAAAAAAAAATTGAAACTAAAAAGTGAAAAACTATACTAACTGTAAAAATATATTTTAAAACCAACCTTTTATTTATAAATGCACTAAAAAGGGAAACTTAATTATAGTAGTTACAGAATTTGTAGAATTTGTAAGACGTGACCGAACAGCCGTAATAAACTTTCCTACATATTGATATTTTTTTAACAATTTATATTTAGTATATAAGAGCTTGAGAGTATATAATAGTTAAGAGCATGAAGCAATATATCTGCCTACTACACTTGCACAAATGAGGTATACATTCTATATTGCAAATAGTTAATAGCCTGATGCACAATATGAGCTTACTACAATTACGCAAATGAGGCATACATTCAATATTGTGAAAAGTTAAGATTCTTACTCAAGATATGTGCTTACTACGCTTACGCAAATGAGTTATACGTTCTATATTGTGCCACGATTTTATATTCTAAATATTGATTGATATAAAAATATATATTTGTAGTAAAGTTTATTATAGCTGTTCGATCACGTCTTGCAAGTCCTACGAATTCTGTAACTACTATAATTAAGTTTCTCTTTTTAGTGCGTTTATAAATAAAAGGTCGATTTTTAAGGTTCTTTACAGTTAATATACTATCAGATAGCGGCCAAATATGATAGTTAAACCTGGAAGGATTAGTCAGAAACATGCACCTTCAAAGGGATTTGCTTCACAAAGCAATATGTTTTATTCTCGTAAAGTTTACGTGAATCATAGAGTCTTAATTTTGGTGGAGGTTTCTTGATGCAGTGTTACTTCAAGAAGAATTGCCATTTCCAAATTTTGTTTGCGAAGTAAACATGTAAACAGCTGTTCTTTATGAATGCAAAGAAATAACTGTAACTCTGTTTATATTTCAATGGTTTAATTTTCAAATGCCTATGTTTGAAACAAAATGTCAAATTAGTGTATAAGTTAACGTGAATATTGTCCTCCCATTCTTGAGTAATTTTACAACTTGTTTTTATAGTTATATTTAAATGCTTATATGAAATGTAATGAAACAAGCATTTGTTATTATGCCCTTCCGTACATTGGCTATCATGAATATAAATTTTTATCATTATAGAATATTATGTGATGTAAGCTATATCGGTTTGAATATTATAGCTGAATATTATATTCCTATTTGATAGAACATATACAGTGTAGTGCCCCAAAATACATCGTTAATGCTTCAATTAATTCCCCAAAATTGACTAGAGACTAGACTACTTCAAAAGTTCCATTGGTCAGGATACCTTGTTTCTTATGTGATACATTTTTTAATCTGTATTATTAAAGTTTACCAAAAGCGGGTAAGTGTGTGTTGTATCAACATGTGTTGACGTATACCTTCATAATATTAGCGGTTATTTAAAAATTGTTTTGTTGTGGCGTATATATTCAGTGCTTCTGAATTCGAACGCTCTAGATTTCAATCCATTCACACTCTCTCTCCCTCTCTCTCTCTCTCTCTCTCTCTCTCTCTCTTCCCTTTCTCTCTAGCTCAATTTCTCTCTTCGTCTCTTCCTCTTTGCTACTATGAAGTTATATTTATATCGTTTTGTTGGTGTCATGGGAATATCAAGGTTATTTTGACCAAAATTAGTTTTGAACTCTACAATAATTTTGTGTGAAATTTGAAATTCCAGTGATATTCAAAGACAGAGAGTAAAGTAGTTAAATAAGGTAAACGTGCTCTTAGAATTCTAGTGGAACGAAAATGGTTTCTCTTGATTCGCACGGGTGTGGGCTGTATGCTACGCTGCAACACATGGGTCTAAACACAGATAACTATGTTAGAAATAAAGTTACTTCAAAGGGGTTATAATTTGTTGGGTTTGACATACAACGTCGTCATGTCATGACTGAACTCGTTTTTGATGAGTTAAAACAAGGTGCTTTCAAGCTTCAATTTATCCAAGAATAATACAAGATAATGGTAAAGTGTAGTGGCTTGTGTCGTTTCGACTGAACAACTTATTGCACGCGTATGGCGCAAATTTTAATTTAAACATTAATTTTGCTTGATAATATCTGTTTGTTGGTGTCTGGTTTGTAAGAAACTCTGTGCATAGCCACATTCTTAATTGGAATGGGTCCCATACTTTAAATAAAATAACTGAATGTGATTTCCTCAAATTTTTTTTTCACTCAGTTCAGAGCTATGAAAAGGTCTCACAGCATGCGATTTCCCGACACAAAGACAAGAAAAATTTTTTTACTTCATAACCTATTGCGATCACGGGGGGGGGGGTGGAAGGGTAGAGTAATTGACAAAGTATTTGAATGCTTGTAACTATCATACTCAGTAAGAATTGTTTTAGTGCATAGTTTCCGATTTAAAAATTACCAACTTTGTGATAAAAACTGAAAGTTATTAACCACAAAATTAGTAAATATGAAAATAATTGTCTTGGAATTAACAAAAAAAAATCTATATAACTCTACAATATTGAAATTTGTATAAAGTTATGTGTGCGTGTGTGTGTGTGTGTGTGTGTGTATATATATATATATATATATATATATATATACAAAATTCACTGTTTTAAGGAAATTTGTTAACAGTAGCTTTTAAAAGATTAAGTTAGTTTTATTTTCGATAAGGAATATTATTTCTGAAATTAAGGCACATCGAGACCTTTCATTGCACGTAACAGAACAGGGCCACCACTAGTAGCGAGATTAAGTGGCCTTCCATGGAAATGTACCCGGTTTGGTTGCAAACTCCGTCGGCGATGATAATTATACGGATGAGGATTGCTATGCGAGGACTGTGGGTCAAGGTTTACATCAGAGTGCTGCTGTTTCCTACCTGCCTTCATCCCACTGCTGTTTTCATATATCTTTTTCCCAAATTCGAATATAAAGTGCAAACTTGTTTCACTGTAGCGATTAAAAACTGGACGATTTACTACGTCCCCACACTGTACCTGCATATAACACGGTCGGTCTCGAAAGCACATGTAAACTTTCTGTTACCTCTCATCAGAATAGAAGTCTTTTTCACTAAAATGTTATATTTCATACCTTTCATTGGTCTTTCTGGTTGGTAGCAGTGTCCACTGTTCGGCTGAAACACTCGTTTGTCTCTCCCACTTCGTGCCGCGACTGCGATTATCTGTACTCTAGCGCAATGCCCATAAAACATTGAAAAATTGCGAACCTCACAACAGATTGCAGCATCCTTCAATACTTCTCCCATTTTAATGCTACGCCAGCAGTAGGAGCATACAATGTACGCATGGATACTCGAAGTGTATTTCTGTATGCTCGTTCAAGTTTCAATTTTACAGCTTTCGAAATCGACATTTAAAGAAGATTCCTTGCCCGTAACAGTGTAGATTTTAAAGTCAATTCTGAATGACTTACTTTCATTAAGGGCTGTAGAAACGTCTCGCATTGAACAATATCTATAAAGATAAAATTAAAAACATAATTTGGACTACTTGATATTTTTATGGGGTTAGATTTATTGGAAATATATTTTAGTGCTGGTAATTGATACATACAGGAATAATAGTATATAAAGTTAGAGATTACAAATTAAAAATTGCCGAGATTTTTTCGAACAGTTAGAAATATAAACCACAAATTCATTAAATATGCCAATAGCGGTGTATTAAAAAACATATTATCTACAATTCTGAGAGATTATATTTCTTATACCTTGAAGAAAATGGTACTTTATTGCCTTTTAACATTAGCTTTTATACTTAAATTGAATTCAGATTTTTAATAATGTTATTAAGTTGTATGATACATAACTCGATACACTTTGTACATGTCTACCGATTTTTTGGTTTCTTTGAGTGTTATTAATCGGAAAACAGACAACAATCGTCTATACAAAAACTTTATCAAATATGAGTGTAAGTTATGTGATGATTTTGTTAATTCAAATACACATTTGACTATAAAACAAACCCCCATATATATATATATATATATATATATATATATATATATATATATATATATATATATATATATATATATATATATAGTAGCTCAAATTCAGTTTTAGTTTTTTTGTTTTGGGAATTCAGGCACAGCGAGAACATCCCGTGGATAGCGAATCATTGAAAATCGTGGAATGTGTTTATGTTATATTTATTGTGTAATATCTAGATCGATGACGACTCAAATTATAATTATTATACACATTTCGCAACAGTTAGTGTGGCAGTAACACATTCACAATCTTAACAAGTTCGCATAACTTGACCTTTGCAAGGATAATAAAAATTGATTCGTGGCAATGTTTATTTTTACATGTTGCGGAACGACAGACATTCGGTTGAAATAAGACCAAGAAGGGATTAAACGTGCTCTGTTGAGCGCAAAATAATATCACGAACCTAAAATGAAAGCCAGCCTTAGTACCTACAGAAATAATTGCGTAATTCAATAAGGAACTGATTGGTCGAGGGAAAAAAAAAAACAGACTTTAGTTTAAAGAGTAATGGAACAAAACCGCAACTGTACGAAAAGAAAGTGTGTGAAAACGTATATTTAAGTACACATACTAGAAGTAGTGTAAGTGACCGTGCGATTGGGATAAAAAACGTTACGCATTAAAACGAACTAAAGCCACTGTATGAAAGATAACGTCAACGTTAATTTTCGGGTTTTACACCGAACGTATACGCACAAGTCGACGATTAATGCTAATGGAATGCTGTAAACCACTTGGGTGCCCGTCGCCCGTAGGTGCTTGGTGCGAAATGACAAGGTGTCCTCACCATGTGAGCGTCACGCTTGCATAATCAATGCTATAAAAATGATGACTCCAGACCAATGATAAAAACGTACTGTAAAAAGGTATACAAAATAATAGTTATTTTATACAGGAAACTCAACATATCATACAACTCCTAAATAAATATATCATATACCAAATACTGTCAAGTCTGTCAGAATTAACTTACAATAAATACTTGCCTATATCTTTGCTGCCTGCTCTAGTGTGCGCCTGTAAATCAAAGCGTTCAACTAGCTTGTCTTTAAATATGTTGACATCATAGTTCAAAATTAATACGAATAATATGTGATAAATTTAAATTACAAATGCTTAGTAAGTACACAATTAAAACTGGTCGAAATGTGACGCAGTGTGAAGATAATACTGGTTTATCAAAACTTTCGTCTATTAGGTTTAAAAATCGTTACAGCTTATTTCTTATAGATGCACCCCATAAAACTTGGAAAACTTTCAAGTTGCCAAACGATTAGATGGCTGTACAAAATCGATTTTTGTGACAATATATGCCTGACTAGTCGATATTAGAACACAAAAAAAACATTAGTTCAGAAAACGTAAAGTGAAATTAATATGCATGTAAAGTCGTAAATAAATATCAAAAAGAAACAGTACTGAATAACAAGCACGGTAAAACAAGAAACAAGTTAAAACTACTGCTGTAAATTACGTATAGAACAAAAGCAATACCGGAAATCATGAAGCGGGACAAATAGAAATTTATTTAAAAAAAATGATCAAAGTCATTAATTTTGCCAGATATGAGAACATCGCGCGCAGGCGCAAAAACTGCGCCAGATAACTAAAAAAAATGTTGCGTGACTTCCAACAAGAACAGGCAGGCGTTCAAAACGATTTTCGTCCCCGTTAACAGTTCTGAAGTACGTAATTCTGGAGGCACTGACGGGACGGTAGAACGCTCTTTAACGGTATTTAATATAACAATAATCAATTAGTGAGTTCGTTCTCATTTTGTTTTTTTGAGTGGAGAAGGGGGTTCGTTTTCTTTCCGGGCTCAAGATAGCTCTGTAGTCGATTTTCTCTGGCTCTTAGCGCAATCTTGAGGTTATCCAAGTGACTTACGGTGAAGATGGAGCAGCGGTGAAATTCAAGTGCGGGGGAAACTGAAGTACTCCGAGAAAACCCACCTGCCAACAGCAACGTCCACCACGTTTCACCATTGCGAAAGTCCGCGAGACTCAGCCGGAAATCGAACCTGGTTTGCCTCGGACGGAGGCGTGTAGTTTGACCACTGTACCACCCCACCCACCCCCCCCCCCCCAAACGAAGGAACTACCAGTGGCGTGGTCACTTGTTTCTTCTCGCGATGACAGAGAAAGTAACTCCAAAAAAAAAAACGGATGAATTTCAATAACGGCCTCGCTCTTTCTATAAATATTCAATACCGATCCGCAGGCGCACTTGAGAGTAGTTGCTCGCAGACAATAACGGCGCGCTCTCGACGTCGAAATCACTTCGCCGTAAGAGTCGTTTATGTCAATGCCAATCGTTGCCCCTCGCTGCACCGATAATTGGATTAACAGTGACAAAAACTGTTCACGATATTATGAGCACTTTAGAAACCAACATTTAAAAAAGTCACTGTCCCAGCTGCATATATTTAAATGGGGAAAGTTACAGATATGCGTCCGGTAAAGTTGGTAACGACGAAAGGAAAGTAGTTTCATGTTGTAACGTTGAATGAAAAGTGGCACGGAAACATTTCTGAATACTGTAATTATAATTTTTGCTTTCTTTTTTAATGTAAATAATATTAATAATTGGAAAATATATCAAATAATTAATTTACCAATGATTTGGCGGGTTTACTTGGCTGAGGCATAAGCAACGTGGTCAGGACCATGGCAATATGGTAATATTAATGTTACATGAGGACAAAGAATACACTACGTGCATACAAATATATCTTAAACAGGACATTTGAAAGAGCTCAGTTTTCAAGAAGAACAGCCGCTACCAAAGCCACGGCTGGCCCTAAGGGTTGTTCGAGGGATGCGATCGTGCCTGATGCCGTCTAAGAAAAAAGAAAGTGGAGCCATTTTAGTTATAACAATTCTAAAATATTATCTCTTAATTTTTATTGAACACACTTTCTGTAAATTTGAAAACCTTACAATGGGTGTCCTTTTATAAACAAACGCAGCTAAAAACCCGTTACAAAGTGTTTTTAAAAAAACACAAATAAGTTCACATTTAATGACTTTGGTTCATGCAGAAAATGCGGTATATTGGAAAGAGCAAAGACACGAGACTTGGCACCATTTTGGAACATCGGTTCTGATGTGTTCTTAAATGACATTAATACCGTAAAAAAAAATGTGTGCGTGCTTGGCGGTGACAAAGTACCGGGTGCCACACATTTACTGCTTCTAAGGAAATAATTGACCTTAGGGATGTCTGACAATAAAATATTCACTGTCTACTGTCTGTGCCAGACTTTCAACCGTTATACACTTAATATGATGTCATTTCCCGTAGTTAAAATAACATAAAACACAATTTTACAAAATCAGGGGTAAATACCATGATTTTACTTTATTACATTATATGAGTAATAAAAACTATACCATGTGGAAATTGGATAATTTGCAGTGAAAACTGCCATAACCTCCTTCGACATTTCTAGATAGGGCTACATCATGATTAAATGGAAGAAAAATTCTTTACATTTTTTATTGTCTAATACTCGCGTATTTTTTGTATGTGACTGCCAAATTTTCCTTAAAGTAAATGTTGCACGTAACATAAAGTGAATAAAGACTGTGTCTTTCGTCAGTATAGTATGCCTGATTTCTCTTTTAGAATTGTTAAGTTTAGTATATTTTCCTGTTAAAAAAATAGTGGTATTGAGCTATTAACATTCTGGGATCACGGAAAGAGAGCTGTAGGATATAATTTTCTTCTTTGCTGTAAGTTCTGTCTTCTAATATACACAAAATGGCCATTTTTGACATTAATGTTAAAAAGTGATTTAATTGCTTCCAACATCCTTAAAACGCGTGGACGCCATTGTAAACTTGTATGCACATTTACCTATAACTCCATGCCCGTTGAAGTAATCTCCGACTAGAATACCCTCACTGATTATGTCATAGAATCAATAAGAATAGTTCTAATTTTTTAAATCTTATTCATTGTGTAATGGATAGGTTAATGCCTAATTATATATTTTAATTTTGTACAGATTAGTGTACGAATTGGCTTAATATCACTATATTTGTAATATTTATGTTTTTACAACTTTGCAGTACCGCTTCATCAGCGCTATGTATTAAGTGCAAAATAATAGCTCCTCAAACACGCTTCTAATATTTCTACGCTTTTCTGGAATTCCAATTTGGGGAGCCCATCAAATTTTTCTAAAATGGAAATTTGGTCACCTTTCATCACTTATTGCAATGCTCTTCCATATCAATAGCCGCATCGCCTAAGTAATCGAAGACTGGTATCACAAGGGAGGGAGATTTTGCGCCCTAAACTGAATAAATTTTATGCTGTGATAATTTCAGCAATGTAATACGTGTTGTCATATTGGCTTGTGGCTAAGTTAATGCATGTTTTTATTTGGCTCAATGCGCATGTTAATTTCCTTTATAAACCAATCGAAGGAATTTAATTCTCACAACATTACATAAACTTTCCGCTAGGTGTGGTAGGTTACTCTTTTTCGTGCTTTTGTTTATCGTAAAAGATTCAGCATTTAAATATGAATGTTTCGAACATCATAATGCCAAAAATATTTTCATAAGACAAGATTTTTATTTACAGGTTACCCCGTTTCGATGAACCACTACTATTTGACAAAAAAACTTATATATTCTTGAAAAATATGTAAGATTTACTGACTAACAGGAAATAAACGGTATATTAAATAAATATTTAATTAACGTTTTAAACTTTGTAATTAATCTGTGACGTCTTCCGGAAAACAATGTCGGTGAAGGAGGGACAAGAAGCAGGGTGATTTTGATGTATGTTATTGTGCGTTAATGTCAGCGATGGAATGCTAAATTCTTAGTATGTGGCAATAAAAAATAAATTTTTGCTAGTTAAGCATTAATTTAAAGTGGGAGAATAATTTACACTGATTTTACTGGAATTCAGCACAGTTAAGATCAATTAGTAGACTGCTTTTGTATATTTTTCAGTATTGTCTAGTTCAAGTGTTGCTAAATTGTGTCAATTTTCTCCAGTTCCTTCCGACAAGTCAGACGATATGTTTAAAATGTTATATTTTGCTCCATTCTCGAGGGTCGGTGCAAATTCGTCCTCGAGTGCAGTACACTTTACTTCGTACAAGATTACAACAATTCGCGTTGCGGACTCGCGTGAACCTAAGGTTTAACCGCAGCCAGCCAGCCAGCAAGATTAACACCAGCTCGTAAAGCGTGTACAAGCAGCTCAAAGCGGGACTAAATGCGCCTTATCGATTTTCAGAATGCAGGGTTCCTGGTGGCTGAGCGGTTAGACTGCTCGTTTCCCACCAAGGCAAACCGGGTTCATTCCCCTGCCGGGTCGCCCCGGATTTTCGCAAGTAGGAATCGTCTCGCACGATGCCGTCGCTAAGCGGATTTTCTCGGGATCTCCCGTTCTTGCTGCTCCATTCTGACTTAATTTCACACTCATTGGCTGTCAAAACCTCGTTGTTAAGAGCCACCCAAATGTCTAAATCTATTCTGAGGATGCACGGCCAATGGAAAATATACCGACAGGCTCTTTCTGCCCTTTATCACGTCTTGCTTCGTTGCAGTCCATTCTAAATGTCCATATCCAAAGCACCATAAAAGTTACAATCAGCTTCTCTAAAAAATTATGTACTTTACCTATGTTTAGGACTTTGGATCAGCTATGGATCAAAAATTATTTTGGATATGTTTTAATGAATTAATAATTCTTGTGAAGTCCCACAAAGATTTTGTGTCATATTTATTTTGAAGTATTGACGTAATTTGTGTTACTAACTGTGAGGTTTCCTAATTGTTGTTTCAGGTTTTCCGTTTCATATTGCGTTATAAGAAAAATAGCTGTGAATGGATGGCATGTTTTTTCCTTTCATCTGATTCTTCCTAATGTATCGTCTTGGCTTCTTTTAACATTGGGAAAATAGCCATAAAACATGTTTTTATCAAACAGAAGTCATAAACTCTTTTTTAATATATTTTTTTGCTGATGTAGATTTCTTTAAATAAAATACTCATTTTTATGTTTTCAGACAACTTTCGCCTCTATGCATAGAGCAAGATGAACAGTTATGCAATATACGTAAACTTGAATGTTATTTTGTAGTGTTATCGCAGAGACTAAACTACTTGCGAACAAAATACTATTTCTAGATCGTAGCATGAAAGCCTGTAAAAATGTCACTGATGATGCATGGAATATACTTCGAAAATTGTTATGAACCTGCTATATCTAACTGTTCTGGTGTTATGACATACTTAGTCAGTCATAATATAACAAAAATCAACTTACTTATTCAAACTGTTACAAAAACCACAAAAAAATCTAGTTATGTTCTTTCGGTACAATGTGTATTTCATAAGGAAAAGCTATATATAAGATGTACAGTTAAGTATCATACATACATATATTCAAATATTATAACGTTCTGTGTGTTAACCTGCTGCAGAACTTTCTTTCTCCCTTCAGTACCCTCACTCACTCCCTCCAGAACCATAAATCCTCCTTCAAAATAATTGCCCTCTCCTTCTAATCTCTTCTTCAAAAACATTTTTCTCTCGTCTCCAAAAACATCGCCACTCCTCATCATAATAATTCCCCACCCCCGTTTAGTACAATTGCTCTACTACTTTAAAGCAACTACTCTCGCCTACAAAACCGCTATCCTCGCTCCATGAAAACCACTGCCGTGTCCCCTTTTAATATTTCCCTTCCCTTCAAAATCAGATCTCATCATTCGAACCCATTGCTCTTTCCCCTTCATATCACTTTCCATTTCCTCTGATATACCATCATCCTGTCCTTTAGAATCTGTCTTTCGTTACCCTTCGTCAAAACCCTTCGCGTTCCCCCCTCGAACGTCTTTCCCTGCTTCAAACACTTTGCCCTTCTTAAAAAAAGTTGATGTGGCCCTTCCAAACCTTTCATTATTTCTCCTTCAAACCCTTTCCCCATTACACCATCGATAAAATTGCGACCCCCTGGTCCTCAAACCACAGGATCACAACCAACCATTGCACACTCCTCTCGTCCATCTTTATATTATCCTCAAGATAAAAACATTAGGAGAACACTATAATGACCAAAATGTCAACCTTACCAATGGCAGAGTACTTCAGTGGTAAAAAGTGATAATTACACTATCATAATAACTGTGTTCAAGCAGGTAAAAAGGATAACCAACTATATCATTAAAGCCACTCCTTTAAACAATAGCAGTAGAAATGTATTTAACCATTCAACCATAAATTCATTCCTTTAATAATTGTAACAATAGGTATATTGAACAATTAAAAAACTTTAAATCTTTCCCACACTTCATGATTAATTCGGTTTATCAGTTTACCAACACAACAGCATACAAAAACTGCCTATAATACCACCTAATCTTATACAATTGAGGATTTTTTAACAGGCACCAACACTCAGTGTAAAAAGATATAACCCTAACAACATACATTAAAACCCTTCACAATACTGAGTCATGACCCCGACTAAACTTCACACTAACAACCTGCCTGTAGTGAGTGGTCTCAACATTTCTCTATTTACTATTTTGGCCACCATTCCAGGTTACAGCACTCTTGAACAGGGACTTCATTCATCCAGCTCCTCACACACCCACACAGCAACACACAACCTGTGGAGGCCAGGGATATTCTCCCTACCAACGTGGGATAGGCAAGGGATTCTCTCCCCACGATAACCACCAAAATGGTCCGTACTTCCTGTTCCACACATCAATCATTCCACACACACACCAACTCAAATTCCCAATCCAAGTTTCCATTTAAAACAAAAATAAAACATTTAGCTCATCCAAGACAGGCTTCCCACAAATTCCCTCTGTTATTTCCTTCCTTCGATCCCCATCGCTCCAGAACCGTTCACTTCCTTATACTAAGACGGAATATTCTCATACAATCTTCGTCACGAACAGTTTCTGGAAAATATATACAAGTCTAAGGGTGTAGAAAAACTAAGTATCCGCGATCGTTCGTCCCGAGCTACGTCTTGGTACCATCTTGAGTGTAAATTTCTAAGTTCCTTCTGACACTCAGAAAATATACGAGTCCAACAATTCTCGGGAAAACTATAAGTTCCTACTCGTAGAAAATTAATTTGTTCGTAACCATACTTTATTACTGTCGGACGACTCTCTCTTCTTACCAAGGAGGGCTTCACCTTACCCTTGGTTCTAACCCGCTCACCGGCGGGCCTTGTCTCTGCCAAACCTCAGCGCGCACGTGTATAAAAACCCGGCAACCTCCCTTCCACCAGTCTTCCCCCACCTTGAGACCGCACACTGCAGCGCGATCTTTACGATCGTGGTGACCCGTATACTGGCAATATTCCACGGCCACCTACGCGGCGGGAAAACCCAACCAATCAGAAGCTCATACACCCAACATGAACTTCTCAGCCTTAAGGTTGGCGAACCGCAACTCGCCACACATCACAGCAACGCGGATAGCGGCGCACCAGGATTACTGAAAACAACAGAAACCTTAAACAACTAAGAAAAATATAATCACATTTATTTTATAGTGACGGCCACAAATCCACATTTATTTTATACTGACAGTCACAAATCGGTTACAAAATGCTTTGCCCTTACCCTTCAGATGTGCCTCTGTTGACGTAGTGGTTATAGTTCTCGCCTCGAGGCGAAATGTCTTCGACTCCCGGGAGGGACCTCCTCCGGAATTTCGCATGTGGGAATCGTACCGGTCGATGCTGCTGGTCGGCGGGTTTTCTTGGAGATCTCCCGTATTCCTCGCTTTTGCATTCTGGCGCTGCTCCATATTCATTTCGCTCCACCCTCATCGGGGCTGAAGACCCCATTGTAAAGAGACGCCTAAACCTCTTCCCCTCCACACTCCCTCTCAAATCCTTAATCCTCGCCCTCAACATCTAAAGCGAAACCCTTGATTTGTTGTGTGACCCACTGGTATAGTTTTGTCTCACGAACGATTTCACTTATTTGACAGTTCTGAAGGCATACCTACTTACAGCTGTTCCCGTGGACATGGCTATCTCCCCACTCCACCACACGCAGATGATGTTTACGTAAACATGCTCGGCTGTTAACCAGCCTGGTATGTTGACAGAAAATATTTCGCCACGGTAGTAACTGTACACAAGAAAACTTCCAGAACTGTCGAAACTAAGTGCAGTGGTTCGTGAGAAAGACACCGAGCCGGTGCGCAGACAGATGCGGCAGATGAGTTGCATCGTGTTGCAGGGACGGCACGACGAGCCTGCGCGTCAGCTCCTCTCAGCCGCAGCTCAGCTACGTGGCGAACGGCGGCGGCGGAGGCGGCGGCGGGGGCGGCGGCCGGTGCGACCAGGGCACGCAGACGCCGGAGAACATCGCCAGGGAGACGCGCAACTTTCGGCTGCGCTCGCTGCGTCTGCAGCTCAGCATGGGCCCGTCCACGCTCAACCTCAGGTGAGGAACCCCCCGCCTCGCTCCCACGGTCACCTACAGCCATCTGAACGGTCTCTGACAAGTGGCATTTGGGTCAACACATTCTGGGTTCGAATCCCGGGTACCCCGGTGTATCTATGTGTAGGTCAGCCGAAAGAAGAAGGGTTTGGGGGGTCAAAATCTTCGGGCCCCGGGTACCAGGGGATCTGGTTCGGCTATCCGCTGTTAAAAATTGCCACTTTCGAAATGAATCTTTGAAAAATGTCTCTGCCACTACCCTTTTGCGGACACACTTGACTGACATGAACCCGGTAAAGTTGGTAACGATGGAGGAAAAGTGGTACTATTTTCAAACGTTAAATTAAAATTGATTGGATAATATTTGTGGATTCTAAATAGGTATTGCTTTGATCTCAGTTTTTTTATTGCATGCAAGTGTAAGAATTAGCACATATGTAAAATATCTACTTTTCTGATAATTTCACAGTTTTAATTTACCAGCACGCAGGATTAAAACTGATTAGATGCATGGAATTGATAATTTTAAATGAAATGGAAGAATAGATAACGTACGTACAAGTAGATCTGTAACATCGGTTACAAAAGTTCTCAGTTTGCCGTGAACAACCTAAACCGTTTGAGTTTGCCATATGTGTTGTAAATGTGCGTACGTTGAATGATTGCTGTATGTTTGAAAATTCGGATCCAATACCCTTGAGGTTACAGTCCAGCATGCTAACTTATACACCACCGGGTTAGTTGCTGATACGCTCCAGTAATTTAAAATATATCATGACACAAAGTATTATAAAGTAATGTATAAATTCCATGACAATATAACAAATCATTTTAAAACACAGATTATTTAAATATATTTCTTCACGGGCTTGTAAACAAAATAGTTTATGTTAGTTTTTAATATATCTGTCGGATGTCTGTAAAAATGAAAAATAATTCAAAGTCAACAAATGCCATGGGCTACCACGTGCTAACGGGTAAAACACAGTCTAGAAAAATAAATTCATTATGCCATTAACAGCTAGCTAACATCTTGCCTATTCAAAACACTTTCCAAAAGTTAGCCGGCAAAAAGACGTCATATTTATATCTTTATTGTGATAAAGAGCCTTCTAAAATGTTACCGGGCCGGAATAAATAAGATAATGTCCAGATTACCGAAAATCCAAATATGCTGTACGGGAATCGGCCCAGAAACATTTTTATGATGCTTGCAAAATGTTTGCTCTGCGATATCATGCCGACATATTTTTGGTGATATCCATCTGCTATCCTAAAAAAATACAGCGTGCCATTGTATTTTTTCTAACAGCTTGCAATCTATCTAAAAAAAAAAGACATCACGCCGTTGTCATATGTCTATCTTCTGGCATTGAACCAACAGTTGCCGACAGTACAGGTATCGGGCCAACAATTTGCCGACAATTTGCCGACACTCCAACAGGTTGTGTTTGCTGGGTTGTACCTTTCGGGTAGGCGACCTATTTGCTACACCATAACTGACATTAGTCGAATTGCTTAAGGATCGTCTTCGCTCAGTGACCTAAAGCCTCCATGAGGTGAAATGAACTGCAACATGCTTTGAGGCATTTATCTTAACTCGTGTCTTGGTTCGCTTTGTCTCATAACATTCTTTTAGGGCATTGTTCACAGCAGAGGCTTTCTTTGTGTAGTGATTAGCGACAAGCTTGGAGGCACTTCTCGAATCTCGCATCTTGGCCGTTGCTCTTGCTGGTTGGCCTGGTGGGTTTTATCGACTGTATAGTCAATGATTTATTTGTATGGAGGTCAATGCGAACAGATTAATCGGTCGTCCGCTGGTCGCTGTACCAGGGAGTAACTGTTGTACCATTTTTGCGAGAGTTGAACCCTCAATGTCTCTCACATCCAACACAGCGGTTGGGGTCAGAAATATGATTTTTTCCCTAACATTCAAGGTTTTTTTTTTTTGTCTCTTTTTTTTTTTAAGTTTAAAGTCACTGTGGCAAAGGCAAATGTCGCCTACATTGAACATGACACTCGGAGTCACTAGAGTAATTGTTTCTCTATTTTACCGATTTTTCTAGAGTTTTATCATTTAAAGTCAACAGGTCTTGAGAGCCGGCAGTAACTTGAGAAACTTACATAGACAGAAATGACCATGATTGGTGACAAAACAAGTACGTCGAATTACTTTATTTGTTGTTGCCTTCCCAAGATACCCTATAATTCCCAAATGCACAACATCTATCATTTCGAATATTAGGCTCTTGCAATTGTAGAAGGGGCAACGGTGGCTGAGCTGTTAGCCTGAACGTCTCCTAACAAGACGATCCAGCTTCACTTCCCGGTCGGGTCACTCCCGGATTTTCGCATGAGGGAAACGTGCCAGACAATGCCACTGGTCGGCGGATTTTCTCGGGGATATCCCGTTTCCCTTGTCAATTCATTCCGGCTCTTCTACATAGCACTCGCCTCAATCACCCTCATCGGCTCTCAAGACCTTGCTGTTAATAGCCGCCAAAATCTCTTCGCTCACTTCACTCACTCATTTAGAGGCAGAAAACATGGATGTTCAACTATTTTGATTTCCCTGCACGTTAGTATATCTCACAAATACATTGTTCTATGTCTGCAAAAGTAACCGTTTGGAGTGTACTACCTATCTGGGGACACATTGTTGTTTTATGGCCAAATGTTGGTGTTTATTATTTGTGAACAGTATGTTTGCACTGACATATTATTGGTAATTTTTAGACGTGCAAATCATATTACTGATTTAGCAAAATCTGCTTATAAAATACATGAGTTGCATGCGTCTTCTAGTGCTAATTGTGTGTCCAGTGAAGTTGAGTGCACTGACCCTATTTTAGTATATTATAACATATATATGTAAAATCATATTCCTATTATGTTATTTAGCAGTATTTGCTAAATATTGACGATATTTTGATTTATATATGGGAAAATGGTCGTGTCTCTTTATTATCATACAATCAAAAATGTATTCTTACATATGACTTCGACCCTGTTGACAGCATGGCTAACAGGGATTTCAAGTGTTTCGAATAAGAAGACACAATGACGAGCCTGCAGGTATTGTTTTCAACATAACAATCGCCCTCAAGCAAAGCGTAAGAGCAACAAAGAAACACAGCAGCATTTCTCTTTTCCAAACTATAATTTCACTAGATTCGAAATAGGACAGGAAAGAAATGTCTATCTTCGAATTTATCAATAGCCAAGATGTATAGGCTAGATTGTACCAAGAATCAACAAATGACACTACAGTACATTTTTAACATTGTACTCTGAATGTTTTTGTAAATTGAAACTTGTTTTCAAGAAACAAATTCATGATATTTGTTACAAGTGTGATTTGCTTAATTAGAAAACCAGAACTGCGGATGGTGATAGCAAACTTTTGCTAATCAGTGAACGAGACAAACAATAGTTATGGCTTAAATGCGGATGATGCATACAATGACAAGATATGGAATGAAGTTCTGGTAAAATAAAATAACCTATTCGTGTGTTTGTATTTAATTTGCAATTGTGTCTACCAATTATTTATCTTACTTTCTCAGTTTCTTTTCACAAGAGGCAATTATTGACATTTAATTTGACGATCCACGATCTTGCTTCCGATGAAGCTACTTGCTACGTTTAAGAAGAAACTGTATCTGGAAGAGGCGAGAATGAAACTGCTTCAATTATTTTCCAACACATGCATGATTTTTCTGATGATACACTGACAATCATTTTACTCAGACACCTGCAATAGTCAAAACAAATGAACTTGTTTACTTCAAGTTCTGTTATGCAAATAAAGTCACGTGTACAACCACGTAAAATCAATCATAATATATTTTTTAATGGTCACACACACATTTAGTACGATAGTGGTGATTCTGTAAATGAAATGTAGAAAAATAAGTCACTGATAAAAATCAGTAATCGGAAAGATTGGGTGCAATTTATTAGGTCGTGCAAACAGAGGAATCCATTCAATGTGTTTGTAATGGAAAAAAAATACACTTTATAACTTTGTCAGTTTAGGTGAAGCTCAAGGAGGATCCATATTGAGGAAAGTAAAAGAAAATATTGGTGGGTTTCTTTCGCAGCTAATACAACGGTTTCATACGGTATGTATACGATCCTTGTCAGGTCAAAAACCAGCAGTAAAATGAAAACATCCATTTTCTGCCCTTAATATGAGGGAACATGGAAAACACATATGTTCAGCAGATTTGCCTCTCCTCCACATGTAAACACACGCCATTGACGAGGTTAAGAAGAAATAACTTATGGATCTCTTTTTCTTAGTTGATTCTGTTTTCTATCCGTTCTACAGGAACTTGAGAATTGGCAATGTTCTTACAAATAACCCAGATCTTGAAGAAATTGATCCAGATACAATGTAAAGTGAATAGTATTGTAATTCTAACTGCATTATTTTCAAAGTGAATAAGTCATGAACATCTTAAGAAATGTTTACTGAAGTTACAATTATCTCAATTATTTTAGAATATTTCTATTCTAAATAATGCAGTTACATAACATTAATACTTACATGGCCATGTGTAAAATTGGGTGAACTAAATTTGTTTACAAATTTAATTGTAAATAATTGACTATGTCGCAATTCGGTGCTTTACAAATGGTTACAATTAGGTTTAGACACAGAATTTATGTCCGCCCAATTAATTATTATATAGTACCTGCCACCAAATTGCACCATATTGTCCTGATTTACAAGCTGGTGACAAACATCAAAAAATCTTTCCGTGTGAAACCTGTGTATACTGACAAACTTATTCACGAGTGCAGATATATTTGTTAATATGCTGTTGTTTTACACAATTGTAAAAAATGTTTCAACATTTTCCTAACTGATTCCGATATACGGACGAACACTTTAACTGGTTCGATGACCTATAAAGCCAAATTTGAGTCATCTGGACGATCGAACTGATGTTATTTGTTCATTGGCTGATGCTCCTTGAAAAAATCGCGTTTCCTTTCTTCTGAGTTGCACGTTATTATTTATTTCTCTCACTCCGAGTTTATTACTGACAGAGTTCAAGACGGCGTGTCTGTTGTCCGATTGCAAACGTGATCGAAATATGTACAAATGTTTTACAGCATCATTTTGAATCCCCAAATTATATGACGAAAATTTCAAATCCCTTAAAACAGGCTAACTTGTGTTGTATTTTTTAACGATATATAACCACTAACATCTAGGTGTTAGAGTACGTCCTACACGCAAGACTTCCCAGCGAGAGCAGGGTTCAGATGTACAACTTTGCGATAATCGACACTTTCCTATGCCTTTCTTGAGTAATGGCCCCTTCCCAAATAAAACAGCATCTCTTCTGAGAGCACATGGTTGTCACATTCCATAGTGTTCAATAGCCGAATATACACAAAGCCGTTCTCACAGTCTCCAGATTTGATAGGAATCGGTTAATCGTTTCCTGACGCTCTGTGAAGACAAATTTGGTAGCTGTGATAGATACTGCCAGGATGCAAATGCATGTAAAATGTGGGTATATGTCTTCGTAGATACGACATGCTAATCTAAAATGTCTTATTTGATCACCATTTTGAAAATAAACGCCTGATCCACTTCAGTCATGTGCGTACAAAATTTGATGAGAACAGATTGAATAATTACCGAGATATGGCATAAAAACTTTACCTTCATGTCGTGCTATCTTACTACATTTGCCGACAGAAATGGCTACGTGTTTGTACACATAATGCTCGTAATATATACTTTCAACTTACAAAGTTTGGTCAAAATTTGCAGAACAATAGAACACAGACACCTAGTAAAAATATATAACGGCCGCCATTTTGAAAAAAGTGCCCTGTTAATGTAAGTTGCCTTTTTGTTAACACAGTCCTCCGTACTATTACTTATGTGAGAAATTTGGCGAGAAACACATGATTAGTTCCGAATTTATAACGTAAAAGATTTATTTATTCATGAAGTGCTATCTTCCAAAATTTCGAACCAAATCTATATATATATTCTATGAGTATATGACGCGCTGTTAGCACGCAAAATTCAGTCCAAATTGGTTAAATGTTTCCGGAAATATGACATACCGCTCAAAATGTTCAAATCCCCCCCCCCCCCCCCCATTTTAAAAATATAAATATCAGGCATAGTAGTAATCTTCATAAGTCAGATGTCCTTCCTAGGTAATGAAGTGTACCGAGTTTGGTGAGATTCGCTTCACGCGTTCAAAAGCTTTTAGAGGACACACACGCAGATACACACACACAAATAAACACAGACAGAAAATGATCTCATAAGCCTATATTTCCTTTGGAAAGAAGCTAAAAATCGGTTCTGAAAATGACAGAATATTTTATTAATAACCTATTTTTAACATTTTTTGAACAAGTGTTAGCAGTAGAAATGCAAAGCCGCTGCCATTACTTGTTTAGTTTTACTAACCTTTCAATGCCAAATTAAACTCGTGAACCAGCACGTCGGAAACGCAATGACAGAGTACGTCTGAGCGTGCACATTCGTTGCCTGGCTACAATATTTTTTCTCCTAATTATTTTATCTTTTGGCCATCGCGGTTACAACTTTTTCATTTTCTGTATTTTCTCACTATCTTTAATTGTCGGTCTCAATCTCCTTAATTCTCTTGAGTTCTTGTATTTGTTCTCACTTTTTTTCTTTTTTTGATTAGATTCTTCTGTTTCATTGTATTTACTTTCTTTACTCTCCGTCGCTTTTCGTCTCATTTCCTGCGCGTGTGTGTGTGTGTGTGTGTGTGTGTGTCTCTCTCTCTCTCTCTCTCTCTCTCTCTCTCTCTCTCTCTCTCTCTCTCTCTCTCTCTCTCTCTCTCTCTCTCTCTCTCTCTCTCTCTCTCTCTCTCTCTCTCTCTCTCTCTCTCTCTCTCTCTCTCTCTCTCTCTCTCTCTCTCTCTCTCTCTCTCTCTCTGTATCGACCCTCGTAGGACTGAAAACGGTCGGCTGTAACTATGAGTGTAGTCCAGCAATGGACAGACTTGCCTTCACAATTCTTTTGAAATTATTATTCTACCGGAAGTAATCTGAAAGTAACTGCACGCCCCGTGGATAGAATTCTAACACCCCCACCACTGGCGAACATGGCCTTGGCATCAATGCGAAACTTTTGTATTTGTATGAACGTGTTTACAAATTTTTTTTATCCAGTTTGCCCAACTAAACGCTCTCATTTAGTTTACTCAGACTAACCTGATAGGTATCTCAGAGTTAATTTATTTCCAAAATTCGTATCGAATTTTATACAGATTTTTTTGTTCAGTGAAAATATTTAACGATACTTACCGTACGAGGTGGCTCAGTGGTAATACACTGGACTCTCGTATTCGGAATAACGTGGGTTCGATTCCCGGTCCAGCCCTCCTGAGCTCAATTTTTCATAGTTTCCCGCAACCAAGCCAGGCGGATGCTGGGACGGTTCCTTACCATGGACCACCGCCGATTCCTTCCCCTTTCCTACCTCTCTGAGCAACTTGTTCCATCTATAATGACCTTACTGTCGACTATAGGGCGTCTCACGCTTGGATTGCAGTGGCTGTCTATTGAAACAATTTTATATTTATACACTATTATAAAATTTTTCAATTATTGTGACATATATGTGTACGTATGACCTTATTCCGTAAACACAGCATCACTTATTGGCCGTTGATAGTCGCCAAACATCTGGAAACAGCGCGCGTCATGCATTCTTTACTGCAATCTAAGAGTGAGACGGACTATAGATGTTAACTTTTTTATATATACCACCTATTTAATAATACTTTACAACTCTACTAAAAACTGACCGTTTTAGAGTTCTCGCAACATTTGATAATTTGAACTACACACCACAAACAAACATTTTATTTCGTTTATATACATGCTCAATGCATTTTTGTTAAAACCACTACTATAAAACTGGTTCATTTAAATAAGAACGTTTCTGGTTCTCAAAAAAATATTCTTAAAATCAAACTCTTTACTTTACAAGAAAAGGTAGATCAAGGTAAATAAAGTTGGATTATTACAAGGTATCAAGCAGGTTAGCCAGCCAGGCAGGTACTTCAGTTTGTATATTTATCCAAACGATTTTATTAACAATCCCGCTTTATACCTGGAGACTAATTATTGTGGAGGGGGTTGGAGGGTCAGGCTCAAATTTAAATCTAAAGCTGACACATGTATTCGTGGGTTACCTGGGACTTGAACCCGCAACCAGGTGTTCCGAACTCGTCTTTGCAATCTTGGCCGTGGAAACCGTCTCACATGATTCCTGTGAATTACTGCATGGAAATTGCTCGGGTAACTACATAGCACATACTTCAAATAAAACTTGGGTTGTTCTCTTATGCGTCGCCAATTCCGGACTCCATCCTCAGCCGTACTTTACCCCTGCAGTACTCACGTAGATTGTCTCCCCCCTCCCCCTTCTCAACCAAAAAAAAGATGCCCTGCTCGCTCGGTGCTAGTCGTGTTTAATACCGCGTGGCGAGGAACAGCAAACAGCGGAGGCGAAACCCAGCTGACAGGTGAATTGATCGGGATAATATTTCTTCGCTAAGAGGTGTTTATCTTTAGCCATGGTTGCATTCCATTGGTCCGTCGGCGGTCCTCCTCTCGACAGTGAACTATGCGTGGCTCGCAGCCGCTCGCTCCTAGGCTGCTGGTCTCCATTACCAACCCGCCGGCCATAAAGTTGCGCTCCAGTCTGGGTGGTTAGGCTCGGCCTGATGAAGGGCGCCGAGAGTGCCTCAGCCCTTAACAGGCCCCGCATCTGAAACAAGAAAAAAAATATGGAAGGTTGGTTCACGGTAAAGTGAGCACTTTTCAAATAAAGTGAGTGAGGAGATTTGGGCGGCTAACATCGAGGTCTTGAGAGCCAATGCGGGTGAAGTGAGGTGAATAAGGAGGAGCGCGGGAATGAAAGGGCCGGGAAAACGGGAGATCCCTGAGTATACCCGCGGCAATCGGCATCGTCCGGCACGATTACCACATGCAAAAGTCCGGAGTGAACCGGCCGGGGATTGAACCCGGTTCGCCTTGTTGGGAGGCGAGCAGTCTAACCGTTCAGCTAACACAGCCCCTTTTGACATAAACCTTTGAAAAATGTCGCTGCCTGTACCTGCGTATATTTAACGGATAAACATGACTGCTCATGCGCCCAGTAAAGTTGGCAACAACAGAGAGAAAGTAGCTCCAAGTGTTAACATTAAATTTCATGATTTAGGCAAACATTTGTGAATATTGAAATATTTTATTCTACTTTCTGTTTTTTTTAATGCATATAAGTGTAAAAATAAAACAATTTCTAAAATATTTACTTTACTAAAAATTCTACAGTTTCTCTTGACCGACGTACGAATAAAGTTATCAGGCCCATGGTAACGTTAATTGTACACATGGTGGAAGAATATGGAATGTGCATACAAGCAGATCTTAAGCAGGGCTTTGAAAGTGTTCTTGTTACCATGAACAACGTATATCCTGTAGTAAGAATTAGTGAGACTGACAGCGGAGCACTGTGCTTTAATTGTATAACATGCACAATTTCAAAAATTACCATACACGCACTACCAAAATTATCATAAATGTACGATTTATGTTGCATACGAAGAAATAATGCATTAATTTCGCAACATTCTGAAATATTTAATTAACATTAATTATTTCCATTTTGGATAATCCAAAAAGCACATTTTACAAGAAAACCTTCTTAAAGTACGGTAATCAAATATTAATATGTATTGGTACAAAGATTCCTTTTTTTTTTTTTTTTTTTTTTTTTAACTGATTTTATGTACAATTATTTCAGTTATAAAAATTATAACTTTCGTAGCTTAAATGGACGTGCATGAAATCAGTTATAAAAAATATGTGAACATAGTATCTAATTTAATTGCATGCAAACAGATTAGGCCTACTTAAATGGTCTTGCTTTTAGTCAGGAGGTTTTTTTTTGGCGAGACGTTATTTTTTGAAGCATCTAGAATGAAAATACACTTAAGTTTGATTTAACATAGGTTCTTATAAATGCATTACTTAAACATTCAAATTAGAATTTTCTATAAAAAAAATTCTTCAGTGTTACAAAATATATGCATTCTTCTTTCATGTAACAAATTCATACTTTCCTGATAATTTTGATATTATGTGAACTTCCTTCTAGTGGGTTCTGCATGTTCTACAGTCGGGCGCAGTGTTCTGAGGGCGACCCAAGTGCACGCGCCGAACTTCTAGTCGCCCTTACGCGCAAGAGGCACTGAACAGTGAAGGTTTATACTAGAGTTTTATTCTCATACGAACTGCCCGTCGCACCGAATGAACTGCAGTTTTGGTACGCTTGAACACCAATTGCTCCTTAGTTCGCGAGATTCGTAAACGAACTTCGTTCGTGTGGTCGAGAGCGAACAAACATTGAAATCCGTAGACGGACTAGGAAAATTGTTGGACAACTGTGGAGAATTTAATTATCTACTTTGCATTCTAACACTTATTTCATAGCGCTGTAGGAATTTAAGTACTACAGACTTAGTTCACATTCATTTAGAATGCCTCTTGTTACAAACACTCGTAGAAATGCAGCGCCAGAGATAGATTTTTATTTTGAATATTATTGTTTCAATAAGAAAGGATAGTTGAAATTTGCATTGCTTCCCATTTCAAATAAAAACAATATTATATACTGTATAAGTAGAATGGTAAAGTATTTTCAGGGGCAACGGCACCTAGCACAGGAGTCTGGCGCCGGCCAGCCGCCATCTTGTAATTTACATTTTTTATCTTTTTTCCCTAACGTTTTCCTTTTCCCCCCTCAAACTCGACTAAATTTCCCAAAAAAAATCATTTTTTTATGTGGACTCGTGACTCTGGAGAGGTGGACTTGTGACTCTGAGCCAGTTCAAGTAGAATAGTGAGGACTCAGGAACTTTCACTTTGACCTTGACCGACCTTGTAAACAAAAAACTCGAGAAAAATTCATAAAAGTCAGCAAGCATATTATGTTACTGACAACTCCCACCATATTGGGTACAAGTGACCTTGACCTTGACCCCATAACCTTTAATTCCCGAAAAATTTCAAAAATCTTTAAAATCCCACAAAATTATTTTTTTTTAAATGTATTGATAAAATTATTTGATTTTTCTTATTAAAATTATTACAACATTTATTTTTAAAATCTAACATTTCCGGAGGTACATCCAGCAACACGCCCAGCAGACGACGTACTCCCTTACCCCCACTCCCCCATCTATACTCATTCTACCGAATGCCGCCACCTTGGCTTTGTTTATAATTTGTTTATATGTTGCTGGAGGCTGTCATCTTGGTTTTATCGTCTGTAATTTATTATACATTATTGGAGTTTGTCTTAAACTGTGTTTGACTGCCATATTAGACTTCATATGGCTTCATCACTCCAGCATACGATGTCTCAGAGCCTTCGTGCGATTGGTCAGCTGCAGTCATGTGGTAAGTCGGTGATTGGCTGGTCGGTGTCCAAACAATGTATTAATGGTGCAATGTGATTGCTTCAAGGTCAATATAGCATCATAGGGCTTGCATATGTGTATATATTATAAGCAGTTGGGGGCCAGTCGTGAGGCTTAGTTTTACAACAGCTGCCATGAAATGTACAAGCTAATGGTAGCTACAGCAGTGGCATCGACTTTTTCGAGAGTTGTGCCATCATTTCACTAACCTCTTCAGATGGGTTACATACAACAATGCAGCCATCGACGATTTCAGGCATGACGTCGACGACGCCATTGACTTCATCAGATGGGTCTCTTACAGCAGCTCTATCGACATCGCGACCCAAGCCAACAGTGTAGGACTTCGATGTATGTACTATGATGAAGCCTTTGCGAATAGCAGCAATGTTAAATGACACGAAAAGCATTAATGAAAAATGAATCCGTCCCTCAAGGTATATAGGTGTGAGAAGTGTCGTCTGTCTGCTCGTACTCGCACGCTATACAAACATTCGAAAATATGTAAAGGAGTGAGTGAGGATATTTGGGGCGGCTCTTAACAGCAAGGTCTTGAGAGCCGATGAGTGTGATTGAAGTGAACATGGAGTGGCGACGGAATAAAGTGAGGAGGGGAACGGGAGATCCCGAGAAAACCCGCCGCCAACGTCATCGTCCGACACGATTCCCATTTGCGAAAGTCCGGTGACCCGGCCAGAGATTGAACCTGGTTCGCCCTGGTGGGAGGCGAGCGTGCTAATCGCCCAGCCATCGTGGCCCCAATATGTAAAGGACTTGTTCCTCTAATAGCTAAACAAATATATATATATATATACACACACACACACATAGAGTCGTCACCACAAACCTGTGATGGACTTACAAGTACGGTGTGTGCAATGCTGATGTAAACATGCCATCGCTACCGTGGGCTTACTGCCAGTCCTTGGAGACCACCCAGCGACATCTGACAGCTTCACTACGGCACTTTGTTTCTATCATAATCATTTCCATAAGAATAACACGGGCAGAATTGGGACCCCGACGACCTGCATGTGTTCTGCTACTTTTATCCAGATATCGCCACCTGAGTGTGTAGTGGTGTCAGTAGAGCGCAATATGGGATGCAATGGATTGGCGATGCATTACCTTCAGCAACGAACCATGGTTTACTTTGGAAAGAACGACCACCATGCCAGCTGCAGGATCACATGTGAGCGCTTATTTATAGTGATGCATGTACCTTATTACTTAAGTGAGAGTCACATGTGATCATCATTCGCCCCTGGAAGCTACACGAGTATCGTTGAAGACACAGCCATCCTGTAGCCCGTGTGCTATCTTCCCTGGTCGAATGCCTAGGAGCAAATCTTAAGCAAAATATTGCTCGCTCGCACACAGCCCTGGTCTCTCAGGAGTGTTGTGTCATGATTCGACAATTCTGTCGCTTGCCTGGTTTCCTAATGTTTTGTCCATAGAACATTTGTTTTATGGGATGGTAGCTCCCTCCATGTCGAATTTTTTGTGATTAAGAAAATAATTTCTTTCAATTGTGGGCAAATCTGACGCAAGATTACGTATGGCATTTGTTTTATTCCATGCTCGGGTTTATTACCACATGTCCTAACATTAGGTGGTCTTGGGAGATAAATGTATAATTATTATGTGCTTCATGTTTATATATTTGAATCATACAATATACATTTTTTTCGACCGTTTTTCTCAAACGCACTAATTACTTGCTAATGGGTATAGTATTTTCCTTTATAGTCCATGAACCAAAGGCCGGAAAAGAGGAATTTTGGCAAAAATGGGGGGAATTGGTGAGACTTCTAAGACATGATTATTGGGTCACGTGGAACATAAAAATAGGTGATAGTCATCTGGGAGATGTAGCTATAAAATATGGCGGTCATTAAATTGGCGACTATAGTGCAATTTTGAAAGCTCGATATCTCGACAACCGTTTGCTCTATTTTAATTTTTTTCAGATGACATATTTTAAATACCTAACTTTTTAATTACTACCATATTTTCCATATCTCTTATGGTTTTATCAGAAAATTAAAAAAAAAAAAAACATTTTTCTCCCCGATGTTTTGGTTTTTTTTTATCGAAATTGGCTTGAAATGTGATATTATTTGTTATATAATGAAATATTCTTTACTTTGCAGGTTTTCCAACGATACTACATGAAGGCCATTTAATATTAAGAATAATTGCATAGGCTCCCTAAAACCTCTCGTAGTGTGGGTGCACCAGTAATATAATAGCCTAGTCCTTCTCACTGCAACTTAAAATGTTTCACTTAATAAGTATGGGACAGAAATAATGTGATATTGATGTTAAGAAAACATGTACTATACGTCTGTAATGTTCGCTCCTGACGGCCATTGAAGATAGCAGGCTCAGCATGAAAGTTCAAAACGGGATAAAATTGCTATGCTTTGTTTTACGTTATACATATCCGTGCGTGAAACTGAAGAAGCTGGTGAAAGTACTATATATAGAAATCCCCTACAGGTACATTTACACATAAGGTAATGATTTATGCTTGACATAACAATCATAACTTGTTGCATTTAGTTACTTACCTTTTCATCACACAGATCTTTTCATATATTATGTACTCCCATCGGAAGAGTCACTGTCATTTTCATCGTCAGCACTTTGCCCACAATTGAAATGTGATGTTGCATTGGTAGATTCTTAACAATCTTTACGAGTAGCGAGTTCACATTTCCTTTTTGAACAATTACAGCATAAAAGCTGTAGTACAATGTCGAGTGCGGCAGTTCCTATCATCCATTGGATGCATATATTTCCTTCGTCGTTTTTAATCCAGCCATGTCCAATAGTATCTGGTATATCCGGAAAGATGTCAAGGTAACGTCTCCAAATTCCAGCTTGATAGTTGGCATGGCTGTGTGTTCACGCAAAGTTTCCTTGCATGGTGGTAAAAGACAACTATCAACTTGACCTTTCTTCAAACAAAATAGCTGGAACCGCATCTTATTCACCTTTTCGATCTTTGTGCTTTTGGAGTACATGTACTCAAGTACTTCATCTGAGAGAACCCAGTCATGTCCTGTTTTCTTTAATGCAGCCACAAACTCATTTATTTTGTAACAGTCTCTTAAAACCTTCTATCTTACCTTGTCCAGAAAATGCAGATACAGTGTCACAACCCGACCAACTGCGAAAACCAATAATAGCTGAGGAAATGTTTGGATCCAAAGTAGTAGCAATCTTAGCCACATCAGCAATCCTACTATTGTTCTTAAATCCCCTGACAATGCACACTTTCGCTTTGATAAAGCCTACGAGACCAAGAGCCAAAATTAATACATCTGTATCATTTGAAATGCAATAAACTGCTAAATATAAAGAACTTGCATTCTTTGCATGTAAGATTATGCATGTGTCTGCTTCTTCCTGTGATGAAGCTAGGTCTTCTGTTGGTTGCGAGCCCTCAGCTGTGATCTTGACACATTTGTCTTCAAATGTAACGAAAATTTCCTTGTTACTGATAAGTTTTCTTCGATTTTCTTCCTGCCAACCTTCAAACAAAAATCTTGCTAGTTTGGTCTTGCTTTCACTGTTTCTCAGGAGCCTCCTCCAGTTAATGATCTTGTGACCACCTTTAATACTATTGAAATATATGTCTTCTTCTGGTCCTCTGTGAATGCGCTCAGCTGTTTTAATAGAGTTTTTTTCAATACACATCAAATACTATGTATATTCTTTCACTGTTTCTACCATATTTGAAAGCGAGAAGGAGAACAGATTCGGACAATTCATCGAACGTCTTGTATTCTCCATGTAATTTTTGAAGTAACTCCATTGCATCTATAATACAAGCAGATTTATCTTCATATGGATATACCAAAGGGGTCAAGTTTTCCATATAATGCTCTAGCGATGCCTTATTTGTCTTTTTCATTGACTCATCTAGATTTGCCAAATTCCAAGGCAGTGGGCCGAGTGGATGACAAAATGTCTCACGCATATCAAGTGATTTGTTTTGCGCTATAAAAATTATTGTATCAAATAGTTTTCTGTCATATTCAAGTACCACCTCCTTATTACAACTTTTTTTTTTTTACTTTTTTTTCGCGGAAGTAATTTCCCGTTTGTTTTCTTGATATAGTCATAAAAATATTTCCCATTTTTCAAACGATTTTTTTGGGAATTTTTGTATGCTTCCTGACCTTTATCTCTGGTATTTAAAAGGCCAGTAGCCACATCATCAGGTACTGCAACTCCTGTTGACAAATTTACTATATCTGATGGATTGTTGTCAAAAGGGTTTGTCCATTCTGTATTAAGCAATTCAACCAACGAGGATACATCTGTTTCGTCTCTTGAAAATGCGAGAAGCCTGAAGATCAGGATGACAATACTTCTGTTTGGCAAATGACAAAATGCTGCGAAGATTTTGCAGAGCTGATGCTCTATATTTTGCATTAACGCGATACTGCAGCTCTGTTGAGACTAAATCCACGAGTCCCTCCTGCCGTATGTGTGTCCTTATTAACTGTAACTTCTAGGGCTTGGCCAACAGGCAGTTTTCCAAATGTATTTATGTAATGTAGCTGTATGGAGAATCCACCATTCAAGAAGTGTTCATAAATATCACGACTTCTTTCGTGAAATGTCGTCATTTCTGCGAAGTGAAATAAAGAGAACGAGAATAATTCACCTTATCCAGAGCAAAACACAAGGGATCATCATTTCCATACACTGTAGCTATAACAACCAGTGTCCTTCTCTATTGGCCCTGACAAATCCTTGCATGATTTCAATATGATGAATATACATCATCCAAAACAAAGACTGTGATCCATTTTCTGTCTGAAGGTATGACAAATAGTTTTCAAAATTTTCTAAAACATTTATCAGGAATTTCAATCACATTCCTTAAACTTTCATGGCATGGATTGACTTTAAACAATTTCTTTACATCACTCAAATCAGCTATTCCTAGGTCTGTGTTATTCTCTTTTCCCCATTCTTGGAAGCCATTCCATATAACACGCATGCATGCTTCGTACATTATTTTGTAGAAACGAATAGCTCGATTGTAATGTTTACCCTCTAATAATTTATCAATGGAACCGTCAACAATAACTCTTGACTTAACTGCTAGATCTCTCAAACCAAAACCTCCAAATAATTTACCAACAATTAACAAAAGGACACAAATTATATGGAAATTACCCATCACTGGGATGATACCATGGTAGTCTAGAGAATGATTCCAAATCATCTCTGTCAATTTTGAATATATAGCTTGGTCAGCCACAAATGGTACATGGTCAAGGGAAAGGTATGACATAGTACTTGAACTGGTTCTTAGTATATCTTGGACTGTGGACAATTCTGTGGCTGGTGAGTTTATAGTAGAAAGGTAACACGAATTGTCACTTTTCACTGTCTAGTTGTCCCTGATTAAAATGTTAAATCCAGTCCAAGAACTTGTTTTTTCCACTTTGGTATCACACAGTCGTGTCAATACCCATAGAAAGCTCTTTTTCTTAGCTTCAAGAAAGGACTGAGAACACTCTTCAGGCAGAGCAATGGTTCTAATGGCGGGAGGTCAACTCTTTAAGTTATTGTGTATGTTGGAAGAGGCTGTTCAGTTGCATCAAATTTCTAAATTTTCCTTCTTTGCTGCCGCATTCCCACATCTCAATGCTGGTCCAGATGTGCAAGTATGTGTCTGTGGCTGAACTATTATTGCATTGGCACGATGGGATGTTCCTCCTCCACTGAGTGCTTCTTCTCGTCTGTCAATGTTATCGAATGCGAGCACTACAGGTACCAAAGGTTACACACTTGATGGCAGTGGCACCCTACATTCTGTAACTTTCTGTTGATTCTCAAGGCGAAGTGCAGTGTTAATTTCTTGTAATTTTGTGTAACTGCAACCATGCCCTAATTTATTTACCCCTTTGACCAATTCTGTGTTTCCTGTAAGAGATTTTCTAGCCTATGGTAATAGATCATGCTTTGGTGTGACCAATTCCCCATGGCAGACTCTATACATAATATCCTGGCCAGTTGACCATGTCAGAAATTCTTGACGAGCTGTAGATTCACCAAATATTTCTGTCAAGAAAGTCGTCAAAAGTTCAGGACACTTAAAGCTATTGAATGCTAACATACTTGAATCTGGTGACCATTCTTGGTACTCAAGGGTTGTAGTTTGTATTTAATTCCTCAGCTTGACAGCTGCACGCGAAATTTCTTCCTTTGTATTTTATCACTTCTCGCATATTGCTAATTTTTTCTGAACCTTAATGAAATCAGTTGCTAGAGCTTCGAACGTGTAGTTTTCTGGAGCTACATATATTCTGTTATCAACTGAAAGAAAATTGATGGTGCTGGAAAATCTAGTTTCAATTTGGTAGGGCAGCTTCTTTTTGGAAGACTCTGATATACTTTCATTTCCAATACCACTCCGACTCATGAATTCCTTTAGTGTAGTGAAAGAAATTGTATTAACAAAATGCGAGGATTGCTGAATAAATCTGATCTAATAAAATCGAAGAGCTTTTCATAAGCAATTTTTTCTACCTGCATGTAGAAATCTGTGATTTTAAGAGATGGTTTAGCTGGCCTAACCCTCGTATAGGCTTTATAACAGGAAGCATTGTAGTGGGACTCTGCAGCGACAATGTCTCTTGAGGTGAATGACAATATTTTCTGATCCATTGATTCAGTAGCAATTCTTCTTAATGCACTGTCATCCCTGAGGTCGATTGTTTGAGTTAACGGCTCCCTGGTTTGTGTTCTTTTAATATATTTCGATTCTTTCCCACAAAATATGCATACAGGTACGACTTTGTGTAGAACTTCGACTTCGACATGGCATCACTCTTCTGGTGTCCTCATTTCTAGGTTGTTTTGAGGATGTGCCCTCAGTTTTGAAGATTCTTTCTTAATTTTTTCCAATGATTTCTTCACGGTAAATTTTTCTGCAGTTTCTGTGGTAGTAAATAGTTGGTGTTACATCTTGCGCGTGGCTTCTGTAATCGACAGTATAGGCTGGAATTGCCTGATCATTGAAGCTTCGTGTAATTTTAGCCATGAACTGTAGTCTTGCGGCGACGTTAAATCCTTAGGTAAAGATTCAACACCACATATAACACACCTTACACGGTTTAATCTAGGTTTCTTGGTACCTTCACTGCAGTAGACATTTTGTCAGCAGATGGTTCTCATTTATTCACGTTGTATTACCTGGGACAGCATCTCATAATGATGTATATATCTGTAAGCATAGTAAAAAGATAACCAGTTATCAAGAACAATTTATAAACACAACAGAAAATAACATAATAAACCAAACTAGTCATGAAATCTGTCATACATAACAAAATGTCAGTCAGTTTATACACAATATTTAAGAAATCCCTGCATTGTACTTTTAACTGTAGGATATTTGCAGTAATGTATGGCATGCATCTATTCCAGTTTACTTGATTTACTAATATATATGTCACATGATTTCTCTCCTGTAGTTGTTATTTACTCCCTTAGATATTTACCCCCAAAATGTTACTGTATGTTACATCAGACTAGGCTATAATATTATTGGTGCACCCACACTACGAGAGGTTTTAGGGTGCCTGTGCAATTATTCTTAATAATAAATGGCTTTCATGTAGTATCGTTGTAAAGCCCACAAAGTAAGGAATATTTCATTATATAACAAATAATATCATATTTCAAGACAATTTCGGGAAAAAATGAAAACGTGGAAAAAAGTGTAAAAAATGTTTTTTTTTTTTTTTTTTTTTTTTTTTTTTTTTTTTTTTTTTTTCTGTTAAAACCATAAGAAATACGGAAAATATGGTAGTAACTAAAAAGTTACATATTTAAAATATCTGTCATCTGAAAAAGAAAATTAAAATAGAGCAAACGGTTGTCGAGATATCAAGATTTCGAAATAGCGCTATAGTCGCCATTTTGAATGGCTGCCATATTGGATAGCTACGTCTCTGAGATGGCTATCGCCTATTTTTATGTTCCACGTGGTCCAATAATCATGTCCTAGAAGTTTCACCAATTCCCCCCATTTTCACATTAAAAAGTCTGGCACATGGACTATTATATCTTCGTGACGAAACCACAGCCATCTGTTTTTTTCAGTTGAATTCAACCGTTTGTTCCCAATGCGCCAGTTCTTATAGCGCGGAGTGTATTATTTTCCCTTTATTTTATCATGATGAACATACAGCCGCGGGTGTAATTCAGTTACGCTCGAATTGCGGTCCAGTTTCTACATATATCAGTCCCCTGCGCTATCAGTCTCTCAACAACTTCCAACTTCATCCCACCTAGATCACAGACACTGCAGCATCCCCCAAGTCACTTTGGAGACACGGGTCGATGACCCCGCACCAACAATATCCGCCGTGGCTCATTGTATTCCGCCGCCCGCAAGATAGCTGTCTTAATTCGACGTCAAGACGTTTCTGTATAGAAAAAATAGTCCCCGACATTCCAGGTGTCAGAAATCAGTTAATCAGGTGCGTGTCAACTACACATCCTTCCTCCCCGCTCCCAGGGGCGTAGGAAGCAAATATTCCAAGGTGGGGGGGGGGGCAAAGTAGTGATGATCGATCTCCCCAACAAAGCGGTGGTTAGGGGGACCTCCCCCAGAAAAATTTGGATTTCAAGGTGCAAAATGGTGGTATTCAAGCATTTTTTTGTAACCGAACATTAAACATATTGCTGGTAAAATTTGTTATATTCTTTTTAGTTAAAATTTGTTTTAGTGAACAATTTGACAACTAGAGCTATTTCCACAAAAAATGCGAAACGCATTTGTTTATAAAATTTATTTTTTTATCTTATTACGGATCTTATGTGACGGGGGGAAACAGAGCAATTATGACTATACATTATTCTGTGTGGATTTAAAAAAAATTCATATATTACACGGGAAAATCAGCCCAACAATAGAACTTGCTTCAGATATCACACAAATGACACAAATACTCTTTTCTGAAGGAATGGTGAGATCCCCGCCGTCGTCATTTTTTGTCGAGTAAGAATGGAAACTCCTTACTGCTGAGTGCTAGCTTAGGTCAGAGAAGCTAAAACACAGCTTATCTATGGTTGATTAGGCGTAATGACATAAACAGCATTAATGTAATATATTTCTTGTTTCTTACCAGATTATTATCTGCTTAGTAAACTCCTCTGACCAGTATTTTGTTGTTTTGCAATGTATTACTATCTTAGCCTCTTTTTAATGTCCCCTCTAATTTAATTTACAATCCATAAATATTCCCAACACAGATATATAACTACAATAAATTCTAATTATTTCGTTGGCAGCTACAGAGCTTCTGGAAACGGCATATTTAATGCTGGTGTAAGTGTAAATGAGGGAATGTTTACATTACACACACTTAGATTTCTAAACCTAAATAATTATGCAGAGTGGCTTTCACAAAACACAACACAAAATTTTCGGGGAATCACAAATAATGCTTCTTGTTTTGGTGAGTAGTAATATGACTTTAACGTTCTAAAAACTCACAACAATTTAATGAATTTCCCTCGACTGAAAAAAAAATCGCTTGAGTAAAGTTGGGCAAAACTCCATTAAATGTACCCTATATGGGAATGCTTCTCACATAGTAAAGAAAAAATATTTTGCAATAACAAGACGGAAAAAATTACGCAGTTGTATCATGAAACTTTTTACTTGCTTCTATTTTAGTCATAGAGGTCCCGAAATGGGTAACTTGCACGTTTTTACTTGATAGCTGTTTTTCAACCATTTTGTACCAATATTGTACCTAAGAAGTGTTTTGCAGTCATATGATAATCACCACGTGATTAGATACTTTTAATTGAAAATAACTTACTGTACACGGATTTTTATGCAAAAAACGATGCATGTATACTTTTATACATGCATTAGAATGCGCCCCTTCTAATATCAACCATATTTATTACATTGGCATGTTGCCCATTATATTTTTAAAATCTTTGGCGATTTGGAAAAGGTGGGGCATGAACCAACGTCCCTTTGATCCACATTTCAGTGGGCTAATCACTACTTTAAAAACATATTTTGTCCTCTCATGATGTTATTTGTTACGTTCTTATTTAAAATCATGTGCATTTTGGAATGTCAGATTCAGACGTCAAGATGTTCACTTTCAAGCCTTATCCAGGCCTTGAACCAGAGTTTATCGCTCTCGAAGCTGGAACACCTGTGTTTATATAAATAATGAGTCACGTGGTTTTGTAATTAGCAACATGCAGAATAGGTTAGTGAAGATGCTTAAAATAGCATTATCTAGGAAAACAATCATTAGTTATAAAACAATTTTTAGGAATCCGATACATTTACTTTTTTTCAATCGTAGTTAATTATCAAAATTCGTTAATGACGCTGTAATATACATATTAAACTTACCCGACTAATAGGCATTTACCGCTTAAGGTAACTCTAATGACATTTGGGATACGAGCTCACGAACTTATAGCTGCCAAGTAGGCGTATAGACGCCCTGCTCAGTCGGGGACCAGATCGATACACAGCTCGTCTTAATAATTACCGGTTAAATTATTTGTAGTTTCAAACTGATTTTTTTAATTATGCCTACTCAAATAGAGTAATCACACAGAGCCGAAAATATAAATTTACCAACGTACAGAAACTTTAATTATAAACATGTATTGTATATGGTTTTCGAGATCACATGAAGTCTGGACTGCATGATTAACTGCTTAAAAAATCAATTCGTTTCTAACTTTTTTAAGGTAAATCAAACACGCTTTACTTTATTCCTAATACGTATGTTTCATTTAAACTGTGAGAGGGGGAAGTAACGGTGATCTAGCAGCTAGAGTGCGCGGCTCACCACCAAGGCGATCAAGGTTCGATTCCCGGACGGATCACTATCGGAGATTCGCATGTGGGAATCGTCCCGGAACGATGCCGCAGGTTGGTGGTTTTTCTCAGGGGTCTCCCGTCTCCCCACCCTTGCATCCCGGCGCTGCTCCATATTTACCTCACATCATCCTAATTGGCTCTCAAGACCTGAGACGTAAAGAACCGCTGAAACCTTTCAACCTAAACTGAGGGTTATAAGTTAACATTTATGGTGGCAGTACTGAATTCAGAATGCTCAAAAGTCCTTTTAGCTGAGACAAAGAAATCCAACACTTCTTTAGGATCATTGCATCTATCACAGCCTGTCCTGTACTGTTTTTCAGGCGGCTGTTGTGATGAACTGCAGGACTGTGCTGAGCGGTTTGACGAAATAGTTATTCATCCTTCTCTTGAGTCATAATGGCATGAGGTTAAAATTAAATACTGTTATAAATTTTCTGCTCGAGCACTAGAATTTTGCCATGACAGAATGTACTTACACTTAACCACTTGCGACGCTTCCGATAAACAAATGTCACATTCTGTTCTATAGCGCGACTCACAAAGTATCGTGGACGTTTGTAGGCCTAATGTGACGCTCCTCTGTTCACGACTGATGGGAGGATGGGAAGCTCCCTGCAACGCGGTGACGTTACAAGGCCAGATATACAAAATATGAGGGCGTATAAGCTACTGCGCAAAGCGGAAACATTTACTCGCCTTATACACTATGATAATATTTCCCAGCACCGCGAAATATGAATTCTATAGACGAAAACCGGAAAAATTATTTACTGTGCCCTTCTACTTATCGAAAATTCCTTATTTAATTTAAGAACGAGGTGATTCACAGGCAAGAAATTGTTACAATAAGTACTCAGCTTCGCAGTGAAGACATTGAATCATATGAAACACTCCACTTGCGTCTTAATATTTCAGTCAGTTTGAGCTAATGTTATGGGAAGGTCCCCCCCCCCCCCCACAAACTTTCTTCGACCCTGCCCGCTCCACATCATTTCTATGCTGGACTAGCTTTTTTCAGGCACTGCAGTGGAGCGACAGAAGCAGGGAATACAAATCGCTTGACCGCAACAATATATTTCAACATTTTGGATACTACTCTCCATAAAACTTAAAACAATTTGTCCGTTTGTTAATAGTTTTAAGTTTTTGCAACTACAAAAAGACGCTATTATATTGAGAAAAACGAACCACACGTACTTTTCTTCTCAGCTCTACTTAGCATAATAATATTTACATCTACTTGTCATTTTTGTGCGGTTAACTGCTCACATGTCAGTGTAGTTTTCTTCATCATTAAGTTCCATTAATAATACATCATTGATTAAACCTCTGTAATTTTTTCTTTCGTGGCTTTTTTAGTATGTAGATTGTATTTTCGACAGTATGCCTTTCTAAAGCTTTTTGTATATAGCAGAATACTAAATTTAACATAAAAATAAATGTAAAAAACTTTTAAAACCATTCTTTTATTTATAAATGCAGTAAAAATAGAAAAATAACTATAATAGTTACACAATTTGTAGAACTTGTAAAACGTGGTCGAACAGCCGTAATAAACTTTACTACAAATTAATATGTTTGTATCAATTTATATTTTGTATATAAAAACTTGGTGCAATGTATAACGTATACCTAATTTGCGTAAGCGTAGTAAGCACATATCTTGCGTAAGGCTCTTAACTATTTACAGTATAGAACGTATATCACATTTGGGTAAGCATAGGAAGAACATATCGTGCGTAAGGCTCTTGACTATTCGCGCTAAGCTATAATATACTAAATATAAATTGATACAAACATATTAATTTGTAGTTAAGTTTATTACGGCTGTTCGACCACATCTTACAAGTTCTGCAAATTGTGTAACTATTATAATTATTTTCTCTTTTTAGTGCACTTGTAAATAAAAGTTTGGTTTTAAAAGATTTTTTATATTTATTTTATTTTTCACTTTTTACTCTCCAACCATGTGTTTGTATCACGAATATGGCTTTCCCTTGCTAAGAAAGATCCCCATGATGTATCGTGATCGACCAGTAGTTCGCTTTCATTCCGATACGAGCCATACTGTAGGAGCAAATTATAATAATAGTTTTCAGAACCATTTGCCGCTACAAAAAAAGGCACGCATACAACAGCAGTGACACTTCTAATCTCCATTTTACTGTTACTCGATTCTGTAAAACAAACTCGATACGACGTTTACTACGTGTAGTTGTAGAGTTCCTATGGCCACCTTCCGGCTTCATCATCAGATCAGCTCAAAGTGGTACATTCATATTGTATTGTCATGAAAACTACACATGTATGCGAAATTTCAGTTCAATTAGATAACGGGAAGTGATTTAAAATCGTTTTGCAAGATTTCACCCGAACGTACAAATAAGCAAACAAACAAAAGAGGCAATTTAAATAAGAGATTGCAAAAAGTGCACATCCTCCTAAAACCAGCCAAGATTGCATGTGGTTAGTAGATGCTGAATAATACATACCGTACCAGCCGTAATCAAAAATTTTTTGAAATCGGGCTTTTGTATGCGAATGGAGAACACAACAGCATTCTACCACCAGATGGTTCTACGTGACAGTTCTGTGAGTTAGTATGCGAAACGATACCGGCATGGCTTGAAGTGGAACGACACCGCACTCCTTTGTTTGTGACGAGATCCAGGGCTTTCTCGCTACTGGAAATGAAGTAGAAACTTGAACAAAGTGCGTGCCTCCGGTTTTTGTGTCAACATCGATATAAACACTTCCTATACACATAATTTGTTTCGGCAGGCATTTAGTGAACTTGTTGTAAATAAAACAGAGATTTGTAAACTGCAGAAACGTTTAAAACACGGCCTTGGACAGAGTTTGACAACAGAAAATGTCGAGAAAGCTCGTCTATTAATACACGAAGATCATCGAAGAACAATTTCGGAGGTTCCTGGAAGACTTGGCATCAGTTATATGAGCCAATATATAATGGATGATACAACAGTACAACGCCCAGCTCACACATCCATCAACGGGCGTCGATTTTTAACTCGTAACTGAATATTTGCCGTTTCGCAAACTCTTTATTCTCCTAACTCGGTCATCTGTGATATTACCTCTTTCCTGGAGTCAAAATTAAACTAAAAGGGCGTAGATTGGAGACTCAAGAGGAAACATCTGCGCTGGATAGCCTGAACAAAGGAGGAATTTCAAAAGGCGTTCCGGCCTTTAGGTTCGTTGCATTAACTCCCAAGGAAGCAATTTGGAAGTGGAACGGAGGCTTTTAAAATGCAAAGTAAGAGTGTATCATTTACAGGGCTTACTTCGAAAAATGTGTGATAACATTTAAAGGTGAATCCGCAGAATGAATACGTTTAAGTGATAGCAAATAATTTGAATATAAAAAACTAGAAGGAGAATCCTAATGTACGATAAAACATCATAATAATCTTAGGCTATACATGAGTAGTAGGGGCGTGATGGTTTCACCCCATTTTTGATTAATCGGATTATCGATTTGATATCAAATTGAAATAAAAAGAGTTTATCCTTAATCTGATCGTAATACTATGAAAAATTGTTAATCCGGTATTAATGAAATTTTTTCGTTAATCCATAATCTAATTTAATCCGATCGATTTTTTAAATAAATTCTCATCGGATTAAATGTTATTAAAATTTAATTGATTGATCCAATTAAAGTAATGGAATTTATCAATCAGAAATTGATGTGATAAATGTGTAGTTTGGTGTAGGAGTGTGCTAAGGGAAACATTTATTATTTAATTTCTTTCTTTTTGTGGGTTGGGGAGCGGCTTTCGTAGATGTTCACCCTTGTATCTACGTCATCGTACTGAGGTGTGGGGTGTTTTGTACAAGTATATATGTGTTGAGTTTCGTACAAGAGTGGCATAATATTTTTTTGTGTTTGGAGGGGGATATTGCTCATAGACTGTGTTAGGATATAGGCGACTTTGAAAGGTAGTATTTACATAGTGTATTATTCCAAGTGAATAACAGTGGTTACTTATAACACAAGAGAAATTATGGCATATTTAAAGGTATATAATGTAAATTCATTTCTAATGAGTTCTACATATCAATATAAATAAATAACACGAGAGAAGTATAATGAACACAACTATGTGAATAACCCGGTCTCAAAAAGAAACAAGTGCTAATCTAAATGTACACAACTGCGTGAGTATCCCCTGTGAAATTAATTAACGAGCTACAACGAAGCAAAAATGTACCTATGAATTAAACGGCAGCCTTCCTAAACACAATAACAAAAGATATTTGAAACACTTAAAAAAATTACACAACTTGATGCCTCAGAGTTCTACACATACATTACATAATTTTAAAACACATCTATCTGCCTGTGATACTGGTGAATGAATGACATCAGTATAGGATTTGCAGACTCCTACAAGTTGTTTCGAGCACCCCTTGGCAGGCTACCTATCGCAATAAAAGCTTAGCGAATCCCGTAGGTAACAGTCATAGAGGAACTTCTGAAATTGAATCAACACATTAAAATTAATGTATCTATTAGCACGCATAAAAAAATCATTTAACAGTAAGTGACTTTAATATACGTCCATTCTTTGGGAGGTCATTGCAGCACTGACTTGGATATATCACTTACATCGAGTTTTAAACTGAATGAGGTGTTGAGAGCACACAGAACCAGCATGTGTGCCAATCTACATTTGAGTACAGACTGAGATGGAAAACTTGGAAATGAACGAAAAGAGATGTGAATATGTCTAAACACAAAACGAGTGTTTCCAAATAAATTAAACCAATGATGTAACTACGTGACTAACCTGATTTTTAAATTAATGAAATCGCACAAGCACCTCTCCCAAAATACATCTGGTCGGCTGTGATCTCAGCCAAGGAATGACTGCAGTGTATGATGCGTGCCAACTTATAAGCTGTTAGATACGTGGAGCTTGCGGCTGAGTTGAAATTACGGCAAATATTCTGAATACGACTCACTAAATGAATTGCACAACCTATTATCCACGTCTTCCGAAATGTTTCAAATTAAATTTTTTAAAAACTTACCCAGATTTTAAATGCAAATTTCACTATTGTAAGAATAATTCACTTTTAACACAATTCCCATCGAAGCATGAGGAAACTTGGATGGTGTGAATAAGGACTTAATCCTGCAACACTTTATGGAAACTTCCTCGAGGAGAAATTATTTAAAATAATGGACGTACTACATCGGCCCATATAATGTTAACACAAATTTCCATTAAGTATGGGAAATTCACCGCACTTGGTAACACAAACGTGAGTTAAAAATTCTATAAACTTTGGCCAAACAATAAATGCTTATAAAATGATTTTAAAATAGCCGACTCACTTTATTGGCTTAACACATGAAAACAAGTTTATTCCTTATAAATTAAAACTTATAAAAAATGTTTATATTAAAACAATTTTTGCTGAAGCCCAGAGAAAATACTATTGCATAAATAGGATCATGGCTAACAGTCAGGTATATGATATGCCTAGACTTTCCAAAGCCTCCTGACTGCCTGCCCCTTCGATTGTTGCACGGTACCCTGACAGAGATCTGTGACCGGTGAAGAGGTGCTTCAAAGGAGAGAGCGGTGTATACAGTGTGAGGTTTGTCATCAAACTAACATGGCGCTTGTCAGTGAGAGATGGTCAGATCGGTCCTGCCTGCTAACACCCCCCCCCCCCCCAATTCTTACACCAGCTTGCATCTTCGGTTTGCTCGATGACTGCCTGTCTCGGTGATATGTCCCCCTGCCCCGACCTCCTTCCCCCATTCAGCCCGAAACTCCTCTTTGTCCGAAACGACAGGTTACTTGCACCTGCTATCGATCCAACACCACGCTTTGCAAAACTTGCCTAGTGCTAAGTTCCCCACCCCCACCAACCATCAGCTCAGACTGCATGTTTTCCGAGACAAAGACGGTCTGCCTTGGCTAACCATCTCCCTGCACACACACCCGAAAATGTGTTTTAATGCACCGCGCCGGACACTCTCCAACTGCCAAACACTCCTCGGGCCAGCGAATTTTGAACTGACCCTGCCTGGCTATCTCCCCTCACCCCTCTGCCCAACAAACATTCACTTTCGCTTGTCCAATGACTTGTTCATAAAGGAAGCTTCCTCCTATTTTTCGAGATGCAAGGGATAAAATTACTTCCAGCGAAATTAAATTCTGATACCTAAGTCACGATGATGAGATTTATATTCCTGAATTTGAAATTAATTTCATTTCCAAAAAATGAATTTTAATTCCCAGATAAAATGCCAAGAAATTTTTATATTTTAATCCAATTAACTTTATCCCATTTTTCAGCAAACTTATTACAGTTGGTCTAGGAAACTAAGGATATTTTGATACAAGAGATATTCTCACTCGCTAATTTTTTTTAAACATTGAAACAAAGACGTATCTGCCTTTCCACTTACACAAGTTTCAGTTATAACTTTAAAACAAAGTTGTTCTAAAATAAAATGTTTTTACTTTCAATCTGTTTTTAAATATTTATTTTTATATCAGAGTAAACATACGTATTCAATCTGTTTTAAATACTTGTGCATATTTTTTATGTGTAGATTTCTCTGTAAGTTTCCCAGCCCAGAATTTCGACTATACTATCCAGCATAAAATGTGTATATTTGAACTTATTTTATTTAAAAATATTTCTTTTTCGACGTAATATTACTGAGATGGCACGAATCCAGCATGAAATGACTGCTATTGAAGCTGAAATCTGTTAAATTCTGCGATATTTCAACTTAATTTCTATAAAGTTCAAATTTAAGCAAATTTAAAATAAATTAGTGGCCATTTTGAAACATAAGTTTAGTTTTTTTTTTAACCTTCTATTTTTTGCTGACTTTGTGTTTTATTTCCAGACATCATCGTGTCGATTCTTCAGGCGAAGCAGTAATCTGGTTGGTGTGATAAAATATATTTATTAAAAGTTCGCTGGACTCTGCCACCCGCAGCTGTAGATTTAAAGGGCAGCGGGAAAACATTCTTGGAGCTGTTCTGTGTTGAAAGGAACTCGTTTTACCTGGCTCCTAAGAGGTATTTATGTCAGTCCACTCTCGGTTTCCTATGTCCCCAATGTTCTTCAAGTTGAGCAGTGGATCGATAAGGCTTTCTCGAAATTCTAGTGTTCCCTATCCTTTGGTTTCAAATTTCATCCAGTTGTTCGATTCTTTTCTCCAGCACTTTTGTAATTTCCCCTCAGCCCTTCAAAGTTTATTTTTATTAAATTTTATGATTTAATTTATAAACATTATTTCTCCCTCATGAAGAAGAAAGCAAGAAACTTGTACTTTTTTTCATGAAAGTGAGCAAGCAGGTATCCTGCTACCTGAGTTTAAATACAATCCAACAGCTTACCACCACTGCTAGACATCCACTTGTCTCAAGTTTAACAACTTTTTTTCTCTATAGTTATAATAAATTTTTGATCCACTCACCATATATTAGTTATGTTTTAATCATGCGAGGAATTACAACTCATAAATAACACATCTTAGTTAACACTTCCAAGACAAATACTCGACTTATTACACCTCAAAATCATACAATTCATTGTAAACATTTTATTTTTGCCATTTACATGTGAGAGCCATACCAGGTTAACAACAAATACTCCATCTCACATCTAAAAACTGTCAAAAATAATTACAAAAATCATGTCATGAATAAAAATCATTAAGTTGTTTTACAATTTATGTGTGAAAGCCATACAAGCCTAATAATCAATACTCAATACAATAATCAATCTTATCTATTAAAATGGTCAAATAATCAAAACAAATCATGTCATAACTGAAATCTGAGAATTTATTTAAATTAAAACTTTTCATAATTTTATATCTGAAATCTTAAAATTCATTAAAATGATTTAAAAATTTGAAACTATGAGACAACTCTGCACTTTTAATGACTACACTGTAAAAATAAATAAAATCCTCACCATATTACAAGTCAAAATCATTAAATTCATTTAAATTATCACATCATGTTACGTTTGAAAATCACTTAACCTTGTCACCACATCACATGTGAAGATCATTACAACTTTAAACAGAACAAATTATCAAATTATGCTGCTTCAGAAACCATTAAAACCAACACTTCATCACTGTAAGTTTGAATTTACATTAAAATTTCCATTTTGGGTTAAGAGATAAGCTGAATTTGCACTTCTTTACAGGAACAACAGTTGGTGGTGGTGGTGAATCAGGTGAAGGGGATGATATTGGTGATATAAAGGACTGTATATTATTTCTTGTGGTGAAGATATGAACAAAGTAGGAGGTGGGGAAATTAATTGACACTGCAGTGATATAGGTGATAATAAGTCAGGAGATGGTGGACTTGGAGCAGGTGAAGACAAAATTGAAATGTAAAAATTCTTCCAACTCTTGGAATAAGTTTTTGTTAGACATATCTTCCAGCACATTATTTAAGGCTATAGCCATTTAATCTAATGGAGTGCAACAAGAACAAATTTGTGATATTTTTACACGTCGCTCACCTGGTTTTATGTCTGTTGTTAAATCTAGAGCTTCCAAACTCGAGGTCGAAGGTGTCGCTGTAACTCTCCTCGATGACGGAGGCATATCTGTAGGTTTCGATGGTGGAGGCGTCGCTGTAGTTCTCCTCGACATCGAAGGCATTGCCGTATTTAGTCCTAATGCCAGAGGCGACTGTGGCAGCTCTAATTAAGGCATTGAAAGAGCAACGGCTGTATTGAAGATCCACTTTTTTCATTGTCAATCTCCAAAAATTTAATAAGTTTGTTGCCAAATAATCTGCACAGTTCATTATCATGAAAATAATCCCTATTAAAAGCTTAAAGTTATATGTTAAAGTCTTCGGTAGATAAGCCAAGAAAGTTTTATTTATAGAAATGCGACAATGCAAGGCCAACTGCACTGACAAACAACTGGAAACAGTGGAAGGGGGGCATAGATGCTAAACTCCTATTAATAAAAATTTCAAATTCCCAGATAAACGCTCGAGAAGCATGATTTCTCCCCTCCAACCAGGAGTCAGAAGGCCAAACATCCTGTCCCCTCCCTTCCTGCGCCCACGACTTTCAAATTTTTCAACCCCTCACCCCCAACCTCTCAGACAAACCTCTCTGCTAAGTTTCTTCCTCGAAGAAATGAATGACATTTATTTATCACTAAAATAACTTATGTTTCATAACAAATAAATTCTGTTTAACTATTAATCAATTAAAATGAATAATAAATTTGTTATAGATCAACAGACTCAATGAATCCATATATATATATATTATAGAAAAATAAAGTTATAAAATCCATTTAAAAAATCATACATGCTTGCTATAATCCCTTTTTAAGCATCTCTAAGAATAGTTACACCTTTTAAAGGCGATATTATTATTTTTGGATACTTTATATGTATTTACTTTTTAACAGAAAGTACTATTATGTTTCGTAATATTAAGACATCACCAAATAATTTTATAACCTTAAATTAGCATAAAATATATTTACTTTCAATAAATCATATTGAAGTCAAGAAACGTGTTATGTTTTACAAACTAATTTAAGTAAATATGTTCCTGTTTCCTAATGTGTATATTGTTAATCATATTTGTGCTAAACATATATAGATATTTTCCATTAATGTGTACGATCATGTTTTCACTATGGTAAGAATTATATTTATAAGATATTAAAAATTTTTTGTAAAGGTTGGTGTTTATGGGGAAGTAAAACTAGTTTCATAAATAATAGTTAATTTTTTATATATGTCTTGTGTAGTATTTGTAATTTCTATATATTTTTCTGCATAATGGAGGTTGGAAAGTAAATATTAATTGCATAAAGTAGAAAACACAATATTTTGCTCGAGAGTTTGAATTCAGCTAGGAAGGTGTTATCGCCATGCTTTCCTCGTCGGTTAAAATCGTTGATCTGAGCTGGTCTCCCTACCAGGAGATGTGGACGGCCTAGGCTGCTCACTTTGTGAAAGGTAGGCGCCTGGTTTGTCTCGAGGGTATAATAAAAGCTAAGTGCTTTCTGCGATGCTTGTCGGACTCAGGCATACACCCTCTGTGATCTCGGTTGTGATAGGTAGCATTGGAAATACATTGAATTTAAACCTTGAAGGTTTGTAACTCTTTCCAAAGGTTGGTAGCACTGGTAGACCTGTAAACCGCTAAACATAATGGTTTTTACACGTTTCGAGACATTTGCAAACATTATAAATCTACCAGTTCGAAGCAGTATAAAATAGTTAGCTAAAACTGTTTAATCAGAAATATTCCAACCAATTCGTATAAGTTTAAGCATCAAAAAAAATGAGCACATCTAGCTTTTTATTACAACACTCGTATATGTTAATGCAACATAGTTTGAAAGAACTCAAACAACTTTAAACTTTAAAAAAATATATATACCGCTCTCTCTCTCTCTCTCTCTCTCTATATATATATATATATATATATATATATATATATATATATATATATATATATATATATATATATATATATATATATATATAATATGTATATATATATATATATATATATGTGTGTGTGTGTTGAGACAACTTTATCAATATTTTTCATTTATTACCCAAACAAGTTCACTTTTAAAGAAAGCATAGACTTATAAACGTACTAATGTAAATAATTTTAAGACATAGTTATTGGCAAAAATAAAAACACAGTTTGTTTCACAAATTTATGTACAACATTTTTAAATTACCAATCTCTCTGTTATACTACAGAGTGATACAAAACATGCACAAGTAAGTACACGATGACCGAAAACATATTAAACAATTAATTAAATATATATACACATAGTAAGCATGGGATGTTATAAAGTTGCTAAAACTAATTCTTTCCGAAACAAAGTAGAAATGTTTTACTCCAACAGGTTAATAAACTACTGATGTTCACTTTACACTTAAATTTATATATGTACAAACAGGTGATTTTGTTGTCTAGTTGATCCATCTTGAAGAAATATTGGATTACACACAATCAAAAACTTTTTACTAAATATCACTCATTAGTTCTATCATCCCAAATAGTGCCATATCACTCGTATGATATCTATGGATGATTCAGGAGGAGAATCATCATAATCTGTTTCACCCCAGTCAGGCATTATTACCCAAGTTAGCATTAAATTAGAGTTTTCCTATGCAGTGAAGAATGTTGAATTAGATCTGTGTTTTATATAATTGTTTGAATGATGGGCAATTGTATTCTTTTTGATTATCTGTTACTTTCCCATTCCACATACATTCTAAAATACATTTTTGCTCATATCCACCTTCATATATTTCACAATTATTTAGGTAATGTTTGCATATATATTCAATATTCTTATACTCCATACACCCACTCTCCCATTTTAAACCATAGTGATGGTTGGTAACTCATCTATTAGTTTTCTTGTATTTGGGAGTTAGATATTTCCAGTCAAATGGTGCTTTGAAGGTGAAAACAGTTGTGTGTTATTCCATATCAGTAATAGCTAATTCTTTAATGATAAATTTATCTGGAGATTGAAATCCTTGTACATTGCAAAACATTGCGTTGTAGCCATGTCTCGTTGTCTACTGACTCAAGTCATTATCTTCACCAGATTATCTCTTACATTGTAACTTGCTAATCTATCATGAATTATAAGAGCTTAAGCTTGTGTATTTGCTGGAATTGGTGTATTTGCAATAATTTCAATTCATGAATCAATTATACTATTGATAATTGTTTCGTCTTCTTTGCTTACACCAAATACAAATAAAATTCCTCTGGTTTTAAATTATTTGGGTTCTAGGTCAGTGAGCTGATTTTGTTATAATACATTTCCTGGAACTTTGAGTACATATCATAGCAAATAAGGAATTCGCCATTTTCAAAGTTAATATTTAAATCTATATATCGATAAGCTTGACTGTTTAGATATAGTTTAATATTTTTATATCACAATTATCAAATACTGATCTATCAGCTTTAAATTTTTTTTATCGATTTGTTTGAAAACAAATAATGACAAATTGTTGTTTCTCAGATGGAAAACTTGATTTCCCATTCCAAATAACTTTTTGTGATGTCGGTAGCATTGGAAATGTCTCCAAAGCCCACTATCTGAATGCACTATCTATATTCTTCCTTTTTTCGATATATTTAAAAACTTTACACATTCATTAGTGTTAATGCCAATATGTGGCATTAGCTATTGAACAGTGTTTAATTCAAATGGGATACCTTCCTCAATATTAGCTGTATCATGTATGATTTTCAAATGTGTATTACAGACTAGAATAACTAATTATTTTTTAGCATTCAATATTACATGTTCATAGTCCCAAGTGAAACCTAGTACTATACTTAGTTGTATAACATTGTATTTTCCACCTCGATTTATTTGTAGCATAAAATTATATGCATTGCTCCACCCAGCCATAAGCCCTGTATAAAGATAGCGTACAGTCCCCAAGAGATAGTTCTTTATTGTGGAAGTTATTCCAACATCTCGTGTTTGGTATATTTCAACACCATTGAGCAGATGTGCAATTTTATCGATTAAATTAAGTATTCTGTTTCTCACTACTCCTGTAGTTACTGGATTAGTTGCATCGGCTGTCTTTTTAATTGTTGCTCTAAACCTTAAACTTGATTTTGATGGTAATGTGTAAATATCGTGATTTTGTATAGCAATCATTATTTCTGATGTAAATGTATACAGACCTGCTCATAATGGTCCATAGACATGTATTTCTGTATTGTTCATTGTAACTTCAAAACAGATCAGTTCAGCATTAAGTATGTCTTTCATTTCTATTAACCATGTATCCAAATTCCTTTAAAAACAACTTATTACCTCGTGTTAACTTCACAGGTAACTTATTTAATGTGAACATTTTATGTTTGTGTTTACATTTTTTTATACTTCCTTCCTTCGAAATATGTTCCTTAGTGAGATACTTCTTAAAAGAACTGCCTACTTTAAGGCCATTTTGGGTGTTATACACAATGCCCATTTTGATTGTAATAAACACGGAATGCAACTGTCTATATAGCTCTTTTTAAATGTAAATGCATAGTCATTTTTTCGTTTCTGAAATTAATCATTTTACCTCTTGATCAACAATTTAATCAACACAATTCACTATTCGATTTTTAAATTATTTTATATCCTGGAGCTACTGCACACGTGAATTCATATAGTGTATTTGTCTGTTTCCCATTCAAATATGTACCACCTACAATATTAACATTTATATGACATACATTAACAGACAATAAATTAACCTGTTTTGACATATTGTGCAAATGATTAGGTGGATATACTCTCCATTCGTAACATAACATATTTGCAATTGAATTGTCTCCTGTAAAATCGATATCGACATTACTATACATCACACTAGTTAACATATTTGAATTTCCCTATAATCGGAAATGTACATTCTCAGACAATGTCGCTTTAATGAACGTTTATAAATCATCCAACTTATAAGATCCTACTTGTATCACATTCTTGTAAGTTTTTCCACCAATGTTGATCGTAAATGATTGATTTTATTTTTTTCTGTATCGATGTTTGGTATGCTGTTGTAAGTAACGAATTCTATTAATCCTATTTGTCATTGTCCCTCTAACTCCAAAGCTGGGAAATATATCGACCGCAATTGCGACAAGTTTCCACTTAATATCAACATAATTGACATATTACTAATATGTTTTACTAATACATTGACTTATAGATCCTATTTATAGTCAAAAAACATAAACATAAATGACCACAATTGACTGTATTTGGTAATTGTTCCATTGTGTAATTGTATCTTAATTGTGTGTTTTTCAAATAATTGTGTATTTAAATTGGAGGACATAAAAAGCCACAACTGTTGTAATGCAATGTTTGATTTACGTCTTTAATTAATGCAACCCAATGTGTTTCTTCGTTTTGTTTGGAATCGAATTTAACAATCATACATTCGCGAAGGTTTGGATTCATTGGTAATTTGTCTCTCATATACACACCTCGAAAATATGGGATACCCAGTTTCTTTACAAATACTTTAAAGTCTTTATTTGTAAATGCCTGTTTTGGAAGACTATTTGGGAATTTCTGCATTTATTTCCACGTTTGTAGTTTTTTCGTCCTTGTCAAACTTCTTAGGGTTTCAAATACATTACTTTACCCTTTGATTTAACTGCTCTACTGATAGGCGAAACTCCTCTGAGGATTGATCGAAGAGCTGTTAATGCTTTAAATTGGAACAGAAGGATTAATCCTTTCTTTGTTTTTCATTTAATTTTTACATTTTAAACCCATACCTTCATTAACTTTTGCTAACATGACTTTTTCAACAATCCAGGTACCTAACATTTTACCAGTCGATGTAGACGGATTCCTCCATATTTGCAGCTCCATCAGCTAGAATTGTATCAGCTATGTGTCTTTCTTTCAAGTCGTCTGTTCGATCATAAACTATATTGTGTTATTTACAAGCATTATACAGAGAGTTTGTTCCTTGATCGTTCCACACCAGACATTTTGAAAATTTAGTACCAGGTCCACAATAATTGTATTTAGGTAAATCCAATTCAAATGGTAATTTATTAATCAATCTGTTCAATACTCCAAGTCCAGTTTTTATATGTTTAGAACGAGCCATTATTTTCAACTGAATGCAAGCCTATAAATAGCCTCTCATTTATAGTTTTATATTAGTATGTTAAGTTACTTAAAACTGTAAAATTAAGGTTATAAAACAAAATGTACATCTGCCGGTAATTCTAAATACAAAAGAAAACGTAATTTAACAGAAAAATTGCATTCTTTTATCATCAAATATACATTGTATAATAAGTGGTCATTCTTCATGTGGAAAAACTTGTGTTGTTATGTCGCTGTTGGAACATCCAAATGGACTTAAACTTAAAAATGTATATGTGTTTTCTAAAACAATACAACAAGAGAAATATCAACGATTAGCGACCATTTGGCTTTAATTGAAGGAATGTGATATTTCCCATTTGCAAATAAAGGTGATATAACGCCTACGAATGAAGCATTGCCCAATTCCGTATTTATTTTTGACGACGTTTGGTCTGAGCCGCAGGGTGAAATACAACAATATTTTAGTTTTGGTCGACATTCAAATGTTGATTGTTTATATCCACCGCATAGTTACACATGTATATCAAAACATAATTTGCGCGATAATGGAAATATAGTAATTGTGTTTTTAATGGACAATATGAATCTGCCACACATTTACAACAATTATGATTTAGGCGATATCACATTTGCAATGTTTAAAGATATGTATTTTTATTGTTGGGAAAACAAATACAGTTTTCTGGTGATTATACCAATACTTCCCCTATATAAAGCAGATATAGGTCTAGATTTGACAGTTTTTTTATATCCCGAGCAAGAATAATAAATATTTCAAAGTTTGGACATAGCAGTATAAAATGCAATCATTACAACAGTTGTTTAACCAAAAATCGCAATGGGAATTGTGATTAGAACTGGCATATATTATGTAATGTGGGTATAGCTATGAAAGATACTGATGTTTTAAATAAACATTACATGGAAGACTTAAACACTATCACACTAAATGTGTTTAATAACAATCAAGCAAAAATCAATAGAAATTAATAAAGTTGGTTGATGGAAATAATAATGTTTATAAAAACGTGAGTGTAGTTGCAAACTATTTACTAATATTAATAATGAATAGCAAGGTAATGAATTTATAATAGAAGAACATTTAAATGGATTTAGTAAAGACTTTAATGATATGACAAAAATTATTTTTACAACACAACTTGCAGAAATGCTAGAATAATTTAAGACGTGTAATTAATGAAGTGGTAAGTGCTAGTATTACAAAACAACTTGAAACATGAATGGAAGAAATATCAAAATATATAAGTGATAGACAGATTAATAAAATATATGGTATAGTTATGCAAACAGATCTGAGAAAGCAAAATAATTTTTAAACATGATTAACTTATTTTATTAATGATATAAGAGTTTAAACTATATCTCAATTGGATGCTGTTTTTGTAAAGTCGATAATATTGAAAAAGCACAAACTAATTGTTCTAGTGCACCATTTAGTCGACTACTGCAGCAGTTAGAAAAGCAATGTCTTATTTCATGTGTAAATATCTTAAATGTAATGTAATATAATCAAACATATTCGCCTCTGCTTCGGAATTAAATGTTATATCTGCTCTGCAGGAGAAATGTTTACAAGCCAAACGAGCCTGTATGGAATGGGATATTTTAAACAAAGAAATAAGTAAACCTGTTACGAGTAGAATGGATGTATTACATTCTGTGTTGAATTCGCCTAATGAAACACCTTCGGAAATTGAATCGGAAGAAGAACATTTCAAGAAAAAGAAAAAGGAACTCCTTTCTCATTTAACATGTCGTTATTTAGTTTTAAAACTTACTTCACTTATGCGTGATATGACATTTGGTGTATATCGAAATGGAAACACATGGTTTCTGGGAGATTCGGTAATTACATTTATGTCTGATAATATAATTAAAATAGGTGATTGCATAACTAATGTAAGTCAAGGTTTGTTTGAATAATTATTTTTTAATGTTCCAAATGGATATTCCGACACAGATTTGGAGAAATATAAAGAACTTCTCCATAGTACAAACACGAATAACTGTATAACATATGAATACCACCCAAAACTATATTTAATAGGAGATATTGCCGGAAGTGGTATAATATAAATATGAAATTGACAACCGGTTTTCTCCTGTATATTGGAACAATCCCAATGATTTGGTCGATAGATTAAAACATCTCACCGCTTCGAGAAAATCTGGTAATAATTCGCATATGAAAGAAATTGTTTATATTTTTGAAGAGCTGAAAGGAGACAATTATATTACCAATGAAGTTTTTTAATATTTCTCAAGAACTTCATGCTCCAGCCAGGATAAAATATACTAGAAGAAGAGTTATTACTAAAGGGTTAAATTGTCTTTATCAAGCCGATTTGTGTGAAATGACATTGCTTTCCAAATACAATAAAGGATACAAGTAAATTTTAACCAAATAGACATTTATTTGAAATATGGCTGGGCTAAACCTTTGAAAACCAAAACTGGAGAACATGTTAGCTATGCAATGAAGACCGTTTTAAAAGAGAGAAAACCAAATTCGCTCCAAAGCAACATAGGATCCAAATTTTTTCTACGCCATTCTGGAAACTAATTACAGATTATGGTATTAATCACAAAGCAACTTATGGAGACCTTAAAGCCAGTGTTGTGGAACAATACAACAAATCGATTAAGCAGGTAATATAAAAACATTTCTTGTCGAAAGGGACTTACAAATGGGTGAATGTTTTGCCTGAAGTAGTTAAATTTTATAATCCCAGATATCACAGAACTGTCAAGACGGCAGCCAAAGAAGTTATTGACAACAGTTTAATGAAAACCATTTATAGTAATGTTAAAGTCATCGACAAGAGAAAAAAAGTTCAAAGTTGGCAAATATATACATATCTCGAAGCAGAAAGGAATCTTTGAGAAAAAATTTTTAGTTAGTCTTATTTTTTAAATTATTTCAATTAGACAAACACAGCCCAGAGTGTATTACATAGAAACCTATGACTGACAGACCATAAAAGGCAGTTTATAAATACATGAACTAAAAAAATTCAGTTCTCCAAATTAATATTTTATTGATAAAATCATTAAAAGGAAAAAATTTATATTCTTGGTTCGATGGTGGGGTTTCTGAGAAGTGCACAACTCGTGGGTTAAGAATAAAGACATTAAAAGATTGGTTTGCAATGATTGTAAAATTATTATACTACATAAAAAATTATTTTAAAAATATTTTATGTGTTATTTGATTAAATAAACCTGTTGTTGGCGATGGTATTTGTATGTGCAATTAATCTGCTTGTTAATTGGATTATCGTTTTATTGGATTAGCATTTAAGCAATAATCAACTGCATTTATTTCCTTTTATTATTATATTTCTTGAAGAATTATTTAAGTTAAAAACGTTAATAATTGAATAACTCATTTTAATGGGGATGGATATAAAGTTTTCCAATGATATTTATTTATTTGTCTCTTCACTTCTATTTTACCAGAAAAAAGGTATTTTTGGGGGAAACATCAAATTTTTAACAAATAATATGTATGACAAAGGAAAGGGGTTATTGGTCCTGTGTTAAATATCAGGATTCAAAATTGAAGAGAGAGGGGAGGAGAACAAGTTAGATAAGATAAAACTTAAGTCGGTGTTTCTAACAAGACTTTCATGTATTTCCCATTAGACATTCGGGATGGGTTTAGTCGACTATACATGCAAGCTTGGGTTCTGGTATTAGAAAAGAAACTTATAATTTAATTTCCTTCATAGCAATAAATTCGGTAATAATAACAATGGAAGAAATTATTTTACTTATTAGGAAATTACATCAAAGATTTAAACGAGTTTTCACTGAGCTATGCAGCGTTTTGGTAGAATAGGTGTAAAAAAAATAATAATTTAACATGGTTGCAAAAGTTATTCGGAAACAATCAATCGTATTCCCATACATACAGTTACATATCTACAACTATTATTTTTAATATAGTTATAAATGTTAGGAAAAAATTTTTTCAGCAAATTTTCTTCAATATTTATTTGATGGAAATAAATGTTCGCACACTTGAGACTCGAAATGCAAGAAATTTCCAAACATCCGTGATATAAAGGTTTGAAGACTGTTGACCAGCTACACGTGTAGCGAGTCAAGTGAATGGGGAGGGGGGAATAAGTACTCCTTTCACAGAACCGGATAGGGCAGAGTTTCGGGATAGTCCACAATGCATGGGTAGAACATAATTTTGCAAACAGTTCACTGCTTCATGTGAGTACAAAATTAGCTGGACCAAAGGAAGGTAGGTAGACAAGCAAAAAGCATTGATCTGGACAAAGATGCCATCTAGGCTGGGATTAGCGGGCGGGTAGGAGGCGCATAACAGCTGAAGGAACTGTTCGTCTCTGAAATCATCACTCTGGACTAGGGGTGGGAGTTGGGGAGAGAATATGTAGCGCCCTCCATGGGCAGGGTAGTATTACAACTAACCGAAAATGTGTTTCGGGGTGGATGGTGGGAGGGGGTCGGAGCAGGGGGACGCATCGTCGAGACAGGCAGTCCTCGAACAAACAGAAGACATGGGCATAAGAGATGAAGGGGAGGGGGTAGAGGCAAACAGGAGCGATCTGACCATCTCTCACTGACCAGCACCATGTTAGTTCGACGAGAAACCTCACCTTGGATACATAGTTCTCTCCTCTGAAGCACCTCATCACCTGTCGCAGCGTTCTGCCAGGTTTCCATGCAAAGACAGAAGGGGTAGATGGTCAGCGGGCTTGGGAAAGTCTATGCATATCATACGCCCGACTGTTAGCCGCAATTCACATTAAATTACAGCATCTGCTCCAGGCTTCAGCAAAAACGTTTCTAATATAAACTTTTTTAATAAGTTTTAATTTAACTGGAAAAAAAATTTATGTGTGTTAAGCTGATAAAGTGTGTCCATTATTTTTAAATAATTTTTTTAGTGTTTACCATTTAAACCCTGTTTCTGTGCTCGGTCGACCAAAGTTTATAGGATTTTTAACTCGCAGTTGCGTTACCAAGTGTGGTGAATTTCCCAGACTTAATAGAAATTTGTTTTAATATTTTACAGGTCGATGTAGTATGTCCATTAATTTTAATCATTTCTCTTCGAGGAAGTTTCCATAAAGTGTTGCAGGATTAAGTCCTTCTTCATGCCATGCAAGTTTCCTTGTGCTTCAACGGAAATTGTGTTAAAAGTGAATTCTTCTTACCATAGTAAAATTTGCATTAAAAATCTGAGTAAGTTTTTAAAAAAATTTCATGTGAAACATTTGGGAATACGTGGATAATAGGTTCTGCAATTCATGTAATGGGTCGTATCCAGAGTTTTTGCTGTAATTTCAACTCGGCTTTAAGCTCCACATATCTAACAGCTTATAAGTTGGTGCACGTCATACAATGCAGTCATTCCTTGACTGACATCACAGCCGACCTGGCATGTTTTGGGAGAGGTGCTTGTGCGATTTCATTAGTTTTAAAACAGGATATTCATGTAGTTATGTCAATGGTTTCTTTTATTTGTAAACATTCATTTTGTATTTAGATATATTTACATCTCTTTTCGTTCATTTCCGAGTTTTTTCAGCTCAGTCTATAATCAAACGTAGGCCAGTTCACATGCAGGTTCTGTTTGCTCTAAACACCTTGTTCAGCTTATAACTCGACCTAAGTGTTATATGCAAGTCAGTGCTGCAGCGACCTCTGGAGCGAATGGACATATATTAAAATCACTGACTGGTAAATGTTTTCTTTTTATGCATATTAGTAAATTAATTAATTTTAATGTGTGGATTCCATTTTAGAAGTTCCTCTATGAATGTTAATTAACTATGGTATTCACTAAGCTTTTATTGCGATAGGTCGCCTGCCAAGCGGCACTCGAAACAGTTTATAGGAGTCTGCACATACTGTACTGTTGTTATTAATTCACCAGTCTCACAGGTGGACGGACGTATTTTAAAATTGAGTAATGTACATGTATAACTCTGAGTCGTCAAGTAGTGTAATGTTTTTACGTGTTTTCAAATGCCTTTTTATTGTGTTTAGAAAAAATTGTCGTTTAATTTATAGGGACATTTTTGCTTCGTTGTAGCTCGTTAATTAATTTCATACAGGATACTTATGTTGTGATCATTTAGTGAGTTAGCATGTGTTTTTTTATGAGACCAGGTTATTTACGTTGTTGTGTTCGTTATACTTCTCTTGGGTTATTTATTTATATTGATAGGTAGAACTTGTTTGAAATATATTTCCGTTTAATTCCTTTAAATATTCCGAAATTTCTCTTGTGTTATATGTCACCACTGTTATTCATTTGGAATAATACATAACGTAAATACTACCTTTCAAAGTCGCCTATCTCCCAACGCCGTCTTCGAGCAATATCCCCCTCCAAACACAAAAGAAACACTTATGCCACTCTTGCACAAAACTATATATATATACCCTGCCCCTAATGCGCCGCACCTCATACGACACCTGAGCTCCAAGGGTGAACATCTACTAAAGCTGCTCCCCAACCCACAAAAAGAAAGCAAGAAAATAAAAAAAAAATCCCTTAGCTTACACTTACACCATACAACACATATATCACATCAATTTTTGATTGATTAATTCAGTTTAATTGATTGGACCAACTAATCAAAATTTCATTACATTTAATGTGATGAGAATTTGTTTAAAATATCGATCGGATTAAGATCGGGTTAAGGATTGACAAATAAAATTACATCGGATTAAAATCGGATTAACAATTCTTCATAGGATTAAGGATATCAAATCGATAATCTGACTAATCAAAGTGGGGTGAAACTATCACTACCCTACTACTTACATTCATGTTAATCAGAATGACATGACGAAGGCAACATAAACACATGGCGAAAAAACAAGTTTTGTAGCTCGTAGACTACCACAAACTTTTTATATTGGAGTTTGTGAATGAACTGCGTATTTTAAGAAACTGATGAAAAGAGAATGTAAGAACATGTATTTGTTTGTCATTATAGAGGACTGCTGCGGTGTAAGTGGTCGTGATACTTGCCCTCAAACCCAGATGAACTGGTCCGATTCCCGGTAGGGTCTCTGCCAATTTTCGCATGTTGTAAATGTGTCTAACGTTCACGATTGTTTGTGGGCTTTCTGAAGTACTATCGTTTCCCCTCCATTGCATCCTGCCACTCCTCTAACAACATATTATTATAGGCTACAGGGTATACTTCATAGTTATTTCCAGTAGTAACACAGATATTCTCTAATACGGCTGAGCAGTAACCTTTCCTAAATGCAATCGATACCTGCATGTTGTCTGGAAATCACTAATGTGCTGGAAGCAATTATATGCAGTTACATTCTGAAGTAAATTAAATATTCTTACAAAGACCAAATTGGGCAAGTGGTGTCACAGTGCATTTCAATGTCTTACACATTAACATCGCATGCGGAGCAGTACTATGCAGGGATACTTCATGTTACCCGGTTAAGGTTAGAATAAAAAACATTTTTGAAATATTTGCTAAAAGATTTTTAAGCATTTTCAAGATGCAATGCTTTAAATGTGCGAAATTTTCCGATGACATTAATACCACATTTGATGTGAATACCAATAAGTATAAACCTTTCGTAGATAATATACGATTTTATCCAAGATGTAACCATTTATATATGTGAACAATTACAACATAGCGAATACTGTGTTGCAAGTATACTTATTGTCGCAAGTAATTTTTAATCAAGCTCAGCCTCCAAAATGAGCAATTATTAAATAACATATATGGAGGATAAGCAGGCAGATTGAGGTAGCAGATGAAATCTTCTACTGTACCAAAATTACGCTTGTTTCCATGCGGCATCATGGGGCCAAATAATTAAGCCTAGTGTAACATGGCCTCTAGGCATAAATTTAAGACGGCCGGTGACTCCACGGTTTTGTATTCCTATATTCTACCCTCGGAGCAGGATACGCCAGTACAAGAGAAACTAGTGACGATCTTGGGTGTAAAACCTGGACACTAACATTTCAGCGCGATAGCGTGTTAGTAGGGTCATGTGAGCACAGAATGACACATGGTATTGCCGTTTAATTCATTGCGTGCTATTCCAGTGCAGGACAACAGAAGAGCTTTCAATTTTATGAAGTCACACACTTTTATTTCTGCCATCTCTCACTGTTTACCATCCACTTCTTCATCTGTCCAGGCCGTTTTAATTACTCGCCGAGAACTCTGTCCCCCGAAATTCGCCGCCGCCTCTTATTTCAACTTTCCTCGTGGCCGACACTATTTTCCTGTCCTGGCCTCTCATTCTTGGGGTCCATTATCACCCCTCCTTCTCTCTGCTCTCCCGTCCCTTGAATGTCTTCCCTTCATCCTCCGTATTCGCTCTTACAGCTAATTAAAACTAAGCGGAGCTGTCCACCCAGTTGGAGGCCAGGATCCATTTTGCGGCGGAAAAGTGTTCAGAGAAGTCAAAGAGGAGCGTGTGGTAGTATTCCCACACCACGTCTGGGAATGGATGAATGTAGAATTTCCATCGCTTAAACGTTATGGAAAGCTTTCGTAGAGCGCGAATTCCTAAAATAGAAAACCATGAACAGAACTTGAACTTCTTGATATGATTTTATGGAGTAGAATTTACTAGCAAGGTATTTTAATGCGGGTAACTATTACGTAGTCTACAACAATAGTTGAATACAGCTTGTAGTTTTCGGTTAGAAATTTACCAGCTTTAGACTTGAATACGTCTTTAAATTTGCAACCATAGTGGGAGGCAATCCAGAAAATCCAATGATATCAAAATCGGGGGATACAGTTTGGCATTACAGCTCCGAAATCTATCGTCTAGATTCAAAATTAAATTACATCACTCGATTGCCAAAGGATCGAAGAATATTATACGTTGAGTGGGGACTGCGAAGCATTGCGTGCTAGGGGTGGTGTGCGACAATTTTGAGCGTTTCGCCGCGTCTAATAACTTATGCGTAGTATAACTTTTGACTAGGTGAAACTACGATGCTAGTTTAGGTTTTAATCGACAGCTCTCATCAAGATCAATAGCTTGTGTGTATAAAAACATTTGTGTGGCCTGCTTGTGGTGAAATTGTATGTGTTTAATATATAAAATTAGGAAAACTTAACACAATTTCGGCCTATACTCTTCAAAAAGCCAAGTCTAAATACAGAACTCGTATACGGTTAGAAAGCGCATCTCAAACGCAATGTAGTGATACCCATAAAACCCCATATGATCGAGTGAATCGGTGTCGGAAACGTAAAATAAACATCAAGGCGTCCGAGCGCGTCAACATAGACGTATTCACACAAAGCAAACGGCCGTGTCCCCAACACAGCCAAACCCAATTTTTTACGAAATATTTGGGATATGAACCCAAAAATCAATGAATACGTAAAAATACTAGTTTGTAAATTCACTAAACAATGCTGTCTACAGCTATATGAAATTGTAATTTATGCATCATAAAGAAACAATAATTATTTTAACAAAATGTTCTAACATGAGCTTTCAAGTAAATTAAATACAGTTAAAATTAAGAATGAAGATTTGTTTTAATTTTGTTATTATAGAATTCTATGTAATAATATTATATAAATATTAAAAAAATTATTTCGTATTTTAATGACTATGTTGATTCTATAAGTTTTTATACAAAAATGGTCAGCAAATTTTATTCAAAAACTATAAATTGAATGAAGTACTGCTGTGTAGTTTTGATATTTCAATTATATAGTCATTAAAACACACCCCATTTAAATAAATTGTGTAGTTCATTTTCGGCTCTTAATTTTATATTTGAGAAATTTCAATATCAATCAAGAACTTATAACATAATGTTTAAACAAGAGGTCCAATATTTTTCCCAAAAATTTCGTTGTTTATACCATCTCGTGGATAAATTTGCCATTTAACCTTTGTTTTTACTACGGAAAAAATTATAGAGGAATGATTTGCGTTTGCCTTTATGATCATGAAAATTTGTACAACTAATGCGAGGCTAACTGAATATACCTAATTTTCAAAGAAACATTTGAAAATATAACTTATTCCTTAAATGCGCATATTTTAATATCAACGTTCATTGGATTAATTGCAAAGTGTTTTATATCATAAAGTATTATTTATGGTAGATGGTATAAATATGAGATCATGAAGTGTGTTGAGTAACTGTGCTTTGCTAGTTGAGGGATTCGGGCTTGAAAATACAGCATATTGTTTGTATAGAATATTAGTCGATTCGTCAAATTTGTACAAGAACTATGCTCTTAAAAATGACTGTGTACTCCACCAAGTACAGTTCGAATACCTCCCCAATATATTAAATCTGGTCTTGAACAGCCATACAATTTATACCTTTGTAGTTACCCACCGTATATGTAAATGTAAACATTCATGAATTATTACATGATTTATTAAATTATTGTTATTTTGAACAACGTAAATATAGCAATCCGCACAAAGTGGTATAATATGAGTAGGGAAAATATAGCAATCCACACAAAGTGGTATAATATGAGTAGGGAAAATATGAATCTACGCTCTTCTGCAGCTTGGAGTTGAACACCGAGTAGCAAGCGTGTCTTCCCACAATATTTCTGATAAAGTGTTTGAAACTATTGTACAAATGATACAACTATTTGTCAATTTTGAACGTTCCATAAACTTGGGGTGAGGTGTCTCATGGATAAAGTTGAAAATAAAAGTTATGTTATGTAGTAACAGACAGCTTATGAAATTCCCTCAGTTCACTTATCAAGCAAGTATACTATTTCTTTTTTTTTGTACTCTGTGTGAATAAAAATAAGAACTGCAGTAAGAAAATGTTACTCAATTTCGTGTATTGACTGTGAGGATCCTTGAATGCAGTAATTCATTAAAATATATAGTTCGAAATGTGCTACTAATAATAATATTCAATGCAAGGAAATGTATCTGTAGTTCGTCGTAAGAAATCTGCGAATAATAGTACTTACTCGTTTTCACTACAAATGTACAGACAACAAACTAATAAGATACACTTTATCTTCATGTCTTCTCTATTCCTGTTGACGTCTTATAAAAATTATTCTTGAAATCATGTGTGAGGACATCTGAATGTACAGATAATATTTCTTGGGTATATAAGACGTACATGGTGTTTCAAGTAAACAATATTTCAATGGTTCATATTCAAAGAACTCTACTCTACAATATATTAATGATTTAAAGTTAATAGTTTATTTAATTTGGTGGTTATGATATTTTGATGTGTATTACAAAATTATATCGGTAGTAAATGCCAATGACAGTAGATAAAGCATCAGTTCTTATAACTGATGTGCTGGCAGTAATTAAATAAAAAATATTAATCTTCCAGGCGACCAAAATATAACTACACTATTACTGGCTATGGACTACCCTACTTTCATACGAATCCTGAGACATTACTGATTTGTTACGTGATGTTACAATGCCCATTCTACCTCAGCCCCTTAGGATACGATACTAAATTACGCTCCAAACCAAATAGTTCCTCATATTTATATCGATTGCTTAGAAAGATGAGCCAGCTATTTTAGGTACTTTCTGCGGCAACTGTAAATGTACGTGCTAGAGTCCTGCCTCAGGCAATATCATGAATGTTCATACCACGCGAAAGTTTGTTAATCTGTCCACATGACAACTTCCCTAGACAAATGATAACGAGCTTTATGTAAAGGCCAGTAATATATTCGCTTTAGTGTCACTATTGTAAAACTTGGAAATGTTTCTCAGAAAACATTAAGATTCACAATTTTTTTTTGCGTATGTTCAGTAGGAAGTTTTTTGGGTGAACCGAAGAGTAATAAACTATTAAATAAAGAGTCGAAAATTAAGTACCTTATTCCAGTACCTAATTTAATTAAAACCTGCGCTCGTGCTGTAACTGTTATAAATAGTATAATATATAATTAAATTTAATACATTTTTCTTGGCTGTCATTTGATAGTGTTAGTTGTGGTGGCTTAGTTTATGTGAATACCAGTTCACTACTGAAAATGCTAGATTCGTTCCAAACACAAGTCAGTGGCCTGTTAAGAGATACAAACACTTTCGAAATATATAACAGTAGTAGGAAGTATTCATCCCCCCTTTTGATGAAACTTGGCAGTGTTTTCTGGGCGATTTTATGTAAGCTGCGATTATAAGCCTGCACATGAACCCTGTGTGTCTTACATATCGTCGTAAAACTTGTAAACCCAAGTACTTGTAGAACATTTCCAAATAGTGTGTAGAAATAATTTCTACTTACGTTTTTTTCAGAAATTATCTCTAGAATGATTATTTACTATGTTGATCTTAGATCATATAATTAAACAATCACATATTTTTAACAACGAAATTCGCGTAGGTTAACAAAAATTTAGCAATTTGAAACACCAGTGCTAATTTTTCATCGCTTATATTTTCTTGTCCCATTGCTGATTATTCCTTCAGTAATTCGTAACAAGTCACTAAGAAACGAGTGTTCAAAATTAGTCATATAAGCATGAGGGGGAAAAAAGAGGAAAAGAAATAAATTCTAATAAAGGAACATTAATTCTGCTGACGATAGAAGACATTTAGTGATAAAGTTTTAGTTTGCATAGCAATGAACCTGAATATAGAGATAATAGAACTGTAATAACTCATTCTACAGTAGTTTTTTAGTACGCTAACTGATTTAACGAAATCAGATTTCTACATTAGCTTTCAGCTATTTTTAATGCGCGTTCGTAATCCGAAACGGTATAAAAAATTATATAGTTTTCAAGTAACGTGTTATTATACATGATGAGGCGTGATTATACTAACATACTTCGTGAGGTGATTTCTTATCCAAATCATGTGTGAAATGTAAAGGACTTGTACATGAACAGTAGTACGGGCGTGGCAATTTCACTTCACCTGGGATTAATTGGGATTAATTGATGGGTTATCGATTTGTTTGAAAGGGTTAATCCTTAATCCGATCAAAAATCGAAATGTTTAATCAAAAGGGTTAAGCCAAAAAGGGTTATTATTTAATCAGATAACATTTTTTAAATATTTTTTCCTTGATTTTCTTTCTTTCTTTTTGGGTGGGGGCAGCGGGAACTCCGTATGATGTTTATGGTGTGGTGTTCTGAATGCGACTGACCAGAGTGGTGGGTTGCAATGTCTTATATAGTGCAAGAGTCAATGTAGCAACATCTGATCGGCCCACTCCTAGTGTAAGACTTTGATAAATATTCTCATTTGGTCATGTTCGTTCCACCTTGTGTCGGACTTAGAATATATTTTCATATTGTGTAGGACTCGGAATATTTTTTAACTTAGTCACATCCAATCTACCCCATGTCAGGACTTTTAAATTTTACCTCTAGTGTAGGACTCAACTATTCATGCAGGACTTTAGTTAGCAGTGGTGCAGGTCGCGGCTCAACGGTCTTCGAGGTCAAAGGTAGACCTTCGTATTCGCAATTCATTTTTGCGATATGGGAGCACTCGGAGAAAACCTTCGAAATGTAAAAACATGAAAAAATAACATACAGGTTACCTAAATAGCAGCCAAAGATGGTGGTTTACTGACTACAAATATGGTGGTGTGCTGGCTATTAAGATGGCAGCATACTAGCTACAAATATGGCTTCATACTGGCTTCCAACATGGTGGTCACGTGAGGAATGGCAGAGAAGGATGTGCGGGAATCCAACATGGCGGCCGGCGCCCTAGGGCTTCGCGCCTCTGCCAGAAGCAGTTTGTCCTGGAGTCTACCCAACTTATCTACTTAGCTGAAACTGAAAACAAGTGATCCTCTCTGCAATGTCACGCTTTGAGTTTTAATGTCCTGTCATGAAGTTATACCACGAAGATTCTTTAAAAAATATCCTAGATGGATCGGATTACTTTTACTTAATTATTGTTGTTGTTGTTGTTAAGTTATGGGGTAGGTCGCGCTGCAACGTATTTACATTGTGTTAAGAGTGACGTGAATTCAAATTTCCATACGGAAAGATGACCAAGCTGCAGCCTAACGTAAATTCATTGTAGTATCACCTAATCAGTTTCGAGGGGCGGCTACTTTATGTGTTTCTGAACTGATTTTCATTTCTAGCAACTTCTATCTGGACTGCATGTTGTGTTATTTCACGATTGCAAAAGACGTAGAAGTTTTTATTCAGTTGTTTGTATTTGTATAATAAACCATTTAAAGATTTGGTCCTATGTGTATGGACAATAAAGAACAAGCCAACAATTGTACACTTCCTCGCTGAAACGCTCCTATCCACTTCGCGACTTTCCGGTATGGCAGGGCATTAGTCCCAACAGCTTCTACCAATTCCCTGTGACATTGTCTGGCAGTTCTCCCACAGAGAACGGCTATCTTGATGTATGAACGCTGCTCAACACGGGTTACATCCATCTGGCACGGTGGGCACCGGACAACTGATTACACATTGCTCTCTGCGCTTGTACAGGCCAACCCTGCGCCATTTGACATTGCCAACGCGCACGAGGATCGCCTGTCTCCCCCTACGACACATAATTTCGTGCACCGATAACAGTTCGTCACAAAATTTAATAGTTGCCATGACTTACACTAGACGCAGAATAACTCCGAGATTAAGCTACGTCACACATACGGAGGGGAGGGCGGCACACGCGTGGTAGGGCGGGTGAAAGAGGAGGAGAGAAACAGGAATAAAACCAATCCTTGGCAGCATGTAGAAAAAGTAGAAAACAATGACCACTTACCACTGAGGTATTAAGTACTACAGCAGTTCTTCAATGCAACTCATTGCTCCAGCCGTTACTTCTGCCACTACTATCACTATCCAAACCACCTAAATGTATAATCACTTTATCAATTTCAATGTCAAATCGCACATCCTTGTCATAATAGTCTTTCTTGAGTGTCTGGACGTGATTGCAAAATGGAATCCAGTCTTCTGGCCCCATTCGGTTAAATATGTCCTCGCAGAGTTTTTTCACATCTGTCATATTGCAAGTAACATTTTTTGAAGCGACTTCTCCTTTAACTTTAGCCCAGATGCTTTCTATTGGGTTCAAATCCGAAAGATAGGATGGCAAACGAAGTACTGTATGGGCGTTATTTCCTTGTAGTCTGTCTACCGTGTACTGCACTTGCCGAGGTTTGTGTTGCTTTATAAGGTCATACAAAGTTAGTTTTAGCATGTCGCTAGTAAACGAAATATTCTCCTTACCTAACCACTGCCGCATTTCCATCTTAGTTGAGCCGGAAGTAGGCGTTTCGTTTGCCTTCACTTTGTGATAGGGGGCATCATCTATCACAACAATACTGTCAGGTGGAAGATTTGGTATTAATTGCTCGTTTATCATTTTTCATAATTTTCTTTGTTCGTATTTTTGTGATAATCCTATGTTGTCTGATGTGACTTCCAAATTGCAAGAGCATTAGGGACAAAACAGTTTTTGCCTTCTGCATGAATCATTATTAACCACTTACCTTTTGCCACAGGTGCTAGCCGACCATTGGTAGACACGACACTCCACATTTTATTTTTCATATGCAATGACAAAATGTATGACTTATCCATGTAAATAATTGTATGTTTCTCAATTCTATATCACCACATAATCTTGAGATATTCTACAGGTTTGTGCCGATTATCTGATTTTTATATTAAAACCAGGTGCTGAGATTTTGTTTTTTGCAACCTAAATCCTAGCATCTTCAAAGTCGTTCTTAAAGTACTTCCTTGGTAATTTTGTCATCTTTAGCATATGTCTTAGAGTTTAGACAGTCGGCACACGTTTTTCATTTAGGTAGGAATTGTAAACTGTATGTTGTACCACAGCTTCGTCGAAGATATCAAGGTCATATTTAATGGTTTTCTTCAGTTACTTGTTGGCGTTGAGAAAGACATTCCTTTACTTGTTTCTTTCTGATTAACTTCCCTTTTAATTTTTTACACTGTGGTACGAGACACAGCCATTGCCTTAGACGTTCTCAGCTGCACTTTCTCAAGTGGAATGGATAATTCCCTCAATCTCACTTCGTTTTCCATAAACTGCTGGACATTGTAAACTATTTCTCACGCCTGTGAGTGCAGTTTCTTACCTTTCACTTTTGACAAAACTGGAGGCATTTTAATGAATAATGTTGTACTGTATGTACTTCACTGTGTTGTCTCCTATGGCGGATTACATAACACTGACTGCAGAAGTGATGAACTTCACACACGCCAGCCTCGGATACAAACTGTAAAGGAAAGCTTGTCTAAGTAATGCGGACATGTTCGCAATATCTACATCTGCTTCAGACTCAACAAAGGGACAACATTTTCACTCTGTATAGTTGCTGCAGCCGTGCTGGTATCAAGTACGCGTTATCGCTCTGCTGCTTCGCCTCCTCCTGCATGACTGATGCTGTTACATCCCTTTTGTAACGGTCGGCCAAGCTCGGAGTTATTCTGCGTCTAGTGTATGCCCCAACCACCGTATAACTGCTGATTTGTAAATTTATTGGTAAATATACATATACGAGACGGGCGTAATTCAACCGATTAACTTCATGAGTTGATTACTTATGCAAAATCAAATGGATATTATAGAGAACTTTTTCTGGCCAAATAGAATACTAAAGGCAATGTGAGCCCCCAAAAATCGAAATTTTAAAATGTATTTTCTCCAAAATATCGGAAACTAAGAGAGATAAAATTACAAAAACTAATTAATATCGGGAACTTCTACCTAAGAGCAGACTCGCATTAATACCTCTCCTCGTAGTGAAAATAACAAGTGTAGTCACCCTCTTTTAGCAGGCGAATTTTTACCGCCAGGAACTGCCAAAGTCTGATGCTAATTTATTGAGCTGCATGTCCTAATTTAATAAAAAATGGACGTATATTGTAACTGCCCAGGACCTACAGTTTTCGTGTATGACGCACACGTAAATTTCAGCGGCAGCCACAACGTACCAGGCGCCTAGTCAACACCAACACTTTGTACAGTGAATCACACACACACTGACTGTCGCCAGAAAACAACAAGCAGCTTCAAGAGTGTAGACTTATTAATGAATAGTACACGCTGTTTACAGAGTGTGTTAATGTTCTCTAACATTGTCTTTGCAGTCGACACAGAAGCATACCAAACACACATGTATAGGCTGTCCACGGTAAAATAAACACTTTTGAAAGCCCTGCTTAAGATCTGCTTGTATGCACGTTGCGTATTCTCCCGTTTTATGTAAAATCAACATTTCCATGAGTCTCACCACTTTATTCATCCGTCGGACAAATGAAACTGGGAAATTATTAGAAAAGTAAATAATTTACAAATCTGCTCATTTTTACTCTTCGATGCATTAAAATAACAGAAATAGAAGGAAATTATTTAAGTTATCACAAATGGTTACCTAACACTTTTTATATGGCGGTAAGGTAGGGAACTATTTTCCATCCATCATTACCAACTTTACTGGCCGCATGTCACTCAGTGCGCCCGTTAAAATATATGCATGGAGGAGCAGTAACATTTTAATAAGGTTGATTTCAAAAGTGCTCACTTTATCGTGAACAGCCTTCAGGTATATAGGCTCGGACCCACCCCTTTTGCAGAAATCCTTCGTTTTCGCATCATAATTTCAGATTCATAGTAATTACTGTCGATGGACGATCATATAAAAATTTACATTTTATGAGTTGTTTAATATTTTTGTGCTGAATTTTGGTTGCGTGTTATCTGCTTGTTGTGAAATGTTGAGAACACATTTGTATTTTGATAATAAGTCCTCAGCTTCTTACAACGAGAAGCCTACATGCAATTAAAATTACGCACAAAAATATTAAACAACTCTTAAAATGTAAATTTTCGATAATCGTACATTGTCAGTAATTTCTATGAAACCGTAATTATGACGCGAAAAAGAATACATTTCTCCAAGGGCTGAAGAAGAGCCTTAACTGCTAGGCACTATTATTGGAGTTGAAGATTTATGTGCGTTTTACATGAAAACGGCGGGTCCTGGGCATTTGCAGCAAAAAGGACCATTTTTGTTGGTTTAATTGAACTGCTCAGTAAACAACATGAAAAGTTCATAATTCCTGGCGCTAAAATGTTGCCTGCAAAAAGAGGGGGGCTGACCCCGTTATCTTCATTACGAGGGGAAGTATTAATAGCAGTTTCCAATAAGGTTGGAGATCCCGACTAATTAAAATTATGTTCGGAGGCTTGTAGTTTTATTTCATTTCGTTTCCAATATTTTTCGAAAATACATTTCAAAATCTCCATTCTCAAGGGCTTATATACCTCTCAATATTCTGTTTCAGTTTGTCCTGTACTTTCCCCATTCTATTTTGCATAAGGAATTACATTATAAAATATTTGAGTGAATTCCGCCACATCATGTACAAACAATGAGCTTTTTTCAGATCCCAGACACATCATATTTATAAATACTAAATTGCAATTTATAAAAGACAACACCTTCTTAAATCCAGTGTGAACACAGCTACGGTTTCATAAGAAAAAATGTTATTCAGATTTAACGCAAAGTTAACACAACAAACTCCATGATAAATCTATTGAATGTAAAATGACTTTAACAGGTCTCGTTCTGGTCTCATGTTAAGTTGGTTCTCCTGCACACAATTTGTGTTTGGCGAAGTCCTTTATAAAATTTGAAGGGGGTTTTATTCACATGTGATATTGAACGAGTCCTTTAAAAGTAAATATATTATTTCACGATTTTTTTGTTTTTGTTTAGTAAGGCTATTTGCAAAAGCTGTCGAAAAAAATACATAGGCTTAATTCGGTACCGCAGGGTGGCTTCTTAACTGCAGACCATTGAGAATTCGAATAAAAGTTTAGTAACGAACACTAGAATTAGAACATAATTCCTATATTTATTTTAAAATACCTTTTGACGCATCGGGCGATGTGTGTAAAAATACTTGAAAGGTTTTTTTTTTAATGTGTATAGGTGTGAGCGGTACTTGTGATCAGAGTGATGATTATTTGCAAACGTAGGAGAATCATATGACACGGGTACATTTATGCTGCAGTCTCGCTGCTGGCGCATGGATACCCGCTCAGGCAGATCGCTGTTCGCTTGAGGCTATTCTGATCGTCGTTGAACCCGCTGTTTCAGTTCATTTGCTTCTGTTGTGAGATAGAAGAATGCTCTTGACATCATCTGATGATAGTGACAGCGATACATTAGCGACAAAAATTTGGTTTGAATCAAGGCGAAAGAGGAGGAGGTGGGGAGTGCACCCTTTGAATGAAGACCGGCCTCGTCATGGTTATTTTCACCAGTTCTATCAAGATCTAAAGAAGTATCCCCAAAGGTTTCGCAGTCATTTGAGGATGTCACTACCGAAATTTCAGTACATCTCACATAATATAGGGCCAGAGGTAATGAAGTAGTTAAACATTAAAGCAAACAACGTTAATGCAATTTGTGTGGAAGAACGACTGATGCTGACTTTAATGTGATTCTGCAATTACTAATCTCGTGTGTGTAACACAGAGGCGCAAAGGTGGTAAATATGAGAAATGAGTTTAACAACAATGTATCTAATACCATGTTTCATTGTCAAAAAATGTTTCTACGTGTTGGATTTATATAAATAGCTTTACACAGAAACGTGGCATTCAATTGGCCTACATCGTAGCCTACATTTTAGATTAAAACATTTTCAGGGCAATAAACAATAATGCATACACATTTTGATTATTATATCTCAAAGTAGTAGCCTACATCGAGCAGTGTTCAGCTTTGTACATAAAGTACATAAAGGCCCCTACGTCTCAAGCTGTTTAGTCTGTGCACCACACATTTTAATGTGTTGCCATATCGTTGGTGTTCTTTTCAAAAGAGCATGAATACCCTGTGATGTTTCAAGTGCGTGTAAATGTATATAATTATGGAGAGAGAGAGAGAAAGAGAGAGAGAGAGAACAGTTTTGTGTAGCTGTTGGGATATGGTGGTAAAACAGTAGACGAAGAAGGGGTGTTTTGAAGTGTTGCAAAGTGTGATTGCAGCGAAGGATGACAGTGTTCACGCTCTTATGTAAGTAGATTTAGTTAGTCTGTGTCCTATCTACCAAATGCGCTATAGCCTACGACATAAGCACGTTCCAGAACATGTTTTGAACGTCCATTCTAAACATAATTTTATTTAACGGGGACATGCGTCTCGCGTGAGGAAGAAGAGAAGTGAAAAATGCAATATCTTCGTCATTTTTGTCCAGTGACCGGAAGTCTTTTTCGTGGCGCATACGCAATTTCACCTTTTCAATCTCGACTAGTCGAGTGCCTATCTGATCTACAGGTCGTGCTCTCTTCCTGTAACCCAGGCCATCAACAGCTGTGGAGGAAGATGGTACGCAGAGCGTGTAGGTGGATGTGGAGTGGATGAGGGATTGGATAGGGGTGTTGGTGGGTTGTCTACCTCATCAGAATCAGAACACTGTTCACCAATTGCCTCAGTTTCAGAAACCGTATCAGTTGAATTCCCTTTTCCCGCTTGTTTCCCTAGGCTCAAAATTGTCGCGTTGGAATAGCAGAGCCTGGAAATATGACCACTGTATGGAATCCTCAGGAGCAGAATCGCCTGATGCATGGACTGGACGTTTCTCCCACTTGTCTTTGAACTGTTGTTGCAGAGTCTTCCACTTCTTCTTAGCATCTTCTGTTGCTGCAACAGAACAAAATAAATGTTGTATAAACATAATACAAAATAACACATAGTTAATTACGAACAATATTTGTCAACAATGTAGTGCAACAGCTAATGATATGTTATTATTTGTAGGTTTCTGGCGACAGGAAACTCGTATGCCAGCCTGGCAGGGGAATTCCGAATGGGAATAACAACTGTTTCCTTGATCGTCAAACATATGTTAGTAGCGCTATTGCTAGTATTACAACCACAGCATATGAAGCCACCAACTACAGAAGAATTTAAAGACTCCTCTGAAATGTTCTACAAGAAATGGGGATTCCCTTACTATCTAGGTGCTATAGACGGTAAGCACATACGACTACTGTTCCCTAAATGGTCAGGCTCCATGTTCTTAAACTATAAAAGCAATTTTTATATAGTTCAGCAAGCTGTATGTAATGGATTTTGGAGGTTCAGTTTCATTGAGGTTGGAGCCTATGGTAAGCAAAGTGATGGGGGCACGTTTAGGAAGTCTGTGATGTATGAGAAAATTACAAATGGTTCACTAAACATTCCTGAAGATACCTTCCTCCCAAGTACTGACCTCAAAGCCCCCTTTGTGTTTGCCAATGAAGTGTGCCCATTACTGAGACAATTTATGAAGCCTTATTCTAGGAGAAATCTTGATGACAGAAAGGAGATATTTAATAAAGCCCTTTCGAGAGTTAGGAAAACTATTGAATGTGCATTTGGAATTGTAGTATCAAAATGGCGAACTCTCAACAAATATATCGAAACATGTGTTGAAACTGCAGAACATATGGTAAAGGTAGTGTGTGTTTTGCATAACGTTATTATGAAAAAAAATGGCACAACTAACATTTTGGATTACGAAGAAAGTCTTTCTGGAGCTCCAATGACAACACGCAACAATGCGGTGCCTGCTGAAGCGATTCGAGTCTGGAGTCTTTTCACAGATTTTTTAACTAGTTAATTAGTATGGCAATCGTGAAGGCGCCTGGTTAAAACACAGACGTCTTGGTACCTTAATACATTTGATATTAAATTTCTCCTTTCAAACACTCAATTATAATATGTTCTGTTGTTCACTTCGTTATAATATGGAAAAAAAATCATGCTTATGTTAACTGTCCTTACAATTAGTTATAGTATAGAATTCCCCCACAAAAACACATGTATGGATACAAACTATAGACAATGCAATAATAGGTGACGTGATAATGATTATTTATTTTGTATTCTATTGTAAACATATTAAAATTCATGGAACATAATTGTGACTATTTTATTTAGCCAACAATTATATTCGACCCATTGATTAATTTATTTCATAGTATAAACCGAACAGTTCAAAGTGCTTTTTGGAACATACAATAAGTCAACTGGCAAAACTTACTACACATACCTGTAATCGCAACACATAATTGTGACAAGTATGTCTAAAGAAAGAGGTGACAATAATATGTTGTGTTATTATTTTGCCACATTACACATTCAGCGACTCTTTATACTGACTTCAATACAAATTATGTCGCATTTATGTTACTAGCATAAATTAAACACGTTCATGAAAATATGCGTCACAATTCGCACACATTCGCACGAATGCGTTCCTCGTAAACATCTTAAGCACAGCATGTTTTTCGAATAACACTGACACTATTGATTAAATATTTACTCGATCGACATGTCCTTGCGACTTCCTTCCAAAGTACATCCAACTTGAAGCGGTTGTGGTGCTCAGCATACCGCTGGTCCCAAATGGCTGTTCGTTTGAAAACAGCTACAATTAATGTCTGCTTGAAGTCGTCGGACATGTTTACCACACTGCGTAGCCTGTGCTGTAACATCCTTGTAAACACAACGCGTTTTGTAAAGAGACACCCAAGATGCAGGTTATTGCGGCTGACAGGGGGTGGGGTGAGTGACCTTGACGGAACCAATCAGTGAGGCCATTTGCGGATGCCCGGCGATGATCCGGGTTTGTCGTCGTCACTGTGGCGAGGATAGCAGCGAGCAGCGTGGGTGCAGGGTAAATGCGCCGATAAGGAATACTGCGTTTGTTTCATCATCGCCAGGCATCCATGTGCACAGCTCGGCGATGTGCCAGCAGCGATGCCGCAGTATAAACGTACCGTTACCAACTTACAGCCTTCAGCTTGTCTGCACTTGTACAACACACTTACCATTATCCTAGACTGTAGGCGACAGGAACACCGCTAGATGGCAGATAATACAACAAACCACACATATGTCACTTCAACACTACTTTTGCTAAAGGTCGACTGAAAAGATACTCAATGTGGCAAAAATTCAAATAAGTGTGTTTATTGCATATAATCAAACAGAAAATAGCGGAAGAATGATGTCAGATATTAATTAATCAATATTATATTATTTGCAATAATCAAAATCAGTATTCATATTATTCATACCAAATTAGCGTGAAGTGGCCGTTATCTAAGTAATTATCGCCTTGTGAATGTTAAATCAGTTATTTCAAGTCTTTAAATTGTATTAAAAATGTTTCTTCTTTCCCAAAAATTAACTCAAATAAATGCTCACACCTTGCGGGAGCGTAAATCTTTATCAGTCGGGGATTGTAGGTGTTAGCAAAATAATTCTTAGGCGTCGAACAAACAAGATGGCGTGGGGGTATGGACGTGGAAAAAATTAATCATCTGCCATCATTACACAAAGTTCATGCTCGAAGTATTTCTCAATAACAAATCCTTAACTCACAAATGATGTTGCAGGTCTCAGTTGAGAATAGAAGTAGAGAACTCCGGAGCTCTTCTAGGCAGCTTACTGTAATTCTTCCCTAGTTTAGGCTCACGGGCCCTGGTACAGCGATATGCCAAAGTCCTTTTAGTACCAAGTGGGATGCGCGGGAGATTATCTTGACTTTACAATTATCGGGATAAGTATCTTATGCAGACCCTCCTCTGCTCTTGATGCAACAGTCCCGAATATTCTTCTACATGATCTGACAGTAAAAATCGCAGCACTCGCGAACTTTCCCTAAAAAATATTAATATAAAACCTTACGAGGACGTAACACAGGTTACGTCTTAGGTGTAATTCAATAATCACGCTTTGAAAGTGACGCCAAGAACTGACCATTCACAAGGCGGCTACTTCGTCTCGAATCAACAAACTAATGTTGCCCCTGGCAACGGCCCACGGCCTTCCAGATACTTGACCACATAAATAAATAAATGGAAACTATTGCAATAAGAAACGGTTACAATAAGACAGCACATTTATTAAATTTTGTAATAAAAAAATAATAATTACGGCCATAAAAAATATGCAAACATATTAAACAACTAAACAACATACTAAATAAAATTTCTATATATCTAACAAAATAACATTAGCATTTTAATTAGGCAGTAAAATGCATTATTAGTGAGGTATTTTACCAGGCGTTACAACCTTAGCCTACGAAATGTCACAATTAATCCATTAACACTGTTTTGTAAATGCTTATTTTACTAAGCTAGCTGCACGATATAACAGAAATAAATCATTTAATAAACAACCATAGTTACCTTCTTAAAGCTGGGGAACTAAACATTAACTTCAACGTCATCAATTTTACTTGTTGCTCCTATTTATTGTTCAGAAAATATGAACCCCCTTTCCTAATTGTCTAAGACTTAGGAAGAATTTATAACTGTTGTTTGCGAATGGGTAGAGCAACTTTGTTTACTTGTGACGTTACATTTCTGGTCCTTGTATTTTGTTTACATTTTATGTGCCAGTATTTATTTATTTTTAGCACTGAATTTCATAAATTTGTAATTTTTTAAAAATAAATATTTCCAGTAGCGATACGATATTTCTTTAAAATACAACTCAGTTTTTTAAGTGGTTGTAGGTATGATATTTCTCGTCTGTATTTTTAAATTACGACACACAATTTTTTGTACACAAGACGTTATTTTTTGAATAGCAACACAATCAGACACACATAACGTACTATTTTTTTTAATACTGCGCATTATTTCGACGAATTTTTGTGTGATAAATTTATCTGGAGCAAACCAATGGTAATTCATAATACGATACACGTTAAGCTACAACCCACACATCCATAACGCAATTCACGAAATCATTTCACGTCGATATATAAAAGCACAATGTTAATGTCCTGTATGTATCTTCAAGATATATTTTTGGAAAATCTACAATAATTGGTTTTTTTGTAACAATATATGAAGCTGCATATTATGCCAAATTAGAGTAATTCTATATATTTAAAATAAATACAAAAAAGATTGACTATAGATAATATATCATAAACATTACGCTTGTAACATGTACTGGGCGGTTTTGAATAAAAACGTGTATTTTTAAATGCATAAACTTTATTTTACTGAACAAATTTTTAAAATCACGATTTAATACTTTCATAATTATATTTTTTTAATGTATGCGAGAGTTTTTTCCCTAGGTTAAATCCCATAATTGTGAATGTATTTTGTCGCAAATCCAAGAAATCACATAAATTACGTACGAAGTCGTACGTAACTGAGAACTTGATACTGTTTATTGTATTATAAGATTCTAGGATTTAAAGAGTTATCGTTTTATTTCGTTTGTTTATAGCATATTTGGAGCTATTTGCGATTGTTTTTCTGGTGAGGTTTTACATAATTATCTGGTAGATTAAATTAATTCAGTTGTTAGTTCTTGGAAAGTTAGATACTTGTCTTTGATATACTCCACAAACTCGAAGATCATAAAAAATAGTTACGTAAACTTCTAGATTATTCGCAAACACTAACATTGAATCATTCTCATACAAGCTATCCTATTAAAATGAAGACATGTAATAATATTTTAGACGATGCCCGATTTCGTGGGACTTCTAAAGTTGCATGAAATATCGCAGACACTGCGTTCTTAATTATTTTACAGAATCATATATCATCTAAAAAAAAAACAACTATATAACACACTTGAAAAATGTTCCTTGAATAATAGTTTATTAGCTTATTAATGTTTATATGTACAAAAATAAGATATCAGCGGGTTTCCTCGTTGATACATTTAAAATATTGTTATATTTGTTGCATATAACTTAAATTCCAGAAGATTTTACTGAAATATGTTACTGCAGGTTAAAATTAATTTTCAATTTTTTTTTAATTTATATCCTAATAAGCATATTTAAAAGTTTATATTAAAGGCTTGCGCTCAATGATTTGTACATATGCATATGTATAAATATTTAAACTGACATTATAAACTCAGGCCTACGTTCCAGAATTTTTTTTTACTTTGTAAGGATCATTTCTTGCGTAACAATTATTTATAGCATTTAGACTTCACTATAATGTTTAATTTCAAACAAATATAGTAAATCGTAATTTTCTATTAATCAGTATCGAAACACACTGATTAGGCAAAAATTGCACGCTACATTGTAACGGGTGTTATGAAAGAACAAATATATCCTTAAAATCAGATTTTTTTAATGTATGAAAACTGTCTGCAGGGAAACTCGGAGACACCTGATTAATTAATTTTCGTGTACCTTTTTACCACTAGAATGTAAGGGAAAAAATAATTTTTATTATAAACGGGGAGCACGATACTTTATTGAAAAAATTAGAAGTAGTGACTGATAATCGCCAGTAATAAGATATCAATATAGTTAAAAGACGTATAAGGTCGCTGAGGAAGAACCTGGTACTGGGTACCGGTGATGAAACTCGCCTGTCTCGAATCACCCCCACCTCTACGACCTTCTGGCTTCTCGCCAGTGTTTAATGACCTTGAAGTCGGCTAATAATAGACTACTGGCTGGGTCACTTTCACTCCAGAAATAACAGACAACGCTATAATCTCGCATCGCACGATTACATTTTCACGTCAAAAATCTGCAAAGCAATTTTATTGAACGTAAATTTGTCCATGGTTCCACAGAAACCTCACTCTGGGAGTTACTTTGTTTTAATCTCTTTTTGCGGATTCATTTAATAACGAAACTCGATGTTCGGTTGACTGGCAGAATATAATTACCTCTATGTTACCATTTTTAGCGTCGAACGCCTTCTTGTGTGATGTAACTTACTTACTCAGTAATTTATATATATATATATTTTTATTTTTTTAATTTTTTTATTCATTCATTTATAACGTGTAGTGGCATATACATCTCGATCTCGAAATAAGTTTTCACTCATTTTTGGGTTTCCATTTGAAGGAAGTCAAACTAGTCATAGTAACTTCGTCTTTTTCTGAAATTATTTGTTTCTATATATATATATATATATATATATATATATATATATGCGAATGCGAGCGATCTCATCATATATATAATGTTTCACAGCTAATGCCAAACCATCAAACCTGGATCCTAAAATAATGATTCTCCATAACTTGAGCATGGGAAAGAGCTCTGGCCAGATACCTCACATGATGAGATCGCTCGCATTCGCAGATTAGCATGGCGTTTACATTCACGCCTCGCTTCGCTCCAATACTAGTTTACAGTTCTGGCACTGTCTTTATCTCACTAATCAGTAGGGGATTAAATCTGCCTTATTAGCAAGTATTGCAAAAGAAATTTCTAAAAAATTACAGAATTTAAAAAATGGAACTAATTACATACACGCCCAACTAAATCCTAGATAATGAACACCGAAATGGTAGGAGCTATAGAAGAACCTAGCAGTTAATAGAACATGAATCAACGAAAGGCAATTAATAAACTGGACAAGGGGAGTTGTAGGCAACCACAGTGAACACGCGGCAAAAAATAATCCTGGGTGGGATTCAATAAACCGATCTAATATAATTACTCATAATCAAAACACAAAAAAAATGACATAGTAAGATGCAATATAGTAATATAAAAAGATTCAGAATACGCAGTAGGACAATAGAAACTAAAACACGACACAGATCACTGTTTTGTCATGTATTCTGATATTTTTTTTGCTCACATCATTTTTGTTTTATGTCGTTTCTTTACGGTTGGTATTAATTATTATAAATCGATCCTTTATGCTTTGACCAAGAAATAATCTAATCCTGATTTATGTTCACTGTTGTCTTTTTTCTTGTCCAGTTTGTTACTTTCCGCTCCTTGATCGAACACGTGGCACAAGCGCACAACACTTGCTTGGAATAAAGGCATCGTGTTTTTTTCATCTCCAATTTCTTACCAATATCCCTCATGAATGCGTTCGTAACTTGATGCAAGTAGGCGAATACGGACAAATGTGGCGTCGTGGCCAGACCAGAAGGCGTCCATCACTTCCAGTATTATGTCAGCATGCACGCGCAGGATATGACGGATGCAGTTTTTGCAGTCGCGGCAAAATCTTTTACTCATAACGACACGAATGTTATTGTTGCCAAGTAAACATTTGGTGGCAGCAAATATATATATATATATATATATATGTATATATATATATATATATATATATATTCAAAAAAATAAAGATATTAGTGAGCGCAGAAAGGCTTTGGTACTTGTCAAACATCGTGTTATTGTGCACCACAATCTAATTTTCAACAGAGACAAAATTTCGCCCTGGAAAGCATCAGCCACATAGTTTCTGTAACCACGAAAAACTCTTTCCTTTCGGTGTCAATACTCACAAAAATCTTACAGTAACATTATCATTAAACTTTATAGGCTGTTCGAGGTAAACTCAGCACTTTTGTAAGCCCTGCTTGAGAGCTTCTTGTATGCACAATATGTATTCTTACGCTATATAAAATATAAGGAATACCACGGGTCTGATAACTTTGTTCGTGCGTCGGTCAAATGAAACCGTGAAATTTCTATAAAAGTAAATACTGTACTTAGAGTGGGATGGACTCCCGTGGGAACCCCGCGTACAAGATCAAGAAGCGAGGGAGCGATACGGGCGAGATTAACACGCACGCCTAGCGCCTCATCGCTCCTACGCGCAAGGCGTGCAGTGTTTCTGTCGTGACGCTGTACTGTGCAAACAGTGGGGTTTTATTACACGTGATGGAAGACCGCAGACTAAACTACGCCCTTATATTTGTACTTTTCTCTTGCCGCTTAAGGAAACTGCATAGGTAAGCATTAAAAATGCGATATTTTAACTTCTTCAGAGATCTTTTTCTTTAAGAATACATTTAATGTGACAAAAGTATATAAATAGTGGGGTAAATAATTGTTTTATTTACCGAGATACGCGTATTCGCGCAAACAAATATTTCTCAAAAATTCGTGGGTCCGTCCAACTCTTAACAAATCTGCTCATTCTTACAATTTGACGAATTAAAAAAAAAAAACAGAAAGCAAGAGAAATAATTTCACAAATGCAATAACTAACACTTTCATTTCAACGTTAAGACAAACAACTACTTACCTTCTTTCGTTGCCAACTTAACAGGGCTCATGACACTCAATGTGCCCATTCAAATAGCTACAGGTAGGGGCAATGACATTTTTCAAAGGTTGATATCAGGAGATCCCCAAGAAAACCCGCTGACCAACGGCATCGTCCGGCACGATACCCACTTGTGAAAATCCGGTGACTCGACCAGGGACTGAACCCGGTTCGCCACCGCGGCACCTACACTAAATAAGCTTGAGCCCCTGCCAAGAAACTTGACTTTCCACTGGATAAAATGATATCATTCTAGAAACTAAGCACATTGTTAAAGGCTGTTTACGGTAATGTAAGCACTTTTAATATCAACCTTTGAAAAATATCACTGTTCATAACTAGAAACTGTTCACGTTAAAATGACCACTTTTTATAACCCTGCTTAAGAACTACTTGCATGCTGTTGTGCATTATATTAAGCTTTATGTAAAATTAACACTGCCACGGGTCTTATCACTTTATTCATGCGTTGGACGAGTGAAACTGTGAATTTATTAGAAAAGCAAATATTTTACAAATCTACTCATTTTTACAGTGCGCTGAATTTAAGAACTCTGAAAGCGAACGAAATAAATTAAATATTACAAATAGTTGCCTAACACATTTGATTCGGCGTTAAGATATGGGACTAATCTCCTTCCAACGTTATCAACTTTACTGAGCGCATGACACTTAGTGCGTCCATTAAAATATATGCCGGCAGGGGGAGTGACTTTTTGCTAAGGTTGATTTCCAAATGCTCACTTTATCGTGAACAGCATTTACATATGCATATGCTGACGTACACACTGGCGTACAGGAGGGGCTGCCACGAATATAGGTATTGTCAACATATTTTTCTTTAATAAAAATTGCATGAATAAAATGAAACGGTCTACGATAATATTGATTTTACGTAAGGCGTAAGGATACAAAATGAGATAAAAATTGATACTAAATAGCACTTTCAAATGTGATCAGTTAGCCATGAACAGCCTATAGTAGTTCAGTAATAAACTGACTGAATAAAAAAAACAGGAAATTTCTAAAAGTAATTAGATCGCCTATCCGCTAATTACTGTCAACTATATGTGGCTTTAAAACTGAAGGCATACCCGTAAGGCATGTGATTTGAACGTAGTTTATGGTAAACCACTCAAGTAGGGATCTCCTTTAATGAGTCTCTAGATCCGCTACTGCACGGCACTCAACCGCTGCCCACAACATCTAATGCGCCGGCCTCTAAAGCTGGATTTACAGTAACCCGACAGTCCGACAAAACCGCCCCGACAGCGACAAAGATTTTTCATCCGCCATCAGAAGCAAGGTGACCCCGGTAAAATCACAGCCCCGACAGCCCGACAAAATTAGATTCTATTTATAGTTTCGTCGGGCGTCGGACAGGTCGGTCTCACTTGGAAGCAAGAAAAAGAACAGAGACGTAACCTTACAAAACAAAATGTCGTGCGAATTTCACTACTGTGATAAATTAAACACTAAAAATATGTTATTTATGTGTACAACCGGGTTATTTTGGAACAAAAAGCTTACGAATTGACGAAAACAAATATTCGTGGAAAAATAACTGTTCCAAGATCCAAAAATACTTCGTTTACAAAATTATTAAAAAAAAAACGGTGTGCAATGATTTGTGATTTCTTTGCATTTCGTAGCAAGTTGTTGGCCACTCTAGGATTTTCCAAAAGCCACGCAACACTTATCGAATGGAAACTGTCGGGTATTGTAAACACGGAATGAATATTGGTGGCGAAAATTGTCTGGCTGAGAAATCTCATCGGACTGTCGATGTCGGGACGACCTCGTCGTGGCATTGTGAATCCAGGATAAGAGTGAATATGGGGTATAGGAACCACCCCAGCTGCGGACAACCAGTTTCCGTGTCCCGACATCGAACTGCTCTTCTGCCAATGTGGCCGTCATAAACGATGTGAATAGGATTTGAGGTTAGAATTCTATTTAGTAAACAAGTGTTTTAAGATATTTGTACATTTACTTTAGACAATTTTTCATGCAGTTTGACTAAATTAAAATTGGAAAAAGGTTGTTCACGATAAAGTAAGCACTTTTAAAATCAACCTTTGAAAACATTCACTGCCTGTAACTACGTAATGCTTCAGTACACAGTGACATGAAGCCTCCCAGTTTAAGTTGGTAGCGGATTAATAAAACTAGTCTACGACTTGAAGTGGCATTGAGAATGTATTATGTAAATTTAAGACTATTGAAGTCAGAATTTTTTTGTTTTATACACACAATAACATGTGTTTGCATATTATTAACATTTTTTCTTCCAAAAATTACTAATGTTTTACATGCATGATGCATGAAAAAAGTTATCCTTACGTATAGTGGAAGGATAAACACTGGAAAGAAAAGCAGAACCCAAGCAATGCTTTAAAAAGTGCTTAGTTTACCATGAACAGCTTAAAGTCTCTTATTCATATAAAAGTGCTTATCTTTTGAAAATCAACATATAAAGAAATAACTTCATCGCAGTTTACATGTGACTTTGACACTTGCATAGGCGTGGGGTAGATCAATGTTGAGTACATGCGCAGAGGACGAGAAATAGGTCTGCCTCGTGTTTAGTTTACGCGCCGGCCACGCAACAGCCATGCGAGCTGAGTTGGTTCTCTCTGCGTTATCTGGCGCCGAGCCGCGCCGGCAAGACGTCTGTCACGTTACCGAGACGTCCTCCGCCTTCTCGGCCCCGAGGGAACGGTTTGCGTAATCTGCAAATCACGACGCCGAAACAGACCTCGCAAGTTTGACGGCTGGCCCGTGCCGCACACACCCTCATCTCCTCACGCCGCCTAATCTGATGTGCCAGACGCCCGGAACAGCGCGCGTCATCCGGGCGTCCGGGTGTAGGGGGATTGGGATGGGATGGAGCCTGCGTTATACACAAGCACACATACATACACGCACGCGTTCGGGGTTAGGCCCGTTCTACAATGCACGAGTGCGTAAGAAAACAGATTCGGAAACGCGAGCGGAACAATCCGACGACTCGGCATGAATTTGAAACATTCTACATTAAGAGGGGACTTACAGTCTTCCAACTCATGAATTCAACAATACTCAGCTGTTACAGATTACTGATACAGGTATAATAATACACACATCTGATTTAGTATAATTTTCACAGTGTTTAAAAATGCGTAAATACTACTGCCAAGGAATGTTCACTTATTTATTAAAACAAAAAATTATAATCGCCATGGCAAATCGAAGCACTTTTCGTCGTGTATACCACGATGGCCACGAAAACGAATATCCAACTAACCAAATACTCGATTCCTATTGGTTACACTGATTCACGGACACGGAAGAGTTGGGAGATGCCCAGCTTTCTTACGAGTATCCGTACGTTATCCGCGCCAGCATGCGTCTTATTGTAGATTGAAACGGAGTGTGTTACGTGCTCCACTTCCGTATTACGTATCCGCGGTCGTGTCATATTGTATAACGCACCTTAAACCTTCAACGATTAAGCCCGAGTGTAGCTGGGGATACACTACTACTAAAATCATTCGTTTTCTAAAGAAAAAAAAACACGCACAGTTAAGAGTTTCACTGTTTCACTAATGTTTAGCAGTATCTTGCGACAACGCCACGACCCATCAAATAGTAAACAGTGTAATGATTGTAAGCTTGCTTAAATTAACATATTGAATTGCAAAACTTATTTATTACATACCTAAAACTGTGATAACTGAGAATCAATCTACTCACCAGTCAACTGGCTCACGACCAGTTAACAGGGACGAATTTCCCATTAGGCCGACTAGGCCTTGGCCTAAAGCGGCACTTTAGGGGGCGGCATGGCATGACGGACATATATATGTTTATATATGTCTATAAGCGTGTGCTAGAGTTAAAATAACAATTATGGAATAAATCGAAACAAAGTGACTGGTAAAGTGTTTCACGTTCAGTTGTTTATGCCCAACATAAATCATCCATCGTTCTTCCATACCCGCCAGTGCCAGCATCCAATAATGTCTTTATCAGGTGACAGAAATCTTTACAGATGGAGCACGTGACTTTTTGTACATCTTCGTTGTATTTCTTTTTTTTATATATATATTTTTTTTAAGTTTCGTTACGCTAGTAGCTAAGGAATGATAGTAGTTTGTTTTCAGTTATATCAAACGTTGTATATATTGCAACATAAGTATAGAGGTTGTAATTAGTGATTTAAAGTAGAAAGGTTTTACTGATACTACAAATGACAAGTATGATTGCGGCGGGCGAATACTGCGTGAAAATTAGCTGCGTGTGAACTGGATCTTAAATTATAAATTATTAAACTTGAAAGTAAATCAGCACAAATAATTTAGTGTACTATAATAATGACAGTAATAAAAATTTAAGACAATAAACATTACTTATATTAATTCCATTTGGATTTAAACAAAATTATGTTTGCTGTCGTAAAAATATATATAATTACCTCATTAATTTAAAGCTTATTATTTCACTTAAAGAAGAACGCTCCCAGGCACAAAATCTAGAGATATTTTAAACATTTGTATTGGTGACTTTATCATATGTATTTTAAAAAGACTGTCACTGGCAGACACGCGTTGTTTAAATAGTTGGTGATTGTAATCACATACAAAAGCGGTCCTCACGAACTGAAGGTGGAGTAGACTTAATTTTATCTTTCTTGAGAACATCGCTGATATGACCTTCCGGTTTGCCAAAACTACTTCCAAAATTATGTGATCAAACGGTGATATGGCACTTGTTTACATTTAAAGTTACAAAGAAATATCGACGCCTCAGCTTCCACTGCGTCGAAAATGATTCAGTTCCCGGTGGGGGTATTCCGGGATGTTATGAGAACTATTCCACCTGCACATCACCTCAGCCTCGCCGGCACTGAAGACAACTGCCAAGGACCGCCCAAGTCCCTCGCTGCCTCGTGCACAGATCCATTATTTTATATAAAAATCATTTTTCGTTTCTAAATGTACCTTCGTTACATTAAAACACAAAGTAATTTCTACAAAACTTTGAAACACCATATTCTATACTGTTAGTTCCAAAATGCAGCCAGCAAAAGTAGATTTAGGGCAATTTCTTATTTACATTTATAGTACTGTGTACGACTTTGTTTCAAATTTAAAAGAAACAAATATCTTTGATTTTCGTGTTGGTAGATATAAGGTAGTCCTAGATACACTGGGAGCAGAGCTACAAATAAGGAATGCATTTTACGTCTTCTTTTAGCGATAAAAACCTTGAACTATCCACAATCTTGCACCTTAGAAAGCATCTGAAGTTGAAGGAAATGTCGACCTGGCAATGCTATGCGAATTTATTCACTGAGAAGGTTTTTTTATAATGTATCCAAATGTAAGAATAACACTCAGGATAATAGTTAGTGCTCTAGTGACCAACTGCTCAGCCGAACGCTCCCTTTCTACTCAACGAGATGCGAAACCCATTTGCGGTTTGCCATGGGAAAGTACAGGTAATCGGGGTTGGCGCTGCTGAATACTGAGGGAGAGATGCTGCGAGATGTTGACTGCGAGAACATTATCACTTCCTTTGCTTAAATGAAGGTTATAAAAGGTGTATCTTTTCGAAATAAATGAGTGATTAATGCATATTTTGCTACCGTAAAGTTGAGTAATTTTATAAGAAGTTGGCTAAATTAGTAAATGTTATTCTTACAATTGAATAATATGGTTACGTATTTTCAATGTAGTAATATTTTACGTAATTATTTAAATTGTAACTAAGTGCCTTTTCTGGTTTCAATACGCCTCTACTATTGTTGTAAAACAGTGGTAAATAGTAGAGTGAAGATGATATATTTTACTGTATTGCTGTTCTCCCTGTTCTCATGTTTGCTTTCCTATGATATTGTCAATCTACCTCAGGTGAATATTTTAACTATTTGTAAAACACCTTTGTACAAAAATGCTGCACAACTATATGTAAATGTTTTAAGATTGATCATATATGTTTTTTTTTATTTCTTAAGGCTGTACCCTACAACATATATGTACAAGGATATTCATGCCCCAAGTGTATCATGTACACCATATAAAGAATTTGAGAGGCGGACAAACAGAAAGAGAGATACTGCATGCATGGGACATCAAAACATTTACCCAAAGAAAGGCTAGAAGAAATTCCAACAAAAAAGTTAAATAAATGTTATTTTACTACATTAACATTTGGAATTTTATAATAAGTAGATACCATTGGTTAATTTTGACTATGTTTTTAACTAAAACTTCTACCGTTTTGATTTGAATTATTTGTTTATTATAATTTTAACGTAAAAAAAATTATGATGACATACCAGGTCTCGTCGTTAAAGATGATAAAATAATTAATAAAGTAAAACAAAGATTGGAAATAAAAAAGGGGAGGTAAATATATCGTAGGCCTGCGGGCGACAACGTGTAAAATCCGGCCCTGCCAGTCAGTAATTAAAACTGTGCAGAAATGTTTAGCGTCTGATAAACTGTGAACCAACAATAAGGCGATAGTAACTAGGGACAAAGAAACCAGCAGAACTGGAGTTCCTCTAAAGGCGGATGCAGTTAACTCGCTTCTAGATTGTCTTTAATGCCATCCATTTTTTTGCAAAGAGACTTTCAAAGAGATTTACAGTTGGTAATTCTGAAAAATGTTTATGTTAGCTACGACTGAATTAGTATCAGTGAGGTTGCCAGTGAAAAATTACACCTGAACTTCGCTTCTTTTGGCTTCGTACTCGCATCTTAGTATTGGCAGTTATAACAGAAAAACAGGTGTTCAGTGTGCGACACAGAGGTGTCCAACCAAGGTAAATTTTTACAAATTTAAAAATAATACAATATGGGCTGAAGGAATAATAAGCAAGCATTTCAAAAGTGCTCTATTAATCGCAGCATAAAACAATTTATTTCAAACTGTCGCCATCAAAATACAATTTGGAAATTTTAACGACAGGCTAGCCTGAAGAATTTCATATTGCAGTCTATCAGGCGGAAAGAACTAAAATTTCTCTGATTCAAAAATAAAATAATAAAAATAAAATAAATAATATGAACGAGTTTGTAAAATACCTCCTGCAGGATTTCCCTCCTCGTTTTATTTTGTAGATAACGTTAGTTTTTCTCTCGCGTGCTAATTCTCACAATGAAGAAACGACCTAAATCAGCGTAGTGAAACTGGCAGCCACCGAGACAACCGACCACTCATTTGGAACGTCCGTCTCGTTTCCGATAAAACGATGAAACTGGGATTGTATCAGCCAGGTTCACGCCCTGAGTTGCTGTGGTTATCGTCTGGAAGACACTTAGCTGCCTTGCGGTGTCCTGCAAGTTTACGGTAGATTATACATTCGCTTGAACAAAAAGACAGGCCTAACTTCACATTCTAAAATTTAAGTTGCAGTACATACACTGCTCAGATAACATAAAAAATATAAAAAAATAAACACTGAGCTAACATAGATTTTGTACGAAAGTACACGGAATTCAGAGACCTGCCGTCATGATATTTACTAACCAAGAAAAACAAGTTAAGACAACAGTGAGTAAACAGTTTTGTCAGAAGCAAATGAAATTCAATTATGTGCCTTTACAATTTTCGTAAATATGTTAACCTGTAATTCTAATACTAACATTTAAACAATTGCGATCAATTTACATGGCATATATTGATTAAAATTTAATAATGAAATTACCCTAGTTTAGGGTTCACAAAGGCAAGTATATGTAAATGTATTGCTGTAGAATATATATGTATATGTATAAAATGTGTGTATATATATATTATAATAACCATTTAATAATATCGTCAGCTTTTCACGACAACTTTAAATTCAATAACAGGATGATCTGTCTAGTCGAGGTTGTTGTGGCATTATCGTCAGCCCTATAGCAACCGGATTTGGATCCCAAAAAAAAAAACATGGATTTTCATGCCGTTGTGCGTTTTATCGGTATAGCTTATAAGCCATCTCCCGCGTTGTGTAGTTGCAGGAAGCAGGGCCCTCTAGTGCGTAGTTATTTAAAATAAAATATATCTTATTCTTTGTTGCTGCACTTACAGTGGAAAGGGTGAACTGGATTCCATTCTATCCAATTGACCGGGCAGTATTGTCTTGAACTTTACGCAGCGCCAGTAGGTATAAAATATATACTGGCAGAAATACATCTTAGACTTATGTTCTTCGAACTATTCTATTAAAGTCTCCATACTCAAATTCTAATTCAAACTGACGACAGACCGGAACAGACCCTACGTCCCGGTATTTTAATATTGGTAGTAATAATACACAGTTAACCACTAGTATAGGCTGGTCGCGGAAAAACGAGCACTTTTGAAAGCCATACATAAGATCTACTTGCATACACGTTGTGTATTCCTCCGTCTTATATATTATTATTATTGCCATGGGCCGCATCATTTCATTCAAGTGTCGGTCAAATGAAACTTTGAAATTATTATGAAAGGAAATACTTTACAAATATGCTCATTTTCACACTTCGATGGGTTAAAAAAGAACAAAGCTAAATAAGTAATTTTAAGTTATCACAAATGGCTACATAGCACTTTTTATTCGACGTTAAGATATAGAACTACTATCCATTTATCGTTACCAACTTTACAGGGACAATGTCACTCCGTGCGCCCATTAAAATATATGCATGCAGGGGCAGTGATTTTTTTTTAAGTTCATTCCTAAATAGCTCACTTTATCATGAATAGCCTTTACAGGTTATAGTTTTTAAAATAAAAATGGTTAACTTTTGCGAAGAATTAGAGATATAAAGCACAAAATCAGTAAATATGCCAAAACATAATCTTAAAGTTAACAAAAATTTATATCTACAACTATGCAGTGCTGAAAATGAAAAAAAAAAAAATGTTTTGAACAAAATTTTTTTGACGGCAGCTATTAAAAAAAATTAATTTGGTTAAAAATAAATTTTTAATTAAATTTTTCAGTTGCATAATTTTGTATGATAAAATGTTACAATTGAAAAAAAATATTTTTTGCATGATTTGTGTTTTTTTTATTTTATTTATTTACGTTTTTCAAAACAAAACAATTTTAAAAATGTAATTTTAAACCTATATTGCTGTACGTGATGGTAAAGTTAATTCGCATATATAGTAAATAAAACAAACTTATTTGAATACATGATGAAGTATTTAAATTCAATTATTGAGTTTATAATTTGGAAATTCAATGACAGCGCGACGTTTCCATAAGCCCGTAGTATCCCAGACATCCGGATCCCCGTAAAAAAAAAAAAAAAAATTCACACCTGACCTCGCCTGAAAGAAAAGTGCGTTCTTTTACTGACATCTGTCGCGTCCAACAGACCAAGAACCTAGCATGCGTTACGCGGCATCTGTTACTCGGCGGCATTGAGGTCCCGCCCAGCGCGGCAAGTCGAAGCGCTATTTCTAGCGTTGTCTGCACTTTCATTCACGTATGTTAAACCTGTGCATTTGCTTTTCCATTGGCGTTCGTCTTGTATAGTTCATTATCGGTTACTTCCAACTTTTTTGAAGCCCCGCTAAAGTTCTACATCCAGGATATTCCTCCTCCTTAACGCAAAGAAGTGTTAGTCGAATTTAGAAAAACACACCAAAGGGACACCGCACCGGATTCGTGCGCACTTCAACTAGTAATATTTTGCATACGAACTATTTCTTACTAGGCATTGCCAAAATAACTATTTTCTCCCTGTTTTATTCTTCATATAAATTATCAATGGGGCATTATAATTTATTAGTAATATATAAGGAAAAGTTTCGTTTTATAAAAAATAAGCTATTTTTGTGTTGACACAAGCATAAAACGCGTATGAAATATATATTTCCGAAACACCTAAATACTTTATGGGGTGACTTTTCAAAGGTTTTATTTAAAAAGTGTTAAGAAACCGTAAATAGGCTATAACAGCCTCGTGAAAATAAATCGTATATGTTATTACAGAACATAGTATTAAACAGCTTGGAGTTTTCTCGCCCACTTGACAACAAAGCAATTTTGCAGACATTACTCACAACAGCGTATCAAACAAGCCGCCATATTTCTCAGAGGACTGCTACCGACAGTGAGGTATTAGTTAACTATCAATCTCAATTTCAATGTTATTTGAGAGTTAGCGGTGTCCGCCATAATGTAGCTAGAAGACCAGACCGATGACAGTTCTGGCTACTGTTTTACCCCAGTACCCGCGCTGACCCGGAATTTCTGATAGTCAGTTCGATTTTCCTTAACAATACGGGACACCTGTATACATGTTATAAACCACTTGTATTAGCACATCTTGTGGTATATGTATGATATTTCAAGCGTTGTAAGAATTTGTAGTGAGAAACGATAAATCGATTTATATAAAAATAGCACAGTATATGAACTAATGGAGTGAAGAGATTTGAACGTCTCTTAGCATCGAGGTCTTGAGAGCCAATGAGGGTGAAGTGAGGTGAGTATGGATCCGCATCGGACAGCAAGGGTTGGGGAAACGAGAGAGCCTCGATAAAACCCTTCGCGATCAATGATATCTCCGGCACTATTCTCACTTGCGAAAATCCGTGGAACGACCCCGCCGGGAATCGACCCCGTTTCGCCTTGGTGGTGGGCGAGTAGTCTAACCAGTACACACCGCGGCCCCATGCACTAACGTATTAAGCGAATATGCAACAAAAAACAGAGATTCCAGTAGCGCCTCCGTCGTGTTATCAAACAACTCATCCGAGAACGCTCTAGTGAAAGTGGATTCCAAGCTTCGCCGAGGAACTGCCACTTGTTGGGTTATAAGCTATAGTCTATTCGCGGTTTCTTCACATATTTTGAATCAAACCTTAGAAAAATCACCCCACTTATAAGATGTTTAGTTATTTCCTAAATATGCCATGTACCACAAACGTTTTATACGTCTGTTAAAGTAAAATTATCTTATTTTCCGTTAAAGTGAAGATTTACCTACATTTTATTTACAAATTGTAATAATTCATTTGTAATAAATATTATTATAAACAGTGAGAAAACACGTGTGTTGGTAGCACCTACTACGAAAATTTGTTCTATGAATCTACGATCGCTTTGTATCAGTGTTTGGAGACTAACTGAAGATTATCTAAGGACCTTGGGAGACAAAAATTAAACCTTAATTAATTGATGTACGTAAAATACGAAACGAATCATATATCCCTGGTCTACAGGACATGATCTTTTGCGATATACCTACAATAATGTTTTACCAACATTCTGATATGAAAGATATTTTAAAGAATTTTTTTTAAGACAGTTTGCTAATATTACAACAGAACTACTAACATTATCTACGCCATAACTCGTATTGACTTACATATTTAAAAATTGAGGCCAACTGCTTCCAAAAGGAAATGTTTTTAGATTGAGAATTTCGTGATTTCATTTGACGGTACTTTTAATAAGCGTTTTCATTCTTCACTATAGTATGTGTGTAATTTTCAACAAAGTCACCGCATGTGTAAATTTCTCTTTAGTCATTGTTTACAAATGGAACTTCACAAATTTAAAAGTACAAACGGGGAAAAGTTTATATTTAGCATCATCTAATTATTTACAACAAAAATGTACCTTTCGTTTTATCGAATGTTCCATGATTATAAATGATTTTCAAAACTAATATTAATAGGAGATATTAAATAAATATCAAGGAAATATTTTTAATTTTACTAATGAAGTTTTATTCAAAGGAAACTATCGCTGAAAAAGTAAACAATATAACTTCGGCTGATACGAGAAATTTTAAAGTTCTATGTATAGCACAGAACACATAGCAATGCTGTGTGGTGGGATATCCTCGGAGGAGATTGACGATTGGATTCATCGTACAGCCAGAGAGGATGCCTGCTAGAATAATGACTGTTACTATTTTTGAAACGTTGGTAGCGTAGGCTTCGCGTCAATGACACTCAAAGTGTTTGTTCAAATTAGCAATAACTATGCTGGAGTTTAGGCAACGTACCATGTGAGAGTTTGCATGTTTTGAGGACCATTGAAAGTATCGATTACTATACCCTTTTATTCGGTCCGTGTGGGAAACAATTCTAGCACGCCGACAATATACAAACACATAAAATGCTTCCTCTATTGTTAATGTAGCCTTTCACCGAAAGGGATTTTTTTTTTTTTTTTCGCAGCTACAAAATAATATCCATTTTTTTTTTGTGTGTTCCGGGAATGGTTTAGTGCAGGTATTTTCACTATCATGTCCTACTTGAATAAGTTCAGGGCACATACATAACTTTGTTGTTTCAACATTCGTTTCCACAGATCGCATTTTAATCTTTTAACTGACGTACCATGAAACATTTTGCGCTAACAAACCAGAACGCTTAAACAATTTTGAAAATACTTTGGCATAATATTAACAATGGCGATGATTGTTATTTTCTGCTAACAACGAAAGCTTTAGAAAAACATCTTTATTCTATTACCAATAAAATTCAGTCGGTATGGATCCACTCTATTAGCACTAGTAACAAAATTTAACGTCGCAAGTTTGACATGACATTGATTATGATTTATGTCCGATGGCCTGCGTACGACAATCATAACAAACCTAAAAATTGTCGAAAAACCCGAATTTCTTGGCAGTCTGTAATACACAAACAGCAAAACGCACGACAGTTGTTCTACAACAACTTATCATACGTAAAACTGCGTCGCTGCAACTAAAGCAAATTAATTTTGTTTACATTAATATCTGCATTAATGTTTTCACTGTATTTCATGTGTGGAACTTGTCATCGTTTTGCAGTAAATTTTTTTTGTGTGGGCCTGATGTAATTTCTCGTCAAGTTCCTGCGATATAAAGCCTGGTCCAAGGTTGACAGGTCGTAGGTTCGCTCTCGGAGCGTTTCAACAGGTGGTTTTTCCTCAACTGGTTTTTCATTTTACACCCCATGGCGAGTGTTATTCCTGTTTACTATAGTGGAAGAAAGCACTATTTCTTCACCCGTGCTCAAAACAGCATCTTCATCGGCCACGGCATTCGGGCAACACAGCTCATTCCCGCCCCGAATTAGACCTCCACGCCGTGCGCGAAAATACTCCCATCTCGCGCTGATCCCCCCACACCCCTCCTCCCACGCATTCACAGACGAGCCAGGTAAATATTTACCCACATGAAGGGAAACATTTACATTGCTCCCCCTGAATCAGAGGCGTCATCTGACGAGGCCTTTTGAGGCGGGCGGCAACAGTGGCTTTGAAGTCGGCGGGCCGGGGGATAGGCCGGTCAGTTTACCTGCCAACAACGGAGGAGCTCGTTTATCTTAGTTCGTCGTCATCGCGATTCCCGACCCAGGTGTGCGCAGAGCACATAAAGTAGCGGTGGCGCGGTGGTGACGAATGAACTTCGCGGTATCGCCGTCATCTATGACTCGCCCTCCAAATACACAGACGTTCCCTCCTCCAACCAAGTTCCTAGTGCCCTCGGGCGTCGTGCGAAAATGCACCACGTATGCGGTCTGGATATGTAACTCGTGACAACAGATCTTCATCTTGGCGCTGACCACATTGTCTCCACACACAGATGCGTTGGTCGTGACCACCAAGACAAAAGCGGAACTCATCGCTGCAGCTTGCCCGCTGTCATTCTGCATGGCTCCACGACAGTCGGTCACGTCACCATTGCAGTCTGTGGAGGCGTTTATCTGGTGATGAGGGCAGCCATCGCAATGGTCTGCATGCATGTAACTTTGCGTCGTGCAACTTTTTGCCAGCGGTACTGGCACTCGTAGGATGCTGCAGCGTGGACATCATTGCTCACTGCGTGTCTGTAAAGGGGCATGTCAAACGATTCGAAGGTTCTCCCTTGGCGTGGTTCGTGACCGTCTCCCAGATTCTGAGCGTTGCGTGTGCGTGCCAGTATGGCTCGCAATGCAACGAAACGACAGTCCCCCCCCCCCCCCCAGTCCTACGATGCGACCACTCTCGAAGGCGTCCGACTGTTGGAAGTGCTGTGGAACTCGTCTCCGAGGTACACTGCGCTTTGAAGAGGTGCAGCCGACGCAACAGCACAAGCACGCACACCGAAACGATCGTATTTAGTCCGGGAGGTAAAGCGGCAAAGCCCACCCATGTTGATGTCACTTGTGTGGCCGAGCGCGAAACGTGAATCATCTGCACGTCTCACGTTGTCACACATACCCACCGTGTTTCATTCCTGTAGGTTTCTTCCTTTGTGTGCAGTTATTATTTCGACGATGAGTGTATTTCAACATGCATACTCGATGACACTCCCCCTGTTTACGTGTCAGCGATAAAAAAAACAGTAATCGATTACTTAATGCTATATCAAAGGAGTAATTTTTAAATCTTTAAACACTAAATTTGTTATATTCAGTTAATATTTGTTTACGCACACAACGGTACAATTTATAACATAAGCGTTCTTATTTTGCCACGAAGTTGATTTTCGAAAGTCGTTAAGTCGCAGAAGACCGGCTATCAAGATATGCTTTGTGCTGAAAAACTCTTACGTTTTTGCTTGCTGAAAATTTCCATAAAGACAGTCAGTCATTATATACTCGCGTGTTTTCTAGGTGCAAAATACACCTATTTAGTACAGACCATACAGTTTCCTTTACGCTTCACTGGCTAAGTTTGGGAAAGAATTTAATTTTTATCTGTCGTTTGTTTCTGTGAACCCACCGTGCTACTACCACTTCTTGGATATCAGAAGACCATCATAAATATGGCATTCAACTTCGAACGACTTATGGATGCTTTCACTTTTATTGGGAAATCCATTGACTTCCAGTGAAATTTTACTTCCTTGATTTTCAGACTGTATAGAACTTTCCTTGTAACATTCGTTGAGCTCAGACTTTATAAATGTTTTAATCACTTTGTACTATGTTTACCATATTCATTTATCTCGTCAAAATGCGAGAAATAATATCTCTACGTCTATAAACTCCCGATGGATGCGTAAGAAAGGCGGCCGGAATGACGTTGCTCTTACCACCATCAAGCACGAATCATTTTATGAGAACCGCGCAAGCTTTTACCGCATCACATCTCACTTCTTCTGCAGCGTTGCAGATAGTGAGTACGCTTGGTGTGTGCACGACATTTCGAGCTGTCATTTTGTATACTTTGTTTCAAGAAAATTTATAGCTCCGTCTTAGACACACATCCTCTAAATACACGACCTTCGCGGTAAAACTCAGTCAACAACTGAAGACTTTCTTTCAAAGATAATATTTACTTAGACAAGCAGTGGTGCGTGGTGAAGTGTTGCAAGGTAAGCTGGTGCTTGCTCGGTGCTGTACACACTCGGCGCACACAGCAGGAACCAGTAACCAGAGTGGAGCCTGGAGAAACCGAATGTATAGTGGGCACTCACGAGTGAGCGGCGAGGCACCCATTACTAGAGCCACGAGTATTTCGCGAATTCATTCAGAGGCGAGGTAGACTCCAAACACTTGTTCTTTTCTTCTACTGTTGGGATTGGACGACAGTTCTTTAGACACGCCCAATTTAACCGTGAGCTAGTCATAACCAGGAAGCAGTAGTGTGAGTGAGTGTTTGACAGACCTGTGCAGAGCCCTCACTTGATCACAGCAACCAATAAGCAAACGATAATGTCTCGAGTGTATATAGGGTTGTCCAGCTTATCTTGCTGCCAACTCGATCCGCGAAGTACTCGTAACTCTGCCCAGTGCTACACACGTGCTGACTCTACACTACGTGTTACACTCTACACACGTGCTGACAGTGCTGTAACAGCTTCAGTGAAAAACTTATGATTTTAAAAGTGTTCACTATTTTTCCGTAATGTCTGGTTACAAAAATTTTTCAAGAAAATGTTCAAGCAAGTCTGTATACCAGTGTCGTTTTGTTGTTTATTCTCTAGAGTTATTTTGCTTAAAAATAAATACTTTGAACAGGTGTTCTCGAGATATACAACGTGTATCTAAAACATACCGACACATTTTGGTAGATTATTCCTCGCATGAAAATAAAAAGATTGAGATAGGCAACATTTGGTGAAGGTCAAATAGCAAGAGCGGTAGACTTTCCCAAGTTCATGAAAAAATTATTATTTATTGTCATATTTAGGAAACTGCTTGCGGGACACAAATAAAGAAATGATTACTAATGATTTAGACTGTAAACATTAATAAAGTGAATGTCGTGCACATGCAATCCATTCCCATCTAGTTGAAAGGTGGTGTTGCCACATTTATTTCTGGGGGAAAAAAAAAAAAAAAAAAAAAGTATGGTACATGAAACATTCCCTATTTTTGATTATAGATTATGAAGTGCCTGTGAAAATAGCAAAACAAAATTCCTTTTGCCAAAATTGTCTAACTCTCACCCTTTCTAGTAAAAATTACGTTTTTTATTTCACAAAGAAGTGTCATTGCCTGCCAAGTAGACAACCAGTAATGGCTGTCTGTGCACCGCGCTGTAGTGGAATGAGTTTACCGCAACTGTGTGTGTGGTCTTACATAAGTGAGTTTCACAAATAACTGTTAAGTGGGATCTCCCCACTGTTGGGATTAAGAAATCAGACAAGGAATTGAAGTTCTTGCAATACTAGTTTAATGTCGTGCCATCTCAAGCAACTTTAAAACAAGTGTTTAAAATCGCGGCCGTCTACCTCATTGCAACAATTAATTCAGCGAATGAAAGACTGGCATATCCTTTCGAGAACACCCGGGGTGTCTTGAAACTTGTCACTGGCAGCCATAACCATGGCCAAAATATCTTCCTCCGACTCAATGGGTGTGTCGTACACCAGAGCCTTGATGAACCCCCACAGGAAAACGCCGAGTGTATTAAGGTCAGCAGAGCGTACTGGCCACGAAACAGACCCACCTCTTCCAATCCGCCGTGCTGGAAATTCCATGTTGAGTGATTACGTATAGCTCTTATGGAATGTGGAGGGGCACAATCGTGTTGAAGCCACATTCTTTGATGGACCACAAGCGCCACAACCTCGAGGAAATCTGGCAATGTCACTTGCCGTAATTGGCAGTTCATGTGCCCAGTCAGTTTTTGCGACATCAAGTACGGCTGAATGAGATGATCACCCACAATACCCGTCCAGATGTTCACAGAAACTTTGTGCTGGTTGGCTGTGATGGTGGTTGCATGAGGATTGATGTCGTCCTACAGGTGACTGTTCCTGCTGTTTAAATAACCTTCTGTCGTGAATGTCGCTTCATCAGTGCACAATTAAATTGAAGTAAAACGAGGAACTACTGGGTAGTGTTGCAGAAACCACTGCGAAAAATCACGGGGAGCGAAATTTGCTGGTCTCAGTGCCTGCACCTTTCGCATGTGGTAGGCACGCATCAGCTGCTCGTGGATAAAATGGCATACAGTGGAATGAGAAGCACCCATTCCGTGCGCAATGGTATGGGTGCTTGTTGACGGGTTTTCTTCCACAGCATTAAGTACATCTACTACCATTTCTCGGGTAACCAGGCCAATCTCGTGCCTCAAACGTGCCTGTTTCAGGCACTTCACCAGGTTAAATTTTTTGACCACTTCTGTAGTTTGTGGGTTGAACATCACGTAGCGCTAGTCAATTTTCGTGGCGGATGCGTGGGGAAAGTCGGCAGCGTTGCCACTGTGACATCTACCCTCTCTCTCACACATACTCCATCTCTGTCACACCCAGTACCAACTCCGTAACAGTAGAACGTGTTCTGAATGTCTGCTATACCCACAATTTGGGGCAAACAAGATGGCGGACACTGAGAAACTAACTCAAGCCGTTAATGTCCGTTTACGAAAAGATTACAAGTTCTGTAAAATGTGTATGTACAAAGTGAAACTTAATGTACGCTTAAGTAACGGGAAAAGTGACACATTACTCACACAGTCATAATGAAACATAAACACAACTTTGTAAAATACATGATAAATGTGGATTTGTCTTATATATTATCACACGGACGTTTTGTAAGCAGTGTGTGTAGCTTAGTAGGTCCCAGCCCTTATAGCTCAGGGGTAGGGTGACCGACTAGTAGTCGAAGGGTTGCGCAGTTTTCTTGTCGCACTGGGGGAATTTATCAGCAAGTCGGTTTTTTCACTAGAGCTTCGTCAATGTCAAATGTAACTAAACCATCAAATGAAGGAAAACGGGATATATATATGTGTGTGTGTGTTGATGCGCTGGTCTGCACCACATAATGTTAGGCTCTAAGAGTTCAAATCTCCGACGGATAACGAATATTTTTATGTGATACATTATTGCTGTTTATAACTTATTTTATTGTTAGAAAACGTTTATTTCCAGAATACCTTTGCCTAAAAGCAATAACACGCAAGTTACAGCACTGTACAATCGACGAGCTGTGGTTGTTTGCTAATCAAATCGACTGGTTTCCAAAGTAGGTCATTTGAGCTGTATAGCGTGAGTAATGTTAACAGGCACACATAAAAGTCTTAAGTTTAATATTTAACCGTTCTGTCTTCTTTTGGCCTTATAACCGCTAAAGCTTGTTTAATTATGGTATATACAAAATTAATTATTTTGCTCATTAAGGATACACATTTAAATAAGGGACATATCCCCCGACCGAAATGAAAATAAAATTTTCGCAGTACAATTTAAAACAAAATAACAAGTTTTATTATATTTTAATAGAAGGAATGTGTGATATCCCTTGAACATGAAGAGTGTTTATAGCATTTGGTGGTTCCATCTGAGTCCATTGATTATAAATAATCTTGTAACTGTAAATTTTTAATAATATAGAATTTGTATTTTGTCCAAATATATAAAAATGAAATCCCCACCTGGAGTATATTCCTGGCTACGCCCCTGTTTAAATAATATGCCAATTTTTTTAAATAAGTGTCGTAAATATCTGTCGTAGATACACGTGAATACAGTACCTTGTTTTCCATACATTCGGCAGACCCGTTACTCATATCATTTTCCATACATTAATAGTACTCGTACTTGAAAATCTAAACCAATGCAGTCTTCAGGGGAAAGAAACTATCGTCGTGCTTTGTGGATACACCACAAAGCACCTACATATAACATTTGGTTGCATTTGTATCCCTGTCCCTCAGCGAGTGGTTTTGCCCACCATTCACAAGTTTCTATTAGCTCTTTAGGTAACGTGTGGTATGAACGGATGCGTTCTTTCCTCCTTATGCTATAGAAACTTGTATGAATTCTGTTGTGCCCATGAGTATAACAGAAAGTAGCAGAAATTGGGTATCTTGCAAGGCCGGCTGAAACGACTCACGCCTCTCGCAGAATTTAGGCACCAGAAACTACTTAGAGCCTTTTTAATATCGGAAGAAAAACTGTTTTGAAAATATGATTACTACATACTGCTAGTATTATACTTACATATTACAACACTGTTAAGTGGTAGGGGAATGTTAGCAAAAGGGAGAAAATACCCACACACTTGCTGTATGAACTAACACTCCTCTTTATGGAGATGATAATACATGTTATAAAATATATTTCGTTCTTATAGTATAGTCGTGCAAAAAATTGAGTGGTCGTTAACGAAAAAAAGTATTTATTCATTCAACAAAACATGGAGCGCACAGAACGTAACTACTTTTAGGAAAAGTAAATTATAATTATGTAAATATGCCACAAAGTTAACACACAAGAATGCCCCACTATCGAAAATAATTCAAATTTCTGCATAGTGTACGTACAATGTTTTCATTGTCCATTGGTAGGCTAGGAGACGACAACCATTCCAGAATACACGAAACATTTTGACACAGTCAAGATATTAAAAAATATTTATGTTATTCTTGGTAAGAACTGTACACTATGAACAGAGAAATCTATTTATTCGACTGCGTTTAAACACACCTGTACATCTTAATGCAACGTAAGCTGCGACGTCGGAAGTAAAGCTGGGTTTACAATAGAAATATTAAAGCGTTATATTATGAGATATGATGTGTGCAGAAGAAACGAATGTGTGTTCTCTTATGTTCTTGTTCCCAGTGGAACTTATCAGGTCGTGTGCGTTGGTGAGGTTTCCTTAAGCGTTGAAAGAAATAGTTGTATTTTATATATTAAGTAAACATTTTGAGGCTACGACCAATCAGTACAGAGAAATCAGTGTTGGCGGGAAAGATCATGTTCAGTAATATAAGTATGAAAATGTATTACAAAGGCGTGTGTGTGCGCATGTTGACGCACGACTTTGAAGTATGATCTGATTCAATATGGTTGTTCTATACGAGGTTATGTTAGGAACAAAATTTAAACATGACAGGCTTGCTGCCTGTTTCCATTGGCTGGAATTTAAAGTTAAAACATTAATGGAAAACTGCAAACACAGAATACGTGTTTCCTGCTGCATAATTCTGAATGCATGATTTTTTGTATTGTAAACTTAGCTTGACTATTAGCGATTGACACCGAGTCAAGTAGAATATTGCATATATATATATATATATATATATATATATATATATATATATATATATATATATATATATATATGTGTGTGTGTGTGTGTGTGTGTGTGTGTGTGTGTGTTTAGTGTCATGTTTAGTTTTCATGCTTTCGTTAGTGGTATCATTACTGATAAAAACTTCAGTGTCAATGTTTTTCGCGCTGTTTGTAATGTTTTTGCGCCCGAGGTTTCAGTGTTGAATATACAATTGTGTACTTTTTTACACTCGTGTAAATGTAAACACACACAGCTGCCAACTTTTCAGTCAATATCCGCTAATGCATATCAGTATTGTAAACTTAGATCTTACGCAGAAGACAGTTGTATTGTCATTTTAAAACAAATATCTGTTAGGGTTGGCCCTTGTACGTGATTATTAATGTCATTTTCCTGCAGTGTGCATAAGGTTTTCTGCATAATGAGCTGCACACTCATACAGCGTTCACATTCGTGTAAGTACGGAAATGTTGTACATGTCTCCGGAAATGAAATACGCGCGTACACGGGGAAACGTATGTGTGTACATCTTGCGCCCTTACAGCCCATAAGCTACTATTTTCAAAAGCGATTAATATGTAGTTTATAATTGTTATTCTTAATATTTATTTTTCTAAAGACTCTCCAGGTGAATCCTGGGGAGGTTCCCTAACAAAAGGCCATGGCCGATTCCTTCCCATTCCTTCCCCAATCCCTCTTCCCCGTGCAACTTGCACCGTATCTAATGATATCGCTGTCGACAAGACATTGAAACCAATTGCCTACCTACTTTTTTCTGTAGACTGTAGTGGAGGCATTAATCTTCTAGAAAAGCCGTTGAAAAAAGTTCTTAGCAATGTATACTCTTAAACATTTAACGATCTAGAAGAGCCGGGAAAAACATAACCAGTTTTCTTCGTGATTTGTTATAAACCGGGCGTGGCTATGAATTTATAGTTAATATGTAGAGCAGTGAGAACACTGCCAATGTTTTTACAAGGTAAGGCACGGATGAGTGAAAACCTTTTATCAAAATTCGATTCGACATTTAATTATTATTCATACCATTATTAGTAGTCTATTAAAACGAAATGTACATCTGGTTTTTACCAGTTTTAATTATACATTATAGATAACTGCGTTTACTGCGTCAAATACGTATTCATTGCTTTCTTGAAAACGTTTCTATGATTGGTTAATACGATCAATTTCATTGTCATGTACTTTCCAGCTACAGCTCCTAATGGGTTGATAATTTTAAATCTATGCGCCTACGTTTCAACACATATTCAGTATGTGTTTTCCATCAGAATGCTTATTCAGAATCTTATCAGCTAACTAGTTGCTGTAACGGATGCAAATAAGTATGGCTGTCCGAATGTATCAAGAATATCAAGCTGAGCGGGGTATCCTCATATTCATAAGTGCATTTCTAGGTTCGGACACAACCTTATTGACACTTGAATAGAAAAATTTAACGTACTTATTATTTGTACGAACAGTCACCTTTGCAAATATTTCGTCAAACTGTAGACCGTCATGCGTCTAACATAAATTTCTCCACTAGTGAGCAATTAATTCCTGTCCATTTTATTTCACATAAGAACGGAATGAAAACTTTTCTATGATATATGACATAAATCATGAGTAATTTTTAATTTGTAATTGTAAATGCTAACAGTACTCGTATTTTATCATGAACACCATGTTACGGCACTTTAGGACGTAGCAGGGCTAAAGAAATGCAAGGACAAGGACGTGCGCCATTAAAAAAAAACAAGAAAGAATGGACACAAAAAAAATCCAAAATTAATACAAATGCATCGAAGCCCATCTATGCATTATCACCAAGAACAAACACTTTGCAAACTTGATTTGAAAAATAATAAAATTACATCTATAATTTTCTGTTGCTTGGTACCAATCGGTGAACTAGGGGAAGGAGAGAACACACATGAACTGAAACAAACAGAAAAACAACAATATTAATATATCCTGAGAAATCACTCAACCTGGATAAACACTTGCGAAATCCCATTAAAAAAGGTAAAATGACTCCCTGAGTAAAGCAAACTCCATTACAACTGTAAGAGTAAAGTACGCCTTATGATTCACTAAAAAGTATAACATGGAATACTAATGTCAAGAATATCATTGGGAAGGAGCAAAACCCTCATTACACTTAACCATGAGCTTAAAGGCATGCCAAATAATATCCACTAACTCCTTGGCATTAAAATTATTTTGGCAAATCGTAATCCAGGAGACCATTCCTACAGTAGGCCAAAAAAAGGAAGAATCCACCTCTTACAAACATTCCCATAAAAATACCATATTCAAAACTCACACAACCAAAACAGTGAAGAGACACTTCCCTACAAAAATCCATATACACAAAATCTTTATAGAAAAAAAACACACACACACACTACTAAAAAGGAAACTCTACCCCCAGCATAACAACAACTACGTTCATTGCCATACTTAACTTGAGTAGTACTCATATTACGCGAAAACGCTTCTAGCATGGTGAAGCCCCGAAGTACGAAGTGGTGTAGACATGATTTATCGTCGGCCAGCCCGCGCAACTCGAAGAGGAACACTGCACACTTTCTCGGGCTGGGGACAAACATTTATACGCGAAAACGCGGCTCGGGAATGTTAAAGAATCGGTGGGAATAGCGGAGAGGCGTATGGAAGGTTCCAGAGTGTGCGAGGCTGAACTCGTTGCCAGTAGTAGCCACCAGACAACTCTCGGCTGCAACAGGAGCGCCGCACGCCTCTCTCCAGTATATCTCAGTGCTTGGAAGCGTTCAGAGGTGCGCCAACCCGAAAAAGGGGGGGGGGGGTGGGGGCGAAGAAAAACGAAGTGCCTTTTCTGTAGCAAAAAATATTTCTTCTTCAAATAGTAACCCCTCTTCAAAAAAAAATAACAGTTTATTAATCTGGGCTACCAAAGACAGATGTGACTAATAACAACGCAGACTTGCTAACCAAGGTCATTAACGTTATGTAGTTCTGTAAACACACCAACCCCATAATAGCAGAATTTAATCGTACTCCAGAAAATTGTAGGCATCACACATTTCACCAGCTGGCGGGACGAAAAATAAATCGTTCAGGCAAGACAGTCTTTGGCAGGACAGGAGTACTCACATAAAATTGTTTGAGTTTGCTAATTGACACGCATGTCAGACTTGAAGCACGGCTTCAACCTAAACTATAGTAAAATAATAAATTAGAATGAAAAACAATGACTGTTATATTTTTATTATAATTAATTTTCGCAGAGGTAAATAAAACCAAATAGCAGTAAATGTCGCTGTAATATTCCGCAAGCACATGATTCTACGACAGAAACGAAACGAATGCCATTGTCGCCACTAGTAAATCATGCGTTGGGCATTCACAGCTGCTACGAATGCTGGTAACTCGCGTGTGAGAGGCTCGCCTCTCGCAGAACTTGAACGAACACGTGGGTGAGCCGAGGCCAGGGTGATGACTTACTTTTGCAGGTTACGGAAATGGCAATACTACACGGGTGGCGTCGCCTGCTGCATGCTACCTCCCAGTCGAGAACACTAGCGCTCCTCTGGATCATTAGAGAAACTAACACTCAAAACTTCTCAGACTTTCTCCTATCCAAAGCCCACTCTAGTGTGTGTGATATATATATATATATATATATATATATATATATATATATATATGATATATATATATATATATATATATATATACTCAATGGTACAATCGTACAGCAGCTCGTGCATTACCTTTAACTTCACCTTAAAGCAGAACCATGTCTAATTTCCGAGTTCGTATACTTCGCTATGTAGAATTTTAGTAGAATACATGCAACGTGCAGTGACGCGTGGGTTTTTAGTTTACAGTCTTCTCCTCTGTTATGGAGGGGAACTACAGTGCTGTTAATGAGAGTGAGGGAAAACCACGACGCACACCAATGTGCCTCTTAGAAAGCCCATTAGACGAAACAAGTTACGATTCACTTCCGCCACAAACCACCTGGGGCCGATTAAATACACGTTTTTATGGGTGCAGTGGAAAATTTGCACTTGCATTGAACCAAAATGGAATTAAATATGAAAAAAACAGAGGTGCAAGTAGTAGCGTACTGACGCAAAATGCAGAGAAATCTGCGCCCAGGCAAATACCTCGGCGCAAGTGCGTTTGCTCTCGCTGTGTACGCACAGTCGACACATGTAGTAACGAGCCACATTGCTATGATTTGGTAATTGTCAAAAAATACGTTTAGGTTAATTGTTTTTGGTGGAAAATTGTGTAAATTACTAAATTAGAATGATTTCAACAACAAATTGAAGTGGGTAGAATAGAGAAAGGATGTTTTCTGGGGGTGCTCCTGGCTAAACTTTTCACATAAGATAAAACACTTTTATTTCCATCAAAACAGTCAAAAAATAAATTTTTATTGAAGTGCTAAAAATTTTTTGCTTCATATTTTGGAGGGGGATTTGCTATGGAACACAAAATAGTCTTGTTTCTTTAACTGTCGAAGGGTTCTGCAACGATTGGTAGAAAAAATGCTTATGGCACAACATGCGAATGTAACATAAACTACAAACACCTTACTTAAACCTAAATATTAAACTTGAGCACTGCACCGATTGCATTTGCGGAGATAATGTCAGCCATATGGAAATTCGTAAAGAACTGAAAAAAGAAACGCCATGAAGAATAGCATGTTTTCTAAATAAAAAAAGAACTAAACACAATATTAGGTCGGTTACACCTCGAACGCAGTCACAAGTCGTATTAACGCTTATAATATACGATATCACGTCTCTTCTTTAACGTAAATAACATCAAACACACAATCTCAAGAGTATTTGATATTATGTTGCACCATTAAGATTTTAATTTCTTGTCTGCTAAAAATATGTAATTGTCCACGCACTAATCACAAATCGTCACACTTCATCAATTAGTGAAATAAGCGGCTCTTCACGTCCAAACGTCGCAGTGCAAACATAACAGCCGCCAGTTGTCGTTTAGATTATAACTACTACAAAATATCAACCACAATTCGGCGTGATAAAAACATTATTCACGGCCACTTAAAAGCACAGTAGTGCATGAAAAATTCTTTGCAAGTTTTGTATCAATGTGGCCGTGAACACCTTGCAACATATTATTTAATTGGCCACCGTAGTTCGGATAGTGTGAGTGAAAAAGAGCCCCGCCCACTTGCGTTCGGTGTATTCAATTGCATCCATGGTTAGGGGTGCCAGTGCAGAGGAGTTTTATTTTCTTTGCGTTGCACCGGTGCAAATGTCACGTACTTATATTTAATCGACCCCTGTACGTAATCTCCACACATCACTAAGGCACGGCTGAAACACTTCTCTGTGAAATTAAAAATTTAGATTTTTACTCGAAAAGGGTGAGAGTTAGACTTTTTTTTTTTTTTTTTTTTGCAAAAGACTTTTATGCTACTAATTTTGCAGGCATTTCATAATCTCCAGTCAATAACAGGGGACTTTTCCTGTCCCAAACTATTTATCTTTGCAGGAATAAGGGTGTAACGCTCCTTTCAAAATTATGGGGAGTTACATGTGCATAACATTCACTTATTAACAATTACGGTTTAAATAATTCGTTAGGAACCATTACTTTGTTTGTGTCCCACAAACAGTTTCCTAAATATGATAATAAAGTGATTTTTTTTTTCTCGAACTATGGACGCGTCTACCGCTCTTATTATTTGACCTGGACACCTCATGAATAACCTATCAAAATTGTTTGGTATGTTTTTGATAAACGTTGTATATTGTTATGAAACTTTAGGTGCAAAATTTGAGCTATTATGTTTCCAGACACGAATTATCTTCTTTTTTTTTTTTTCCTTTAGTAATATGAACTAAAATAATGTCCCTATTGAAAGTCCGGTAGGAGCTCTATCGGTGAGACGACTTCACGCATTGTGTGCAAAGACAACGAGACACCAGATGCATATGCCTGTGTCGCCCTAAGCACACTGTTTGTTTTTGTCAGTCTCCGCCCAGCTGTTGAGCGTTTCTTGTTGAGTCGCCTAGTGTACGGTATATACCATGTATCGCGTATGTACGGTATCGCCACGGTATATACACACACACACACACATAGAGAGAGAGTAGAAAATATTACTTTGCTTCACGTTAAGCACGGCATCAGCATCAGTATATCAAACGTTGAAACGTCATTACAGAGGTGTTAGAAGTTTGCTCTGCCCATAGAAATGCACTTTTAGGCACATTGGATGCATGCAGCATGCACGGAGCTTGGCCGCCGGATGCACCCTTGCTCATTGCCAAGTCCCAGTACTCATTGCATGTGAACTTCATTGCCTCTAACTACTGAGCTCGGCTCGTTGCCTATCTCCTAACATTAGTTGCAGCATTGTCACATCACCTCACCTTTATCTAATTGGAATACTACAGGTTTGCTGCAATGGTTTCGGGACCTTTCATGTCGTTTATCTCATAAATGAAAGGTCTTAAAAAATTTTACCAAAGAGTATTTTCTGCTTACTTTTACTAAAGATTCCTGTGGTGCTGTACATACCCGTGAATTACCTGACCGGGTGTGTATTCCTTTAACCCCCTTTCATTCAAAAATAAATGTATTGTTTTATGTGTTGCAACAAACAAATCTTTTGTTCAGAACTTTACCGATATACATACGACGCTTTGTCTTACATTGGCACCAATAGAACTGTATCTAAGCTTTATGTTACTGGCAGAAGTGGTTTATGAGGCTACGGCACATAGTCTCAGCAGCGATTCGCACGTAGGGAACCTTTCTCATAGAACGGTGTGTTCTGCTGTGTACAGCGTAGACCATTCAAACCACTTCATATGCGGCGTCCCAGGCAGATAACACTGTAACTTGAAGAGTTAACTGGCGGGAGAAAGTATGGTAGTTGTTAGTTAGAGAAGATAGACTTGTGTGAGCTTGACGCAGTGTTATATGAAGTTAGTGACGACGAGTCTGCGGACACGAATCACTGTCCTGCAGGTGGGATGCAGACACTGAGGCGTAGACCGGCGGGCTCGTTGGCGGTCGCCCAGCATTCCGACATTCCGAAACCGTTCGTCCTGCCCCCGGCAGCATCGCCACGGTAAACACTATGACGGACAGCGAGCGTGAGCAAGCCTGTTGCGTCAAACTGCCCCTGGTCCCCTCCGAACCCCGAACCCCAGCCCGGTTGCCCCCATACCAGGGTTACCAGATTGTTTTTGTTGAAGTCGCTTAATTGGCCAATCTTTTTTTCGCCCAATGCCACCCAATTTGATTACACTTTGTATAAAAATATTTTTTTAATATATTGTAAATTTTTTGTGTAATATTTTATATACATGACACACTAATTATTTTATGATTTAAAAAAATATTTCGAACTACACAAAATAAATAATAATGTCAAACGCATAAACAAACACGTAATATTCAGTCGCCTATTAATTGTCCGCAGCGAGTAACAAGAATCTGAACAAGAGGCCCTCTTCAATTGTATCCACAGTGGTTGGTGTTTAGAAAAACTGATCGTACTTCTGAGAATTATTTATCTTGTACACAATTAAAAAATATACCAATACCAAGTAAATAATTAGCCGAAATATCGCAAGTTAATTAGAAAAATCGCCCAAATTACGATAGTCGCATTTTCGTAATTTTTGGCCGCAAATTTTGTAGCCCAAACGGTGACAAATCGCCCAATCTGGCAACCCTGACTCCATTGACTAAACACGAGCTGGACCGACTTTCGTCTTCTGCGCATGCCCCCAACGTTGACCCCCCATCGCCAGTACAACTGCCAAAGTCACATGGTCAACACTGATAAAGACTGTTCACGATAAAGTGAGCACTTTTGAAATAAACCTTTTTAAAAATGTCACTTGCCTTGACTGCATATAATTTAACTTGCACAGTGACTGCCATGCATCCAGTAAGTTGGCAAAGACTGAGGGGAAAGTAGTTCCGCGTTTTGGCGTTGAATTTATAATTTAAGGTGAACATTTCTGATTACCGAAATTATTTTTTACTTTTTGTTTTTTTTATGCATATGAGTGTAATAATTAGAAAATTTCTAAAATATTTTCTTTGCTAAAACTTTCACAGAACTTAATCGACGCATGAATAAAGTGATGAGGCCCAAGTAAATGTTAATTATACATACACTGGTCAAAATCTTCTTGAGAATTTCCTGAACTGTAATGGAAGATTTTAACATGTACACTGTATGGAGATAATACCACACATTAAGCTGCAGGTTTAGTAATGTTTAGCGTCGTTACTATACAAAGTTGGGAACTTCCCTACGTATTTTACTGTTTCCTGAGCAAATGTAGGTACGCTACAATGAATGTATAGGAGAAAAAATTACCAGTTCCCTTTCTCCCTAAGCGTAGGTGTATAATGGTATGGTAAATTTCTGAATAATTTCTTAGTGTATAATGGAAGAATTGACAATGACCATAAAAGTATATCTTAAGCAGGACTTTCAAAAGCGCTCCATTTACTGCGAACAACATTCAATTCTCTTTGTTATCATTTCAATTTTCAATAGGCCTGCTCTTTCATACGAGTATACCTGTGGGACGAGTTCGACAGACTTGAAAAAGAGTTGGGTGCGTTCTAGAGGTGTCGTACTGCAGGGTTTCGGAATTCGAGATTACCTTTTCACCATAATTTTCCCCACGCCTGTCGTGCGAATATTACCGCAGCACACTGTTGGCGACAGCGGATAAAGGAAGGCACGCACACACGACTCGCAGGATCTGGAGGACCGCCACGATCCACGAGGGCGAAGAACCGACGAATTGCCCGACATTCGTTCAATGTTGAATGCCCCAACTACTACGACTTGCGACATTCACCGAGCAGTGCAGCATCATGCGAGTGCCGGAATCTTTCGCAGATGGCCGCACGACGCAAGACTACGTGCACGCAGGCCGTTGCGATGACTGCCCTCAGCGCCATTATCAACGTCATCACAAATTGCAATGGTGTCGTGACCGACTGTCGTGGAGTCGTGCAGAATGGCAGCGGGTATGCTTCCATTCATGATAAGTCCCGCTTTTGGCAGTGGGCAGTGCCAAGACGACAGGTTTGTTGTCGTGCGTCGAACGTCCAGGTGGCCTGCGTCATGGTGTGAGAGTGCGATTTCGTACGATGCCCGGTCACCGTTGGTCTTCATCACGGCCACTTTGACAACCAAGCGGTACGTTAATGAGGTCATGCAACCAGTGGTCCCGCCGTTTCTGAACGCGCACACCAGTGCTCTATTCAGACAGGCCAAGGCCCGGTGCACACGTGCGGATATAGGCAGCGGCCGCGCCGCAGCTACGTGTGCACCGGGCCTAGAGCTCATCCTCATAGTGCTAATCATGTCTTGAAGCCATGGAAGACTACGGCGAGCACCAATCCAGCAATTAAGTAGCTTTGTGTGTGGCTATATACAGTACAGCAAGCGTGGGATGTCGTACCCCAGAGAGACATTCAGCATGAACGAAAAGTTACATGCCAAAATCGCTGTGTGTGTTACCATTCGGGGTAGTTGCACGGCTCATTAAGGTGTCTGCTCTACAATATATGCTGCCTTTTATGTACTGGGTATCCTGTGGACTTGGTGTTTCGATCATTCCTACATACCACTTCCTCATTTTGTGCACCGACTTTCGGACAGACACGTGGATCCCTACGGGATATTCATAAATGCATTTCCACTAATGTGTTAAGTAGTGGATATTTAAATTTTAGTTTCGAGAATTCGCGCTGTGAAACATTTTGATAGTTCTTGGCCCTAACTCCACAACCACTTTAATTGGCATCAAACGGTACCTCGATTACCATAGTTGATAAGGCTGTAGAGAAGATGACCGAAACTTACCAATCCACTGTAGGACTTATTACGAGGTATGTACCCAGTTTCTTATTACTTGGTTCAAAGACCACAATGATCCACACGTTTAATCTTAAATAGGCCTATATCTGTGCATAATCGAGTGACATTGACATACAATGGAATATATTACGCATATACATATTTGCATATCTAAGTATAAATAATATACATGTGTGAGCATACGTACACGTATGCATTTATACTTGTAAGTGCACCCCATACTACGTACCCATCAGGTTCTGATTGTGTTGTTAATAGCCATCTCTGATACATCCCTGTGTGTAGCTGCATCCCGACCTGTGTACCAGCAGAGAAGAATCATTCTACAAGAAGTGCTCAAAATGGCCACCTTACACTCAAGTGCACGCCTGCATGCTTTACAGGGACCGCGGTGGCTGAGCGATTAGCCTGTCCGCCTCTCACCAATGCGAACCGCGTTCAATCTCCAGTAGGATCACTCCTGGATTTTCGCATGTGGGAATCGTGCCAGACGATGCCATTGGTATGCGGGTTTTCTCAGGGATTTCCTGTTTCCCCCGCTCTTTAATTTCGGCGCTGCTCCAATCTTACCTGCTCAATCACTCTCATCGGCTCTCAAGATCTTGCTGTTAAGACCACTGAGTTGTTTGATAATTAAATGATGTAAGTAATGGCACTATAGCTGTGATGGAATTATTTAGTGAAAAAATTAGCACTGCGGTCACTATTTTGCACTTTATTTTTGTAACACAAAGGGATAATTGCAATTTTAATGACAAGCCCGTCATGTAAAAATGTTATGTCAAGATCGACGAGTCAATCGCCTTCGCCTATTACTTTAAAACCAGGCGTGTCTCAGTTTCCAAACCAAAGTTTTGCAGTACCTGGGTATTAGACAACACACATGGTACTCGGTATGTTGTATTTAAATTATCGTTAGTGTAGTAGTCGCCTGGCGTCCAGGTAACTTCTTGAAAGTTTTTATACAAATGTGTCATAGAGTAATTTTTTTTCTTATCGTATCAAATAACTGAGGAACTTCAGTGACATCCACGGGGTTTCCCTTAAAAATTAATAAAAACAATGTTTTTATTGCACGGTTTTTAATTTCAATAAACATTAATCTGGTAGTCACGCACTCAAACTGCTGTGTGCGTCTGTGTTCATGTGTACTAAAGTTTATAGGGCACACACAGCCACACGCAATCATACACACCAACACACACACACACACACATATGCCTACCTACATGTTGAACCAGATTATAATATCCAGATGTCTCCATTAGAGAATATTTGAAGTAGCACAGAGAATGTTTTAAGTGGTACGCCGCTTTTATGGTTATTATTACTCCAAGTAATGTTATTCTCTGGGACAAAAAAAAACAGAATATGATAAAAAAAGTTACCACAAACTGAGAAACTGTAGCTTTTAATTAAATTCTAAATTATGTGAAGCCCTTATATAACGTAGTGCACAGCTTCATGTAAAACTGCATATAACGTAGGAGAATTAGTTCAGTAGAACTCGGTTTACGTAATTCTGGTTAAATATGCAAGAACAAAATTTAAATTTATGGTAATGGCAACAGTGTCGTGGCCAGAACTCTCTCAGGGGAAAGAGGTGGATACACTTACTAAAGTGAACGGAAGGAGGTTATCCTCGTATTAAGGGAGCTCACACACAGTTATTTATGACAAATACTTGGACAACATTTCTCCACAGTAAAATAAATTGCATAATTGTTTACTGAATTCACACATTTTTATTACAATTACAGGGTTATTAATAGATGTAATACCAATTGTTGACAACCTACGGGATCAAAGGATGTAGCTACATCCCTCAACTCACTTTTTCCTTTCTTTTCTGGCTATCATCCTTAAAGCAAAGCTTCCGAAGTGAAAACTGGAGGTGTTATGAGGTAATTTTCTTCTAGGATGGCACTCGCCTATGATGACTGATTTTCTGCCGGAAAGTAAGAATACTTATTCCCCCCCCCCCCCTCTTTTTTTTCTCTTTAAAGTTTCCACTTACACTGCTACTAAAGTGGCATGACTCCGAGTTCAGCGGCTACTCAAATCACTTCTTTTTTTTCGTTACAGTTAAGTAATAGCAAAGTACCGAATGTCATGTACGTTATTGAGAGGCATTGTTCTTTATTTGTAATTATTATGATTGGAATTCCGAATCATTGATAAAGATTCTTCTGGGAGCTTGCTATCGTCTGTTTGGCAACTTGTAATTAGACATGAAAATAACAGCCTTCGTTGTGATGTCGGGGCTGAAGTACGCGAAGTGTTGTCGTTTCTGTTTGTGCGTGCATAGGCGAGCCTGTCACCTGGAAAACGTTGCGTCATGTAGTAAACACTTCAGGTGCAATTTCATATCACTTCTAGTTATTTTCTTGTAATTTTTGTTTGGTCGTAGTCAATTAAAACGTTAGTAAGCACTACTTGTAACGGAATCTGAAATAATTTGTTAATTAGCCGCTGGAGTGGACGTAATCAGAGTAGTGCGAAATAGAATTCTGTATTTTTACCTTATGCAAAGCACCCTGCTCTAATTGACCGGAAAAAAAAACATATAATTTTCGGCTATTGCAATTTGTCCACCATAAACACTTTTTTTTTTTTGTGAAACTGAGGAGTATAGAACTATCTGGTTGGTAGCCCTGAACGTTAGTTGGGCTCCGTCCACTTACAGGTGCATAGGTCAATCATAGCAGCCCGCTTTACAAAAGCACAACGGACTGAAATCTCGCCCGCTTGTAAAAGTGCGTGCTGCCAGTATGAATGTATGGAAGATCGAAACTGCAGCTGGACTTGCCTGTCGCATGCTGATTTTCCAACAACGCCAGCGGAACTTCCAATCGGGATCACTAACTACGAGGTAGGGACAGGATTTTCACGTGTCTGAGAAATAAGCCCCATATGCCTACAAGGGAAGGAATTCATGCAAGGAAGCATACATCGAGGTAGAGAGGAATAAGGCAGCCACGACTGCAATTGCGGACATGACTGACTTGTAAGTGTACATGTAACTAAATATGTAACTAAGAAAGGAGGCGAGGAAATTGGCATAGTTACCGTTAAAAAAAACCCCTCTGAACCTCTGCGATACGTGCAGGAAATCCTGCGATCGTGTGCGCTCCCCTTTCTGATGCAGGTTGACAACTCCAATTTCCAGTAAGATAATGCCAGGCCTCATACAGCACGGGTATCTCCGGCTTTCCTTCGTGACGTCAACATGCTCAGTTTTGAGCCCCGTGCTAACAAGTGGTTCGAGGTCAACTGTAATCAGCAGTCCCCGTTGTCATTTACCCATGCGATATAACCGTATGATGTCAAAATCGACGATAACGTTCAGTCCCAGATACAACTGCAATATAAATGTGATGATTGTTCATTAGGGGAAATTTTCTAAGAAACACTACTTAATAATTTCATTTATTATGAATCAAAGATAGTTGTGGAATTTACTGTACAGAAAAGCGAGCTTTCGCCGCTTTTGTGTATTGTTTACAACGGGAATAGCCTTTGCATTAACAGTGGCATGATTGGCTGTAAATAAAAGAAGTGGTCTGTAAAGACCGCGTTCAATAAGATCTTACTGAGGGCGCACTGTAATTCGAAGCTCATAGATATTATGAATTTCCAGCCATCTTTAGCATTTCTCTGAGTGCGAAGTAAAACGTTAAGTGAGTAAGTGAAGAGATTTGCGTGGCACTTAACAGCGAGGTCTTGAGAGCCGATGAGGGTGATTGAGGCGAGTATGGAGCGGCGCCGGAATGAAAGGGCGGGGGAAACGGGAGATCCTCGTCCGGCACGATTCCCCAATGTGAAAATCCTGTCACCCGGCCGGGGACAAAACGTAAAATTTTAACTTCTTCCATAAAACATAACAATTACACTAATAGTCTTCTCAGTGAGTCTTGGGTGGAAAGTCTAATAACACGCCACACCTTGTTCACGACAATCCGAACTCGATCCTCGGCGGAAGCGTGGCGGACGTTGCCAGTTATAGGTTTCCTCTAGATGCTCCAGTTTCACTCGTCACCACATTCCTTCGCCATTCCACCCATGCCTCGCTGTAAACATTTTTTTTTTTTGTTATTTTTAATGATCTTCCTGGACTGTAGTTGAAGTTTCAACCTTTACACGTATGGAAAATTGTCCATACTTCAAGCTTCTACTATAGTCTGTTAGCAATATCTTTACACATTTTGAATTAAACTTTCGATAATTCACCCCATGTATGTCGTGTTCGGTTGTTTCCTAAACACGGCATGTCTAAAAAGCGTTTTTTTCTCGTATTACAAGAAACGTATCTTATATTTGGTTAAATTTAACTTTTACTTATATTTTTCCTATAGAAATATTTTATTTATAATTACAATGAATAAAACCAGAGAGAAAAATGTGTGTTGGTAATGCCTAGTGAGAAATAGTTATTTGCTCAAATATTGTTCAAGTGAGTGCGTTCGAATGCGGTGCGTTGTCCCTTTGGTGAAATGTTCTAGACTTTGTTAATCTTCGTTTGGAAGAGGTGGAGAAATAGCCGGAAATTAGAACTTTAGTAGGGCTCGTGAACGATGGACGTAACCATGAATGGACTACGTATAGTGCCCGGCAGACGTCTGGGCAAGTCTCGTTGTAAAAGAGAAGGGTTTGGTGGTGTGGTTTTGGGGGTTGTGGGGGGAGCGGGGTGAACATCGTAAAGGGGAAGATATGCGTGCGCATCGCTGGCTGTGCTAGTAGTTGTCTTATAAGCATCAGGGGGTGCGTCCTTATTGCTGTTGCCGAAGACTGAAGACTGTGGGACGGCTCATATGCTGCCGGGTCGTTCTGTTGTGGCCCAGCTGCAGACCAGTCCGTGACGAGTTACAGACTGGCGAGCACGAGGGAACTCGCGTGCCTAGACGTCTGCCAGGAGCTGTGCAAAATTGGGAACTCTTACCTGAAGAAACGTAATTCGGCCATTGTTACTAAGTAGCAAAACATATTTTTAAAAGAGTTATGCGTTCTCATAAGGAAATACACCAGAGACAACGACATTAGGAATATACTGTTAATAGTAAAGTAAGTACTTTTGAAATAAAGCATTGAAAAACATTTACATTGGTTGAGTCACTCTCTGTAAAGCTGGCAGTGAATAACTATATGTGGTTCTATGTATAACGGTTTTATTGATACAGTATAATGTGCGAATTAGAGGCAAATGAAATAGTAGGTTTCTGTGAGCGTCGTGTAAGCTGGCCGGGACGAGAGACATGTCCATGGATACGGCAGCCAGTTCCACAAAGCACTAACTGGCTAACTTCTCATTCGTGTTGGACCTCTCAAAAGGTATTCAGTCATGAACGTGTATACCGAAAACTTTCTGAATAGCAAATGACAGGCCGTCATCGTTATAAATCTTAACTTCTAGCTCTGTAAATACGTGCATCCACAGTCTATTTACAGCTTCCTTATTTACAGTAGAATATTTGTGCCACGTTAACAAATTAAATTTTTTACTCAAATCATACCGAGAAATTTTTACGGTGTTCGTGTCAGCTCACCCCTCCATAGAGTAGCTTATAACAGTTGTTACGGGAGGAAAAAGAACTTCAATTGTTGCTCTTAGCAGGCCAGCCTCCCACTACCGCTATTCGGACTCGACTTCCGGCAAAATCAACCCTGATTTTCACATGTTGGGGACATTGCCGGTGGACGATGGGTTTTCTCGTGGTTCTTCCGCTCCTTCCGCCCATACATAAAAATGTTATTCCATCACCGGGTTTCATTCTGTGTCTAACTTCTGAAACGATGGGATCCTACTGATCCCGTCATTTGGTATATATTACTCCATCTTCATGGCGTACCTCTCAATGCGGCATTTATTTATAACTGCGGCAATGTTGGCCTAATAATCCAAGGATCTTCCTCCAGATAAATTTATAAAGTTGTTGACATCCCATCGACGAAGTGAGATGGATATGGAGCAGTGACGGAATGCAAGGACGAGGGAAACGAGTACCACAACCCCCCCCCCCCCCGGGCAAACAGCAACTTTGATCACGGCTTCTCGATACGCAAAAATCCGGTATAACCCCACCGAAAATCAAACCCCGAATCGCATTGCTTTAGGCGGGAATCGCTAGCCATGTTATAATCGCTACCCCAAGATAAGGCACGTACATTTTCCCCTGAACCTCTATTCCCATTATAGTACCCAATTATATCCACACAAGTGTTTCTTCGCGACTGTTACTTTTGTCTAGTGAGCATAGTTTGACGTTATGTTTACCGCCGAGTGTTTGTCGCACGCTGGACGCTCGTGTCTGTCGCACGGTCAGTGATTATCGCTGCTCTTGGTCCGATATAAATCGCTAATCGTCTCTGGCTAATCATGCGCTTGTGTTTATTTCTTCAGTAGTAATGTATCTTGTCTTCTGAAATCAATCCCAACATAAACTCTTAACTGCACTGGAGAATGTCAGAAATTAAGTGAACTTCACGCATCAGCCTTTCCATCCACTAAATTAATAAGATACTGCTAAGCTTCTACTTACAATAATCTTATTTTGGTAAAGAATTCACGTTTCTTGCAACAAACTGCAAAAAACTCCCAGCTATACATTATGATATAAAATCTGCCCGAACACTTAAATGCTGGGTGTAACACATCATGGCACACTCTAAATTCAAATCAATGTAAAACCGCTGATTTGCAGTGAAATTCAACTACTCGAATCAGTGAAAATGGCTCCACTTGGAGTCAGGGGAAAACCACTGATTGTTTCAGTGAAAAAATTTCACTGATTGAATTAGTGAAGTGAAACAATTGCACTTATTGAATAAGTGGCGGCCGACTGCAGTGGCGAATTAAATATTGTTTTAATGAATTAAGCCAAATAATTACGTGAAATAAACATAGATATACGTGCTTAATATTTATATTGCACTATTTACCGTAATTTAAAAAGTAAAAAAAAAAAAACCCCGAAGGTGGCCGGGATTGAACTCACGCTCCTTTCCCCTGCGATTTTAGGCCGTTACATTACCATCTACGCTACGTATTTTGTAAGTGTCGTTCATAGTTGTGACATTGACGAACTCAAGTTAGACCCACTTGCTGACAAATTCCCAGTCCACAGGCACGCTACAAGCGAACTGAAAATATGCTGCGGAAGGACCGGGGCGCGAACCCACAACCCTCCAACTACAAATCGGGCACCCTACTCCTGAGGTATTATATTACTTATAAAAATCGTGGAGACTTAAATTGTTTGCCCTTACTTTTCGTTTTTTTGTTTAATTGGTACAGTTAGGATTGTTAAAACGAATATTATATATGCGTTCATTCTTTTCCCCGCATAAAGTATTTTGCATTGATTTTAATTGTTTATTCGTTGTTATTTCACTTGAACGTTGTTCAACGGTCATTTTAAATCGTTGTTTCACGGCCGTTATTACATGCTGTTTAACTGATCCATCAGCCAAAAGACAAATCACTGAAAAACAGTGAAAGTGAAGGAAATTTGACATTTGTTCACTAGGGGCAGCTGTGGTGCAGTGGCTAGGGCGCTCGCCTTCCACCACGGCGATCCGGGTCACTCCAGGATTTTCGCATGTGGTAGTCGTGCTGGACGATGCCGCTTGCCAGTGGGTTTTCTCGGGGTACTCACATTTCCCTCCCCCTTGCATTCCAGCGCCGCTCCATACTAGGGCTCATCTCATGTCATGTCCGAAGGCGCCGAGCACCTACGGGTCCCAGCTGGAAAGTCCGTCACTCGAAGAGAGTTGCCTCGCCCTGGGTTCACTCCTCACTCGAGTTCATTTTTTCACTGATTCACCAGTTAAATTGAAATGATATCATTCAGTGAAATTATTACTGATTCATATTTAGAGTGCATAGCTTTAAGGTGTTCACGGTATAGCGAGCTCTTTTGAAACCAACCTTTGAAAAGAAATTATTACCGATTGTGCACATATATTACGGCACACAATGGCAAGCAAACCCCCAGTTAAGTTGGCAGAGAATCAAGTAAAATAGTTCAAAGTCTTGACATTGTATTGCAAGCATAATCTTTAGTCATGGCAAATCAAGGTATTATTTCTTCCTTGCTGTCCAAGGTTCTTAACAGTTTCACTTGACTTCAATTGCGACGTAAATTTTACATATGGCGGAAGGATATAAAATGAGGGGGAAAAAAAGTAGATATTAAGTAGGGCTTTCAAAAGTGCTCTGTTATAGTAGAACGTCCTATATGTATAGCGATCGTCGCTTTACAAATGACGACGCTCGTGGAGACACGTGCGCTGAAGAGGAGTGTGAGAGGAAGTGTGTTTTGTGTGGTCAGGTTCCTGGCGGGCCGCAATCGGAGGCGGTCGCTGGCGGCGAACGCCGTGGCGACGGAGCAGAAGGCGTCCAAGGTGCTGGGCGTCGTGTTCTTCACGTTCGTGCTGTGCTGGTCGCCCTTCTTCGTGCTCAACATCCTGTTCGCGGTGTGCCCGCTCTGCCCCGTACCCGACCACGTCGTCGACACCTGCCTCTGGCTGGGCTACGTCTCCTCCACCATCAACCCCGCCATCTACACCGTCTTCAACAAGACCTTCCGTGCCGCATTCATCCGCTTGCTGCGCTGTCGCTGCCACCGCTCCGCGCGCCTGCCCAGGTATACGCCCTTACATACACCGTAAAAACTTTCACGTTTCACTTTACGTTTGCTTTCCGACACGTTGTTTCTTATGTTCCTTGACACAATGGAACTGCCAAAAGTAAAGTCGAGCACTCTGGACTCTGCAATATCGAAAAGTTGAAATTTAAAGTTAAGCAGCCATTTTGCCGGGAGTCTAACAGAGGTTATGTGGAATGAGTCTTATTTTATTGTAGGGCGATTTTCAAAACGCATTTTTGCCGAATGCCTTGTACTACTCCTACAAAGTCCGCAGCAAGAAGGTGAGGTGACTTATTCTTCCCATGTTGCAGTGACACATGCGTAATGCTGGCCGTCCTCGGTCTGTGCACCCTGTTCGGCTTGAGGAAGGGACATTTCTGCACATCAACGACGTGCCCTCCACTAGTACACGCTCCATAGCGCGCTAAATGGGCGTGTCCTATTCAACCGTGTGGGACGTACTGTAGGTAAATCGCCGCCATCACTACCGCTGGCAGAAAGTACAAGGAATTCAGCGAAAATACGTTTTCAGAACATAATTTTTAAAGGCTCATATCTCCTTTAATATTCTGTTTAGGTATATAGTGTATTTTCAACTTAATTTTTCATAAGGAATCACCTCCCGCAGTTTCGGCGTTTGATTTACAAAAAATCCTGTTTTTTTTTTTTTGTATAAATACTAATTTCCGAGATTCATTTTTCAATATGTGCCTCTTTTTAGGCATGGAAAATTATTTAACTGTATTTTTGGCACTATTATCATTTGAGATCACGATGGTGTAGTGGTTAGACTACACGCCTCCCACGCGGGAAATCGGGTTCTTTTCCCGGCGGGTTCGCATATTTATCGTGAATGCCTTGCTAAGGATAAAATATAAAGCATAATAATTTATAGTTTACAGCAATTTTAATGCGTAAATACGTAGAGTATTTAGAGAACACGATATTTACTCTATTCTATCCACCACATTCCGTATTGCCCAGTAGCGGCATCCGGCGGCAAATAATATGAACACTTCAAATAACTAATATCAGTACATTTCACTTACTACCACTTTGGTGTCTGACACCTGTTGGCGCTGTTCTTCGCGTTTTTAAGTTGCATATTTACATCACTTTCAAAGTGTACCTAAAAATTGCAGGTGATCCGTATCCGTAAATTGGCGACACCGTTTGGTAATGTACTACACCTATTACTCTTCTTTAAGATACATCCTCTATTGCATGTCCTCTATATATTATTCCTTTGAGTGAAATGAGTTTACATTTTTGCTGTGTTCAAAATGCATTGTTCACTAAAAGTATTCATACAGCACCTTTCTACCTGATAATCTTTTGTTATATAAATAAACTTAAATAAAGCTCCACAAATTAATTATAGCATGAGAAAACATAGCTATCCACAGCAAAATTAATATGCAACAGCTGCTACGAAATCTACACAATAAAAAACCGAAAATATTACCGCCAAAACGTAATCACATAGTCACGGTTCAACTGCAAATTGTATACATTTTTGATTAACCTGGCTCAAAGTTAAAGTATTAACATGAGTAGAGTAGTGTCGGCATACATATATTTCTTGATAGCTTGCTGTACAAGTACAGTATCATACTACGAACCGTAATGGGGCGTAGAAAGGGTGAATTGTTGTCACTTACAGGGGCGGCAGAAGGTTTTCTCGCAACTTTATTAGTTGCCTTCGGTCATAACTTTGGTTTTTGCAAGTGCGCGTCATAGCGCAGAGAACAGACCAGTATTTTTGTGTTGCACAGTAATGGTTTTCATAGTTTAAACTAATTAAATGAGACTTCTAAATAAAAATAACAATATTTTCTACATCTGTTGCGATTTCACAGTTTCATTTTTTGCAAATTTTTATTGTGATAATAGATTTTTAGCCTTACAGTCATCCAGTTTGGAGTATGATTCTGACGTCATACATGAGAAGTGTTGGAAAACATATGCTAATACTTATTGAACACACGAACGCTCCAGTACATAAAAAATACTCCCACACTCTAGAATTCGGACTTAAAACCTACGAAAATACTGAGACACAATGTAACAATAAAATACAGCTATACAATAAATGTCTGTGCTCCTCTCTTCACAACTCCAAGAGTCCAAGCTTTTGTCTGTACATGTTGTCACGACAGCGAAAATTCACTAATATGTCATATAACAGCAGAATAAATGTTTAGTGACTCGACAAAGCTTACGTTCAAATGTCCATTACCTCACATTAAAGATATTTAAAACATCGACGTGGACGATGTTTTGGCAGTGATTAACTAAAGACTGACAAAGCTGAACAGTATATTAATATAAAGATTACCTTTCTTCGCTGCGTTATATTTATGATTATTATTGCCATTATTACCTTAGAATAATAATAAAAATATCACGCATAATCAAGATGATATTGACAAAACGAAGAGCAGAATTTTGTTACCACGATTGTTTTAGATATCATATGCATTTTTGCTACAGCAGATTTGTTAGTTTTTAGTTACATAGACATGTTGATTACCTTAAGTTTAAGATTTTTTTTTTTTTTTTGCTACACTAACATGTATATTACTATATTAAGTTTGGCAATAATTATTTCGAACGAAATATTAAGCAGTAAGCACTATATGCGAATTAGACTTTTTGTGTAGTCTATGTCTTAGAATTCGCAACAACATAAAATGGTTTTCCTTTTAAAAATGGAAATTTGATTGTGATTTGTAAACTAGTTAGTAAAATTATGTTTCCCGACTCGTCAGTTCGTTGAACTTAATGTAGACTTCATGTCTACTTTCTTACGCATCTGTGCAATCTAGATAGAACGGATATAACTAAGATCTGAAAACTGCTGTGACTCAATAAAACAAATGTAATGCCTAACTAGCGCTGTAGAATCTACCCGCGTCCTAACGAGCCTTTTTAGCGGCACAATGAACAAGCCACTTTTCCATGTAGTCCAGTTATTTTATGAACAAATGTGGTATATTTTTGAACCAATTGCAAGAAAATGTTTTTTTCTACATCAAATTTCGGAGAAAAATATGTAGATTAACATATCCAAAATCCACCGAAATCTACTCAACTTTCCCCACTCTTTTCCTGGGATTTGTCCCGATAAAACGCTAAGAAAATTAATAAGTCAAAAACGGTGCATATTACGACAAATAATGTGAAGACAAAAATTAAAGAACGTAAAATTTCCTACAACATATCCAAAATTAACATAAATTCGAAAATTATTATGTTTATTTTTCCTGAATGATTCCTTGAAAAATATTTTAAAAATTAGTAGTTCGAGAACGACATGTCTGTCGACCAAAAATGCAAACACAAAATTAAAGAACACAAAATTTAATATGTTTCCAAAGTTAGCAGAGCTTCACTTATAATTTCTAATTATTTTCCCAGTATCTGTCCCCAAAAATTTTGAAAAATTTATTATTCGAAAATGGCGTCTCTTATAGCCAAAAGTGTGAAAATAAATACTGATGAACACGAACTTTCCTTTTGCATATTCGAAAATCCACCCAGACATTTTATTTTCCCGATGATCGTCCTTAACAAACCTTAAATAATCAAGAAAAAATAATAATTTAACAACTTTGTATCTTAGGACCAACAATACGACGAGAAAAATTTAAAGACCTTAAAATTCCCTGTAATATATAAAAAATTCTCAGAACTCCACCAATAAATTCTGTTTATTTTCCCGAGATTATTCCTAGAAAACATTTTAGAGATTAACAAAAGTGCTTTACTAAAAGCACAAATGCAGTATTGAATTGTTATTTGTTGAAAAATTATCTCTATCAGCATGAAGCACCGATTAAAGTAGTGAATTGGAAAAACACAGGACACGCACTCCGAAGCATCCACTTTGAATTCTTGATCCCGCCATCCTGAATTTGGCTTCCCATGGTCTCCTGATATCACTACAGGCAAATGTCATGACCGGATCTATTCCCTAGTCCTCTTTAATTCCCCCCCCCCCCCCCCCCCCCCCCCCCCCCCGTTTTTTGTATGATCCGCTCTGTTGCGGGCAACTCCATGAAGGGACGCGGTGGGGGTGACAGTCCCCCGAGCCCCCCAAGAAAAGTAAACCAAAAATTCTATACTTAAAAATAGTAATGTGGAGCATGGGTGTAGGGCTGTACAGTGTTGCCTCAGCATAATTTTTAGTTTATTGAGTGGCATTGATAACACCTTTCATATTTACATGGCTTATTCTTTTTCCTCCGCAGAAAAGACGCAGAAAACCTTCATAAAGAAAACAGACTCGCAGCCACGCACGGGCCGTGCAGCGAGGAGATAGATCCTAGACAAGTATTATAACATTGTTGACAGTATCAGTTGTGGCTTCGTACTGGTGGGTTGCAATAGTTCTCTAAACTATTGCCCTGCTTATGTAAGATATTTCTTTATGATGAATTGCAATAAGTTTGATATATGTGTGACATGTATTACGTTTGTTTAAATCTCGCGAAAAACAATGGAGACTGGCAGTCTATAGTGCCCATAGTATAATCATAATCATTATTCTTTAACAGTTGGAGTATACCATGATATTCGTGAAATGCTGCGTTTACGATTTAATTAAGTAACTGTATAAAAGAAATAGCATGGATGAAGTAACCAATGATAAGTGTGAATTTTGTGATGAACATATTAAATCTAAAGAAATTGCTAGGTTTACAAAAAATGGTGTTAATTAGGAGAAAGTCTGTTTCATGAAATCAGGGAGTCGAGCGTAGCATATCTAAAGAACAGTATGTACATTCTGATTGGTGAATCTTGCCTTCCTCATTGCTATGGAAGAATTTTAAATGTTTGAATAACAGACTAAAACAATATTAGTGAATATCAGGTGTGGATAAAAGACATTTGCAATAAAAAGTAGAAGCATATTTATAAATGTTTATGGTAAGACTCTCGAAGTATTTCCGTGGTGCGGTGTTGTTCTTGAAAAAGCAAGAGACTACAAATGTTGATAGCCTCCATGAAATGAGATTGATATTTTGGTTAAGTTCCATAATAGAGGTAGTACTCATCTTTATGATGAAAAACTTGTGATCATAGACACAGCTGCAAGGTTAATTAGAAGAGAATGTAACTGATAATCTGCATGAACTGGTATTCTGCTGCTTCTATCAAGGAATTATGAATTTTGAATGAAAAGCAGCAGCTATTAACAGCGATGACTCAAACAGAATGGTTCCTGAGAAATTTACTCAGTTTGTAGCCGATATTGTATACCACAATATATGGACTCTGGATGGTCATAATACGCTACACGGCTTGGGAATTATTGCTGTGACCGCCCCATAACTGCAGACATGCATGCTGGACGCAAGAAAACAAATCACTCCAAAATAAATTCGACCGCTCAGAAATATTCACCTTCATTATACAAAATAGCGACAAACTAGAAGCAACATACAGACCCTTTCCTTCTGTTAAAGTTAAGAATCCAACCACAAATCTCGATTTACTGTGGAAGATGGGATGGTTGTCGAGATCTCAAATGGCGAAACGGTCAGGAATGATACAAATGATGCACAATGGTTCACTTCTGGGAAAATCAAGTGTTACATTTCTTCCCATCATAGATATGAACCATGGAGACAAGACTTGCATATAAGCTATTCAGCACTTCATTTAATCTCAGATCAAGCTTTAAAAATGAAAACTATTCCTCTATTAACTTTTGACCAAACTATTGTGGTGGAAAGTCATAAATATTATACTGAGAGAATCCGAAAATAGCCCATTGTGCAATTTTGTGCTCAAACTTGGTCCATTTCATACATTAATGAGTTTTCTAGGATGCAATGGACACTTCAATTTTTCGTTTTACGGAATAAATCCCGGGGAAATAGTACGAAATACTATGTGGATTTTGGTGAATTTTGAATATCGTATACGAAATTTGTGTTCTTTAATTCTTGTCTCTACACATTGGGTGACAAAACGCACTATTTTTGACTAATAAATTTTTTTAATATTTTTTCTGGGAAAAATCCTGGTAAAAAAAAAGAAATATTGGGTGGATTATGGTGCATTTTTGATATCATATTCGAAATTTGGGTCTTAAATTATGTCTGCCCTCTTTTGGTCTTAAAATCCACCGTTGTTGACTCATCAATTTTTATTGCTTTTCTAGAAGAAACCTGGGAATATAGTGAGAAATGTTTAGAAGATTTTGGATATCAAATGGAAAATTTTGTGTTCTATTATTTTTGTCTGTGCACTTTTGGTAGTAAAACACGCCGTTTTCGACTTATAATTTTTTTTTCGTTTCTCCGGAAAAGTCCTGGGAAAATAGTTAGAATATTAAGTGGATTATGGTGGATTTTAAATGTCATATTGGAATTTTTTTTCTGCGCACGTTTCGTACTAAAACGCACCGTTTTCGATTTATCAATTATTTAATCGTTTTTCTCCGTAGAAAATCCTGGGAAAATAGTGAGTTATCTTTGGTGGGTTTTGGTGGATTTTCGATACAACATGGGAAATGTGTTCTTTATTTTTTGCCTGCTCTTTTTGGTCGTCAAATGCACCATTTTCGACTTATCAATTATTTTATTGTTTTTTTCGGGGAAAATCCCAGAAAAAGAGAGGAAGATAATACGTTGAATTCGGTGGATTTCGGATATGCTAATCTTCGAATTTTCCTGCGAATTTTGGTGTAATAAAATCTTTTCTTGCAATTTGTCCATGTTATTTTCGTAACTTTGCTAAGCCAATGCTGATATGTAATTTTCGTAAAATTCCCGGTTTAATGTTGAAAACTCTCACAAGGAAAAAGTTATTGGTTATGGTAAACTGTAAACAGAACACAAATTCTAAACCACAATCCATTAATGCACTCGTCGGGACAATAAGGGATGAAGAATTGCTTGAAACTTTTCCCTTTTCACTGTGTGCAGTTAAGAAATCTATCTGACTACTGACTCATTCACAAAGAATCAGGAGCGGATTCAGGTATATTTTAAAGAAGAGGCGCCCTTAAGTCAGAATTACATACACATAGCTGTTTTATACGTACATTCTGTAATAGATACACACAAGTGAACATGTGTGTGTGTTTATATAATGTGTATATTATATATGCATATAAAAATACACAAACACACTTGCTGTTTTGAAGAACAGTTTACGAATATAAAAATACATAGCATATTCCACTAATTGCTCTCTAAAATTATACACACACATATTTGTTTCGTTAAGAAGAAAGAAAGAAAGTCGTGAGTTATGAAATTCAATAAACACATTAACTAAATACCCTTTTTCGTATTATGCAATCTGTTTTGGATTAATAGTTTGCTGGTACAAAAAAAAATAAACGCAATGAAGTTAAATTAACAACGAAAAAGGTCACATAATTTGACACCATGCAATATGCGCATGTATTTCTCTACGGAAAATTACAGAATCTCCAATGCAACTATAACCCGGTGGTCATTATATTGATTTCTTTGGATAAGAATATATAATGCATAAGTGTAAATAAAATAAATTGATTTGAATAATAATGAAACAGTGAAGAAATTTATGGCATTAGCATCTGTCTTCATGTACACATTACATCTGACCCGCACTTCTACTAACCAAATGAGAAAGTAGTGTCCATGCTGCGAGGACTGTGCATGGGGTAGAGAAAAGCTCATATCTGTGCGACTGCGCAGTCGTTGGTGGCAAGAGAAATCTCTTGGTACCGTTGACATCAGAAATACCTACAAACCCTCATCATTGTGCATCTGCAATGCTGGCATTTATTGAAAATAACTATACTGTGATGATTCTATCTGCTGTAAAAAAATTTCGGTCATTTAACTTCAGAGTAATGCATTTATAAATACCAAAAAAAGGGCTAACATTTTTTAAAAGACATGGCCAAGGAAGGGGCAGGTGGGGCACTCCCCTGGATCCGCCCCTACGAAGAATCACTTGAAACGTTGCCTCCCCGTTCCACTGTGTATATTTAAAAAATGTGCCTAACTCTTTCACTGGTATTCCAAGGTTCTGGGAATCCAAGCACACCGAATCGCCAAGGTAGCTGTTTAGCTTTCCACTTGATGGTCAAGACCCATTCTCTACCTCTTCAGTTGATGGAAAAATCCAGTAATGCGTTTCTCGTTCATTTTAATATTCTGATTCCCATGGTTAGAGATAAAATTAACTACTTTATTATTGCATGTAGATGTCAAACTTAGGGTGGGGGACAAACGCCTATATTGTCCCTCCACGCTGTTCTAGGGGGAGGGACAGTGCCCCCTGCCCCCCTTCTCCGCCGCCACTGGTATGAACCGATAGTATCATTGTTTAAAAAAGTTAATAGTTACCGAAAAACCGCTCCTGTGGTGCATTATAATTTCTCTGCAGTGCAGTAAATAGTATGCAAGTACAAGAACTCAGGAAGTACAGAAAACATGAAGAGATCAGGCTGCACAAAGGTATTATCTACAAGAGATGAACGTGATATGCTCAAACAAGTGACGAAAACTCCAAGAATCAGTGCTCGAACCATCGCCAATTACCGCCAAACACAAAGAGGGAAATACATATCCACAGAAACAATCTGCAACTGAATCCAAGGCATGGATTCCACGACAGAAGCCTTACATCTGTGAGGCCAATAGGAAGAAAACATTGTATATTGGCCGCTAACATGGGGATGAGGGAATAGATTTCTGGAAAAGGTTTACATTTACTTATGAGACTTAGTTTAACTTATTCAGGTCATATGGACCAGAGGGTGTTTGGAGAACACCTGATAGTGAATTGCACCCTCAGAACATAACCTCAACTGCAAAGCATGGTGGAGGAAATGTAATGGTTTGGAGTAGTATGGGTTATTCTGGTGTAGGGGATCTGGTTGTCATTAAAGATAAACTTTATGTATTCGGTTATACCAACATATTGAAAGGTCGTTTGAAAGAAAGTGCTTAAGCTAGGTCTAGAAAACAGTTTAATTTTCGAACAAGAAAACGATCCGAAGCACACGGCATGAAAAACTTAGAGTGGTTACTATATAACGTCATATAATCCCTGAAAACACCTTTCTCAGTTTCCGGACATACTTATAACCCATAGAAAATCTGTGAACCCTATTGGAAAAAGAAGTGAAAAAAATAATTTCACCTCATTAAGATACTTGCAGAAGTAAGGAACAAAATAGGTGAAGGTATAACCAAGAGACTTGTAGAATGACTGCCTGGGAGACTGCATGCTATGTATAATCAATGAAAATGGTCTCCAAGTTAATTATTAAACTTTAGTTATGTACAGGATATGTGCACCAATTTCCCTTGAACCATAATTGTATGAATACATTTTCGGCAATTACTTTTTAAGTTTTATTATTCTGAAGATATTTTACTGTCAGTCGCATATTACTTTTTCTGTGGATATATATGTTTCGTCATGTTTTAATTAATTTGTGGAGATGTAAAGGTGCTGTATAAATAATTGTTGTGATCACTGTATTTCCAATACTGCTGTACTGTTGAAACTAGATGGTTGTAATTCTTCTTGTGTTTAATTTTACTTTTATGTGGTCCTAAGTATTAATTAATTCCCACATAAATATAATAACAGGAAGTTTCCTTGCAAACAGTTAATTAATAACCAGAAACAAATGCGCCTTGTTTAGGCGTGTACATTTTCAGAATCTACGATATAAATTGTACAATAATATAGTTCCCCTCTCGTTGGTTTTGACATTCAGTAGAGATTTCTGATTTGTTAGCTAGTAGAGCATATAGAATACGTGTCTGCTATTTTCCAGCGCATATATATTTTACCCATTTTTCTACTAGTGCATTAGAAAGCGGAGCAGGTATGTATTTCAGTGTCTCACTGTTCTTCTTCGGTGTACCAAATCCTACGTTGTATCAGAAAGTTAAAAATGACCGCACAGCCATAGGTAGTCCCTTGAGAGCCGCCTAACGCTATCAGGCAGCGGGGAGTACGCGGCCATGAGCAAACGCACCTGAGCTTGCCAAAAAAAATATTTTCTGTTTGGACTACTTCAGCACTCCAGCTTCATTTCCCACAGACAGGGCCTGCGCTTTCTCATGATATTTTGGAAAAGCAAGCTGACCTGGCGTGAACTCTGAATGTTCTGTGTCTACTGCAGCTGCTCTTTTTATTGTAATTACAATGTAGTTGTAGGTTGTCCACGGTAAAGTAAGGACTTTTGAGGCCCTAGTTACTTTTTCCTTATCAGCCATTTTTTAATCCTTCGACCACTTTTTAAAATGAGTATTGCTATGTAAGTAATAAGCACAGTGCACATATTTCACCGCACTCAACAGTTAACGTCTAGGACTACAATAAAATATATTTATTGGCTATTATTGCAAATGAAAGGGCTTCATAAAGTAATCACTTTACTGCGAATATCCTATACATGACACTTAATTTCCTTAAATGCTGACTTACAGTTTTCGGACACTAGCTTATTCATACCCAGTGTACACAATTGTGTAAATAACTCATGTAAAGGTTACTTCTGTCCATTACTCTAAATTGCAAAATTTAATATCCAGTGATAATCCCATTGCTAGGTAACTGATTTCTAAACCATGTCACTGTGAACGTTTCTCTTAGTTCTACAGACGAACACAAAACCAGCATCTAATTGGTTGTACTAACAAAACAAGCCCTGGTTCGGATTGACGTACATCATTTATTATGAAATTTGTTATTAATGACGTCTAAAATCATACATCGAAACTGGTCTAAAAAGATGAAAGACAATACGTGCATCTATTTTTGTGCTTGTTACCTGTCTTTTTTTATGCAGGGAGGATAAGTGAGGAGCTGCTTAAACGTCAGACACGCCCGTGGCTTACCAAGTATTCAAATCCGGAAACCCTAGATCTGAAGTCGTTTTTATGACCACAGTCAAAGAGGTTGTCCGCAATAATTGTATGATGGGGAATTGGGAACATCAATGTTCAGAAACTCCGTTAACATTCGTTTGTAAATAGGAACAAAAAATTACAAAAAAATATGCGTTGAACATCATTCCCACAATGAGATAAACATTTTTTTTAGCTGACAAAAAATTTGTTATTTGTTTGGCCAATCATATACATGCAATTCAATTAAGTGAATATTTTGATGACAGTCAAGATGTTTTGGCCCTTCGCAGGGGTCTTTTCAGCTCGAATGTGTAGTCGGTTAGACGAAGAAAAATGTTTTGCTAACTCGACAAAATATTTTGTTGGAACAGCTACATATATGTTTATCCTTATACAAACAAATATTATGTTGTCTGGAAAAAAGCATTTCTCAGAGTGCAGTGCAATTGGCCGGTACCGAACACATGACTTCTCGGTTCTCTGTGATCGTGCTTATTTAAACTTCTTGAATGGTACTGTTAGTCTACTTGTGGTTATAGAAAACCTTACTGGCCACCCACCAACATAGCAGGTATGTACACACATACACACACATTCGAGAGAGATATACGACTTCCCTATTGTCGATTACAAAGTATTTCGAAAGAATGCCTTAACGGGTGTTAGAAGGTTACCAAGGTGTTGGAATATCACCAGATATCGCGTTTCTCTTTTATTATGCCACGTGTTTCGGTTGGTGTCCATCGTTGTACTTTTCGGAAATCCTCGTGAGTGATCATGGCATCCTCTCAAATTGTTCACGAAAATGGCTGCTGCCTGAGCAAAAGCACGTGGTTTTATACCTAGAATTTATTATTTTCTACATTTTACCCGGGAGGGTTGGTTCTCCGTTAACTTTTTAAGTAAGAACTCAAACATATAGCAGTTTACGACTCGGCTACCAGAAAAAAACCACTGCCAAAACTCTTGGTTACATTGCTGGTAATTCACCCGTCATAACATCTCGCATTTCCAGGGTGTTTTTAATCATCCCATAACTTTATATCAAAAATCGCCAGTGACGAATTACAACCCTAGTAGAGGTGGCAACGACTTAATCGAGTGCCACTAAATAAATCACTCCGAAGGGTGATCGTGGTGTCATTATATGGAAATAAATAGACAAGCTATGGAATGTAAAGCTGGATTTTCTCAAACACACTAGCAAACGGAAACGCCCAACTGTCAGCGAGCTCAGAACTGTTGGCCTGACGGTGCGCGAAAGTACGAACACTAAAGCCACAAAATGCAGTAAATTATATTTAGTCATCAGATTACGTGGAACCCGTTTCCACAGAAATACTTGCTTAGAGAAAGTTATACTCTAGGCACGAATAGTAAAGTTATTTTCCATTTCCACTTAAGCTTTCTGTTATTTTTTCAGAGAAGTGTAAGATGTGCTGCGAAGTTATCAGCTTCTTGTATTGTTATTTACATATTTGCATCGTGACGTAAGGTGAATTTCCCTTACTATGTGTATGTCAAAAACTTTCATTGCAGCCTAAAAAGTTTACTGAAAGCATTCTAGCAGTTTATGTTGCCTTGTCGAGAGTGTTTCTGTAGAAATTTATTTCGCTCAGCTGTTGCGAGCATACGCCGTAGCTATTATTGCCGGTGTAGTGTTGTCTGGTAGTGCAGTACGGATAGCACTAGCGATTAGTGTGTCACAAGACGAGACGAAGGACAAAGCTGTGTTCTGAGCAAACATTAACGTATAAATCAGAGTGGAATGAAGACCCCCACGACATGACATCGCACACTCCACTCTACTCATATCTGGATAACTGCCTGGAATAATTTACCTGCAGTCGAGAGCTGGGATCGACCTTGAGTAGTAAATAAATGAGAGAGCTGGCGCACAGAGCGCCAGATTTTAGAACTTCAATTTTGACATACATTTTAGAGAATATAAACCCAGTTTTCAGACACAAATATCAAAAATAAAAATAATAAAATTTAACGACTATCTTTTCATCAGTCGACTAATGGAAAACCAAAATAAAAGAAAAGCAAACATAGTATTTACTGTTGAACAGTTACCTTTTTGAACCAGTCTCCCCTAGCGCTCCCAGTGGTTCAAATGGTAAACCGTTCAACAGCAAATACTATATATTGTTTTCCTCCTAGAATCGACTGATAGAAAGAAATTATTTTTTTTGTTTTTGATGCAAAAAAATTGAACTGAATTATTCTAACATGTATATCAAAAGTGCGATTCGAATATTTGGACACCTGTGCGCCAGATCTCTCATTTAATATCTACTACCTTGGGATTCCTGCATTAACCATAATTTGTTCAGACGCATGACTAGTTGACAAGTTTGCTGTGCCTTGCCAATAATTCAAAAAACACCCCTTCAAATAAACTGTTTCATCCCTTTAAAGTTTGTGGTTTAACTTATGACTGCAATTGTTTGTCATTTCTCGGGAATCGAAAGCAGCGCTAGTTTTTTAAGACAGTGGTTATCACACCAGAGCGCCCTGCAATGAACTGCAAGTAGACATTTAAACGGACACTTATTTTACTTAGAAGCTGATGTATATCCGTGACCCCTTTTATTTAGTTAGATGGAGGAAGTCGCATGATAGGAATAGTATATTGTGTGCACTTTGTAATGTACCAGCAGCGTTTTGAATTTAAATTACGACGATTGCGACCGACAACCGAAGTAAAAAAAAAAAACTTCACGTTGGCGCTATTGTATAAAAAGGCCTGAAACAAGGCTCTGTATAGGCATATCTGATGTTTCTAATAGATACTGTAAGTATACAAAGTGTGGTTGAATTTTAGTCTTAATTTATGAGATACGGATGCTTTTTTTTATTTGATAAATAATTCGAAGGTAACAGGCAAAAGTCCCCCACAGCCCACGCTACGACGTAACGTCGAAAGGCTGCTCGATATACTGAGGCCTGGGTTCCAACTGGGAATGTTACAGATAGAAGCGATGAATGTTCCAATAAAAGAAACAATTTTAACCGAACCCGTGTAGGACACTCGAGGATTAAAAAAAAAATCAAACTGATATATTTATAGCTTCGGGTAGCGGGACCAATGTTTACTCGCTAACTCACAGCGAGGTCACTGGGGTGGGTTGCCTCTGGGGAGAAGCTGTTAGCTGACCTCTCCCCCTCCCGACCCTCCTAACACTCTGCATGCTACCCCTCTCACGCCTACATTCACGCGACAAAGCGCCGCGCCGGTCCGCAAGTTGGAAAGGACTCTATAATCACCGCGCCAACTTGTGTCGCTCTTGACGTCGAAACAACTTGGCGAAACTCGAGAGTTATATTTTTTTAATTGAGGCTTAGCGAGCGACATTGTTTATCGCGAGTTGATGCGAGAGTTTGGAGGGGGCGAGTAAAAATAAACAAAGGCTTAATTGGATTTCCTCTTAATTGCTGTACGACAAAAGACTGGGAAATAATGTATACATATAAAAGTATTGCACGCTTTTTTTTTCCCCTACTTGTAACAAGTAAAGCAAAAAAAATATCAGCACGGACAAAGACATGGCGAGCTTTAATTATGCCCGACTGATCAACAAAGGAAGTTTTACACTATAAGTACTCCAATTTGCGAAAGCGATTGTTTTCCTTCATAGCAATTTATTAATTAAAAATTTTTGAAGTATGACGTTTCATTTCAGTCATTGCCACCTTTGGAACCAACACAAAGTTGTCTTTACGAATTTATAAAGAAAAATAGAACCTACATGGTAGTGGAATGAATATTATGTAGTTTAAAATTTCATTTATTCGTGATTTGTGAAAGTATGGTTAAATCTGAGATAATGAGTGTGGGGAGTGTCTGATAGCAATCTGCTGGACGCTTTAATAATTCCGGAGAACACTCAATTTATTGGGATTTTTTTTTAAATCTTTGCGTGTTTAACTTATTGACCCACCTTTACGCAATTATGCTAACTGAAGTTCGCCTTGTATGCTAAGAATTTGTCTTAAAAGAAAAATAAACATCCACGGCCTACCCGGCATTCGAATATCGAACGTCGCCAACCGAAACATCTGTACGATTTAGACTACGGAACTTGCTTGACTTTATGGCTCTTGACTTGGACGGATTCAAACTGCGAGTTCTCTTAAAATGCAAACATAATTTTGAATGATGAAAACATTAAATATAAAATAATGAATACAAAATAAAAAATAATTAATGAATTAAAGTGATTCACAAATCGGCTGAAAGTTAATGTGGTGCTGTTATAAATACGTGTGTTCAGCAGCCCTGTCCTATGTGTAGCAACTCATTTTTATGCGCTGAAATTATTTTAGATAAGCAGGCCTAAATATGTCTCCAGATTTTTTTTTCCCCGTCAGGCATCGCCTCAACAACATGGACGAGAGAATACAGGAAGACAGTTGTAAAGGTCGTTCCACACTGTTCCATTCAACAAATTGTAAGAAATGATCTTGAACGGAATTTGAAATGTGTCACGCCCTCATTTTTTTTCTAGAAGGATCCAATCCGAATTCTCATTTAAAATTATTTTCAAAGTGACATACTGCTGTTGGGTTTCCGCGAAATCCACTTCAGGAAGAAATGTGTACTAATTTATATTCACCTCGCTGAAGTTAAATTTTATTTATCAGAGATATATCTTGCATAGTAGAATTTAGTGCTTCAGAGTTCTTAGTATTATTGTGAAATAATTGTTTCTCATTCTCAGATATCTTCTGTATAATATTAACTACCTTGACAAGTTTATTTCGTTTTCAGCAATTGTTCGAATTTTTAAAGTCTTGTGGCGTCGGAAACGGACTTTTTTTTTTCAAGCAGATTCTGGTTGGCTGAGTCCGACAAACCTCAAAGAAATTTTAGAACCCATCCAATTTTCAACTTTCCAGACAAACATTGCGGCGACACAGACATTCCGGTGACGTCAGAACCATCGTGATTTTTTTACGATCTTCATTTGAAGCAGATTGGCGCAAAATTCGACATTTTGCAGGGCCTTGAAAGGTCAGTGACCAACCACTGACCCAAGAACGCGTCCTTCCTTTAGGTAAGTAATGGAACTCATTCTTGTTAGAATTCTATTTCATGTATTTTAATAACATAGCCGCCGAGCTGTGTGAAAAATTAAACTTTCAGAGAGAAATTAAATGTGTGACTCTTAAGGAATTGGACTGGTCAAAAACATGGTTTAAGGGCGTCGCCTGATGTGGTTAGAGTTTTTGAGGCCAACAGGCGATGGAGCGATAAGGGCTGCAGTGGCACGTGCATCAAGTGCGCCATCGCCTCTAAGCGCAGGGTTCTGAACTGGCGCGAAGTTTTCTCATTGTACTACGTGTACCTATTGGACTTTAAGCGGTAACCCTATCATTTTATTGGTGGGAAGTCGGTAGCGAGGTTAGGTGCATGCCGCTCCAGTATTTCTGTATGTATGTGATGGGTTTATTCTGAGATACGACGCTTTCAAAAAGCCGTTTGTAACTATGTTGGAGTGCTCTGAAATAATGTTTCTAATGCGCGTGGGGTCTTGTGAGGAATCTGAATTATGTGTTATTTTCGTGGAACAGCGCCTTGTAAGCACGTTTAACCCTTTCAGTCCCGAATTAATTTCCAAGCTCAAATGTTACAATCGTCGCATTTTTTTGTCTCGAGCGTGCTTCTCGCAACCAATAAACAACGCGCTACGTGTTCGTTGATACTAAAATTAACCAATTAGGAATTAGAGGGGCAGAAACTCCAACAAATCACTTTTCTCATAAAGAAGACACTCAAAACACCAGCTGCTGATTTTTGACGTGAATACGTCTTTAGATTTGGAACCATAGACAATCCAGAAAATCCGATGATAACAAAATGAGGGGATAGAGTTTGGCATTGCAGCTCAGAATCTATCGTCTACATTCAAAATTAAATTACACCATTCGATTGCCAAAGGATCGAAGAATATGTAATGTTGAGTGAAGACTGCAAAGCATCTCACGTGGGCGAGAAGAGCGAATTGTTGGTGGGGGGGGGGAGGGTGCACCGCAATTTTAGTTCGGTTCTCCGCGTCTCATAACTTCCACGTAGTATAACTTTTGACTAGGAGGAGCTACGACGCTCGTTTCAGTTTCAATCGACAGTTCTCGTCAAGATCAATCGATTGCGTGAATAAAAATATTGGTGGGGCCTAGGTTATGATATAATTGTATGCGTTCAATGTAAAATATAAAGAAAATAAATGTCGGCCTATACTCGTCAAAAAGCCACGACGAAATACAGAAATCATAAACGATTGGAAAGAATATCTCAAAAGTAATCGAGTGATACCCATAAAACCCCATATGATCGAGTGAAGCGGTGCCGGGAACGTAAAATAAATATCAAGGCACTCGTGCGCGTTAACGTACCTTGCATTCACGCAAAACAAACGGCTGTGTCCCCAACACAGCCACAACCCATTTTTTGTTGTGTACAGTTCGACCATAAATAGCCTTCATGTGCAACATGTGGGTGCCTTAAGGGGAATGATGCACGAAAGACGTGTATTTGCCTTCATTTTGGTCAAAAGTTATTTTTTAGATAATTTTTCAAAAATTTTGGCACGATAAGACATAAAGAACAATTTCAAACACCTTCTTAGATTGATAGATATTCACTACCATTACTACTATCGGACCAATGATGGAAGTTAAGAAATAATATCTTATTTCTCATCTTCCATCAGTGCGCAAATAATAATAAAGGTAGTGAATATTTAACAATGTAAGAAGTTGTTTAAAAACTAACATTTACGTCTTGCTGTGCCAAACATTTCAATAAACCCTCTGAAAAATATGTTATAACGAAAATCGGGTAAATATACTGCTTTCGTGCACCATTGGCCTTAAAACGAGTGTGAACTGGAACATTTTTTATGAAACCGTTATTTGCGCGTATTCGCGTATCTCGATGAATATATATTCTGTAAATACTACGTTTTGCTGGAAAAAGTAAAAAAAAAACGATTGTCTATGCCTCTATGTTTTTACTTTTAACTTATTAAGTGTATTCTCGGAGAAAAAAATTCGCGAAAATGGTCAAATATCGAATTTCTAAAGCTTGCCTATGCAGTTTCCTTAAGCAGCGAGAGAAAAGTACAAAGATACAAAGATACAGGCGTAGTTTAATATGTGGTCTTTAATCGCGTGTAATAAAACCCCACTGTTCACTGTTACAGATCTAATTTGCACAGTACAGGACCACGACGGAAACTCTTCGCGCCTTGCGCGTAGGAGCGATGAGGCACTAAGCATGCGTGTTAGTGTCGCCCGTATCGTCCTCTCGCTTCTTGACCTTGGAAGCGCAGGTTCACGCTCCTATTAATGCCACAATATGACGACGTACCTTTCATCTTGTGAGCTGCAGTCAGGATGGCCAGGCCTCGGGAATCGAATCCGGGTAATTGTGTTACCTCTGCGCCACTTCCGTCCATGGCGTTTGTCATCTCCGTCCAGCGCGGCGTGTGGGTCGCTTTGATTGCGTATTCTCGCGTACGCTGTGAACATTTTCTTTATTTGTACAAGAAATTCATTGGAAACTAGGTTGCCAAATATATTGTGTAACACTACACAACAATTGTAGTAGATTTTCACAAAAACCTTTTATGTATAATGCTTTAAAGTAAGGTTGAGTTTTAACAAACAAATGCTTTAGATTTAGAGTTTATTATAACTAGTGAGTCACACAAACAGTTTTGTATGTTTCCGAAAATAATGTGTTGAAAGTATGCAATATTTCTGCTGTAGAGTAACAAGTAAATCTTCGGCAACTGTTTCCACAGTAATGGTTGTAACAAATACAGTAATCTTTTACTGTGTAGTCCATCAATTCTAATCGGCCATTGGATTGACAGTGTTATTAAAAGCTGTTCACAATAAAGTGAGCACTTTTGAAATCAACCTTAGGAAAAAAGGCACTGCCCTACCTGCATACATTTTACCGGGCGCACTGAGTGACATGCGCTCAATAAAGTTGGTAACGATGAATGGGAAATAGTTTCATATCTTAACGTCGAATAAAAAGTATTAGGTAACCATTTGTGATAACTTAAATTATTTCTTTCGCTTTTTTTTTTATTGTATCGAAATGGACATTCGACCAGATTTGTACCATATCTATTTTTCCAATAAGTCAACAGTTTCACCTGACCGGCGCATGAATAAAGGGATGAGGCCCATGACAATGTAAATTTTACGTAAGGCAGAAAAATACACGAAGTGCATACAAGTAGATCTCAAGCAGGGCTTTCAAGAGTACTCATTTTACCGTGAACCGCCTATAAACTACGTTACTTCTGTAAGAACCTTTGTTTCTGCGATGAAATACAGGAATACAACCATGGAAGTATAAGTCTATGGAGTGGAAGCTGAGACAAGAAAGTGAAGCCGATAATGAAAGACAAGGACAGGGCTAGTAGTGGCAAAAATGTGCATGTTTTCCATTTCTTACGGTGTAACTTTTACCACTCATAATATGGCGGCTGACGTAAACAATCGGTCTGCGCATGCGCAGTTGAAAGAAGCAGACAAGGCATCGGCTTCACTTGATAAACATGGAGAAGATAGGCTGTTGCCACACCATCATATATTACCTACATGAATATAACATAGAAGCAGAATTTCCAGACGAGTTGCATGTGTCGTGTGTGGTGGTGCTTGGTGATCCCAGCGGGCAGCGGTGGTGTGGCATTCAGACAACTCACTTCCAACCAAGACTAAACGGGTTCGATTCGCGGCGAGAGACACCCGGATTCTTGCGCTTAGGAAACTTGGTGGACGCTACCGTTGACCCTTGCATTCCGCCGCTGCTCCGTCTTCATCTCATTTCACTCGCATTTGCGTTCAAGCCTCTCAACGCAACTCGTGAGCCCAGTGCGTGAGAACATTTCGGAGTAGCGAAGTTGTTATCGTTCTTAGACAATCACAGCACTATAGGCTGTTCACGGTAAATGCAAAACTTTTGAAAGCCCCGCTTAGATTCTACTTGTATGCACGTTGTGTATTCATCCGCCTTATGTAAAATTAACACTGTCCAGGGCCTCGTAATTTTATTCATTCTCCGGTCAAGTAAAACGGTAAAATTATTAGAAAATAAATCTTTCAAAAACCTGCTAATTTTTACACTTCGGTGCATTTAAAAGACAGAAAGCGAAAGAATGTTTTAAGTTATCACAAATGGTTTCCTAATACTTTTAATTCGACGTTAACAAAACGGAACTGCTTTCCCTCCGACGTCACCAACTTTACTAGGCACATGTCACTGAGAGCGCCCGTTAACATATATGCAGGTAGGAACAGACATTTTTCTAAGGTTGATTTCGAAACTGCTCACCTTATCTTAAGGCCTTTGGTGCAATAAAGCGGTATATTTATATAATTTCTGTCATAACTTGTTTCACAGCGGATTTTTCAAAATTGTTGGCTCGTCAAGACGTAAATAACAACTTTAACTACTTCTTACGTTGTTAAATATTCACTGCCGTCATTATTCTCGAAGCACTAACGGAAGAAAATAAAATAAAAAAAATTTCTTATCTGCAATCAGTGCTCCGGGAATATCGAACAAAGTGTATTTGCAACAATGTATGAAAGTGCTGAAATTTGTTATTGACGTCTTGACGAGCCAAAAATTTTGAAAAATCCGCTGTGAAACATGTTATGACAAAAAAATCTAATAAATTCACTGCTTTAATGCACCAATGACCTTAAACAGCCTTGACCATCGTGGCGCCCGACAGGCCGACACAACATCGTCTTCGCTGGCGCCATCCTCGCTGTTGTGTTGTCCGGAATTTCGGGCGAGGGGACACGCGGTCAGGACGATCTGTCATCGCGTCGGTAAACCAGCGCGAAACGACGCTCCCTCGTCGCCCACGCGACGCTGACAGGTAGACGAGACGCACAGCCCGTTTGTGGGGACCAGTCGACGTGACTGGGTGGGACATCTACACATCACCCTTTATATCGGCGCTCGTTGAAAGTGATGCGAAATTCAAGCGCATGGAAAGGGGGGGGGGGGGGTTGGAAAGAATTCTGAATTCGTGTAGTTTTAAATGTCAGTGTAGAATAAAGTTTCCAAATAATAGTCCAGTATATGGTCAATTTATGGTTTGTTGCGATGTTTCTAGGCCCTGCAAAATTTCTACTTTGGGTTAGTAATTACGTATTCTTCCGCGACACGTAAACATAAACACTGCCATGTTACTTCTACTTTTGTAACTTCCAAATTCGTTGTTTATTGTTTACAGCTGTTCAAAGAATTCTGTCATCCTCTGTCATAATTTATGCATATGACAATATTAAGGCCAGATTTATATCTTATTAAAAATGTCTCTATTGACTATAGTTCTTAAGGTCATTATTTTACCTGCATTGTTAACATATTTGCTACACACGATATAAAACATTACACATAATACACATCCCAGCAAACGTAACCTGTCGGCAAATTGTCGGCAAATTGTCGGCGCGATAACTGTACTGTCGGCAACAGTCGCTTCAACCATCTGACAACGGCGTGATGTCTTTCTTGAGACATAATGTTTGCCGTTAGAAAAAATACAATGGCCCACTATCTTTTTTTAAGATAACAGATTGATATCACTGAAAATATGTCGCTATGATATCGCAGAGCAAACATGTTGCAAGAATCTTAAAAATGTTTGTGGGCCGATTTCCATACAGCATCTTTGCATTTTCGGTAAGATTGCCGTTATCTTATTTATTCCGGCCCGGTAACGTTTTCGAGACAAGGCTCTATATCACAATAAATATATATACACATGATGTCTTTTTGCCGACAAACTTTTGAAAAGTGTTTTGTATAGGCAAGATGTAAGCTAGCTGTTAAAGGCATGATGTCTTTTTTGAGACTGAATATTTGCAGTTAGAAAAAAGACAACGGCCCACTGTCTTTTTTAGGCTAACAGATGTATATCACCGAAAATATGTCGGCAAGATATCGCAGAGCAAACATGTTGCAAGCATCTTAAAAAAATTCCTGGGCCGATTCCCATATAGCATCTTTGTCTTTTCGGTAAGCTGGCCATTATCTTATTTATTCCTACCCAGGAAAGTTTTAGAGACAAGGATCTTTATCACAATAAAGATATAAATGTGATATGTCTTTTTGCCGACAAAGTTTGGAAAGTGTTTTGAATAGGCAAGATGATAGCTAGCTGTTAATGGCGCAATTGGCATGTTTTTTCTCATGATTGTAAATGTGTCACGTGATAGCCCATGACATTTCTTTACTTTGATTTTTTTTCATTTTTACAATCATCCGACATAGATATTAGAAACTAATAAATACAATTTTGTTTGCAACCCTCTGAAGAAATAGTTTTTAAATAATCCATGTTTTAAAGTTATTTGCTATATGGTCATGGAGTTTTTACATTCCTTTACAATAATTTGCGTCATATATTTTAAATTACTGGAACATTAAAGCAACTGACCCCGTGGTGTATAAATTTAGCATGCTGGACTGTCTACTTAAAGGTCTTATGTTCGAAACCGCACTCGGCACTTATCATATCACTTAATGTGTTGAGAAGTAAATGGAATGAATATATGTAATGAAGAAATAACAATTACTAAAATTTTTTATCGAAAAGTTAAGGTTTTTTCATGGTTATGCTGCTTATTTCTGAACATCATGCGTCTGCAGGCTCGCATAGTGATGACATCCAGCCATCGCAGGCCCGGCATCGTAGCTACATCCAGCCGTCGCAGGTTCGGCACCGTAATGACATCCAACCGTAACAGGCCCGGCATCGTAACGACATCCAGCCGTCGCACGCCTGGCATCGTAGCGAAATCCAGGCGTCGCAGGCCCAGCATCGTAGCTTCATCCAGCCGTCGCAGTTTGGCATCGTAACGACATCAAACTGTAACAGGCCCTATATCGTAAAGACATCCAGCCGTCGCAGGCCCAGCATCGTTACGATATCCAGCTGTCGCAGGCCCGACACTGTCGGCCAACAGTTAGCCGCCAGTACATATTTCCATCGGGCCGCTTCCGGCATAAGACAGCGGGCCGGTACCGTCTGGCCGGAGTTTGTCGGCTAGCTTTTACTGGCCTGATTCTGGCCCGTATTTTACGTGTTTGCTGGTATTAATATTTGGCCGCGACTGTGTCAAATCCTGATTCAACCGCGGCGGAAAGAATAGTATTATTTAACTTCTTGTTATTGATGTGTGTTGGATTATTTCGTTAAAAGCACGGCCGTAGATGGAATAAATATTAAGATGAAGGAGCAACCAGTCCAACGAAAAGAACAGTTAATTCAATCACGCAACTCGTGTTATTTTTTGTAGGTAGCAGTGACAAACTTAAAACATAGAGGTGAATATTCACACAAATAGGACTACAGTAACTTTTATTCAGTTTATGTGTGTTTGCATAGTACTTAGTTTTACTACGTTTATTTAATTATTTATTTAGAATTATCTGGTTTGTCTTAGTAATTCATTGGGATTGTGGCAAACATTCGCATCACAAACACGTTAGCACTTTCCACAGCTGTGTTTCAAACACCTAGGGTAAAGGTACAACATTGTGATAAATAGACATGACTTTAAAATTATTTACTTTGTCAAAAAAAAAAACAGTTCGCTTTTAAAACTTATAAATTTCGCGCGTCCAATATTTCCACATATATTTCCTCACACACACACACACCGGGCCAGTATAACGACCACGATGTAGCCACACCCGGTCACATGCAGCGATCACAACACATGTTTCAGTATATTTATTCATGTCGTGGCAACATATATTTATCACAACATCGTAACTTGCCTAAGTAGGTTACTAAACCGCAACGTGAACAAACGATGTGGTAATTTGAATTACTTTTCGGAGTAAGAAAAATTAACTCCTCGTTGCGCAACAGCAACAACACGCAACGTAATGTCACCACTCGAAACTTCTGCCAACTTCAGATTTGTAATCCTGCCGCCAGCACATCTAAATGTATTAAAATAAGTATTCAAACTTTAAAATCTCTTCTCAGATGTAAATTGCAAATTCAAAAATCATTATTTTGCTGTAATAAGTGCGAAATATGCTAGAATCGAAAACACGTAGCCCCCCCCCCCCCCTATAATTTTCCTGCTACTACTAGCGATACGAAACTTCCCGATGGGGAGAGAGACAAAGAGAGAGAGAGAGAGAGAGAACGACAAGCTCCGCTCAGCCGAAAGTTTCTTCCTCGGTCGAAAAAACAAACACCATGTCACTAGGGCCTACCCTACCATATTTTGCGCTATTTTAAACGATACATTGAAATATGTTTACATCGGGACTACCTAAATATTTCAATAGGCAACGTTTAATTTTCAGATAGTATACCAAAAAAACTTGGTTAAAACAATATTAGAACTGTGAACTGTTTCTTACTAGCCGTTGCCAAAACATCGCTGCTCTCACTGTTTTTAATTCGTATTGAATACATTATACATATTACAAGTTATAGAATATTCTATGGTTAAGTTTAATTTATTAAAAAATATACTATTTTTTTAATTAATCAGTGTTATATAATAGTGGTATAAATATTATTTAAAAACAGGTTAACATATTACTAGTAGGGTGATTTTGCAAAGGTTTGCTTCAAAACATCAAAAGAAACTGCGATTGTACTTTAGCACCCAAAAGGCCTGTTGGTCAAATGCAGAGAACAAAAAGTCTTCGATAAGTGAAAAATCTCGCACGTTGGCATCGTTATTTGCCATCGCACCTGGTACCAATTAACAAGCCATTTATAAGGGCCTTCTGATGTCTTTTTTTTTTTCGATCACAGTATTAACCTTCATGCCTAATATCACCAGTTTACGTCCATTTGTTGCCAGGGAATTTTTCTACAGCGAAATAAACCAAAATTCAGTCACTCGTTTCTAAATGCGTATTAGCTAGGGTACTTCCATTCGTCCAGTTAAAAACAAGTAGGGTATTCTATCACAGATGTTTCTTGGTGATCAAAACTTATCAAAGCCTGTAAACCGTGCCCTAAATAGTAATGCGACACAGAGAAAATTCGTGAAAAGAAAAAATTTACGTTGCACCAAGTATGCGTACCCCGGCCACTAATGACGCTAAAACAGTAGTCGCCTTTCACGAGCCACTCGAAGAGAATGTAATGGGAGGAAGCGGATAAATGTCAGTAAACACATTTTGATGAAGAGGGGATGAAATCTTGAGATACCAAATGACGAGAAAAACATGCTTAAATTAGTTTGTTCACCGGCTTTAAGCAAAATGGAACTACTTTACTATGTTAAATAATTTTATAACAATGGAGTGACGTGAATATGAAACGGTTATAATGACATGAATGAAATTACTTCCCCATCGCGATTAAATTATCACAAGGCTCCAGAGTATGTTAAATGATTATAAGAAAAATGTTGTGTTGCAAATTGAGATTGTCATAACAATAGTCAGTTTTTCTTGTACCGTCCTTTAAATGTCTCGTCAACGACTGCTGAATTCACAGTGATGATACATTTGAATCATGCTAATTTGGTAAATGTTTCAAGAAAAACCGTATCTGCCAAACATGTCTACAATTATACACAAAGATGTACCTAGCTCTACTACCAATTGCACTGTAACTAAACAACTTTTACGCAGTTTTCAAAATGACCGTCGACGTGTGTTTCATCTGAAACGTAAGCTGAAAACCTTAATTTAAATGTGATAAATCTCTTCATATATTCTCCGACGATATGTCCGCCATGTCCATTTGACTAAATGCGATTTATCGACGTGTGCTTATAAGAGGGGTCCATGACGCAAACTGTGTCATAGAAATTTAGAGAGGCGGCGAAAGTATGTTTTCAAAAAGTTTCTTGTGTATTGAGAAAGAAGAAAAAAATGTTTACTTGTAAAAAGTGATGGTTACAGCTTTTACGAATTAAGTCGCATATTAAATATTTTGCAGAAGGAAATAGATAAGACGGAATGCCGTTACAATGGGAATGGTTATTAATAGGTTCAGTTATCATCAGTCAGGTGGAAAATGACAGCCCATTTTTCTGGGGCCTTGCTTAAGCAAGTGCTTTACTACATTGAAGAGAAATTTTTTTTTTCATACTATTTAACTTTTTTTTAAAGCTGTTCGGCATTGTTTTTAATATATTATTTTCAGAATCATGTCACCAGTTTTACATAAAAAAAAAATTGAAAACTAAAAATATAAAACAATCCCCCCCCCCCCCCAATTGTATTTGGTTTTATCAATTATTAACTAGGGTTTTCCTTTTTACTAACGTTATTCAATATTTTCCTTATGCTTTTCGATTCAGGCGTATATGAATAATATTTTTATTAATTACTGGTGCGAATTATTTTGCGTGCATTCCAGAATAATAAACGTTGGCGAGTTTCCTGCATGTGTACCTGGAAAGGGATGACCGAGGGTGTGTAGGTGTCGTTCCTTGCGCCGTAGTGTCTGGTGGGCGTTGGACACCCCTGGTTTATCCCGATCAGTATTCCTCGCCGCCACAATGTATTCCACGATAATTATTATTGTGGCCACGGTGGCTGAGCGGTTAGACTTTTTTTTTTTAACCCTAAGATTAACTTGGGGGGGGGGGGCTGTTCATCTGGGTGCCCGTAATTTAACCTACAAATTCTACTTCTATTCGAAAGCATCATTCACACTTTCTAGGAAGGTGGTGAGCTATTCCGCCCCGACCGAGACAGCTCCCCAACGGGTATCCTTTCGGCAGCCCTACGTTTCGCCGCCCCCGCCGGAACAGACCAGGGTCCGGGATTCCCACGAATCCGCTCGCGCGACCAGATGCCGCCAGGCCCGCACACAGCTAACTAGCCTTTAGGCCGGTCCGTCATGGCACCCAACGGTTGAGTGTCCCCGCCCACGAACCCGAAGGTCCCCTCCCTATCTGTACTATTCTATTTTTTTTCCTCGCTCACCGTTCTGCTCCAACCTAAGCATCGTCCAGGACATCGAAGTACCCCTTCTGGACACCCAGCAGGCCTTAGTTTCCCGACGGACGAGGGAATGAAACTCCGCTCTTACGGATCCCCCCCCCCCTTTTTCCCTTTTTACACAGACACATACATCATATTATCACAAATCACATCTTTCCATCATTTAGATTTTATTCTCCGCAGTTCCTTCTGTTCTTCTTTCATCCGTTTCAGAGCTTGTCTTTCTTCATCTCTTTCTTACTGCTTCTCCTCCTCTTTTTCTCTCTTCTATTGTTCTTCTACTTTCCTTTTTTGTTCTCCTCCACATTTTCTTTCCGTTTCTTCTTCCTCTTCTTTTTCTTCTCTTCCTCCTTCCTGTTCTTCTATTTTCCTCCATATTTCCTTCAATTCTTCTTGCGTTCATTTCATATGTTGATTTCTTCTTTATAACTTTTTCGTGTTTGGAGCTTTTCAATTTTCTTCCCCACTGTTATTATGCAAAACTATATTTACTTAAATTTCTGTTTCTTATCTAAAATAGAGAGTTAATTTTTTATTTAATTTAAACGATAAAACACTCGACAACACAAACACCCACTTAATAATTTCCTTAGTTCCAGCACACTCTCATCCGCTCCCTAGACTACTCAGTTAAATCATCATTCATAGTTTCTACCAAATCATATATTTTCTAATACTTTGATTTGTTATTCATACAATTTCCTTGTCATATATATTATGTTTTTGTAATGACCATTTGTCATTAAAAGGTTTTAATTTCTGTTCTAATTCTTTCCTTTATTTTTTAAACATGTCACACAAGTACAGAATATGGCATACCGTCTGATCTCCCTTTCACATTGACAACTGTCAGCTTCTATTTAATTTATTTTGCTAAGTATTCTTTAATTTGACAGTGTCCCGTTATTACTTTCAACACACTATTATTTATATTGCCTTTACTTTCGTACCATTGTTGTGTATTTTTTATATAATTCGTAGTATTTAGGCCGGTTTCTGTTGCATCGTACTCTGTTTGCCAATTTTTATAACACTTAGTTTATATATTTCTTTCTTTAATTCTTTTAAACTAATAGGTTGAATATTTCTATTTTTATATCCAAATATTATTGTACTCTACTATCTTATTATATGTATTTCCGTTGTATTCTTTTTCGTCTACTTCATTTTTGATTTGATATATAATATTTCTATCTTTTATACTATAGTATATTGGGATTTCTTTACTTACAGTTATCGCGGATAAATATGATGTTGTTGGTGCTAAATTCATCATTTTTATCAATACATATATTTGTGATGCTTTTAGTATTCTTTTAATGTATGTATTTTCAATTTTATTTTTGTTACAAGTGCTAGCATATTGTACTATATTACGGTATAATGCCTGACATAATATTTTCTTATTATTATTATTATTTTTGATATTCCATAACTTTTTTAATTTCAAAAATATATTCTTAACTTTCTCAGTTATATATTTAACATGTGGGACAAAACTTAATCTATTATCCAAAATAATGCCCAAGTATACTATTTCCTTTTCAACTTTTATTCTTTGTTTGTCATACTTTATCACTGGCGGTCTTTGATCTAATTTTCCTTTTAAAATTATGGCAAGTGTTTTCTCTACTGTTACTTTAAGTTTTTTCTCTTACATCCATATTAAAGTTTTGTCCATTTTTTTTGTGTCCATTCTTCTATTATCTTTCTTGTATTACCTTCTATCAAAATTATACAATCCTCCATAAATGCCATAACTTTTGAATCCTCGTTATTGTTTTGTACTATGTAATCATTTATTACTAAATTCCATAGACTTGGCCCTATTACTGATCCTTGTGGACAGCCGCGATTTATTTCCCTTTTTAACGTTATCTGATTATCTTGTACTATTATGTTCCGGTTATTCAGATAGTCCCATAATTTTCTTTTTTTCCATTTTCTCTACTGATATTTTATTAATCTGTTCTTTAAGGTCTTTCTACGTCACTGTTGAAAATGCGTTGCTTATATCTATTAAAATGTCAATCAAATATTTTTGTACTTGTTTCTATTATATTTAATACCTTATTTATTGTCTGTTCGGTTGAGTTTTTTTCTATAAATCCAAATTGGTTATCGTGAAGCGTTTTTTCTATTTCTGATTTAATTTTAGAATATATTATCCTTTTGTATATGTTGCCCAATATTGATAAGTATAACTTTTGTTAGTATTGATTTAACTGTTTCCCAGCTTTTATGTATTACTTCTATTGCTATCCGGTCGATTCTCGGTGCTTTTTTAACACTGCATCTTTCTATTGCATTTTCAATTTCTCCTACTTTAATTTCTTCATATTATTTTTTCTCTTCTTCTTCCAAAGTATGTATTTCTATTTCTTCTTATGTTCCTTCAAGATAAGGTAGTAGTTTGTCCATCATAACTTTATGTGTTTCCTTAATTGTTGTGTATTTTTCCTCAATTATTATGCTACTGATGGTTTCTTTTTTCCTCAGCTTCTTCCTTGCTATTTTATCTACTAAATTCCATGGTCCCTTTCTCGCTTCTTCTTTAACAAATTCAATTCCTTTATTATTCATGTTTATCCTGATTAACTTTTTATATTCCCACCTAATTGTTTTGTAATCTTCCTTATAAATCATTTTAGCATTACATTCACACCAGCTCCTATATTTCCTGTTTTTATTTGTTACTTTATTTCTCATTATTTTTAGTTCGTTATTCCACCACCAATTTATGTTTTTATTTTTAATTTTATTTGTTGTTTCTTGTTTATCACATATGTTAACTATTGCTTCCTGGAATTTATCTATTGTTTCTTCAATTGCATCATCTTCCATTCTGTCATGTATCTTCTTAACAACGATTTTTTTTTTTTTTAATTCTTCATTAACCATTTCCCAGTTAGTAACTTTTAAATGTAATCATTTCTCTTTCTTGATTGCCTGTTGAGTTCCAATTTCTATCTCGAAATTTATTTTGTTGTGATCGCTTATGCTATGGTTTACTATCCAATTTATAATTTTTCCTTCCATATCTTTTGTAGTTAGAGCTAAATCAATATTCTCTTGTCTGCTGATGCTGTCAAATGTATATAAATTACCTTCTTCGTTACAAATTATCCAATTGTTTTTGTTTATTATTTCAATTACCTCTTCTCCTCTCGTGTCTGATATTTTTGAATAACATAGTCCAGATTTCGCATTAAAGTCACTTGCAATTATTAGTTTATTACTACCTAGTTCTACTATTATTTTATTCAATTGTTTTAATATATCTTTTATTTCCCATTGTGGTGGCAAATATTTTGAAATTAATGTCAGTTCTTCATTATTAATCATAATTATTGCTACTGCAATTTCTTTCATTATTAGATGTTGTAAATGTAATACTTTTTATTTATTAGCTAATTTTACTGCTGCTAGTGATTGCCCTTTCTCGTATTTAATAATTTGGAAGTTGCTGTTTAAATTTGTATAATTATTATTAAATAAATATGGCTCTTGCATAAGTGCTATTTCGTATTTATCTTCTATTAATTTATAATTTAAGTCTAATGTTACTGTACTGGCCTTCTGCAGATTTGAGTGTACCACTGTAATCGCCATAATCTGTTTCCTTTTCTCTTTCTTTCTCTTGCCAAATTGTAAAATGGGCAGTCCTTGTCGAATACTGTGTGGATTCTTTCTTCTCCTTTCTTTTATCCCCGTATGCAGTTTATACATTTAATACGTTCTTCTTTACTTGCTCTTGTTGTATGTCCCTCTTCTCCTCATTTCCCACAAATTTCTTCTTTTTGTCTGCAACATTTTTCGGTGTGTCCATATCTGTGGCATTTTTTGCATCTCATACGCAACACAAATTCTTTAACATTGTACGCTTCCCATCCGCAGTGTATATCTTTCTTATTCATTATTTGTTTACAAATTTTCGGGCTTGTCTCTATTACTGTGTTATTTGTTCTGTTTACCTCCCTTGTTTCAAAGCAGATTTTTGTTTATTTTTGTTGTTCGTCTAAGTCGAAATCTTCACTCAAATTTTCATTATATATGTTTTCCAAAAATCCTTCTTTGCCTAATTCCGCTCTTACACTGCTCACCTCCCACCAAGGTGAACCGGGTTCAATCCACGGCCGGGTCACTCCGGATTTTCGCAAGTGGGAATCGTGCAGTAATATGCCGCTGGTCAGCGGGTTTTCTCGGGGATCTTTTGTCCCTCCCTTGCTTTTCGGCGCTGCTCCATTCTCACCTCATTTCACCCTCATCGGCTCTCAAGACGTCGTAGTTAGAGCCGCCCAAATCTCTCAACTCAACTCTACGATATCCAACTGGCCGCTGTGACTGCAATGGTATGCGCTGAAAATGTCAACAGTAGGCTACACCTACAATGTTCCACTACGATGGTCGGTAAAGCACTAATGCATGTAGCAAATTCCTTCTTTATTGCACACACCATTGTTCATTTCTTGATTATAGAGCCCTTCTGGTAAAAATAGTGTTACGAAACTTGTCGTGTCTTATTTATAGTACATTCCTCTGTACACCTACACTGTATACAATCACTAATCATATCGTTTGAAAAGGCTTACTTACTTGTAAACATGCACTAGTGCGTCTTCTCAGATATCCTGCTTGTTAATCTAAGGATGAAGAAAGGCAGGATATACGAGCACTCGAGGAACCTATCTCTTCAACTCGCGGCGTAACACACGGCCGATCTCTTCCAGTCGTACTTTTTTTATTTAAGATGTGATTTATTTTACAAGATACGCACATAAGTGTGCCGATAAACCTAGCTAATATGCAATATTAATGAAAGAAAGAGTTGCATATAAAGGTGCAATTCCAACATGAAATAGTGCTTCTTGTGAAAATGTTCACTAAAGTAATAGAGGGGAGTACATGGTTCTAAAACAAAAGACAATATTGAAAGCAACATATATATAGGTAAAACATATGGAAACTAAATGGCAATCACGCAACAAAATAGAGTCGTAAATTGATGAAGAATAATAAATAATAATATTTCTCTACATACAACAAGTAAAAATGTAAGTGAAAGCTGCTTTGAAAATAGGAAAATATCTATGTTGTATCTGGGATGCAACATTATGACCCACGGACGCCAGTTTGCTTCCGAACGCAACTCTGCGTGGTACCGTGTTCTATATAACGTTTTTGCGATTATGGCCACTCCTCCTTGCGACATCGCTAACTTTTGCTTCTAAGCAAACAACTTTGCGCCAACATACACTTTGAGACGACAGTTGGCAATACTTAGATTGAATAAAATTGAGGCAAGTTTCTGTCTTCAACGTTTCCCAAAAGCCATTTTCGACGTCACTCTAATGAACAACACGTGCGCAAAGAAGAAAATAAACACACACGCATTACAAACATCGAGCAAAATATTGAAACGTGGTCATCTTGCACGAAGTTATGAACTGTGGTATTTCATATTTTACGTATATACTTACGCGTGTTTTTCGTGTGCACATAATGTTAATCATAGCTTATAAACGCTAACATTCCTAGTCTATTCATAAATTTTACGTAAATATCAGGAGGTTATAGAAGTAGTGTTTTTGGAAGATAAAACTTTTGGAAACCCGAATTTCACTCAAATAATGCAAACTAATGAACATAATATTCTCTCTTTGGAGTGTTAATTCATAATAAATACTCCATACTATGAACCATATTTAATTTAGTACATTGTAATTTGTAACTCGTAATACATATTAAACAAACTGCAATCTGTTATTACATTCATTGTATTTTTAGCTCGTACGTAGTACATAATATGCTAAAAAAAAGTGTACGCTTGCGTTGATATAAATTTCAATATTTAAAAAAAAAAAAAAAAAAAGTTCATAATATGTGTGCATTGCGAGAAAAAATTTTAAAGGACTAGTTAGTTAAAACGCTGAAAAAATACTATTAGCTTCAAAAAAGTAGACCATTCAGTATATGAACCCACTATCATTTTACGTCTAGTAAGCAGCGGACCTACCCACTACACTACAGTGCACTTTAAATATATGTGTTTCATATAAATCTAAGTATCTTCCACACAACTGTGAGACACGGAGGCTTGAAAATATACGTATAGTCCATTCCCCATTGGAAGCAACTTTCTCGGAGCCCTGCTAAATATCTACTTGCAGGCCCGTTTCGTATCCTTCCGCCCAATGTAAACAAACATTGTCATGTGACTGCCATGTAACATCTGTCAAACTCAATGTTTACATGACATTGTGTGTATATACGTGTTCGTATACTTTCGCTACACCTAAAAGTAAACATTGAAATGTGACTTCTACTTTTATACTTGTCAAATGTGTTGTTTACTGTTTACGGCTTTTCAAGGAATTGTCTTAGTCTATTTCAAAAACCATTTCGTACAAATATTCACAATTTAGGCCTGTAATATTATTTAGGTCAGCTTTATGACGTTTTAGAAATGCCTGAATTAACTATAGTTCTTACAGTTACGCTACAGTAACATATTTGTTTTCCACGACATAGCACATTACACGTAATGCACGTTAATATTTTTCCGTGACTGTGTTAAACATTGTTACAACTGCGGGGTAATGAACTGTAGAATTTAACTTTTTGTTATTGATATGTCTTGGGTTATTTCTTTAAAAGGATGGCCTCAGTTCGAATAACGAAGGAATAGCCAGTCCAACGAAGAAACGACATTATAATCAAGCACGCAACTCGTATCGCTCATTTTTTGTTATAGAAACTTAAAATACAGCGGTGAACATGCACCGTAGCCTACCGTAACTTTTATTCTGCTCATATTTATATGTATTGCTACTTACTGTGTATTAGGTTTATTGAAAATTATTAGGGCTGGACTTGGTTATTTTGTTGATTGGTGATAAATCACGTTACACAACTGTGTTTCAAACACCCACCGGGGCAAAGGTACGACGTTGTGATAAATAAACAGACGTGGATATTCTGACGCAGGCCGCCGGCGACACAGACCATGCTGTCATCTGTTAGCCTGCTGGGAAGCTCGCAATGAAATACTAAAAACGAACGAAATGCGGTGGATTTTCTTGCCATTTAGTTAGTAAAATTGTTATTTTTTTAGTGATATACATTTTTCTCCAATAAAAGTATATTATTAAAATTCGAAATTATGATGTAGAAAATGAACAATTTTTCAGGCATCGGAAAACATAGGCTACGTTTTTTCCTAAACGAAGGAACATTTTTTTTTAAATATAAATATGGACTCCAATTTACATATGCGGGCTCACTATGTACTGTATACACCGAGTTGCTTCCGTATCTCGCGAGCGACTGCGTACCTACGATTTGATTGCGAAGCTAAAACATTCTTCTTCTCAAATTACTGTTTCTTAGAAATTACATCTGAAAGTTGGCTTCAACTATAGACTAAACAGGCTGAAGTGAACATTTTTTTAATCTACCTCAGAAAAAAGTCACTGACCCTGACTGCACATATTTTAACGAGTGACATGCGCCCGGCAAAGTTGCCAACGATGGATGGATAGTAGTTCTATATCCTAACTTCAAATAAATAGTGTTAGGTAACTATTAGGGTTAACTTAAATTATTTATTTCGCTGTCTGTTTTTTTAATGCATCAATGTGTAAAATTAAGAAAGTTATATTTGTAAAATGTTTACTTTTGTAATAAATTTACATTTTGTCTTGACCGACGCATGAATAAAGTGACGAGGCTCATGAGATTGTTAATTGTACATAAGGTGGAAGATTGCACAATGTGCATACAAATGAATCTTAAGCAGGACTTTCAAAAGTGCTAATTTTACCGTGAACATCATCCTGTACCCTCTTGTCTCGAAATAACTCTTTGTACGATGAAAATTAATACTTTGCTTCGCGTCCACATCTATAGCCCGTCTCACGCTTAGATTGCAGTACAGGGCTTATGGCGCTTACTGTTGCCAGATTGCTTCAGCTTTGTGACGTAACTGGCAAGCTGAGAAACAAATGGGTGTTGAAGAAAACCGCCTGATTAAGATAATTTTTATCTGTTTACCTCCCTGCCAACTCTTGAAGGAATCCAATCCTGCGATGCAAAGCTAAGCGGCTCCTTTGAAACTGAAGCCTGTGAGAAACCCTATCATTGTGATTGCATGGCGCGCAAGGAACTAAAGTGGCAATTTTTTTTTGGCTGGATAAAGATAGTACATCAGGCAACAGTGCACGTAGGAACAAGGATATAGTTAACGACAGAAACCATGTATTGGAAAGAGAGAGTGAATGCCCATTACACCGCACATTGCAATCTAAGAGTGAGACGCTCTATAGTAGTGGAGCAGTGGATGGAACATGGTGGTGCATAATCACTTCTGGAGATATCTGGACTTCTGCTCGAACTGCACGCGAAGCAACTCAGCACCGATGGTGCGCATCAAGTCTACTGATTGTTGCTGTCAAACGGCGCTGGGCACAGTCCAGCTCAACTCGTTATATAGCCTATTCACAGTAAAACGAGCCCTTTTGAAAGCCCTGCATAATATCTAGTTGTATGCACGTTGTGAATTATTTCGTGTTATGTAAAATTAAATTGCCATTGGCCTCATCACTTGATTGATGCATCTGTCAGGTGAAACTGATAAATTATTAGAAAAGTAAATATTTTAAAAATCGGATCACATTTACGCTTCGATATATTATTAAAAAAAAAAAAAAAAACAGAAAGCGAAAGAAATAATTTCAGTTATCACAAATTGTTACTTAACACATTTTATACGACATTAAGCTATGAAACTACTTTCCCTCTATCGTTACCAACTTTAATAGACGCATGTCACTCAGTGTACCCGTTCAAATATATGCACGTAAGAGCAGTGACTGTTTTCTAAAGTTGTTTTCAAAAGTGCTCACTTTATCGTGAACAACCTTTAATAGTGTGACTATATAAATTCTATGGCAGTGGTTCTATTTAATTATTTATTTGTTTTGTGTGTACAAGAACAATAATTTGCACGCCAGTACTATATTATCTTCACGTTCATAATAAATTCACAGTTCTAAATAATCGAAAGATGAAAAGCGTTACAGAGACCATGGCAGTGTTAATTTCCGAGAGTATGTAGAGCACCGAGGCCATGGTTACTGCGTATTTCCTTGGCCTCGGCGCTCAGAAATTAACGCCGACATATGATAGTGGCCGAATACGTATTATTTGCAGTTTAAATTAACCTAACTTGGCATAAACTAACCTATTATTCTAGTCGAATGAGTATGTTTGAAACTTAAACTACTCTAAGGTATTCGGTGAATAAGTGGGTATTTTCACTAGCGCATTAGCAGTGGCTACGGATACAGCTATCCACAAATAAACATACTTTATGTTTGAATAACACAAAATTAAGTTTCTGAGCAGGGCTTTGAGAAGTTCTTATGTAAATAACTGTAAATAACTTACTTTGTGACAATTTACGAACATATCATGATTGACTAAGTTAACAAATATAACTACTATAAATAAAATACAAGTTCCGTTTTATTTGAAAAAATTCTGAACTTTCCCTGGAAAAATATTATTGTCAGCTTTCTTATTTTGTGACGATCTCATTTCACTAAATAAGAAAATTTGTTTACTTCACCTTTAACTTTCTAATTCACACCACTTCATCGCTTTGGTGTACTGTGTACCCCCATGGAATATGACTTTTAAAAGGCACATTTAAAATTTTAGCCCTCTGTGTGATCAACGATGTAGAGTTCTATATTTGCAGTTTGGTACTACATTTTGTTTTTTTGCATTATATGTAATATACTTATAAAACATTTGCGGTACCCTTTCCTTGAACCTTAAATAGACTTAAGCACAATTTTGTGTTCATGTAAAACATTCATATTACGAAATAACAGCAACACATGATACATAAAAATATTTTTCACTATATACTGAGTTGTGTAGTACTCCGTAGTAAATTCGTGAATAACTTTAATTTTCTTACGTAATCCACATGTCCGATGACGTACCAAAAAAAAAAAAAATAACCTGGTACTTTGAAAGGTAGTAAGTACCGAAAAAATTTAGGAAAAATATATCGGGGTAACGAAGAGAAATGCTTTTAAAATTACCATGTTTTAACCTCGTCAGTGAAGTTCTGGTTGACAAAAGTTTACTTTCGTCTCTTTCTTACAAACCGAATGTGGACTGAAAATTATTTGCGACTCTGCGTCCATGAAAACCAGCTGTTCATGAAAATGTCAGTTGAAGGCATCAAAGAAAGGGAAACAACTCTCCAAATCGCTGGAGTATGAAATCCCCGGCAGATGCGACGGGTTCGCGTCATGATGCGCAAGAATACGAGTTGGCAGTGCATGTAAAGGAAAGAACCCGGGATTAAATGTTATTTGCAGAAGCTCGCCCAAGTTAAACTTCGAAGACCAAACGAGACGAAGGGTTTGAATACACTGGTCTCGCATTCGGAAACAACCGAATATGAATTCCCTGTCCGGCCATTTTTATCTCGATTTATCATGGCTTTCCGGAACCACTCCACGCGAATTCCGGTGTGTTTAGTGAATTCAGTCGACGATCGCTTCCTCGCCCGGACCTCATATTCCAAGCCAATGTTTCCGTCTCCTGGGACCTCGTCGTTGACGGAACGGCTAGATATTCGCAACAATCTATAAGGAAACTGCCTGTAATAAACACATCACAAGCTACGGAAATGTATCATGTTGGCCTAATTTCCGAAACACAACATGAAGGACAGAATTTAAATTATTTAATATATTTCATTGGGATTACATTTAGGGTCGATGCATATTTGATTGCTGGAAACTATAATAGTGTTGCTTGTAGACGGCGATTCCCAACAAAGATTGTCGCATAGCAACTTCTGTGCCACCTTATAACCTGCACAGCTAACTAACACGAGGCGATGATGAGAATTAAGGGGCTAAAATAATGATTTATTATTGCGATTTGCTTAAATATAATAAGGATTCGAGAGAACAGCTGTGACATAATCAATTAGTCGTTGTCCCATACCGGGTATGTTAAGTGAATGTATTGCTCTTTCGCTATTATAGAATGAATTCACTGTTCAGAGTTAATTTGCTCAGACCAGTGACCTCTTCGTCATCCTCTTCTAAACCAGAACTAAATAAATAATCGGGCGAGCCGATACCGGCCCGCTGTCTTATGCCGGAAGCGGCACGATGGAAATATCGACAGGCGGCTGACTGTTTGCCGACAGTGTCAAAAATACACTGTACCGCTACCGGAAAAATACAAAATGTATTCTGGACCAACATACATTAAATGTACGGGCCATAATAGGGGCAGTAAAAGCTATCCGACAAACTCCGACCAGCCGATACCGGCCCACTGTATTATGCCGGAAGAGGCCGGATGAAAATACGGACTGGCGGCTAAATGTTGACCGACAGTGTCGGGCCTGCGATAGATGGATGTCGTTACGATGCCAGGCCTGCAACTGCATGGTGTCCACAAATAAGCAGTATAACCATGGAAGAAACCTTAACTTTTCGATTTAAAAATTTAGTAATTGTTATTTCCTCTTCATATATATTCATTTTATTTACTTTTCAAAACATTGTACAATAGAAAATACTTTTCCTTGCTGAATGTAGGATTCGATCCGAAGACCTATGGGTTGTCAGTCAAACATGCTAACCTATACACCATAGTATAAGACGCTACGCGGAACCAGTCATTTAAAATATATCGTTCATAAATTATTATAAAGGTATGTAAAAATTCAATGACAATATAACAAATAACTTTAAAACATGGATTATTTAAAAACTATTTCTTCAGAGGCTTGTAAACAAAATAGTTTTTATTAGTTTTTAATATATATATATATATATTATATATATATATATGTCCGATAATTGTACAAATTAAAAACATTCAAAGTAAACAAATTCCACGGGCTACACGTGACATATTTATAACCATGAAAAAAAAACATGCCAATGTTAAACACAGAATCTGAAAAAAAGTCATCACGCCATTAACAGCTAGCTAACGTCTTGCCTATTCAAAACACTTTCCAAAATTTGTCGGCAGAAAGACATATCATATTTATATCTTTATTGTGATAAAGAGCCTTGTCTCGAAAACGTTACCGGGCAGGAATAAATAAAATAATGGGCAGCTTACCGAAAAGACAAAGATGCTGTATGGGAATCGGCCCAGAAACATTTTTAAGATGCTTGCAACATGTTTGCTCTGCGATATCGTGCCAACATTATCTGTGATATCCATCTGTTATCCTAAAAAAAATAGCAGTGAGCCATTGTCTTTTTTCTAACGGCAAACATTGTGTCTCAAAAAAGATATCATGACATTGACAGTTAGCTAATATCTTGCCTATTCAAAACACTTTCCAAACGTATGTCGGCAAAAAGATATCATATTTATATATTTATTGTGATAAAGAGCCTTGTCTCGAAAACGTTACTGGGCCAGAATAAATTAGATAATCGCAAGCTTTCCGAAAAGACAAAAATGCTGTTTGGGAATTGGCCCAGAAACCTTTTTAAGATGCTTACAACATATTTGTTCTGCGATATCATGCCGGCATATATTCGCTGATATCCATCTGTTATCCTAACAAATACAACCTGTCATTGTTTTTTTCTAACAGCAAACATTCTGTCTCAAAAAAGACATCATTTCGTTTAGAGCTAGCTAATATCGTACCTATTTAAAACACTTTCCAAAAGTTTGTCTGTAAAAAGGCATATTTATATCTTTATTGTGATAAAGAACCTTGTCTCGAAAACGTTACCGAGCTGGAGTAAATAATATAATGGCCAGCTTACTGAAAAGACAGGGACACTGTATAGGAATCGGCCCAGAAACATTATTAAGATACTTGCAACTTGTATGCTCTGCGATATCGTGCCGACATATTTTCTGTGGTATCCATCTGTTATCCTAAAAAAATACAGCGAGCCATTGTCTTTTTTCTAACGGCAAACATTCTCTCACCAAAAAGACATCGCACCGTTGTCAGATGACTATCTTCTGGCATTGAAACGATAATTGCCGAAAGTACAGGTATCGGGCCGACAATTTGCCGAAACTTCGCCGACAGGTTGTGTTTTCTGGGTTGTATTTCATTAACAACTAAAGGAAAGCGTGAATGTAATTTGCCTAAATTGACCTCATATTGACTCATTTTCAACCTACATGACGAAATATCGAAGTTTTCGATAACGGCCACCGCCCTCCAGCCTCCTGGAACCTCTCATTCCCGCGGAGCTGCGGCCAACACTCCAAAGTGATTGTGTTGGACGTTTTAGCTCGGTTCTCCTCCCTCCAGGAAGCCGACGACGATCTCAGAACCCACCGCCTCGCTCTTAGACTAGCACTTTCAACCTCTAGGGCGGACAGAAGCTCAGCCACGAGCGCTCCGTCTACACCATACATTTGTCGAACGACTCGACAAAGTTAATTAGATATTACAAAACCCGACCTAGGCAAGGCCGAGGGCCCACCTACCCAAGTAGCAAACAACAAGCAGATAACAGTTGGCCAACTGTTGGCACAGGTGGTACATGTTCGCCCACATGACTGTAAATGTTTTGCTATGCGGTACACAATAAGACCACGTGAACAATAGTGACTGTATTTGCTTGGGAAGTATTTTTGATGTAGGCCATTAAACATAAAATGATTGACAGAATTTAATGTATAGCCCACAAGGAAACATCAGTGAATCACCCACTGGCATCTTAGAACACGTGGAAAACATATGGCTGATGTATACCAAATAGTATAAAAATAAGTTATTTTCCATGTAAAACCCTCATGTGATAGACAGGTTCATTTCTGATAGTTAGGCATCATCATGTGGGAAATTGTGGGCCATTTAACACAAAATGACTGACGAAATTTCATATATGACGCACACGCAAATGTCTGTGAAACCCACAGGCAATAATAGAGTATGTAGAGAATGTGTAGGTGATGTTTTCCAAAGAGTACATACCGCCTTTTGTGGTATGCCAACTGTTCCTTATTACTGAGGAAACATGATGAGCAAGCTTATGTTCCATTTATGGTATACCGACTATATGTTGTTATGCAGTAGCAAATAACATATGCGTATTCAATTGATTTTTTTATTTCATGTATATACGAAGAAAAATTATCACGTGTCATTGCTAGTAATAGTAAAAAATAGTTTTTAGACCAGAAACCTGCAAAGTATAACGCACTAAAAAATTCATTATTTTGCATTTTTAAATCTACCTGAAAGTAGTCCGAAACTAAAATACTAGTCTTTTAAATAAAACACATAAATCCCAGTGTTGACTCGTAATACTAACATTGTCTATATAGCAAAGCTAATAATGCATTATATATTTGAGATAAGTATCCAGATTTACCTTTAAAGGTCGCATATGAATGCATAGTACAGTAGTTGATAGCATACTTAACTGTAGACCAAAGGTTTGAGATTTCGATTCGAGGTTTCTCCAAAGAATTTTACTAATTGTGAAATAAAGCTGAATATAACAGATATGAATATGGTATACATCAATTTTATTTGGGTTAGACACAATTATTTTTTTGGTTTTGAAAATGCATGGCAAGCTGTGTCTATATGGGCCACAAGTGGCCAATAGCTGGGCCACAAGTGACTTACCAACAGTTGGCTAACAACATGTGGTTTACTTACGGCAGGCCAGAAGCAGAAAGCCGGAAGTGGCCCGCTTATTGGTAATTTACGGGCAACTCTTGTTCATCAAGAATAAGTGGCCCGCTTGTGGTTGGCATATGGGTAACTCTTGGTTTGCCAGACGTCAGCCGACAGTACATCCAGACGTGGCCCTCTTGTGGTTAACTTACGGGGAACTCTGGATTTGCCAGCCATCTGCTGACAGTTAAATATCCGTATGTGGCCCACGCGTAAACACATCATACTACAGTCATCATTCATCATGTGTACCACATGCATCTGCGGGTGCATTCCGCTTCTTGAATGCCTGTGCATGCCGCATGTTGGCTGCTTGTTAACAATCTGATCTGTACATGTGAGTCAACTATATTTTGCTACTTGAGTAGGAGAAAACTGCTTTCTCGCTCAAACGTCCTCTCGGTTCGGCGTCAGTACATCGACTCCCCCCCCCCCCTCCAAAAAAAAAACATCTTTCGTATAGAGCGTCCTGTCGACGACTACCCGTCCTCCAAACCCAGAGTAGCAGGCGCTACTCCCGTTGCCACGACTGCTGAACCAGCGAGACATCGGTTGTTTTACACCAGGGGCTGGCCGGTATCCCGTCCACGCATTTCGCAACAAGCTGCCGCCGATCGCCCGGCAGAAACTGCACGTTCTCTTGAATGAGAGCACTGAACGATAGTGTGACAGCGTGCGTCCGTGAAATATCAGCATGCCCATCACGGCGTCGACTACCTGCTGCGAACTCTCGAGCCTCGCACACTCCTAGTCGTGTCAAACAAAAATTATAAACGAATAGAACACGATAAATTACAGACGAAAAATATCTCCTACTTGTACTTAACAATATGCAGCAATAGGTAAGTGATAAAGCTGACAGTTTTCGATTTAATCATTTATAATTTTTTGCGGAAAATTTGGACTCTAAACTACATACTCTGTAGATATGCCAAAAAAAAAAACTGTCCTTCAATTACTAAACTAATATTATTCACAAATGTATAACAATTTGAATCGTAAAAAAAAAAATATTATTTTTGCCAATTTTTTTAAAAATTAGCTTTCCTAAAGATGGGGTCAGTTAAAATTAAGAAATGTTTTAGTTTTTAATTTTGGTGTTACAGAATTCTACATAGTAAACTTTTAAAGCAATCATATTGACGTGTCTACTGGTTTTGTGATTCATATACGTTATAAATAAAAAACAACCAATAACTTTTTACTCGAAAACCACATTGTTGTATGTGATGGGTTTGTTAATTCAAATATATTTCCAATAAGACAACCCCCATCGAAATATACTACGTAGTTAATATTCTGTTCTCCAATTTATTTTTCGTGAATTGGCGAACTACGAGACTTTGCCATCGCCCTTAAATATATAGTTTGTATAATACATCCACGTCCAATATGGAAACAAATTAATTAAAAAGACTAATTTTCTTTCGAAATAATGAAATACGTTTCACTTTCACTCCTTAAAATATTTTTCACGCGAAACGCAAGGAAGCAAAACATGTACTAGTACAGATATCAGTGAGACAGATATCAGTTTTGACAATACTGGCCATGCCGTACAACAATCAAAAAGAGCGAACATTACATGTTGAACTCATACAGACAGTAAATACCTTACGGGTTTGTCGGTATTGACAGCACCAAGAGTGAAAACGGAAGTCTGAATGTATAGCAACTGCATCCAACCATACAGGACAAAACAATGGCTCGACAGTTAAATTTACCAAGGAATAATTAACACTACCTCACGAGCACAAAATGTACGAATACGTGAAATATTTGAAGGGATAATCATTGTAATAGGTGAAATTCTGTTTATGTCAGTGTCAAAAATGTTACCTGTTCCGCATGTATACGCCTCATAGACTGATAAATACTGTTCACGATAAAGTGAGCACTTTAGAAATGAACCTTAGAAAAAGTCACTGCATCTACCTGCATATATTTTAACGGGCGTACTGAATGACATGCACGCAGAAAAGTTGGTAACATTGGGAGGAAAGTAGTTCTATATCATAAAGTCAAATAAAAAATGTTAGATAACATTTGTGGTAACTAAAATTATTTCTTTCGCTATCTGTTTTCTTCAATGCGTCTAATTGTAAAAATGAGCAGATTTGTAAAATATTTTCTATTTTAATAATTTCACAGTTTCAGCTGACCGACGCATGAATAAAGTAATGAGGTCCATGAGAATGTTGATTTTATATAAGGTGGAAGAATGAATAACGTACATACAAATAGATATTAAGCAGCGCTTTCGAAAGTGCTCATTTTACCGTGAACAGCCTTTACACAATAAGTATTTTTCTCCTCCTTAGGAATGATAACGCTGCATCCTTCTTCCTTAGAGCATTTCACAAATGCAACATATATCGGAGGCGTAACGTACATTGAACACAATTTCCGTTTGTTAAACTGTACTTGTTTGTAGAAAACGGCAGCTGCTTAAAAATTTATTTTAGAAAACTGCGGGCTATGGGGGGTACAACTGATATCTAGATTCATCCTTCGCACTGAGTTTTATTCCTTTATGAGGAAAAAACTTTCTTTATTATTATAAAATAAGACAGCGTTTTGAAAAGTGCATAAAACGATATATGGTTTGTGGCGGAAAACTTTCTTGTCTCTTTATTCTCACTTCCTCCAGCCATCGCGCTCTGTTTCGTTAACTGCAAGTGAAAACTACAAACAAAAGACTGCAGTTTCGATACTTGGAAAGTTTAAAAAATATCGGCTCTATAAAGTCCAAGAAGAGTTATCGCCGGACACTGGTTTGCTCAGTTCCAAAAAAAAAAAATCGGAAGTTGCAGATAGTCAAGTAATGGAATGGAGAAATTTGTCCATTAACCGAGAATTCGGCAGACTTTAACATTATTTTCCGACAAGAACTTGACTTGCATGGTTCAAAAGAAAATATATTGGCGTGCTGCAATTTTGAACTCATGCAGGCTCATTCCTTCCGAGAATCATAATTAGTCTGTGAAAACTTAACTCGTTATTTGCAAATATATTTGTAACTTAGCTCTTTGAAAATAATTACATCGCATTTTAAAATTAAGCATTATTACTTCATTTTCTCGCTTATTTTTGATGAAATTGTACTTTATAATTCGAAGCATATGCATTTTTTTCTGAACCATATAAAATAAGAACTTTTCATAGTTCTATATAACTGACATCTTGAAACACGGTTTGAACTTCCATTAACTCATAGAGCGTCGTTTACGTTGTTATACTTGTAGGCTCTTAAATAAATGGTCTTTTGATTTCTCAAACAGACATGCTCACACAATAACTTTAGCTTTCTTTCAGAAACCCGAAGGACGATGATTTATTTTCCATATTGACTAAGATAAAAATGTCATATCTTTATATTTGAAAAGGTAATATTTTTTATTTTCATGCGTAGTTAAAATATTTTTTGCATAATATTTCCATTGTTATAAGTAAAATTCTCGCCTCCAGGGTTTAGTCATTTTCAGCATGCATTAAATGATTTGCGAAAAAAGTCGCAAAGAAAAAAGCAAGACGGTAGTGATATAAATAATGGACCTACTTTCCTCAAAATGGGTGCAATTAATTTATAAATAAGCTCTAAAAAGCTAAGTTGGTAGGTACAAGTTGGCTTCTCTTTGAAGGCAATAACATTGGAAATGATACCAGAAACTTTTGTTGAAACGTTTCATAGATATAATAAATTAATCTAAATTATGTATATAAATTCCATTAAAACATCTGAAATGATATTGCTGTTAATGTGGCGTTAACGTCTACCTAATATTTAAGCTTTAAAGAATTTCACTAGAATTTATTTGCACCCATGTAGAGGAAAGTAGGCTCTTAGGAGAGCCTGAATGAACAAAGTTTTGACTCGGCTAAGCTGTTTGCAGACCAATCACGAACGTCCATCCTTATAGTATCAGCATCCTAATTGCCCCAGTGAAATGGGATAGTATCTTCATACATGGATGACAGCAAGTAAGAAAATAAAACTGTCGGACATGTGTACAATATGTTGAGTCCTAGCAAACAGTCAACCTTCCCCCGCGATAAACCATCATCTCTACACTACTTTGCTATTTTATTGAATAACTATACCTTGGTTTAGAAAATGTAGTAAGTACATTAATTTGTTTCTATTATTTTCAACTCCCGGCTTTGTTGTTACCTAACTACAACGTCGCTTTATTAAAACAAGATTGCTTTTCCGAACATTATGTTACCAGGGTTTTCTGGCTGTTTAGGCCCACAGAAGTTGTAGCTTCATTTTCTGCACGAAGTTCAGATACATCCTGTATTTTTTTTTTCTATTGACAAAGAAACAGCTAAGGATTTTTCGGGTTTTTTTTTTTTTTTTTTTTTTTTTTTTCCTGTCTTTCTGAGTTCTATGTGTGTGCGATTCTTTTCAGTCTGGTTGTCAGAAATTGACAAAAATAACATGAACTCGAGATTACCATTATACTTCAAAGATAAAATACAAAAGTATAGTTGTACTCTCCTACCACTGGAAAAAAAAAACGGACTCTAAAAATTGTACTTTTTTCTTCACAATTTCACGATTTTATTTTTGCTGATTACGTGATATTATAGAAGCAAAACTATACCATCTTCGATTAATGGTTTTTTATTTTCTGGCAAAATGTATTCCCAGAACACACGCACGTGTGCGTGTGACTCATGACTTGTCGCAATAATAGTGCAGTTTATTCAAAAGAGGAAATAATTTATCGAGAACATAAATGTAGCAGACAAAACCAATCGCATAGTTTGACATTTAGTCTATGGCATTTACCAAGCACTGATTAATTATTATATGGCAGTAGTAATAAACAAGTCATCGGTATTAAAAAAATCGTTTCCTTAAGGTAACACTTTTGTCTACGTTATTTGCAAGAAAATCATATGCTTAAAATTAAGGGCGATGACTCCCAGTAGATACAGCCACTGATTCTACTATAGCGTAGCTTATTTATAGGCCATTCACGGTTACTTCACATTTTCCTGAAGACTGGCTGAAGTTCTATTTTTGGTTTCCGATCACATATACTTCCACTACATGTAAATATATACGCTGCGATGTGACTTCTACGTTTTAACTTTCAAATGCTTTGTTTACTTTTTTCAGCTGTCCAAATATTTTGTAATTTAAAAAACAATTTCGTACGAATGTTCACAACTTAGGCCTATAAACATATTTGTGTCAGCTTATGACTATTTAACAATGTCTGTATTGATGATAGTTCTTAATGTTATTATATCACATTGTTAACATATTGTTTTTATACACGACACAGCATATTACATGTAATACACGTTAATATCTTGCCGCGACTGTGTTTAACCCTGTTACAACTACGGGGGAAAGAACGGTAGTATTTAACCTCTTGTTATTGATATGTGTTGGGTTATATCGTTAGAAGGACAAACTCAGCTGCAACAAACATTAAAACTAAGGAACAACCAGTCCAATGAAAACAAAGTAGGCCTAAATACAAGCACGCAACTCGCGTCTCTTATATTTTTTTGCATAGCAGATACAAATATAAAAAAGACAGTGGTAAACATGCACACAAATAGACCTACCGTAACTTTTATTCCGCTGATATTTCTATGCATGGGTAATTACTGTTTTCTTAGGTTTTGTTGGTATTGTGGCAAACATTAAAATCACATAAACGCAATCACGTTACACAATTGCGTTTCAAACACCTGTGGAAAGTTACAATGCTGTGATAAACAAACAGACGTGACTTTCAAAGAATTAATTTCGTCATAAAAGCTCTTTACGCTTAAAACATATGAATTTCGAATGTCCAATATTTGCAATCACGCACACATTGCCCCAACGTAACGTAATTGGGGGGGGGGGGGGAAATACTTTTCTACATACACCGGTCACAGCGCATTTTACAGTACATTTATTCCTGCCGTGGAGAAACATATTTACAACAACTTCGTAACTTGCCTGAGTAGTTTTAAAAAACACATCGTGTTACACTTGATGTGGCAATTTTAAGTATTTTTCACAAGAAGAGAAATCAACCCTTCATTCAGCAACATGCCATGTTATTTCGCCAGTCACCACTTCTACCAACTTCGGATTTGTAACCATCCCGCCATCACATCTAAATATATTATAATAAGTATTCAAACAATAAAATATCGTTTCACTTGTCAATTACATATTAAAAAATCATAATTTTTGCTGTAATATGAATAAAATAAAATAAGCTTAAATTGAAAACGTGCATAAATTTACTACTACTACTAGCGGCGTGAAACTTCCCGAGAGAGAGAGAGAGAGAGAGAGAGAGAGAGAGAGAGAGAGGCAACAAACTTCGTTCTGCCTATTCAAGTGTATTCCTCGGACGAAAAAAAAGACACCATATAACTATGGCTTACACATAGTAATTTGCGATGATAATTTTACTGTAACAATGAAATATGTTACTTCAGTGCTACACACAAATTAAAATATATCAAAAGGCAAAGTTTAATTTATAAATAGCATACCATAAAACAACGTTAGAACAATACTTTAACTACGAACTATTTCTTATTAATCGTTACCAACGCATTGATGATCTCACTATTTTTTATTCGTATTTAATACGAAATAAATATTGCAAAACTATAGGAGATACTAAGTTAAAGATTCACTTATTCAAGAATGCAATACATTAAAGTTGATCAGCGTGTAATACAGACTGTACCTAAATTTGACCGACAAACTTGGGCTGCAGGTTAATCACGAAAAAAATAAGTTGAAAACATATATACAACCTATGGTCTAAACTTAATACTAAGGATTGTAAACATCTTTGAAGTTGGACCTGGAACGTTTGTTTTTGTGCAAATATTTAAGATGGAACACTGATTGTCTGGATAATGTTTAAGTAAACAAAGGTTTTCAAACACCACAGTATATGTCGTTGTCACCAAATTATTTAATGCAAATAATCACTGCTACTACCCCTATTTCAACTAACATCAATGTCGCGGCAGCATATTCGGAATTTAAGGGATGGGATATTAATCCTCATATCACAATTAACAAAAATGTAACCTTGTGTGAATACCATAAACCTCACAGTTTTCGATTAATTCGTGTTTTTTATTTCAAAATAATATTCACCAATACCTGGCAGGTGGGGGCACGCACAATAATATGGTGCTGTAATAAACTTTTTATTCTACTACGTCAAAATATGTCCCATATAATTAATTTCAGACCACATGTCATATATATGTTTTCAGCTTCATTTTTCCTGTTTAACCTACACTCTAAGTTTGTCGGTTGGATTTACATACATCCTGTATATTTTTGTATGCAAATTATTTAAAAACAGTTCGACATGTTACTCTTAAGGTGAGTTCTCAAAGGTTCGTTTAAAAACATCCGAAGAAGCCCAGAATGGACTATACTGCCGTGATACGTACTTGCATCGAATTACACCATATACGCCGATTGTGAGGGTGTTTTCATATTTGACGCTTCATCTCCTCCCCCTCAAATAAAAAAGTGTTTTTGTGGTTGTTCAAAACACATCTAGTATATCACTCTTTGAAACCCCTAATAGCATAGCTCTAGTACTGTCCCGTTCTTAGAAAGAGGGGTGCGCTGTCGGCAGTGCTTAACTGGTCGGTGCTGCCATCCGAAATGCAAACCGGAATCAAAAGGAATACACTCTAACCAAGTTTTCCGTCTACTATAATAAACCAAATAAGTAGTAATCCATCATCAACCAAAATAGCTTGTGATCGTTCAACGTTTCCAATCAAAATGAAAAAAAAAATGGTATTTAATACTCTTCGAAACGTACAAAGTGTACCTTAATTTTGGCCTTAATAAGTGACACTTTTTAAACAGGACGCTTGAACATTTCAAATATTCTCAACCATCATTTTATATTTGGGGCATTCCGAACACCATTTTTATATTACGGTGGCGCCGACCTCTCGTGGCGCAGTCGGTTGTTGCGCCGCCGATTGGGTGGTGGGGGGTGCGGGAGGCTCTGAGTTCGAATCCAGAGTAAGGCATGGGTGTTAGTTTAAGTTAGGTTATAAGTTAGTCTTTAAGCCGTCCCTTGCTAAGCTTCCAAGTATAAGATCTGGGGACGCTTAAAAGCCCTTTACAATACAATATAACGGTGGCCGTGATGAACGCATGCTAGTTACTTTGTTTTCGCAGCGTTGCATTTAATGGAAGGTCCTGTTTGTCAAAACACGCAGATGTGCTACTTGTAGAGAGGAACAGCCCTGTGAAAAGGGGGGGGGCGTTGTGGTACAAATGAATTTAACAAGCTGTTTTACAGAGAGCGATATGCCCAACAGAGGGCAGTTTGAAACACTGGATTTAATTCTATGGACTCTTGGCCAAAGAAAGGACGGAACATTGAAGCTGGCAAAAGTCAATGCTAGCTATAGACGGACTGTTGAGAACACATAGGTTCAAAGAGTGTGTATTGCGACTAGAGAAAAAAATTTGCCTCGCCAGTACACTTGCTACAGCTCGCAGAATTATCGCTTCCTAGGACACTATTGTGCAAGTACTACATGAATATTATTGCATACGTTGCGTTTAAAGATGGTGCAAACCATGAGTCTCGCCAACTATTCTAGCAAATAGCTTTTTGCCCAATGCTAATTGCGTCCTGTTTTTGACGCTTATGTTCTGTTCACTGATGGAATTTGCTTCGCAAGCTATGGGGCATTAAAGACTGGTTCACATGTACTCCTATCACACCGAACAGACAGAGCGGAAAACTATAACAGCCAATCAGAAGCCGTCCTCGGTTTCTGCTCAACTGACGTGATAGGCGTACATGTGAACCAAGCATTACTCATACAAACAACCATGCGTGGGTGGTTCACAACTGAAACTACTTATTTGCGAGCAATCGACAACAAGCGCTCAAATGTGAACGTGTGAGCGAACCTTCCTTGCCCATACACCAGCCACAAGCATTATATTTTCTGCAGAAAACTTTACGTGAGTGAGTCTTTAGTATACCGATCCGCTGCAGACAACACTGTAAGCATTTTTTTTTTAAACTGGAATGACCAATTCTTATATAATTGAAAATTTTGTTGATTCGCGAAGTTTTCTTTTGTCAATCTACAGTGTTTCTTCATTTTCAAGAATAGCGTTTTTGTGAATAACAAAATAATTTTGTGTTGTTACAAAAATATTGTAAACATCCTCGTGTCACTCATCACTTCTAGGAATTCCACGCATTCTGAGAACAGCCTATTCATGGCTCGAGGAGGGTTGCACTTTTAAATACTGCAACATTTTTAAGAAAGTAATTGCAGCATATTAAAGCGGAAAAAATCTATTATGACTAACATAAAATAGTTTATAAACTTTAATTTCGTAGTTCTTGGAAGTATTTTTAATTTCGACGTGAAAAGATTATGAACAGTGGATTCGGGGCTTAAATTTTCACGTAATAGATTACAGTAATACTAAATAACGGATTTAGCATAAATTGTTTTAAATAGGATATCATAAATGCACAAATTGAATGAATGTATATGTATGTATATATATATATATATTTTTTTTTTATATATATACACATATATATATACTGTTCACAGTAAAGTGAGCACTTTTTAAGGCCCTTATAAAATTTTCCCCTTCATTCAATTTACACCTTCCTGCTGCTTTTTAATATAAATATTGCAATGTGACCAATAAACACAGTGTATACATTCCACCACCATCAAAATGTATTGCCTGAGGCTGCAATAACATATATTTATTAGCGGTTAATGCCTGTTGGGATGGCCTTAAAAAGTTCTCACTTTATCGTGAACAACATATATATATATATAATATATATATATATATATATATATATATATATATATATATATATATATATATAGGTAGTGTATAATAAAAATTATTGAACGCGAGCTAAAGTATTTGTGTAAATAAAGCATTTTTGTATGAAAATTGTAATTTTACAAACAAATCTGGCGAAACCCAATGTATACTGCTACATAAAAATTCTGGCAGAAATTCTGATACCATCTCAGACGAGTTATCACTTCCTAACACTAAAACCTACTTATGGTGAGGGCTACTCCTGGGCTACTTCTTTCCTTGGAAGACAGGCCATTTTGGCTGGTTGCCCAAGTTACGGGTTTGCAACATTAATTGTGTAACCACGTAGGCGAGGTTTTGTAAATTTGTGTGATTTTAGCGGTTGCGATAGTACAAATATGTACGTCTCTTTTAAATCTTTTAAGAAATGTTCAGAATCATTTCTCAATACATATTCTGTATTCGATGATGTTTCTCTTGACGGCAAAAAGTAAAAAGTGTGTTTGCAAAATACGAGTACATTTACATCGCTTAGCATGGCTTCCTATAAATAAAAGATAATAAGTGACAAGCATAAGAAACAGAATGCAGGGATAAAGAAAATGAAATATTTCGAAAAATGTCAACATCTGTTGGCAGCATTCATTTTCTCCCGTATGTATAAAGTTGCCGTTTTTTTTAACGTGAGACCAACATGCTCCGTGTAATTAAGTGTCAAGCTAATTACAGTTCCACTGCGAGCTCAGTGACAACTTGCTGTTCTCTCTTCAAGTTAAAATACCACATATTAACACGAGATTAAATAATTGAAAGGACGTATAATGTATTAAAATACAACACGACGTATGAATGCATCTGTGACGTAGCGATTTGTGTCCTTGCTTCTGACTCAGAGAGAAAGAGAGAGAGTCAGGGTTCGATTCTCGTCAAACCACTGAAAGTTTTAAAAGTCATAGTTGGTTTTGAACTTGCCTAAATGGGCCGCATTACATGTTTTCCTTGGGTACTGACTTGTCTATGAGTTTTATACCATTAGGAACTACCAAGTATCATCAAGAAGACAAATTACTTTGTAGAAGACCAAATAGTATCTTGTAATTGTGCACGAAAATAATTTGAGAAACACTACACTTATAGTTGTAATTCTACGGTATACCCGTCCATATGTTACAGTACTTTTTTGTACAAATACTTCAAATATCCCATATAATTTTCAGGCATTTTCTTGTAAATTTCACAAAGATTTTTTGTAGTTTACCTAGAATTATTTCGACAACTACTAGTTTCCAAACATTATTTTTGTAAATTCACAGAACATTTTTTACTGTGGAGTCAACGAATGTGGTCCTTCTTTAGCTACCAAGATTGTTTGCGAATATATAACTGTTCTCATACCTCATAAAATTACGTTTTTTTTTTTTTTTTGGAAAAGGAATAGACTTAGCTGTATCATTCAAAACAGTCTCCGTCTGCAGCGACATATCTCTAACAATGTATTCGCAAGGCTCTCAGTCCCGTTCTTGAATAAACTTGACTCCCATGAGGCAAAAAAAAATACGGGTGAAAGGTAGATTATGTACTATCCATGTTTTTGTGCATGAAGTGACAAACATAATGGTACTACGATGGTACTAAGGCCACGAAATATGAGGAATGCGAGATTATTATACATCTAATATCTCTAAGTTTCTGTTTTGTAATTTTTACCACGTGGGATTTGGTGGTGTCTGCCAAGAGCATAGGACCGTCCTTATTGGTTATTGACTATTTTGATACATCAACCGGTGCCTTTCATAAATATAGTATTACAATGTCCGCTAGCTACTGTTAATTATGGTCCATCGCATCGTGCCATGCCCCGTTGCCCATTTTCGTCATTACCCTTATTTGCTGTGGATGGTCGGGAATTTTTTAGGGTAACTGAGAAAGCTGAGCTGTGTTGCAGGCTCTCTGAACGTGGTGCGTGGCTATGTCTACACTCATGTCATTTAAGCGTTGCTATCCACCGTTGACCTGTTCATTCCGTCTTCCTCATTTTGAAGTGTCTCTCATCGGCACGAAATTCTTCAAACCAGTGACGCACCATCCATTCGGAAATGACGTCTTACGCCTTATGCGTTCTTCATATTACGAAGTGGGTCTGCTGACGTATGTCGACGCTTGAACAACAAAATATCCGGTCAGTCATGCTGTCCCAACATGTTAACAAAGAGTACTGTACCACGTCCTATAACACCTGCAGCTGCACTACAAACGGTGGGAACACATAATGTTATTGTGACTTTTAACGTGCATTGCTGACTGTTCTTAAGACCTCATTATGTCTTAGCAACTTGGTACTTTGAGGATTCTCAAATATGTTTATAATGTACGTGATATCTTAAAATTACTGTTCCGGCCTGTTATGATATGCGTATTCTTTTTATAGGCCAGTACATTAGGAAAAAGTTTTAGAATTTAACAAAAATGAAGCGCATTTCAAACACTCAGTGACACAGAGGGCGCATTAGCACCTAACCAAAATCTGTACAAATGTAATTAGGCACCTGTTATCAGCTGCTGATATGTTAATAGTGGACTATAGGATATATTTTGTTCTTACGGACATGTTTTTTCTTTTAATGTGTACTCATTGCACATTTTTGCATACTTAAATAGTACACATACTTATTTTAATGTGTGATGCTCCTTAAATTATAACTTTTTAAATTATTTAGCACTGTCTGCAAATATGCTAAGAAAATAAACAATTTTCCACTATATTTTAGATCAGTTTAAAATTTGTATCTCACAGACAAGAACAGCAAAACTGATACTGATGTAAGAAAGTGTAAATATCATGGAATAAAATATAACATTATTTTAAAACCTCGTACTAGTAACAGCATCTACTAATTGAATGTTAGTTGTGTTGATAAAAACTCGCTCAGTGCTCATCACCCCTTAACTAAAACTTGATGTATTTTATGGATGTGTCAATCAAGAAAATTTGTGATCTCATTAGAAATAGAAACTGGTTACTGCCGTGCCATTTTTACTAACCTAGTGTGTATAAAACTGAAGTGAATTTCATTGGTTGCAATTTTAAATTTTTTTTAATTAATATACATGGTGAAATTCTTTGTTGTTAATGGTTACATTAACGGTAATACGTTTCACGTGTATTCAGACTAAAAAAAAAGACATGTTTCTTTTAATCCAACCATATAATTTTTATTATAAATGCAAAACAGAGTCTTAAAAGTTAAAAAATTATTTTCAATTTACTTTGTACTATAATGAAATATAGGTTATATGCATAGTCGGAAATTTTGTTGCTGAAAAATTAATTTTCAACTCAAAGATTTTAGTATGCGAAAATAAGTAAACCGACAATTTTTGGGGTAATCTGTGTAATGTCAGTCTTTATATTAAGGAAAAGTAGCAATAACAGCATACACAAAAACTTGCAGTTTTCTTTTCAGAAATTCAGTTTCACGACAATTATTTTTGACAGTTCCGTACTACGTGTATTATTCACTATGAGTTTTACTGTATGTCATTTGGAAGTTTTAAAAAGTGAGAAAGTGTTGATTTTTTTTTATATTTTTTTTTTTCACATCAAGGCATGGTAGATAGCTAAAGTTCAATTGTCTCGATTTTAAACTGTCGTTTTGAAAACCATGAATCACAAAGAAATAAAAAGCTGTAACATGATGGCGATACTTGTCCTTGAGGAACATATAGCTGTGTGCAGTGATTGGCAACGAAAGTGTGTTGAGTGACGGCGTTGTGTTGTGTTGGCGCAGGTACCGGTCGGTGAGCGAGCACCGCCACTTGCCTGGCACGGCGTCGCTGCTCGCGACGCCCAGCAGCGCCTCGTCGACGGCAGCGGTGGCGAGCGCCGCGGCACTGCCACTCTCCCTCTCGCTGCAGGGCACGCCACTGATCACACCTTCCTCCACCACGTCGTCTTGTGTGGCGAGGACGCCGTCAGCCGCCTTCCCACCCGAGGCCTTCTGCATAGACGATCGCGGCTGAGCATGCCCGCCCATCCTTGTGGCTGGTCGTCTCTTCTTCTTCCTCTTCTTCGGCGCCGCCACCTACAGTGTCGCTGGGTCGACGATCGTGGCTGAGCGCATCCTCCCACACACCCGGCTGGCCGGTTGTTCTTCATCCTCTTCTTCGGCGCCGCTGCCCGCAGTGTCGCTGCGTTGACATTCATGGTAGAGCGCACCCTCCTCCACACCCGGCTGGCCGGTCGTTCTTCATCCTCTTCTTCGGCGCCGCTGTCCGCAGTGTCGCTGCGTCAACATTCATGGTAGAGCGCACCCTCCTCCACACTCGGCTGGCCGGTTGTTCTTCATCCTCTTCTTTGTCGCCGCTGCCCACAGTGTCGCTGTATCGACGACCGCGGCAGAGCGCACCCTCCCGCACACCCGGCTAGCCGGTTGTTCTTCATCCTCTTCTTCGATGCCACCACCCACAGTGTCGCTGGGTCGACAACCCCAGCTGAGCGCGCCCCTCGCTCACAGCTAGCCGGCTCTTCTTCCTCCTTTTCTTATTCAGCAGTGGCACAAGCTGTGAAACTGCTCCAGCCCACTGCAGCCGCATCATGGTTATTCCAAACTCTTGCAGCTCTACTCAACTTCGCTTCACCTCCTGCTTAAGTGCGCCGCCTACTTGTGTGCGTTTTGGAGAGGAACATTTGGTGACTGGCAAAGATTGGCACCCTATGTAGGAACAGTGATGTAATGCAGAGGTGATGTAAATAGGGATATGCCGAGAAAACCCACTGGCCAACTGCAGAGTTCTCGGTATTTTCTCGTGTGATTTCGCTATGTGACCCTGAATTTGACCCCAGCATACCAATGTGCTGGCAATTCTCGCAGTCTACGCAACTCAGGCCGGCGCGACTAATGCAGTTTTGTCCCTGTGAGCAAGACACTGAACTTGTTTGCAGACTTTTTTTATGCAGCACCAAACCCTGGGGCATAGAGCTTACGTTAATTAAACATTCTAAAAAAAGATGGTGTGTAATGAACTAGATAGTCCTTGTGCCATTTTAGGTTAACCTTAAAGGTTCCAAAATAATGTTTTTAGTATACAAACCATCCAGAGTTGTATTGCAGAATTTTATGAACTGAATAGTCATTCACTGACAAATCAAACTGGAAATACTTCCAAGAAACACATGGTTTACTAATGCAGCAATGTTGTTCCCACACAACATAAGTGGGCGCCTTATACACAAATGCGAGAACATTTTGAGATAATGGATTTCAATCGATGGTGATAATGTATTAAAGTTCGGCTAAGCAGACTTTACCATGTAGAACTCTTCCTGGTGTTTTGCAAACTAGTCCTGATCAATGAGTTGAACAAATGGACCAAAAAATTGTGGACTGTAAATATACATTAAATGTTGTTCTGTAGCATATGGAGGATTAGTTCTGTGTGATTAGTTATCTGTTCCTCAGGCAGTATTTTTATTATTTATTAAAATATTAATATCATAAAATATTAATGGTTATTCATTATATCCCATCCCTTTGTTTTTGAGAATCGTTACCACACTAAGAAACTGAAATATTTCATACATGTGGATTATCATAAGTATAGTTTAATATTTACACTAATTTATAAAATAAAATAGTTTTTGTTTGCATATGGCAACAAGTAGAAATTTATTATCAAATTATTTTAAGTCACACAGTTATATTGGATATAACGAATTGATATGCTATATAATAAACGCATATCACAAATTGTTTACAAACGAATTCAAAAAGGAAAACTTTTTACACATTTATTATGCTTTGGTAAAATTATTATAGTGGATTTTTCAGGATCTACTACCACAAATGCGTAATATGCAGGATAAATACTTTTCTGAACTAGACTGACAGCAAACTCAACCTGAATGAAAAATTATTACTGTAGAAATTTTGAGGAATCATTTGCAAAGATGAATAATTTCAGTTATGTGGTGTACAAATGAAATTACTTTTGTATTTTTAGAATTTTTAACACGAGATCTGTGTCGTTCAAACATTTTAAGAGACATCGCAGAAAGAAAGGGGAAAAAAGTAGGCGCTTAGATTTCCCTTCCGAAGTTTTTTTCTTCTCTAAAATAGTTATTTAGACATGACTCCCAAAATGGTTTGATCCGGAGCCTCCAGAAATTGAGTACAGAAAATTTCATAACACTTTTTAAGGAAACATATATCTTAAGTGATCAGATGACAACATCAATGACCTAAACAATCTGTGACAATAATAGATATAAAAGGTCGATTCTGGAACAGTAATGTTGACTTTGACCTTTCTTGCAACCATAAATATTGTTCATTAAAAAAGTCAACATTAATAAAAAAAATTTAGAAATTTCTTATATCTCATTTTAAAGCAAAAGCTAAAAAATTACTATTTCGCTTATCATTAGTATTTGTGTGTAACTATAACATTTAATCTCCTTTGTAGTATCCAAACTAAACAAAAGCAAGTAAGTTACACATTTTGGAAATTTGTAATATGTGTACTTACTTCAAATAAAAAAAATGTTACATCACTTATTTCTGAACCACAGACGGCAATAAATAAATTTCTCGTCAATTTCCTCTTAAAATATGAGTAGAAAAAATACAAAATTTATATTCTTTATATATATATATATATATATATATATATATATATATATATATATATATTGTTATCCATGTAGCTTCTTCTCATATCCCCACAGGATTTGGGAAGAGTATCGGCTAAAATATATATTTTGAGAAAATTCAACTTACACACTTAGATATCTCTTGCCAAGCCATTTCAGTTGCAAATGGCCACTTTAACATCATATATACAATGCTCAAACTCAAATTGTTTTTCTCTAAGTGAATACACGATGTTGGGTGTGAACAACCACTGTATATTCAGTTTTTCATTATATAAATTGTATTTATTTCTCTTATATACTAATATAATTACCCAGTAAGAGTCTGTATAATTTAATTTCTTGATACGCATGTTTTTATTTAAAAACTGTTATATTTTCTGGTCCTTAATCGGTTTTCTCTGCTATACAGCACCCTTCCAAATTCCACATTAATCAACATTCGAGTTATAAACACAGTGTTTTAATCTGCTGAGAGCTCTTAGTAACAATTTATTAAATAATACAACTTCAGTAACTATCTGTTTCAAATAATTGTTATAGATTTCCTTTGCTTACTAGAACCACATTACAAATAGCCGTAGCTTCCACAGTTTTATTTAAATCAACACTTGTGTTTAGCTTAGTGTTATCTGTTACAATAATTAATAATTGCTTTCTTATGTGAACTATCTATTACATGTAAGGTTTTATAGTAAAGTGTTACTAGAAATTAGTTTCGCCATTTCTGTTTTCAACAGGCTTTTAATAAAAAATGTTATATCTCTAAGTTTTGGATAGTTTATATTTTTAATTTATAAAATTAAAGTTTTATATCTTATGGTAAAAAATTTCATCAAAATTTTAATACCAATATTTGTTAAGGAAATGTTTTTATTTTGACAATTTTTATAACAAATATTACATGCATTGCAACGATCGAACATAAAAGAAAATACTGAGTACCATTACAGTCATATTTTAAAAAAACCAACAAACTCGGTCATAGCGAATTGCATAATTAATATTAAATTATATATATATATATATATATATATATATATATATATATATATATATATATATAGACCAGTCACTCTTCGATAACATTTCTTTTCAAACCAGCCAGAAATTAAAATTTATAGGTATTCAGATTCTTATTTGAATTTTTCATATCATATACAGTATTTGGCCCTTATTGTAATAGGGGCCACATGATTTCTAGTTTTTCAATTATGATTTTTACTTTATCAGTTTTTTTTTTGGTTTGATAAATATATTCACAGTTATTTTTTCACGAATCTAATGCTAAGTTTCGAATCCTGCTTTCCAAAATATTTCATTATATCATATAAGAACCATTAAATGATAAAGGTGAAATAATTTTATTAAATTTATCTGAATTAACATTTTTAACTTTATATTTTTTATAAATTTGATTTCCTATTTTTTTCACTTGGAAGCCTCACTGTAGGGTTTATTATTGTTCAGTTGGCTGTGTTTCTATAATACACAACATGATGGGCTCTTAAAACTGGGAAGGAACTATCTTAGAAGTAACATATATTGTAGTCTCTTATGGATAATTAGTGTTATTGTTTTATTTGCTTTTTGCTTAGTATATATGGTTCATGTATTCCTACATCTCATCTAAAATCCACATGTTAATTCATTTTACCGCAATTTTCGTCTTTTCAACTATCCATTAATTATTTTATTCACTTGTGGTTTATTATAAATATCGCCCTTATGATAATCACTGACATCAAAATCATTAATCATAAATATCATATCGTTATTCATAATCAGTTCTAATATCATAATAACTATATTATATTAGTATTTTGGTTTTAATAATGTTGCAATGAAAGTTATAAGTTAATCCTTCAGGTATTCCAAAAATACTAAAAACACCATACATTAATTTTTTATTTATATCCACTACAGCAAAATTTTCACCAACTGTAGTTGTACAGTAATCTTTTGGTTAAGCTACTAACATTTCATACATTTTCGTTCAGTAATTCAACTTATATAAATATTTCCAACACATTCCATCGTTTTACCATATAATAAATGATTCATTAAATATAGAATTTTTTTTCTGTAATTTTTAACATCCATTCTATTACTAATAATCAAGTCACTAGACTTCAACCAATAACTTTGTATAAATTCAACATTATATCTACATTTGTTTATTTGAAACATTTGATCATACACAATATCAACATGCTATAACGTTATACATACTTTTTCCTGCTGTTTACTGTTCTTAAAAATTTCATATAGTTTCAAATTCCAATGGAATGACATTCTGATCATCATGTAGCTGTGTAGTGCATTTTAAATCTACTTATACTTTAATCAGAATCATTAAACCTTTTATATAATTTTAATTTTGGTTTGACATTAATATTGTTTGTTAGCGATACATGGTAAATATATTACAGTCAATAACTTGAACTGGTGCCCCGAGCGTAGGCAGCCACGCATCACGGCGACGGTTTATAACTTTTTAGCTTGGCCGCAGAGTATCATTGTGTTGCACTACAGCAGGTAGGCTGCACCGCGGACAGTTGCGTGTAAACGGTTTAGTTAGGGACAGGTAAGTTCCGCGTTTTAAACGACCTGTTGCCTAGACTCCACGGTCCTATGCATGATCAAGTGTCAGCTTTCTGTACATTGGCTGCTGCTCCATTGTGTAGACTGTTTTACCTCAGACCAGCTGGCAGGGGATTCGGCACTTGGTTCCTTGCAGGTAAGTTATAGATTCAGAGTTTACCTGGGCATGTCCAAAAACTGTGATCCAATCTCAAATATAACAGAAATGCACACATTTTTGAAGTCCAGCTTGCTTTAAAATCAATTCGCGAAATTTTCCAGTCCCTATGTCTAAATTGTGGAGGCTGGTTGAATGCAAATGACGAAACACGGGAATGTCGCAATCTGAGCAACGGGCAAACGTTTATTTCTGCTAAAAGTTAGGTAGATCCGCTAGTGATGCTTTAAATGATGAAACACGTGTACGGTTACCACGCCATTGGTCACACTGGTGTGTTTAAGCGGCATCGACTCTTTGCGCAGGGGAGATGCAGTTTGGAATATGATGAGCATATTGGTAGACCATTAACGAGCCGAACGTTGATATGTGCGAACAGCACCCAAACGGTAGGCGATCTCTCGGGAGCAGTAGGGATTATCAATGTAACGTGCTACAAAATTATGTTGTATGACCTGAGCCATGTCACGTGTCACACAGGATCGTGTGCCACACATCCTGATCCAAGTCCAGCGTGATGATCGCATGATCATTTGTAGTGACCTGTTCAGTAGTGCTGACGACGATGGGGCGTTTCTATACCTGATCATAACATGGGATTAAAACATAGTAGCGACACTGAAGCGACACTTGGCCACCTGGAAATCGCCATCATTACCACGACGAAAAAAAAAAACGACAAAACAGGTCAACAGGTAAAGTGATGCTTGACCTTTTCTTTGACTCTTTGGGCATTGTCACACATGGAATTCATCCCACAAAGAGCAACTGTAAATAAGGCCTACTATGTGGAGATTCTTCGCCGTCTATGCGATGCGATTCGTCGTAAGCATCCTGAGCTGTGGTGTAGAATAACTGGCTGTTGCTACACGACAACGCCCCTGCGCATCTCTCTGTGCTTGTCCCAGAGAAGTAGCGAGGCAACAGGTCACTGTGTTGCCGCGCCTTCCACACTCACCTGATCTCTTCCCATACGATTTCTTCCTCTTTCCCGCTTGAAAGCACGGCCAGGTGGGTGCAGATTTCGTTGGACCAAGGAGATAATGAGTGCCACAAAATAAACCGTAGAGGGTCTTCCTGCCAACATCTTTCAACAGTGTTTCCAACAATTATACCAACGTTGGCCGGCGTGCACAGCGGCCACAGCGACTGTACTGAGGTACGATGTGCATCTGTGTAAGTGAACACCGTGGTGTGATCGGGTTGCCAGTCCTCGAACTTATTGACTGAGGTAGTATGAGAAAAAAATGATGAAGTTAATAATTTGCTATACATACATGTCTAAAGTTTTTAGAGGTATGAGCCAATATTAAAACATATTTTCTATATATTGCCCTATATTGTCGTGTATGTAATACATGACTTTCACATAGTAATTTTGTGCAGTTATAATCTATATTTGTGTGTGCGTTCTTTATTTTGTTGGAGGTGAAACATATCTTTTGACATGGTTGAGCTTCTTTAAAATGTTGTTTCTAAATCTGGAAATCCTATATTTTACCATAATTATTAATTATAAAACCTATTGGTTCGCCATAATATGTTAATTTTAATTGTCTCTAACATTATATTTTAATACACTCACATTATTTATCTATACTTAAAATTATAAATTTAATTATAGGCCGATTTATAAATGTTAATTTTAATTCACATTTTATTTATTTTTAAATGTTACACATTTCCATTTATTTTTAGCGATTAATATGATATAAAAGTTATAGTTAAAATACTCATTATTAAATTTATGGAAGTCATATCCTAATATATTGTGCATATGTTAAAAATTCTGGGATTTTATAGTTTTATAATTCATATTACAAAAATTATGGCCTGAAATTAAATAAAAATTATACATTTCAGTGCAAATTAAAATTGTATAATTTTTCTTGGCATTATAATTTTTTACTTATAATTTTCATTGCATTTGGTTTCTGGTGGTGATATGTAATCTTGAAGATTACCTTTCTTAGTACTGCAAATTTTATAATTTTCATTAGCATTAACTTTTTTCATTATTATTATTATTATTATCATCTTCTTAATGCAAATTGTAGAAGTTTGCAAGTATTTAAATAAGTTTGTATGTTATCGTTAACTTCCTGTATATATAACACTGTGATTAACTTTAAGTACTGTATACTTAAATAAATGAAACTTTAGCATAGTGTGTTCTATAACTTGTAATATTTAGTGGGTTTTAAATATGAATTGAAAAAAAACTGCGAGAGCAGCGATATGTTGGCAACGGCTAGTAAGAAATTGTTCACAGCTAAATATTGTTTTAAACTAGTTTTTTGGTATGCTATTTGAAAATTAAACTTGGCCTATTGATATATTTGAATTTTTAGGTAGCACTAAAAGAAACATATTTTATTGTTACAGTTTAAAATATCAGCAGTATAAATTATAAATATAATTACAGTGTGTATACCCTAGGGACATGGTGTTTTTATTTTCGTCCGCGGAAGAAAATTCAATAGGCGGAGCGGAGCATGTCGCTCTCTCTCTCTCGCTCTCTCTCTCTCTCTCTCTATCCCTTTCTCTCTCTCAGGAAGTTTCGCAGCACCTATAGTAGCAGGAAAGTAATACATGTTTTCAATCTTAGCATATTTCATACATATTAAAGCAAAACGAATTATTTTTGAATCTGTAATTCACAAATGAAATCAGGTCTTATTTTTGAATACTTATGATAATATATTTAGATGTGATAGCGGGATGGTTACAAATCCGAAGTTGGCATAAGTGGCGATTGGCATGTTTCTGAATGAAGTGTCAAGTTCGTACTCGTTGTGTATTTTAAACCTACTAATGCAAGTTACACTTTTGTAATAAATCGGTTTTTTTCACGGCTGAAATGAATATACGTGTCGTGACCGCTGTGTCTGTGAAAGAGTATTGTTGCCATTACGTTACATTGGACCAGTGTGTGTGTGATTGCAAATATCGGACGTGTCAAATTTATACATTTTAACAGTGAACTGTTTTAATACGAAATTAGTGTTTGAAAGTCACATCTGTTCATCACATCGTTGTAATATTGCCCTAGGGGTTTGAAATACAACTGTGCAACATGCTTACGTTTCTGTAATTTCAATGTTTGCCACAACCCCAGCAAAATAGTAAGCCCAGCCACATAAATTAAAATAAATAATTAAATATACCTACAAAACAGTAAGTACCAATGCCTATAAATAGGAGCAGAATAAAAATTACGGCAGGCCATTTTGTGTGCATGGTCACCACTATATTTCATATTTCAAGTTTGTCGTTGCTACATACAATGAATATGCTACACGAGTTGCAAGTTTGAATTTACTGTGTCTTCGTTGGACTGGTTGTCCCTTCGTTTTAATTTTTATTCCAACTTAGGCCCTCATTTTAACGAAATAACCCAACACATATTAATAACAACTAACCTGAAGTTAAATACGACAGTTCTTTTCCCCATAGTTATAACAGGGTTAGACACAGTTGCGTCCAATTATTAAAGTGTGTTATGTGTAATGTGCTATGTCGTGTATAACAAATATGTTTACAATGTAAACTATAAGCGTAAGAACTATCGTCAACATGGACATTGATTTAAAGTCATAAAGCTGACCTAGATATGGTTAGTCATAAATTGTGGACATTCTTACGAAATGGTTCTTGAAATATGACTAAATTCGTTGAACACCTGAAAACAGTAAACAAGCATTTGATAGCTAAAATGTAGTCACATGGCAATGTTTAAGTTTACATGTAGCGGAAGGATACGTAATCGATAACCAAAAGTAGAACTATAGCACGCCTTCAGAAAAGTGTGTAGTAACCGTGAATGACCTATATTCATTTTATTTATAATCGGATGCCATTACTTATTTGTAATTATTAACATTAATACTTATTACTCTTTTGGTTTATTACACTATATTCTAAAACATTGGTTTTTTCTATTATATCATCTATTTCGTTAATAACAACTTAATTTAGATTTTTGTATTAATATTGGCATGAAATAACATACAATATTTCACCACTGCTAAACCTTATTCTAGACTAATAGGTACATTTTTAAATCACCTGCACACATACTCACACGCATATAAATTAAATGTATAGTTATATTGATACTTCTGTGTGTATATAAATCTATACGTAAAAACAATATTAAAAACTTTTTTCCCTCTTATGTCAAAATCATTGTTCCTTTTGTTTTAAACATTTGATTTATTTATATTTATTTTCCATCTTGACTAATACATCCACCGTATCTTCAACGAAATAAACAACTGGTATTTTGTAATCACTATCAAAATAATTTGTGTGATAACAAATGATAAATGTTTATATATCTGATATTTCGTATAAATTGATTTAAATTTATCAGATAAACAAAATAAACTTGTCATTAATATTCATTCTATAGATATATATATAACAATACATAAAATTTATATGCGTGTGAGTATGTGTGCAGGTGATTAATACATATATATGAACATTAGGAATATGAAATTATTATTTATAGTTTTAAATATGTTTCTTAACTTGTGGCAATTTTATAAATTATAGAATAACTTACAGAACAATGTATTATATTTGGCTATACTGTGATGAATGTAATATTCATATATCTGTAATAATATTACACTGATTATGATTTTAAATGACTTGCTATTAGATTCGGCGTGTCATAAGTTTATCATTACCGAAATAGAGTGCATTTATATTTTTACTTACTTATTATTAGCTTTACCCAAGGGATATAGATTCATTGTATTAATGTATATTTCTTTTGTTTTCACACATTGGTATATCAGTAATTTTTATAAACATTAAAAAAATTTTCAAATTTTTCATTTATTTTTAAATAAAGATTTTTAAGAAAAATTATTTTTTTCTTATTATGCAATATCAAAACCCTCAATGTGAACTTCTATGTTATTCAGTGTCACTTAAATAGCTCACAAACGGCTTCTTTCACAATAATTTTTCACGATGATACACTTTTCTAATTTAACTAGTAACTCTGTGATTTAAAAAATAACATTTTATTAATATATATATTATTTTCTTTTAATTTAAAATTTAGTTTTTCTCTACCTCCAGATTTATACACATAATTTTTAAAAAACTTTATTAAAATACAATGATTTATATATTTTATTATAATTTGTCTGAAAGTTTATTTTCTAAACATCTTTGTTTGCATAATTTTATAGAACAATAACATTAATATTTTATATTAGTAATATATTTAATCTGATTATTTCTTATCTTACGTAGTAGAAAAAATGACTTTTCAACATTATTGTTTATTAGATATTTTAATGGAATTTCCAAAAGCAGTAAGATTTTCATGTCATTATATTCTTTACTATCTCTATTACTGGCTTAATAATATCTCTTAAATTATCTCCACTGTTTTCTGTGACCCCATTTATATTATTATTATTTACAATATTGTATTTATTATTTTTATCATCGGTAACATATCTAGTTATTATTTAAAATTTGATATAAATTTAAGAGTTATTGCGATTGTGAATGACAAACATAAAAACTATAAATAAAATGTATTATTTGAATATTGCATATTATATAATTATTTTTGATAAATAAAACATTTTAAGATAATATTTCCTTACATAGCTATTTTATTGTATATATATCGTATAATATTTAATGGTAGTACATTACGATGTATTCTTGATGTTTATGTTACTATATCAACTAATCAGCTTAAAATATTTTAGATGGATGCACTTTCTAATGAAATTTACTATTTCTTTTAATAAAATCACAATTCTTTTTGAATTCTTTAAAACAGGACTTACAAAGGCAATGTTTATCTATCATCTAAGTATCTTTAAAAAATCACGTCCAATATTTAAAATTTACGTAATTTTTACATAATATAATTCTATATACTTTATTAAAAATTCACTCATTATGAATAGAAAGTTTCAAATATCTAGACAGAGAGCCTTTATGGTGTATAAACCACAGAGACATAAAACTTGAATATTGCATTATTATCCTTAATGAGTAATTAGTACATTAATTTATTATCTATATTAAATATTGTTTCGTTATACATATTTCTTCACTTTCATCCAAAGTGTTTAATGTAATTTTAATATTTGTTTTGAAAGTATATAAACACATATAGGTAACTTAAATAATGTTCATTTCAATAATTGAAAAAAAAAAAAAAAAAGTTACAATACGAAGAGTAAAAATTATTAAATTTCCATTAATTTAATTTTTGTATAGCTATTTACGTTTCACATGTTTCTTATTTTTATATTCAATAATTTGAAATGTGCATTTCTTAATTATTAGAATTATTGTTGTAATAAATTAAAATAATCTTATATTATAATTATGTGTGTAATAAGCATTTGGATACTTATCAAATCGACCATAAAAAATTTTCTCACTAAATGATTGGTTCAATTCGAGAAGCTAAAAAGATCTACGATTATTGAAAAACATAAGGAACTTGAGATTTATCAAACAAATGAATTCTATGAATTCATAGTTAAAATGAGCAATTCTGGTGAACAGATACTAGATGAATGAACAAAATAACAAAAATGCTTGAAAAGGAAAATTTAATCTTAATAATATCCATAATACAGAATTTCCACGTAAATAATTTATTTTAATATAAACTACATTGTCTTTGATATTACTTTCCCCATTAATTTTAACTTCTGATTTTATAAAGTAATTTCGTAATTTTTATATTGGTGTATTTAGATATGTTCTATTTTTAATTATATGAACGTTAGCATATTTTATGCTAATATTCATAGTCTTAAAATAAGGTACGATAATTTTTATTACTTATATCAGTACTATCCTCTTATATGTAAAATTTTTACAATTGCACATAAGTATCTGTCACTGTCATAGACTCGTTCTTTTATGTCCACTTACGATTTGCTGAATTGAGATGGAACCATTACCCTTATGCTAAGTTCATAGACTCATATCAATCAGGTAAAAATACGCTTATTATTAAAAACATAGCATTGTGAAACATCTTGCCCGCACAATCGCTACCAAATATCTTGCAAAATCCGCAGATGCACGAACATTGCAAATATTTCCAACAGGAAACGTTTACTTTAGGTGACTGTTTCCGATGCATCTCCAAATCTTATAGATCAAGGGAAAGAGGCAACCCATCAGAATCAGTGACCTCAGCTCGTATACGAGTTGAACTGTTACATTTGACGCGACCTGCAAATCTTGTATATACCACGTCATCAGGGAAAATAAGAGCCACGCTACATGCTAAAATCCACCAAGGGGAAACGAAATGTATGTGGTGTTTCGAATTAATGTAGAGTGAGTGAGTGAAGAGATTTCAGCGGTTTTTAACATCGAGGTCTTCAGAGTCAATGAGGGCGATTGAGGTGAGTATACAGCAGCGCCGGAATGGGAGGGGCGGGGAAACGGGAGATCCCCGAGAAAACCCGCCGACCAACGGCATCGTCCGGCATTATTCCCACATGAAAATTCATCTACCTTATTTATTATTTAAAATTTGTTACTATTTTCACCCTGAATATATTTAATTTTTAAAAGCCACGCACTTAGTTTTTGTTAGTATTTTCATATCGCATTCCTCTACGACATAATTTAATTTATATATGGCTACTTGGATTTAGTCTTCAAATCTTCCAGCCATAAACTAATCATCCGCATGTAGTAACGTAGTCATAGTTGTACCATATATTGTGTTTAGCTGTGTGCCATAAATGTGATGGTTGTGGTACATTATCAGTTCCATGTAATTATCTCAAGCTTTTCTTCTTTAACAATGCAAATCAACTTGTGTTCGCTTGATGAGTCGTATCCTAGAATATTTCTAACTATTTATCCATATATTTCTAAATTTATATAATTAGTTTTCAATGAAAGATCACATTGCACGTTTTCATTTCCTCGTATTTTCATTTTTCCTTACTTGGTGAGTTTTATATAGAAGACCATGAGTAATAGGGTATGGTATGTTCGGTGACAAACGGCTTCGGCTTGTGGATCTGGATCTGATCTTGGATGACGTCACGCGACTGCCACGTTGAATTCCGGACTTCCCGCTCTGTCATTCAGGTCACGCGTCCACCATCTTGTATTCCGCCATGTTGGTAGCCCGTACACCGCCATATTTTAAGCCAGTGCGCCACTATATTGGACCGTCATATTTGTAGCCAGTACGCCGTCATCTAGGATCGCCATTTTGGTAACCAGTATGTAGTTTTGTAATGCTCTTGCATTCCTAGGGTTTTATCCGAGTGCTCACACTTTTTCTCTTTTGCATCCTTTTTTCCTTTCTTTCCTTTCTTTCTTCTCTTCCTTTCCTTCGATATTTTCCTTCTCTCTTCTTCTCTCCCTTCTCTTCCTTCTCTCTTTCTCTGAGAGGGTTTTCTGCGAGTGCGTCCATTTTTTTATATTTTGCATTCGTTCCTTCTCTTTATTTTCTTAATTCGTTTCTCTCTCTCTTTCTTTCTTATCTTTTCCTTTCTCTCCCATTCGTTCATCATTTGATTACATCGACTGTTACTCGAGGCCACCATCTTTGTGTACATTTACATGGAGGCCACCATCTTGGTTTATCGTTTGTCGTGTGTTTTCCCCATATTGTCAATGAAAAAACACGAATATGTTTACTGATTCTAATACAGCGTTGCGTGAAAGTTATGATAAACATTCGTGTTTATTTAACACAAAATATCAAATTATAACGACAAATTATGCTCAGTGCGTAATTGCATAATGCTGCAGTTGTGAGTGAGATTGTTCATGGATGACAATTGCAGGGTTTAAATAATAAAAAGTTCCACTCGTCTGTAGTTATACGGCAAGTATCGTCGGATAGGTTATTCCAAAGAGCTCTCCATAACTGATAGCATGCATGCTCTAGGAAGTTTCCGCCCGAGCTTGTACAGAAAATTATCGTGGCATACAGACTGTAGTCTACTCTAGCTGGGTTTTCAATAAAACAATTATGCGTTAAGAATTATGCAGTAACCGCGGTTCTCGTACACGGAACTACGTCTTCTTCATTTACGATTCCCAATTCACCTGATAATTCTTGAAAACTTGCTACAAACCTTTCTTGTTTACGTTTGTTCCCAACCTAACCTCGTATATCACAACCATATTTAAGGAAACCATACTTTTAAACCGACATTTTCAATAATATAAGCTAATTTTTGTGAACTAATATAATCGTAAAAATGTGCACTCATACGCCATTTTAATATTATTTGTGCTTACATTACTCTAAATAACAGTTTCGTGCCAACAACACGAACTGCTCTGATCTTATTGGTCGCAGCCGCACAAGTTGTACTTACGATAAAATACACCATTGGAAACCAATACATTAGATAACACAAGTTCTTTTCTTCTGCACACGACTAAGCGAATAATTTTACGCTTATTTTTTCTATATTAAAACCTGTTTTATTGTATATCGTCGTAGAGGACATACTGTCGCCACAACTGAGGTTAATTCTACTCAGGTTAGGAGTAGTATATGGGTGATTTGAGAACAATCCAAATGTTTTCCTTAAATTTCGTGATTTTTATTATTTTTTTCATTTATTTACGTTTTGTTAAGCTTCTTAACCTTCGAATTCAAAGAAATCCAAAAGAAGCTTTTTTTTTTTTTTTTTAATTTTCCTAACTATTCCAAAAAAAGAGTGGTTTTTAGTGAACGGCATTTATAGCTTGAAAACATGACCAAAAAAAACTTCAGAATTAAAGGGAAAAATCTTATTTTTTAAAGCTAATTAATTTTAACATCACACAAAGTAAGCATATGTAAGGTAAATATTCAAGCTAAAAACAAGTAAATTTAATCTAAAACAAACAAATTTAACCCAAATTTGCAAGCATATTCAACACAGTTTATATTCGAAGCTCTACTTACTTTTTAAACACTTATTCTATTTACTCAAATTGACACCCATTTCTAGCAGCCCATCCTCTTCATGAATGTTTTCTAAGAGCAATAACTGAAAGTTTTGTAGTTTTAGGTGAAATCTGAAAACTATTTCTCCGAGAGCGTCAGACGCATTATTTAATATACAGGAAGGAGTATTTGAAACATCGCCACCTTGTAAAATGTTAGTCAGGCTGCAAGGTAAGCTAAGTGACTTCATATTTAATAAAAAGGAAATTTATTAAGAAAAAGAAAAATGCCAAACATATAAAAATTAAAATTATAGTCGTCCATTTTTAAAATTCACCACCAATAAAATTCATACAAGGAGAAAAATCTCATTTAGATCTATAAAAATGATTTTTATTCAATAAAACAACTCAACTATACGTCTAAAAATTCGTAAAAGTTTTAAAAAATTAAGCAATATACGTCTAAATTCTAAACAATTGTATTAAATTGAAACATTTTGTTGGTTGCTCCATTTTTTAATTTAAAAAATGTATATATCTTCAGTAATAATTTCTTTCAAATGATCATAATGGCTAATTATAACAACATTACAAATTCTTCCATCTTCAACAGTTTTATCAAAATTAACAATAATTTCTATATTTGCTTTTTCTGTAATTACACTTGTCTTTCTATATAAACAATAAATAACATATAATGATCTTCGTTCAAAAATGAGTAATAATTTAAATCACCGTGGAAGTTTACAGTTGGTTTATAATAAAGTTCATTATTTTATATAGAGTATCTAGTTTTGATTTTGAATTTCTAAAACCATTATAAGCAAGAAACATTTTATTGTAAACACCATTTTCAATATCTAGATTCCAATTTTCTTTTGGAAAAATTTTATTTCTTCCATTTTTGACATAAATATTTATTACATTACAGTGGTCAAACATAGAATCATGTACATACTGTTCAGCATGATTTTTTTCTATTATTTTGAAAACTCGCAAATACCACACCAGGCATATCAAATTGTAAATGATTAAACTGATCATTTATATCAAAGATAAAAACAGTTGATCCAGCAGGAACTTCTTTTTAAAAAAATTGCCAATAATTAAAACTAATAGGCATTTTAGGATGTTTGCATATTTTTTTCTTTAATTGCAATGGCTGTGTTGGATTTGTATTCAACAATAGGCCACACAATTCCTCACCTTTGAGTATAAATTCTACCTGGTTCAGAACGATCTCGCTGAACTGTTGTACCATCTGCCGCCATAGTTTGATAAACATATAAACAGTTTTTATAAGACGAATTACGAATAAAAGTAATTTTATAACCACCTTTTCCATAAATGTTATTGTTATCTTGAATAAAACCAAACAGATATCTCAGAGGATAAATTATTTAACTAGTCTTATCACTATGAATAGATTTTACTCGATGTTTATTATCAAAACCAGTAAATTCTAAAAAATTTAGCTCACTTGGTGATCTTAACCAATTATTCATCATTGTTGATGTTACTCCTGGATTATAAATAGCTTCAATAATATGTCCATGTTTAAAGATTTCTACTCTAGAAAACTGAAAAGTGAAAAAGTTAGTACAGTCATTAATATCATATAATTTTGCAATTTTTGCTCATATCCAACTTTATCTCCTTTTAGTAAGCGATATTGTTCATAAATATAAGCATCATTTGGAAAAGAAAAACCATCACCTATAGGAATATCAAATTGAATTCCATTATTGTAAACATTTATATTCCCCTTAGTTTGATCTGTTGGAGGAAACGTTTGCCTCTAAAAGCTCTCAATATTTTTATAACTCATTTATAACTTATATATATACACACACACACACGCGAAAGATTCTAAGTGAGTTTCTCGAGTTAAATTACTCATCGAAAAGTATAAATATTATAAAAAGAGTCATGAAACAGAATATGAAAAAAATAAGAAGAAAGAAATGCCTTTAATTGAGGAACTACAAAAAATTGGTTAAAAAAGTAGAAAAAATACGAGAATAAAATAAAAATTTAACAACTATGCTAGTTCCAGTACCAGCAAGAAATTTAGATTATCCATCAACACCAGAAGAAACGTCATTTGAAAGAGAGTTATTCTCAAAACATAAATCTTCTATTTTGGAAGAACAAATGGGAATTGTGCCTATAAAAGTTCGATGCGTGATTCTACTATAAATCTCGGAAAATAAATTTCCGAAAGATTAAATGTTATGAAAACACAATATGGTTTACGAGGAGATGAGAATAAATTTTACATTGGAGATTCAAAAGTAACGATAAATAATGATAAAATATGTGTTGAAGGTAAAGAATATAAACTAACAGAACGGCTTTCTAATTTGCTAACAAAAAATTAACAATCAGATCTTTAGGGTGAATACCCAGATAATGATATAAAAAATTACAGAGATATTATTTTATTAACCAATGCTGCATTTCAAGAATATAATCCAAAAATGAATGTAAATTCGAATAAACGTTGGATGTACAAAAATATAACTAAACCAATTCATGATAATTATATAAAACCACAATCAAGATCAGTGCCAAACACACCTGAAATAACGATTTTTCCAAGAACTCCTAGATTTGGAGAAGGCATAAGAAAATACAATATATTACCAAAAGAATGCATTTGAATGGATGATATCAGAAAATTGATCGAAAGATTGTTAGTTATTCATGGCGAAGAATGAAAAAATAAGCATAATGAATATGTTGAGAAATAAATTTTCTGAATTTGTTATTAATAATCCAAAAGGTTCCATATATTATAAGAGTTTTAAATGTAATTCCACATCCTTTTTGGAATAATTCTGAACACTATGGTAAAGGCTTAATCAGTTGGGCACTAAACAATTTAAAATAGCCTGAAATGCATTTGTCAGGCGATAATTATTGTGGACCATTTACAAAATGAAACATAAGATTGCAAAAGGAGACAATGAAATAAATAAATTAGATGAAGTGTGTAAACATCATGATATTGCCTATAAAGATCACAAAGAATTATAACCTAGACATGAAGCTGACAAAATTTTACAAAAAGGTGCAAAATAATTTATGTTAGATAAAAATCCTCCATTTTGTGAAAAAAAAAATTGCTTCTGCAGATGTTTCTTCAACTATGTATACATAGAGAAAATTAGGATGGGGTATTAAAATTTATTAAATTATTAATAATATTTTTCATTATAAATGAAGATATCAAATATAACTTTCGATATACCCATTGGTCAATTAAGAGATGTGTATAGATAAATTTTTAACAAAAGATCAACTTGAGAGAAAAAAATTAAAAAATTAAAAGCAGACAAAGGTATCAAATTAACTTTGCCAAAACTAATAATAAAAAAATATCAAAAGAAAAATCTGGAAATGGTTTGGTAGTTATTTACAATTTTTAATTCAAATTTTAGCTGCACTTGGAGTTCTAGCTGGTGGTGCTAGTGCAATTTACAATTATGTTGAACAAACAAGAAAAAATAAAAAAGAATTAGAAGAATAAAATAGGCATAATTGAGCAATGGAAAATAAATCAGGAAATTATTTAGTTGCAAAAATAGGTAAACCAAAAAATAATAATTTTATCCCCATTATCTAGTATTGATATTAAAAAATGCATAAAATACTAAATATTAAATATTTCAGAAATATTTATGTGATTGATAAATTACTAAAAAGAATGTACAAAAATTAATGTGCTGTGGTTAATTTTGACATTTCATCAAATCCTGGTAATGATTGGTATTGTTATTTTACAGAAAATTATGATGTTTGCTATTTTGATTCATTTTGAGGTAATATTCCTAGTAACTTAATTAATTACTTCAGAAATAGAAATGTTTATTACAATGATAATCGAATTCAGAATTTTAATTCAGTTGTATGTGGACATGTGTATTTAATTGCATTATATCATTTTTCGAGAAAATTTATATTTAATGATATAATTTATTTGTTATTAAATGACGGATATATTTCTAAATAAAATCTTCGACACTAATGCTTTAAAAAAAATGTAGATTTAAGATACAAAACTATTGCTTCTGATTTTAAAAAGTATGTAGATGCAACATACAAAACTATTGCTTCTGGTTTTAAAAAAGATGTAAATTCAAAATATGAAAGTATTTCTTCTGATTTAAAAAAAGATGCAAATTCAAGATACAATAGTATTGTTTCTGCTTATGCTTTAAAGAAAGATGTAGATCCAAGATACAAAATTATTGTTTCTAATTATTCATTAAAAACATATGCAGATTCAAAATACAATACTATTGCTTCTGGTTATGCTTTAAAAATGGATGTAGATTTAAACTACGATAGTATTGTTTCTGATTTTAAAACATAGGTAGATTCAAAATACAATATTTTTGCTCCTGCTATACGTGATCAGATAAGTAAAGTTTTTGTAGGCCTATACAAAAGATTTTTTATCTTCCTAATCCTAGAATTAATAATATGGCTGATCCTATAGATGGAAAAGATGCTGTCAATAAGAGATTTTTTGATGATAAATTGCAAAATTTAAACCAATCAGTTTTGAATTATTGTAATACACTTGTTAACTCGAAAGTTGAAAAATGTAAGGAAGAAAATTTTTATATATTTTATTTTTCTGCAAAGTGTAATAAAAGTGAAAAATTTATTTGTTAAGATAATAGTCTAATTGCATTCCTTTCTTGATAGATTGTTCTGTTTATAAATAAACTATTGAGTACCCCTCTAGCAATCCCTTTCCTATTGATTATATTGTGACTGTTATTAAGGGAGCTAATGAAATATATTACAGCGAGCCTTTTGATGCTAACAGAGGTGATTATTTAACTTTAAAAAAATCTAAATCTAAAATTGATGATGGAATAATAAATATAATAGGAATATTCGTGAAATATAAATATTAAACTTTTTTTTTACTATACAATTTTTTTCTATTTAATGGAGAATACTTGGTGCTTGAAGCGTAAGAAAGTTATTAGAAATAATAATATAAAAATGAAAATACTACAAATGAATGATTACTTCAGAAAAATAAATGTTCAATATGAAATTTTAATAAATCAACATTTTAAAAAATTTGCCCAATGTAAGAGAATGAATAATTAATTAATTATATAAACAAGCAAGAAGAAATTTTCCCACAAGAAATGTAATAACATATGGAATTTATGATTTGAGGCAAATTGATCTTGCTCAGCTGGATAATGGTAATTTAAAAGTTATATCACACATAAATGATGGATATAAGTATATTATAACAGTTATTGATTTTTTAAATATGTATTTGCTATACCTATAAAAGATAAAACAGCTAAAAATGTAGCATATGGTTTAGAATGTCTACTGATAAAAAGAAAGCCACTTAATATTCAAAATGATAATGGTATAGTATTTCATAATACAATACTTAAAGAAATTATGCAAAAATATAACATAATTCATTATTCTACATTTAACGAACTTAAAGCTAGTGTTATAGAGATGTATAATCTTACAAGAAAAAATAAAATGTGGAAAAATGTGCTTTAAATGGAAATTATCAATGGATAAACATATTCGATGAATTAATAAAATAAACAACAATACAAAACATAGAACTAATAATATTCTGCACGACAACTATTTTTATTACACGTGTTTTCTCTCTATTATATTAATATTAATTAAAAATAAAATGTTATAATTTGTAGATAAAATATGACAAATTTTAATTTAACCAAAAGTAAGGTACTTTTATGTTAACATAATAATAAAACGTTTGCGATAAATGGAATATTTGTTGTGATTTTCCAATTGCTTATACAAAAAGTTACTGAAGATAATTTTAAAAATTTAAAAAATGTAAGACAAGATTTTGTGAATACAGTTAGCAAAAATAAATTAATATTTGATAAAGGTTGTACTCCTAATTGGACAACAGAATTATATGCTATTTTTGAGGTTTTTAAATTCTGATGCACAACTTACAAATTAAAATATATCAATGGGGAAGAAATAAAATGTAGTTTTTATGAATATGAAGTTATGAAAACTAACTATCCCAAAGAACGTTTGGTTGAAAAAGTCTTAAAAACTAAAGGTGATAAAATGATCAAATTTATGTTAAATTGTTGGATGTTGATAACTCTTGCAGCTCTAAAACAGATGTTTTGTGAATTTTAAATATTTTTTCTAATTGGTAGTGCTGTAATATTATATTTTATTTGAATATACTACATTACGCTTAATTACATATGCTATATCAAAATCTATTTAATCTGGTTCAAATCTCATAAATTGACAATTTAATTGGAATTATATATATTTTTGTATTTTTATTTCCTATATGACATCTCTATCTTTATGGTTAAATTGGCGAAATTCAAAAGCCAATTTTAGATCTGGAAAATATAGATATTTTTTATAATTATCTATAATATATTGCTGTTTATAATTTAAATGTTAAAAACATTTATTAATATGAGAGATATATTTTGTTTCTTTCGTCATAAGCATTTATATTTAAATTAAGTTGCTTAGAAATTGGTTTTACCAATGATTTATTAGCTTTTTTAGATTTTGCCAATAGTTGCATTGATTCTTTTTAATTGGTATAGATTACTCTAACAGCATTATAATCAATAAGATTTTTAAGAAATGTTTTTCTTCATCACCAACATATTAATTCTTCTTTGTGATTTTATAAATATTTTTGTGTTTTTCTCATTATGGTTATGAATTGCTTGGTCAGAGTCTTTATATTCTAAAATTTTAGCAATATCTTTTTCTTTAAACCAAAGTTCATTATTATCATCGAAAACAATATTTGTGTTTTTATTATTAAATATTCAATTATTAAAATCAAATAATTTAGTTTAATTCTAGTTTCGTGTTATTTTTAATAAGGAAACGTAAAATGAAAGAAAACTTAAATTAAAGAATATTGACCAGATTCATTAATAAAGATAGGAGTTTTTTTTATTCCTACTATCCATGTTCGTAGACATGGTTCAAAAATTATTTTATTTTATGTATAATTTTATTTTATGTTCCTCTTAAGAGGAACTACCAGTCCCCCTTTAAATTATCAATTATATTAATACCATCTTCACCAATATTGTTTCTTTCAGCTTGTTTTGTATCTTTATATTCTAATATATTTGCAATCTCGGTTTTTTCCTTGAAAATTTGTCATTATTCCGGAGTGCTGGACTTTAGCACCCAGATTATTTAGGCATTCTCAGAAACATTAAAAAAATTATTTTCAATTTCATAAAAATATTCTTCATTGTCACAATAAATAAATCAAATAATGTCATTATTATTCAAAATACTTAATTTAATTTAACTTTAAAAAATTACGAGAGGTTTATGAGCAACTTAAAGCCATGCCAGGGACCTTATTTTAGGTTTATGAGTAACTTAATGCCTCACCAGGAAGCTATTTTTTGCCTACTTTAATGCCATCAAAACTCCATATGGAGGACTTCCCATCTCACCATCGCCAGCCCTATTTGAAAAAAGTAATGAGATGGGAAGTTTTTATTATATTATTTTTTGGGTACACTTTCTCATATGGTGTGGTGTCTACACCATATAAGACTCCAGCTACATATATTATTTTATGAGCAAAAGGTATGTTTTTAGCTCAAATTTTTAACAACTTGATTGATAATTTATAGTATGAATATGGGTGCCTTCATATCCACATTAAATATTATCCTTTAAACTCGTGGTTTCGAACCCACGAATCTCAAGTTTGAAAGTTGAGTACCTAACCACTGAGCTAATGTGGCGAGACATATAACATAATAATTTTAAAGCTTTATGTGTTGACTCGCCGAATGTTCGACATGCCACGACTGGATAGCAGCACTTTTTTGATAAGCTTCCTCCTGTTGGGCGAGAGCTTGCTGCAGTCCGGTTATAAGAAAAGATAAAGAAATCTTGTGTACAGTTCATGAGATGGAATTATTTTATTAAATTATTAATTTTATTTCTATACTTTCCTTTTGTCATTTTTTCATTCAAATGTAATGTTATAAAACCATATTCTTCATCCCAACAGTTTGCACAAACCTCTTTAATTTTTTCATAAGGAATGTCTCCATCAACAAAGTCATTATAAATTTGCTTTAGATTAGTATCATCTTGTCTAAATATACATAGAAAATTCGTATTGTTGCTTACTAGTTGTTTGGGCACTTTCGAATAAGTTTGAGCTAAATAAAACACAACTGTGATTTTATGTCATCCACGAGTGAAATATTCCCGAATTATATCTCTGTTTTCTAAAATAACATCGTCAATTATAACAAGATAATCATTGTCACATTGATCTAAAGGAATCATTTCATCATTATTATAAAAGTATGCAATTTTCTCATTAAACTTTTTGGATATGGCATCAAAATCGTTTTGCAGCCGAACATATTTGAAATTATTTAAATTTTTTGTGCAAACATGCAATTTATTAAAATTTAACCATCCAGTTTTATAAATAAGATATATCAAATGAGTTTTCCCACATTTACTCGGGCCCACTATTATGGCTCTTATATTAACAGGCAAAAGTTCCCCTTTTTTTTAGATTTTTCTTCTGAAATTAAAATACCAACATCCCAATCAGCTTTTTTTCTTCATTTAATAAGATTTTTTTATTAAATGAAGAATAAAGTCTTCAAGTTAACAAATAATAGTTCTATACTAAAGAAGAAACCTCATTATGATATCATTCATTAAGAGATAAATATATTGCATTAGTTAGTTTTTATACACAGTTTGTAACATCCAATAAAAAATCAATGATATTACATTGATTGATAACAAAAAAGTTATAAATATACCTAGAGGACAATATAATATCGAATCATTAAAAGAAACTATAAATTCAATTGAACCATTTCAACTAATAACATGGAACTACCATCAGACAATGTGAAAATTGAATATGATTTAAATATAAGTTTTATATTAAATTTGATGATCGACCATCTGATATTCTTGGTTTTGAGAGCAATATGGTTATTGAGAAAGATAAAACTGTTATAGGTATCAATTACCTAATTTTGACCCATTAAAAAAATGTTCATTGTAACTTGGCTTATAGTAGGTTTACAAAATATGGTGAATCTAATCATTTAGAAACAATGTTTGGATTTAGAGATTATATTAGTTATGAACTCCATATCCCATTTTTTTATAAAATTACTAATGAGCAGTTTAATTATATTGTTTTGGAAATTAGAGATGAAAATAGGGATCTAATTGATTTTTATGGTGCCTATATCGAAATTATTTTGGAAACTAAAGACACTAGAAATATTGCAGATTTTATGAATCCATAAAAAATGTAGAAATAGAATATATATTCGAAAATAAGAAAGTATACATAAAATAAATTATATATCAAATTATAAATAAATATAAAATAATTTTATGTATATAAATATAAAATAAAATTGCACATAAATATATAATTATTTGTTTAATATCCCCATGGTAACATATCTATAATATCATATTTTTCAGTCAAAATCATATGTTTGTCATATTCAAACATTAATTATTTTCCCATAAGCTTATTCACCAAACTCTTTGTTTTATTATGTCTAGTAATAATGTTGTTTTTTATAATAACATATTTCTTAGGTTTTTTTGTACTAATTCATACATCGGTTTCATATTCAATTTTAAAGCAATTCGTAATTTAGAGTGAATTCGTTAATTTTTGTAACTTGTTTTCCCAAAAAAGTTTCATAACAGTAACTTTTTGGACCAGTACTTATCCAATTGATACCATTATCATTTTTTCCAAATTTATCTGTCCATTCACCAAGCATACAACCTGTTTTAACAGTATATTTACCAATGTTAATGTAAACTATGCTATCTGTATCATAATATACATTATCATTTAATTTATCTAACATTCTATATAATCTTAATCGAGCATTTGAAGTAGTAAAAGTTACTATCGATGTATCTGTCGCCATGCTATCTTCTACATAATAATCGTTGAATTTAAATGTCACTACAATTATTTTTTGTTGATGTAAACAATATTATTTATTTCAATTTTATCATTCATTAACATTTCATACCAATGCAGCGGTTTATAAATGTACACTGTTTGTGTAAAATTTTGTCTTTGACCAAATTTGCCCCAAAGTGAATTTAAACAAATTTTGGCAACAGCACATTTTCCAGGATTTTGTTCAATTTTTTCAATGTCAAAATAGATATCTTGTTCTTTTTCAAGAACACTAATATATTCTTCTTTCAATTTATAATTGTCTTCCGTGGACTAGTTTCCAATTTTATTTCCATAAATGTTTTTATGTAATCTCTAAACATATTATTACGTCTTTGCTCGAAATACCCAACTTCGTGAGTTTGGAGTGTTTTGTAACCTTTTTCTGTAGTTTTATTTAATTCTACAGTAGTCCATGTTCCATTTATTGCTCTTTCTTCAATATTATGTTTACATTGTCCTTTTTTCCCCATGGCACATTTTAAAAATAAAATAAACAATATTTTTTCTTTTTTAATTGGTTTGACTGGATGATATAAATTTCGCTGTGCTAAAAATTTCCATTTGGTCAATCCAAACCATATTTCGTCGTAATTTTTAGGTTAAAATATTTTAATTGGATGACCAAAGGGATAGTAATCATATAATATTACTGTTGGATACAAACTACATATCAAACTATATATCTTAATTATTTCTTGAAACTTTTAATTTTTATGCATTTGTTCTACCGCCAAAAAAAAAAAAAAAGAACCCCAGGCTGTAATGGTTCTGCTGTATTTTTGGTTTTTTTTCTAAATTATTTTTGTAGAAAATTGTTTTTTCCAATTGCAAGCCCACATTTCCCTTACTTTGTATCCATTTTGTCTTAAAAATGTCATTCATTGTTTGTTTTAGTAAACAAATCATCTACATTTTCATTGTCACATTTATTTATTGTATCTGGAGAATAACAAACTGGATAACCTTACAAAAAACAACCGTGATATTGATATATTGTTTTAGTTCTACTGTCATGACCATCAATTTTTGCTCCACAAATAGTTACTTCTCCACCATTTAAAACATGTCGAACATTAGGAAATGTATTTAACAATGATATTGATTATTTACTAAACATTTATTTTTTATCTTCTTTAACTGCGGAAACAGTATCTGATTCAAGAAAATTGACACTATAAACAGCCATACAAATACTTGCTATTGCTATATAACAAAAAGGATATATGTTTGCTATTTCTAGAAATGACTCTTTAAATTCAAAACAGCCACAACATAAAATTTCAACATCCTAATTACAATATCAGCAATTTCTTTTTTGCAATCGAAAATATAATTTTCTTTTACTTTTTCAGAATGCCGTTTTAAAAAATGTTCACGTTGTTCTTGTTTCATTGTGTTTACTCCATTATATATAGTGGCTGGTATTTTTCCAACATAACTTTGATTTTCTGGTTTATAAAAAATGTGTGAAAATATGCTTTTTTAAGCTCTCGTAAACCAAATGTTTTGGGAAATGCAGCAAGACTTCCTTGAATAAAGTTCATACTATCAAATTTAATATGTCCAAAAGTATTATTGCGAACATCATTATTTTTAACCTTGGTATATAACCTCTGGTTATATACTATTTCTAACACAGTACTTTAATAAAAAATATATATAAATCGTAACATTTGGAATTATGGGCAGTAAATTTGTATCCTCTACTTTCTTCACATAATGCCCATTCGCAAAAATCTTCATTTGTTTTAAAATGCATTTTTGTACCATCAAAATCATGTACAGCTGTAAAGTTTGGAGTGTGAAAACCTGTATCTTGTGTTGCTTCGTAATCAAAAAAAGTAGTAATTCTTATAGTTTCTACCACTACAAGTACAATCTTTTTATCTTTATGTACAAAAAAGCTCTCTTATGTCGACTATTTTGCATGTAACACACTCATGTTCATTAGTTTTCACAAATTCCCCACAATTCATACATTTGGCATACCACAAGTGTGTTTTTATTTCTCAAACTTATATTGTTACACATTTTACACTTATAAACCGTCTCACAAACATCTTCTTGATTAGAAAAACATTCTCTTCCAAAAAAAATATCTATTACATTTTTCACAGTATATTCTAATTCGATCTTCATCTTCCCAAACTTTTTATGTTGTTTTTTTTTTTGCACAAATTATATTTATTTTTTTATTTTTCTCACACTTGTGTTGGTATTTACTACTGTACGGTTGGTCACAATTTTTACGATGATAAACACTACTTAAAAACGATTTCATACTATTAATTACATCATAATGTTCATTGTGTAAATACAAATAAATATCTTTGATTTTTTTGAACCAGGTTGTATAATTGAGTTAAAATTTTCAGTTGAAACAATTTTAATTTGAACGTTTAGAAACTTTTCTGCATCCATAATATCTTTCAAACTGATACGGATTTCACAATTTCCCCCCATTCTTTTGCAAAGTTCCCGAGTAAATTCTTCTTGCAGTTTCTACTTTTTCTAATGTAAATAATTTCATTATTCATTAATTCTCTATCCAAAATAATATTAGTTTCGTATGTTAAAGCTGTAATTATTCCTCTGGGCCCACATAAATTATCAGTATTGTCAATGTTAGTAATACATCGTTTTGCATTTATATCTTTAGCTAAATTGACGATTTCTTTACCTCCTCCTCCATTTCCTCTTGGCACACAGTAAATATCAATGGCAAAATAAGTTTCGTTTATATCTACATTTTCATTGGATATAATTATCCTCTCAATTTCATTTAGTAAATTTTCGGCATTTAAATTATTTCTTCTAGCCACAGAAATAGTATGGTGAAAATTCTGAATATATTCACATATTCCCATTTGATCGCCATTTTTATAACAAGTTTTTTTTTTACAGCTTTCAATGTTGCGTGCACAGCATTACGAACAGCGTTCATTTTTTCTATAGAAGTGCCTTCTAAATTATTTATGCGAATGCTGTATTTTGTTTGCCAAATGCTGAAGTCACAAAATTACGATTAATTTCACGAATCTCAAATGGTGGGCTCCTTTCTACGCGCTCATTAAAAATTTTTGGTTTAAAAGGAAAAAATTTGACTTAGACGTTTATTTTCTTCTTTAACGTCAAATTTTTTTTAATCCTGGTTACTTTTATTTCTTGGTTTTACAAATAACTGAATAGAAAAAGGAAATATTTATTTGTATTTTTTATTTTTTCTGTATATTCTGCAATTTGAAAAAGGTAAATTTGTAAATTTGTTCTTTGTTTCTTCATTTGTAATAGCTGTAATTAAATCATATTTTCTTAACTTGCGTAAACTTTTTAATTTTAAACTTTTTGCTTTAGCTCACAATTCCTCAACTTTTTAAATCATTTAGATTTACCGTAGATTTTTTTAATTGATTTTCTCTTCCTTGAATAGCATTACATTGTGTAATAATACGGCCAATTAAATCATTTTTTCTTAGCATATATATATATAAACTTTTAGCTATATACCTAACTTCCCTAGTCTCATTTCAGTCAACGCAATTATTGAATTGTTCGTCAACATTTTATTCGTTTGTTTATTTGTACGCAAAAAAAGTATGATATTTTCGAAAAATATAAAGATAATAATTTTTTACTATGTTACTGCACTATATGACCACATTTCTCATTAAAACATTTATTACACATTGATGCGAGTTTGTACTTGGTGTTTTATTAGGAGAAATTAAATGTATGTATTTATTCTCATTACATACTGTACTGTACATTTTTTGTTGGATAATTACAATTTTGAATTTCCTTTAGAATATATAATACGGTATTGTGTGATTTGTTATTTTTATGTCTTTTTAGTCATCTTAACGATTCACTTTTTCGTGTGAGAATGAAAAAGTCAGACTTTAAATTATCTCTGCGTTTCACTTTTTGTGTGAGTATGAAACATCATGAAACATCAGACTTGAAGCAACGTTTTTGGAGGAATTTTAGTAGTTTTTTTTTTTTCTATGTAAGCGCCAGTGTTCCAAAGAGGTCAATATTGATTAAAATTTTAAGGTAGGTGAATAATAAAAGAGAAAGATTTTACTTAGTTAAATAGTTATTTCATATTTAACTTATGATTATTGCAAATTATTATTTTTTTAACATAGAAGAAATAGAGAAAATCTGGTACGCATGCGACACTGGCGCTTACCTAGTGGCGAACAATCTTAGTTGCCGAACTAAAAGCATTGAGCTTGTCAAACTGAGTATAATAAAGCTCGCCTCAACTCACCGGCGACGTAGAGACATCCGCGGTAGGCGACGCAGGACGCGTCTATCCTTCTCAAGTTCATGTTGGCGATGCGCGTCCATTGGTCGACCTCTGGGTCGTAGTAATCCGCCGAGCTGAGGCAGTACTGCCCTTTGGTGGATCTGCCCATGATGTACATGCGACCTGCCACACGACAATCAGCATGGGCCTCAGCAGAGAGGAAATGAAAGGATAGGGGGTAGGCACTTGCCCTCCCCTGGAAACTTTATTTTTCCTATGAAATGTGAATTAATTTTTATAACAAATCAATTGTTTATTAGCGACATTACTTCGAAATGCAAGTCCCTACTGGTAGGAGTAATTGAGTTCTTCCTGGCTTTTACATAATTTTATTTTGATATTTTATTTTGCATTTGTGTTTACTATTATATTGTAATATTATATTGTCTATCGTTAACGGTAAAGAAATTTGTTCACATTAAAAGTGGTGGATGTTTGTTGCATGCATTTAGTGTAAACCCAGTTGTTAATCTTACACTCCTCTGCAGGAAGCTTTTTTTTTAAATTCCTATGCCTCCCCTTGGAAAAGATCGTGGTGACGCATACGACAATCAGTTCAGTAGCGTACGCAGGCCTGCTCTTCGGAGGGGGGCGATCAAGGTCTTGAGTGGCGAGGGGAAGTGAGTTAAGTACGGAGCAGCACCGGAATGAAAAGACAGCGGGAAACGGGAGATCCGCGAGAAAAACCCGCGGACCTGCGGCATCGTTCGGGACAATACCCCACTTGGGAAAATCCAGGGTAGGGGGGTGAGCGACCCCATCGGGAATTGAATTCGATCCGCCTAGGTGGGAGGTGGGTAGTCTTACCACCATAACACCGCGGCCCCCATCAGAATTAAAGACTTGCCAATGGCCAACTATAAAGTAAAACTCTGGGAGTTTGGCTCCCGGATTTTTTTAATAATTTTTTACTTTAATGGAAATTAAATATTAATTGAAGACGATATAATGTGTGCTCCTCATCAAACTTTTCAACAGTCTCTCAGAGTGTGACATTTATGGTTGTTTGCCAAATTTTTTGCGTGGCGCAAGTGTTTTATTCTTCAGTGAAATCTAAAGGTTTTTTTTTTGTCTATAAATTTCAATACTTCACTTATGGTTAATATGGGGTGTTAGCAAAACCTAATAAGAAATTGTTCCCATGAAAAATACCACTAAACTGAATGAGCTCAAATGCCGTGCGTTGTCCTTTTGGTTTACTTTTCTAGGCTTAGTTAAGCATCGTTTGCTTGAGGGGGAAGGCTGTAGAAAAGTTAGAAGTGGCCGTGAATGAAGTATTTTAGGGAGCAAGTAGGAGTTTGTGGTTTTGTTTATTATAAATCATTATTTAACCGCAATCTTCAGGGTATTAATAATTTTACAAAACGTAATTTTTTATAAATGAGGCCCGGGCAAGGATGGACGAAGCACTTTTGTCTGAAAGCGATATTGTAATCCTATTACATAATAGGACTATCTCCGTCCGTCTGTCTGTCTGTCCCTCTTTAATACTTCTAAATCCCTAGAAACTCAACAAATGTTCTTCAAATTTTGCAGAGCGAATTCTCAGGGTCAAATACAGGTCAAGATCGAATTTCAGTAAGATCAGATTACGCAATTATTACTTTTGACCCTAAATACTCATTTTTAAGTACTTTTTTCTATAAAAGTTTTGTATTAATGCATACATATATGAAGGTAATGGAATATAATTTTTGTTTACTGTCAATGTCTCGCAAATTAAGTTGGGCCACAGTGAAAATGAGTTATCTTATGTGTTGTTTTCAATTGAACCTATCAGGTCGTGTGCAGTGTCAGGATTTAAGTTTAGTAGCAATGGCCAATCAGAACAGAGCAGTCGATGTTACTGTCTGGAAACTATTATTTACAGTAATGCAAGTATCTCGAATATTACAAAAGGCATGTGGTTAAATTTGAGAAACAATTTCGCATTGACAATCTTCTCTGCTAGAAATTTTTTGCTTTAAACAACTATCTGCACATACATGGTCGCGTTATGCGAGTTTAGGTTATAAATAGTTATCAAACAAAAATAAAGACGACAGGCTTGTCATGAAGACGTAGTTCTGTGCGCTAGAATTGTGGTAATTGCATAATTATTAATTCATACGTCTCAATTATAAACCTAGCTTAAGAGACATCCCAAAACCGCACGTGGCATGCTAACTGGAAAACGACACACGTACACGTTTTAACGTACTTGATAAGGCTTAATATTTTTATTTTAGTCCCAGCTTAATTATGCTGATCACCAGAAAAATTAATTATTTGATTTTTGTCACCGTATACCATTCAACTTTGGTTCTTCGTACAATATATTTTAATGTCAGTTTTGGCATTACGGCCTGTCACAATCACGATTTTAATGTTCTTGTGGTGGCTGATAAGTCATGCCTTATTTCATATTAAGATGTGCTTAGCTAATTTTGTTTTAGAAAATATCGCACGCCGCTACAAATCGAAAATAAGCAAAAATTGTCAGTTTTAAGAAATTATTAAAAATCGCGAAAACATTTCGTAGAGTAATAATTATTTTATCTCAGAGAAAATTATGTTATTTTGGTATGTGAGTTGGTTGTCATTGTTTATACGTCCAAAATAAACAATAAAATTGTGAAATTAGACATGCCATTGTGCAAAAAAAATATGCAGTGTAAAAATATTTATGCGAGGAAATTGTATTTTTAAGTAATGTCTACAAGCTGAACAGTATTTCTTGAAGATATTGAACATTCGCCTCCAACCAACCGTGTTCGGGTTCGACTCCTGTCAGGGTCGCTCGGGGAATTTCGCTCGTGGGAATCGTGCCGGACGATACTTGTCGGTGGGTTTTCTCGGAGATCTGTCGTTTACCCCCGCCCTTGCACTCCGTTGCTGCTCCCTACACACCCCGCTTCACGAAGCCAATTTTGAAGATGTAAACTTGAAACAAAAGCTAGGCGTGAGCAACAATACCTTCAAACTCTGTATCCAGGCAAATATGACAATTTGTTTGATAATAATATTTTATTTAAATCTCAAGTTCTCTTATCTTTCCAGGAAACAGACTGTATGTTACAAAAGGCTTCGGTAGCAACGAAGCAAGCATTTTTTTGCCCAAAAAATCTCTGGTGGTATACATTCATATTTAACATTAACGCTAAAAAAAAAAAAAACGAATTCATTAACGTGTGTTTTCTACCAAATTCTCACTGCTTTCAAACCAGGCAACAAACGTAAGGGGTTTGTAGTGCTAAAAATTATTTTCTATATTTTTAGAACATCCCATAATTCAGTTTTAGTGCATCAAATAGTATGTACTTCGATAAAGGTTCTAAAAAGAAAGCCATGGAAAATTAGCTCACAAAATTTAATTAAGAAAAATGAACATTCATTTCAAATTTTAAAATGTTACATAGTTGCCATGTTTGGCTACCCTTCAAATTAATTTTTAATGTCATAAGAATATGGAAAAGAAATTTCATGAAATTTCTACTAGTGATTCGGCCATAATTGTATTTCATCTTATACGATAAAATTTCAATCCAAAATAGATCAAAGTTAAACCCTAATCACAGAAAAACAAAATGCCACCCTTGAAAGAAATTTCTTCGTGGCGCGTGCCTCAAGTGTCTTTACCAGCGAATCACGGACGTTCAGTTTCGGAGTACTTTCCTACGGTTGGTCCAGTCAAATAAGAACATGACTTCTCGCGTAGACATACGACCATTGACCAAAAGAAGCTGTGGTTGTGAACGTAGAATATTGAATTATAGCATGGCGATAAATATTTTCACGAAAAGCACCTGTCCCTAACTATAGTCCATTCCCGGTTACTTCCAACGCAAGGTGGGATGGAGCCTTATCATTGCGATGGGCCTGGTCTCTTTATTCGCACGCCAGTCAAGTGAAACTGTGAAATTTATGGGAAAGTGAATATCTTACAAATTTGCTCATCCCTACTCGTATATGCACAAAAAAAAATCCAGTATTCGCAAATGTTTACCTAATATTTAAAATTCAACGTTAAAGTACAGGACTACTTTCCCTCCATCGTTGCCAACTTCATTAGGCTCATGCCGATCACTGTACTCGTTATAACAGACGGAGTTAGCAGCAGTGGCATTTTTCAACGGTTGATTTCGAAAGTGCTCACTTTACCGTGAATAGCCTTTAATTAAGAATACAAATGCGGAACAACTTCTTACACCGCCGACTACGCCACACACGCCAGCAGCAAAATGGCGTCGTCACTGACTGACGACGTTCCAGAACGCCTTTAGCCAACCACAGCTTGGCGACCCTCTCGCCAGCCGGCAGCCCGGCTTATAGAGAACATTTCTTGGCAAGCAACAGCCAATCAGACGCAAATGTTCATTCTCGCAGTTTCACGCGGCCAGTCAAAGAGTTGGTATGCGCACATGAAACGAACCGCAACGACATTTCGTCTCCGTATACTTATCTACTCTGGTACTCCGCCGAGCGCGCATTTCACGGGAAACTCGTCGCTTAAGGGGAACGTTATCCCGCCATATTGTATGATTGGTTTATATAGCTCGTTTATATTTCTTAAAAAAGAAAATCCCCGAATACCCTTAAACTAAACTAGTTACTAACCCTACATGCAGGACAGACATAGCGGGTCGTATGCACATACCATTCATGGTTACTTCCCACTTTTCTGAAGCTCTGCTAAAGTTCTACTTCCAAGATATTCATCCGCCTCACGCAAACAAAGCTTGTCTATAAAATTACACCAAAGGGAGAGCGCACCGCATTCGTGCGCACTTGGGTTAATAATATGTTGCATAAGAACTATTTATTACTAGGCAGTGCCAACACACCAATTTTCTCACTGGTTTTATTCATATTAATTATAAATGAAATATTGTAATATATAGATAAAATAAAAGTAAATGTTCAGTTAAACTAAAATAAAATAATTTTATGTTAATACGAGTATAAGACGCTTGTGAAACATGACATATTAAGGAAATAACTAAAAACGTTACATATGGGGTGATTTTTCAAAAGTTTGATTTATAAACTGTGAAAAAACCGCGAATATACTATATAAATGAAGCAACACGACCTCTTCCTGTAGTTGAGATTCCAATCGTTACTGCATTTCGCATGCTTAGTCAATTTTAGATTAAACCTCGTGCGGCACCATGAAGTTTAGTTTGGAAGGTTACGGGCACGTAACTGTGAAGTGTTCGTTTATTGGCGCAGAGTTACCCATGGCGTGCCAAATAAGGTATGGTCCAGTGACAGAATTACCGCAAAGGTACATATGTTTTAAGTTTAATATGTCCTCAAATAATAACACGAATTTTGCGCGTCTCTAGTGGTAACTTATAATCAAATACTGCATTTTTGTTAAGGCTGTTCATGATAAAGTGAGCACTTTTAATGCCCTCCCAACAGGCATTAACCACTAATAAATATGTTTTATTGCAGTCTCAGGCATTAACTTTTGAAAGTGGTGAAAGTATTCACCGTATTTATTAGCTACATCACAATACTGATATTAAAAAGTAACGTAAACATAAAAAAAATAGCTTAAAAGAAAAATTTGGAAGGGCCTTAAAAATTCTCACTTTACCGTGAACGGCCTATACTTAAATATACGCACGATAGATGGGAGTGCACTGCTAATCATTTTAAGGACGACCACTTCCGTAGGCCTAGAGGCTGTCGCAGTTATCTGGCACTCTTGGAAGCCCTGGCTAGGATCTAATTTACTTTACATTCTTTATTCTTTCTCTATGTGAAAGATCAACATTGCCATGGATCATCACACTTAATTTGTGCGCCAACCAATTGGAAACCAAGGAAATTTTTAGGAAAGTAAATGTGTTATTAATTTGTGAATTCGAGATTGTAATATGTATAAAACAAACAAAAAAAACCTTAAAACTTCACTAGTCATTAATTTCATTATTACTCTCACAACACAAAGTCGTGTCTTAGAAATATTCTCAAAAATTTGCTGCCAACTTAATTAGAAGCCTACGAGCAGTTGCGGCCAGTGAATTTTTTTCCCCCAACAGTTGAATTCAAAAGTGTTGGCTTATCGTGAACGGTATTTAATAATAGCACAAGGAAAATTGATAAAATATAAAGTAGATAAATCCTAGACGCGAGGGAGCGATACGGGCGATACTAACACTCACGCCTTGTGACTCATCGCTCGTACGCGCAAGGCGTTCAGTGTTTCAGTCGTGACACTGTACTGTGCAAAACATATCTGTAACAGTGCCATTTCATTAGACTCAATAAAAGTCCAGACATTAAACTACACCCGTATGTTTGTACTTTTCTTTTGCCGGTTTAGAAAACTGCATAAGCGAGCTTTAAAATGCGATATTTGGCCATGTTCACGATTTTTTTTTTCCTCCAAGAATACACTTAATACGACAAAAGTAAAAAAATAAATAAATAACAATGGGAATAGATATATGTTTTTTATCTTTTCTGACAAAAAGTTGTATTTTCATAACATTTATTTGCCGAGATACGCGTATTCGCGCAAACAACTATTTTACAGAAAATGTACCACCATGGACTTCTCTTAAGGTCACTGCCTACAGGCTGGCAGCTGCAAAATTTAAATAGGAAATATCATGTTAAAGAAATTTCACCTCAGTGCGCTAATTTTAAAGATAGACGTTCTAAATAAAATATGTTCACAAATTTTTAAGGAAAAGATCCCTACAAGCGTAAATTTTCGAAAAAGTTAGGCAGTATGTCATTACTTTAAAACATAAATTTTAAAAATTTCTTGTAGACAAACTATACATGTTATGTAAACATCACCACTGTAGGAACTTCTCCTAAGAAATTCGCTAATAATGCATTTTTTTTTTAATAACGCATGCCTTTAAAATGAACGCAATGAGGCGAAATTTCCTTAACGTGGGATTTCCTACTTAAATTACGACTGAGATCTGCGGCTGTTCATGGGCGCAACCTTCCTCCACGTCCTGTGCAGGTCGTTGAAGCAGCGGCAAGAGCTGAGGCAGTCGTCGTAGTCGAACCAGTAGTCCTCCTTGCTGCCACCGATGACGTAGACGTCGAAGCCGACGATTGCCGGGCCGTGGAACGCCCTCGGGCCTGCGGGGTCCGCCTCGCGTACCTTCAAGACATACGTTCAAAGGAAAGTGAAGTGAATATCCACACACTGTCCAAGCCTTTGAGTTGCGTTGAGTTGGTAGTGAGTGAGGGAGTGAAGCGATTTGGGCGGCTCTTAACAACGAGAGTAGAATAATATAGCCAATTTTGGCGCAAGGGCGTGGAGCGTCGGAGCGCCGGAGCTGTTCATGCTCTGTCATTCCGGCCCCCCGGCGGCCCATTTTCCCCTCAAAGTTTAACGGCTATATTGCTTTTAAAGGCATAGGTAGTGACCTTCTAAATTCGCGTTATTTATTGGCAGCATGCTAATTTCACAGTACTGTATATACTCTAGTCGGCGTTGTTTCTCCGTTGGCTGCTACCCAGATGGGAAGGCACGCCTTCCTGAGTGAACTGTACGTGATTAGGGCACACGATTGTGAAATGCTCATATATTGGCGCAGATTTACCGGGGGTGTGTCACATAAAGCATGGTCCAATGACAAACGTATTGTAAATGTAACAATGTAAGTATAAACTGTCCTCAAATAATAACGCGAATTTGCCAGGTATCTAGGTATAGGGTATGCCAAATCCATAAACGGGATCCGGGATCGGAGCCGAAGCCGACTGTTAGTCATCTTGGTTCTATAAGCCGTTTAAATCACAATGTTAGATGTCGGTTATCTTGAACTTAACCTTTAACCTAAAACCCAAGAATTCCCAAGAAATTAAAAAAAAATCCCAAAAGATTTTTTTAAATGCCCCCAAATAATTATAAAGCATTATTTTAAATATTTACATATAAAAAAAATTTTAAAAATTTTTATTTCAAATGTTTGGGCTTAGAGGGGACGAGGGACTGGTACCGACCAGCCACCATGTTATGTCGTAAGCCACAACCACCATGTTGGACACAGGTGACCTTGACCAATGACTTTGGCCCTATAACCATGACTTTGTAAGACCTTGAAAGAAAAAACTATATAAAAATTATAAAAGTTGAACAAATTCATAAAAGTCAGCAAGCATACTACATTACTGACTACTGCGGCCATCTTGGATTCAAGTGATGTTTATAATTGGCCTAAATCTGGCGACATTTAATCTTGAAACTAAGAATTCACCAAAAAAAAAAAAAAACCTAGGAATGTATTTAAGAATTATTTTTAAAAAAATTTGTTTATTTTTTTAAGTTATTTTAAAATCTTACATTTCCAGAGATTTCCCACGGCACTACGTCCAGACGACGACAGGTGACCCCCTCCCCCCAAACCCAAATCAGTCACTTTGTATTAACATTCCCCTCCCTATACACTAACCTTTGCTCATTCTGTCGAATGCACTCTACCCACCATATATTTTTTTAAAGCTTGTCATTTGTTTACATTTTTCACACCTAAGTAGGTGACTCCGCCAGACATGTTATATCTGGATAACCTTCACCTTGACCTCACATTTGTGACCTTGGCCCTGTGTCCATGACCATGGATAAACTTGAACTCCAAAATAAATTCTAAAAACTTTTATAAAGTACAAAAATGTCCAAAAAAATATTTAAAAAATTAAAAAATATTTAAAAACCGGTTTTCCCTCAATCTTTCGATCAATCTCAAAATGTTTCCATCAATAAACATCGCAATCAGCACCACAAGCACCGCAATAAGCACTGCACACACCGCACAGCACCGCGTGCACCACAATCAGCAACACATGCGCCATAATCAGCACCACGTGCACTGCAATCAGCATCGCACGCACTAAAATCTGCACAACACGCACCACAATCACCACAACAATCAGCTCCATAATCCGCTCCGCAATCCTCCTCCGCGAATTACAACAGCCCATACCAATCGCTCGATCAATCCAAATCGTTGGGTCAATCCCAATCCTTAGCGATACTGCTCCGCATTCCAAAGCAATCCATATTAATCCTTCGACCTTTCCCAATCCTTCGCTCAATCCCAATAATTTGTCCAATCCCAATACTTCGATCAATCCTAATCCTTCGATCAATCCCAATCCTTCGATCGATCCGTTGATCAATCCTTCGGTTTGTTTCCACCCATATGTGTATAAATTACATTCTTTCACCAACTGTCTCCAAATTTATACATGCCGACAGAATTAATGTTTTGTATACAGTCTACTATCCTTGCATATTTATACTAGAGTCTTTATTATCATTCTTTATGCAGATTTTTCTGTTAATAGTCGAGTGTTCATTGCATCCCTTTAAAGCTGTGAGGGAATAAAAGCTACGAGACACAAATTCTATATTAAATTTGCTTTTCTTTGTAGCAAGAGTTGTATGCTCCTCAGTATTTAAAGCCGACGACCGCTTATTTTGAAGTTCGACTACTTCACGCGAAAGTCTTGCGAGTGTACATTCCATACAAATTAACTCTAGTCCACTCATTCCGTCTCTAGCATTGACTGTCTCATCATAATCGCCTGTCGAATCGGTACCCATCGATGCAGCAAGCGGTATTGCCGGCAACACTTGCTGACTCCCAGTAGATGAATCTTTGCAGGTATCGGTATGTTCTTTCAATGTATCGCTTTGCACAAACTGCATGGGACCAATGACGTGCCAAAAGGGCTCTCGTACAAGCCGTTCTCTCATGCCGACAAATATTTTGACCAAAGGTGAAAACTAGATCACAGAATCGGCACTGGTGACTACCAATTAGTGATGATGCAGGTTGCGGCTCCATGATCGTTGAGGTCAAAGGCAGGCCATCGTATTCTCAATTCATCTTCGTGGTATGACTAGCGAGCGCTTCCAAATCGATGTTCCCCTCATGGTGTCAGAAGGTAAACTGTCATTTTTTTCTACATAAGTGCGATTCTTTTTGCAGCAAAGTGTCTCGCTTGTGCCCAAAAAAGGCCTTACAACAAAAATATATAAGAAGAAAAATATGGGAGCACTATGAGAAAACTCATGTACTCATTTGCCCCAGAAGAAAACGTTCAAAGTAGTAACCGTTAATAAGTGTTTGAAGTCTATCTTGTCGCAGAATTAATACGCGAAATTCACATACATGCCTATGGCGGCTATACCCAGTACTCTGTTTCTAAAATTTTAGTGGTTTTGTGACGACAAATAAAAAAACAAAACCATATTTTGCAAATTTTTCAAGTATGACTGAAAGATCGTGTGTAGAAACACGCAAAATTTGCGTTATTATTTGGGGATACATAAAATTTAAAACACATGTACGTATGTAGTAATTTTGTGACTGGCTCATGCTTTATATGGTAACTCTGGGTAACTCTGCGCTTATAAATGAACATTTCACAATATTGCTTGTCCGAATCACGTGCAGCGCAGTCAGAAGGGGCGTGGCTACACATCCAGGCAGCAACCAGTGGAGAAACGACCCCGGCTCGAATATATAACATACTGTGAAGTTTAGCCTGAAGCCAAATATTATCACGAATTTTGCAGGTCCCCATTCATGTGTATTAAATCAGTTTACCCAAGGCATGCTTAGCGAAATTAATCTTACAAAAAATTTACTCTGCTACAAATAAAATAAATACATGAAAAATTCCCCACATCGAGAAACGTTTCAAAATTGCGAAAACATTTCGTAGCTTGATTTTAATTATTTCTTTATTTGCAGCACAGTAATCGCCATCTAGGCGAACCGGGTTTAATCCCCGGCTGGGTCACTCCCGGATTTTCTCATTCCAGCGCTACTCCATTCTCACCTCATTTCACATTCATCGGCTCTCAAAACCTCGTTACTAAGAGCCGCCCAAATCTCTCAACAAAACTCAACTCTCGGAGTAACGTTTCGGAACGCCCCCAGGAGGTGGTAATGGTGCTTAAGATTTCTCTACCACTTGCAGCAAAATATGCGTGAGTATATTGGTTTTCGTTTCGTTAATGCTTGTCAAGATCTTAGGAGAACTTGACAGCGCATTAACACTACAGTAATTGTTGCGAATAAATTAGTCAATATATTTTATAACAACTAATGTGAACAATACAGGTAATATAACCTGTTATAAGGCAGTTCATGGTAAACTGAGCACTTTTGAATGTCCCTGCTTAATATCTACTTCTACGAACAATACGTATTCTTCCGCCATGTAATAGTAACATTGCCGCGGGTCGGATCACTTTATTCATGCGCCGGTCAAGCGAAACTGTAAAATTATTAGGAGTGTCAATATTTTGCCAATTTTGCTCGTTCCTACACTAAAAAATGCATTAAAAACAGAATGAGAAAATAATAATTTCAATAGTCACAAATGTTTACCCGACACTATTCACTCGTCGTTGAGAAACGAAATTATTTTCTCTCCGTCGTTACCAACTTTACTGGATGCATGTCAGTTATTGTGTGGTTAAAATACATACAGGAAGGGGCGGTGACTTTTTTTTATGTTGACTTTAAAAGTTCTCGATTAGCGCTGAACAGCCTCTACATATGAAATAATATGTGATTGTCAGACTATCATCTCGGCACTCCATTGCCTGATAGTCAGCCAGACATAAACTGTAGCGCAATGAGCGCAATGAGCCTGTCAGATGTGGGGAAAGCAAAGATGGCGTTTTTATAATGGTGGATAGAAGATGTAAAATTCTACCTTGTATTGAACATCAGTGAATGTGTATGGCCTAAGTAGGACAATGTGACTCAACCCAACCAGACCAATAGTTGATTTTTCGCGAAAAACATAGTCTCACGCGGTAGACTACAATATACACCTCGGCTGTTGTCGTGCCTGCATCGGCTGCTGGTGTCGTTCCCGCATTTGACCGAGGCACTCAAGATTCCGTAACTCCAACACTGTACCTTCGTGGTTCGTGCGATAACAGTTAACACGAAACATAACATGTTTCAGCCAACCAAAAAAAATAGCTGGATGACCCCACAGTGCTTTCAACTGTATCTTGTCTCGAAATATTTTCACGAAATATCACTGTGCGTTCGTTAAAATTACACGCTATTGTATACTGCTCACGTTAAAGTGAGCACACTTGAGGCCCCATACTTTTTCTTTCAGTCATTATTTTTCCTTTGGCTATTATTGAAATAAATATTGTAATGTAAATATGATACACAGTGTGTATATTTCACTGCTACTGGAAGTTAACGTCTAGGGCCACAATAAAATATATTTATTGACTATTATGGCAAATGAGACGGCTTTCAATAGTGCTCACTTTACTGTGAATAGCCTTTAGGAACAGTGATTGTTATTTTCATAGGCTGTTTTCATAAGTGCTCAGTTTACTGTGAACTGGATATCGCTGTTATATTACGACGTCCCATTTTTTGAAGACACTGGTGACGTATTATTTTTTATCCATAGCTGTCCTCACGAAGTTCACTGCAACGTAAGATGTAATTCACTTCTACAGCACTCAGAGAGTGTAAATCACTGAAATCTACAGGACGGATGGTGCATTATGTAGCGAGAGAAAGAACAACCTGAGTGGGGCACTGCCAACTAGACATTTCATTTGCTGGTGACTAGCCAATAATGAATTCTGTACGTTTACAGTAGGCGTGCCTAGAGCATTCTGAATTAACATGATACAAGCTATTCACGGTTTAGCAGTTTTGAAATAAACCTACGAACAATGCCACTGAACCTAACTGCATATAATTTAACAAGAACACGAGTGACTTGCGTCCAGTTAAGTTGGTAACGACTGAGAGAAAATAGTTCAATTTTTTAACGATGAATGAAAAGTGTTGTGTAAGCATTTGTTAATAATGAAATGATTCCTTTTTTTAAAAAGCACATAAGAATAAGAAAATGTGAAATATTTACTGTTTTTAATAATTTCATAGTTTCATTTGACCGAAGCACGAATATAGTTGCCAGACCCACGGCAATGCAAATTTTACATATGGCGGAGGAATACACAATGTGCATACAAGTAGATCTTAAGAAGGACTTTCAAAAATGCTCAGTTTATTGCGAACAGTCTATGATTGAAAAGACTACTTTTCGCTCCGGTTAGTTGCTTTAAAGTTTGACACCCGAATTAAGAATTCGGAAGACAGATTTTTAAAACAAATGCAGTTGTCATCACTCACCGTCAGTTTGTCAGTTTACACCGAGGATTCCTTACAACGGAAAATATTCATTTCTTTCTTGAATTCAAGTTTCGTTATTGTGTTATGCAGAGAGTAAGTATTTTACGATGCAAGTTTAGATTAAAAAATCAAATTTATAATGCAAATTAAAAAAAAAAAAAACGCCGTAAACTCAATTCATGTGCGGCGCGTCAAAAACTTCATGAAATAGTGCGTTTCCACGGAAACGCACTTCATAAACAAAAAATTTTAACAATGGCTGATGCTAGTGTATACAAGTATTTGTAAACGTAAATAATGCGGCTGTTAGCTGTTCAGATAATCCATTGTGGGGTCAATAATTTATTTCGCACATATTAGAGAATATGCACAGTCTGGCGAAATATCGTCACTAGATGAGCCACAATACACGACATAAGGCTACAGGTATGTCATGTCGTTTCCTGCTCAGTTTCCCAACGTGTCGTCGTTCTCATTTGCTCTATTACCTATACTCTTTCTTTGTTCCAGCGTGACGTCATACTCGGCATACGCTCAGTAAAGTTGGCATAAACCAAGGCAAAGTAGTCTCATGTGCTAACGTTGAATTAACAGTTTTACTTGCCCGGCGTTTTAATATATATATATATATATATATATATATATATATATATATATATATATATATATATATATGTATATATTTATTTATTTATAATATATATAGTGATCTGGTGATCAGGTCCATGGTGGTGTTACATATGTTGGGAGAATACATCATGTGCATACAAGTTGATCTTAGCGCAGGTCTTTCAAATTTACTCAATTTACCACGAACATACTATAGATCGATTTTCTAATATCTTGAAGGAAAACTGGACATTATAAAATTTTAAAGATAAAATGTCCGTGTTATGACGTTTTCTAACGTCACATAGCATTTGACGAATTGAATTCAATAAAAATGGAATGAAATTTGAAGAAAAACGTTGAGATCCCAGGGTATCGTCACCAGAACCCCATGAGTCAACGTGCCTACACCCCGACAGTCTCCAGTACATTTACCACCAAACACCTCGTAGTTAGCGAACAGTGATAAAAATATGTATTCAAAGATCTCTTTTTAACATATTGAAAAACATCACATCTATGTAGATTATTGGCAGAGGAGAAACTCTCGGGTAATTTTCCATAGGAAATATTTTTAAACACTTATTGGAAACTTTAAACGTGTCTCTGAAAAAAATAATTTTATATCATCATAGTAAAATATATGTATGTACACTTCTCGTCACAAAAAATGAGCGAACTCGTGTAGCTGAAAATATTTCTAAGTCCCACTATGTTCGGCAGGCTGCCCCCCCCCCCCCCCCCCAAGTCAAAAGCTAGTGCCGCGGAGTGGAGGTGGCTAACAGCTACAGAAAACATTGCTTTCGAGGAAAAAGGATACAAAACACGAATAATATGTCTTTCAGCTCAGTTAAGTCCGAATATATTCCAACACATTATATGTATTACAGTTAAAGAAAATAGTGGTGAAAACCGTCGGTTTTTCGCTATAAAAAAAAAGCCTGTATCAGATCTGAGAAACAAATAGTAGATTATAAATTTGAACAGGCCACACTGAACCACTGGAAAAAACTACTTACAAATCATGCATAATTTAAAATCGAAATGAGGTACTACGTTATAAATCCCTTTGCCAACACACACACAAGATCTTTGAAAACATGAAGTCATAATTACTAAAAATATTAAATTATACATCATGTAAAATAATGTTTTCATATGTAAGATAATTAGAGACCATGAAATGGGTCGGAATCAACGGCCTGAAGTCTAGACGTCACAGTCCAATGAATACTGGATCAACTACTGTATATTCACAGCGTGCTTCTCCAGTAAGTGGCCAATATTACTCCAGAACACACATCACGTGATCCGAAACGTCTTTCCTCGCAAGTTTCGTATTTGCTTCACACATTACTGAGTGAACCTTGTTAACTGAAATCCAATGCAAGGGTGGATTACGTCTATAAGTGTGTAAAGTTTAGCTTGTCCTCAAAATAATCCGCGCAGCTTTCCTGTTCCATGTGATGATAATGCGGAAAAGTTAAACAATTTTGTTCCGTTCATAAAGTAAAAGTCTATTTACATGCACCGTGATGATTACCTGACATGTCTGAACCAAATTTGGATTACAGGAAATAGTTATTGATTATTAAAGTGTTATAAGACAAAATTACTACAATGTTATCTGCGGGAGTGATTACAGTCTCTTGAAAGATCTACGGTCATTTAAAAATACTCAAAATATTCACCTTTAAAAAAGTAATAACTTAAATAGAACACATTCAGCGAGCTACTAAATATATTCCGGAGGAAAATATTCGCATTAAATAAATGTTTTGCATTAAAGTGAACACTTCTCGATGCCTGTTGCATTTAATATATGGATGTATGCATCCAAATGTCAATAAAGATTACGTATTAAGTATTAACTCGGTTTTTATTTTCAATTATGCACGAACTGAAGTTAAATAAGATTGCTTGTATGTTTCATGTGTGTGTTATAGCACCACCATATTGAATGCAGACTACTTTGACCTTGACCCCATGATGTTGAATGACCTTGAAAACAAAAACTCAAGAGAAAATACGTTTATGTCAGCAAGCATAATACATTACACACAACTACCAACATACTGGATATAGGTACCCTCGTCCTTGACTTCATGACCTTGAATGACCTTGAAAACTAAATATCGAGTATAAATATACAAAAGTCAACAAGCTTGTTACATTTCTAACTACAGCCACCATATAAAATGCAGGTGACCTTAACCAGGAACCCATGACCTTGAATGACCTTCAAAACAAAAACTCGAGAAAAAATACATAAAAGTCAACATGAATATTACATTACTCACTACTTCCACCATATTAGATGCAGGTGACCTGAAGCGTGACCCCATTACCTTGAATGACAGTGAAAACAAAAACAAGAGAAAAATACACAAAAGTCAGCAAGTATATTACATTACAGACTACTACCATCATATTTAATGATCCTAACACGTTCAACGCCATTTATAATTTAGCAGGGGTAGGTAAAATCTCATTCAAGAAGAAAATATGCAGAATATCCTTAGCCCTCTGATAAGCATTGTCAACATTGTTGGCTGCCATTTTGGATTAGTTGATGTTATGACTACTTAATATATATCATATATACTTATTTTGACCTCTACGAAGGCAATATGGTCCAACATGCTTTAAGATTCTTTTACGAATAGTTGTATGCCGTTTTCAATCCACTGAAGTTATAGCTGCCAAATTTATGACGTAGGTGCAACTTGTGTCCTCGAACAAGGCGATTTGGCCATTATGCTTTATGTCTTCTGGTATACACAATTGCATCTCAAAAGTCATCTTATATATTCCTAAACATTCACCGACATCTATTGAAATCGAAATCAGCATTAAACTGCGTGTGGTGGAGTAATGGTTCTAGGTCGGATGTTTCAAAGCCAGAGCCGCGCACGTAGTTGATTCATCTCTCCCCAACAAAGCCCCGCACCCACGTTCATACAAGTGCCACAACGTCTGATGCAGCCAGTGGCTTACTTCTTGAACGCTGACCCGGACTTGGTCGAGTGAGTTTATACACGTCGGCTCCGTAACTAGGCCAAGCAATCTTAAAGGACATTTGGAAAGCTTTCAGTCATTCTCGTACAAATATCCCTGCAACGGAGCATGCAGTCTCATCTCTTTTCGAAATATTTTTAGCGCTTAAAGTTTAGAGATAAATTGCCTGCATTATCTTCAGTTAATGGCATGGCAAAGTAATATTTTCGGCTATGCTTTAATACTGGTTTCATCAGATAAATTGTTTTTATGCCTGTTAATAAAATATTCTTTAAAGTGGGCACTTTCAGCAGACATAGCCGTTCAAAACGTTGCGCTGATATTAATACACTTAAACACGCTTGGTTTTAGTGTGTTAGTACACATTTGCTGTTACGACGACATTGTGTACATAAGACCTAACTATAATCCGATAATGAGCATTGAGAATTCATGGGGCCACGGTGGTGTAGTAGTTAGACTACTATTCTCCCACCATAGCTAACCGGGCTCGATTTCCAGCGAGATCGCCCCCCGATTTTCGCATGTGGGAAGCGTGCAGGACGATGCCGCTGGTCGGCGAGTTTTCTCACTGATCTCCCATGTCCCACACCCTTGTATTCCGGCGTGGCTCCATACTCATCTCGCGTTAACCTCAAGGGCTCTCAAGACCTTGGTGTTAAGAGCCACCCAAATCTCTTCACTCGCTCATTAAGCATTCCGCCTACGAGGACGTACTTTGCCCAGTAGGGCGAGACGCAAAGGACGACCCAGGCACGGGCTTCACGTGCGTCATCTTCTATGTGCAAGGTACTGAACAAGTGTGCAGTCTTTCCTTCAGAAACGTACCTCTGAGATAACTTTAAAATTGGGCCTATTTCATAAAATATTTGTAACATTTTCTGATTACCAAACAATAAAGTAAAAATATATTTAGCTTCTAGTTCCTTGTTATGCATTTACATCGTAATCCTATATTTATAAACTGAACTTTCAACCATGCACGAAAACGGTAATGCTGAATATCTGTTTACATTTGGACAGCTTCGTTTGGCGTGATCGGTAAGAATATGAATTGTACCAGGCCTTAGTGTAAAATAATCCAACGGACATTCGTAAAGAGTATAGATAACCGTGCTGTTAGTAATTTCCGCCAGCTGCATCTCCCGTCCGTGTCTAGTCCATTACTGACGGACGAGGGAGTTCAAGAGCCACGATGTCTGGCGCGCACAGTAGTACGAGCTGCAAGCAGTGGGAACCTCACACAGCCAGGCGGACTATGAATCGTTTGAATGGGGGAAACCACCTGACTGCGTGTTTGTTTTGTCTTGGCACTAGGCATGCCTTGTATAAAAATACGTCTACTAGGCTTATTTACTCAAACAAATTCTCACTTAAGAAATAAAATCGACTTCATTGTTTGTTCACACAAAAATATCTTTGGAAAGTAAAGTTAGGTTGCAAACATGTTGATACTGTTTTTAATCATGTATTTATTCATAGTAACACGTATACATTCGATTAACAAAAATATAGTTTGACTAAGTAATGTAATACACTGCAAGTGCATTGTAATTTATCCTGTATAATTTTTCATGTCAAATCTTCTCTTTTACATTGTTATTATTTGTTTTAATTTTCTCACCAAACATTTAATTTGTAGGGCGGGAAGTATTAACACTAACAAGGGAAATGGGGTCTGTGTATTACAGACCACAAGATTAACTGAAGCTGAGTATTTGCGAGTTTCAAAAGAAAAAAAGTCTTCTACAAAGACTCATGGTTCTGAACATAATCATAATTTAGTCGGAAAGTTAAAACATAGTAGCCATAATAGGAAAGCTTTCCCAAAGCACTTACAAAACCCGTATTTCACGTCATATCTAAGTGGCATCTGCAAGTAACATATGATATTCGATGGTTACAAAATTAATATTCATTGAGAACTGAGATGAACAATGTAATGTAATTCTTTGAACAATCAATATAGATGTGCAATACTGTATGTAGGTGAAACACAGTCTTAAGTTAACACCAGTGACATGAGAGAGACGTAAGCGGCGCTTATCAACTAAGGTCTTCAGCGCTGATGGTGGTGAAGAGAGGTAGAGATGGAGCAGCGACAGAAAACTGAGCATCGGGAGCACCCCGGCACTACCCGCCGGCCAACAGAAACACCCGCCATGTTTCCTACACACGAAAATACAGATTTGACCCTGGTTTGTCGAGGTGCGAGGCGAGCAGTCCCACAGTTACAACACAACAGCTCCAGTAAGCGATTAAATATTATAAAAATACACATCCCTTTTCTTGGCGAGCTGATATTCCCAGAGGAATAACTTTTCCTTTTCTTTTGTAAAAGCAACAAGAGAAACGTGAAGCTCCACATTAATGTTATTTTACTTGTATTTTAGTGCTTCATTAAGTCAGCAAGAAAGGCAAACAATCTTTCTTCCTTGAATAACGCCATGTAGAAGCAGAGACCCTACTTCCATCCAAGTCAAGTGTTTTAATGCCATTTTATGTCAAATGTTTTAATGCAGACTGCCCAATAAAGCCATGGTATTCAAATGTACCGATTTCTACTGCTGTGTTAAGCGAGCGAGGAGGTGACGTTTCAGATGGCGATGCATGCAGCACCGAAACAAACGCTGCAACTTACGTCATTACATAATTATGTTTGCGCTACAGTATCGTAGAAGGCCATAGACAGTTCCTTCACCACAGTTCTTCCAATTCCTAGAGGGCAGTGATTTGTAAAAGTTATTGTATAAAGCGAAGAAAATTTACACATTTAGGACGATTAAGTGAACTAGCGGATAAAGTTTTGAAATCTAGCACTTGTACAATGTCTCTCTTAATACCAAATGGTTCCCAATTAAATAAATTAATCCTGTTTTTAACAAACAGCTACAATATATTTTTCTGCGTTGGAAATTGTGTAGAGAATAAATTGTTCTACAAAAAATGTTTTGGTTCATTGTGTCGATATTTTAATGGCTGAAAATATGCACACTATTAAACTCTGAGAGATATATATTTTCGCATATAAGTACCCACTTTATCAAAGATAAAAGGAAAGTTAAGCTGAATAACTTTGATTATTGCTGTATTATTTTATGTTAAACAACATTTAACCTACCAATATTAGCCCAGAAAGTAATTCTTCCAGATATTTTGTAATGTATGACATGTTTTGCTTAAAGCACAGATAAAACCTCATTTCATTCTAATGTTTATTTTCAATGTGCTGTGTTATTTCGATCAAATTTCCGAATTTCCGATAACATTCACTAGTACATGTGCAATATTTCGAACTTGTAGGGACCCCCACCCAGTTCACTCTCTTTGTTTTTCGTTCCTTGGTTACACGGGTCCGTGGTTGTAGATAAGTAATGGAAATGTTCGTATGGCCACCATTTAAAAAAAACAAGTGACCTACCCACGTAAAACATATATGTTTATTTGATCACCGTGGTGAATCTGGTTTGCCAAATTAGATAGTAATAGGTTTATTGTTTCCCGACATTTGACACAGTATATTGTTGTGTAGCGCTCCCTTACAATATGGTGGACAAAAGAGACAATGTACCAACATACATAATTTAAAAAGAAATATTTGGCACCGTTATGAAAATATAGTAAGTTCCACATTAATCTTATACGTATAAAGTACCATGGTCTACTATATGCCTTAAAGGTACTGGTTACCTGCAAAAGTGGCAGGAATTTATTGTGTAATTTCCAAGATATGATGTAAAAGTTTATTGTTTTTATGATTTGCTACCTTCCACAATGGCGAACCAATAAGAACGTACCTTCCTGGGTTAAAGACGTACATGATTAACAGTGAAAATATAAGATTTGGTATTACCTAGTAAAATAATTCCCCAGGTGTGAAATAGCGTCCTATTGTATTAAAATAGCAACCATTATGAAATCAAGCAAAAGGCTTGGCAGAACATTGTAAAAATGGATATCCTTACTAATTTATATGTGAACCGAATTTGGTGAAATATGTTTCAGGGGTTCGAATGTTATTATGTGCGGACATACAGTACATCACAGACAAACATTTGCATGATTACATAATCCCATTTCCCCAAGGAAAGTAGCTTAAAGTTAAATTGAATTGAATGTTTCTAGTAAATCAAGTAAATATAGTGGAAAAATTCTTTATTTAGAATATTAAACAACCGTTAAATAAAGCAGCATCAAACTATTTTCGAAGTATATTGTTTATGACAGAAAATAAATGTATCGTAAGAAAAGATAAATAAATAGTTTAAATATTATAAGCTAAGTATAAAGTTTTTTTTTTGTTAATGTTTAAATTGATTCAGAAAGTGTTTCGTACAACTAGTGGCGTACCCTGTTAGGTTTTCTCGCATGTCTTGGTTTCACAGAATTCTTTGTGGATGTCATTATTTTCGTTTTCCCGTAAAGAATATAGCTTCATGATATGTACTTAACATTTTGTTGAGATACCGTTTAAACTAAAATGTTCAGTTTGACTTCATGCTTCATACTCTAATGCAGAAGAAAACAATGAGAATTAAATCTGGCGGAAGAAAGTTTGCCTCTACTTCAGAGATAATTTAGGTAACGCCACACACAAAAATTTCTACTGGAATCACTCTCAAAAATGTTGTGTTGCTTTTGTTGCCTTCTTTAAAACATGCGGTAATAAGTAATCTTCTTGCTTCGCAACTCGTACAACAAATATTTACTGATCTCTGGCTTGGGAACAATATATTATGTAATCATGTTCAAATATATTAATGCTTATATTCACGATGAATTCACGCGTCCCACTTTACGATTGTTTAGTTTCGTTTGAATTGCACGAAGTCAGGAATGAGATTCCCTAACGTACAATATGCAGGCTACGTACAGAAACATACAATATGTGCTGTCATGATTACGGGCGGTAAACGCAGCGACGTGTACAGAGCTCAAGGCTAGTGCCAGTTCATATACAGTAGCTAGATGGCGAAGGCCAAGTTGGCCAGACTATTGTAGCAGCCTGTCTGTCTACGTGGGTCCCTCGCAGCTCTAAGTGTTACACTGCCGTTTTGATGGCGTGGAGTACAGTGACGTTCGATGTTCGCTACCGTCTCTCAGACCCCAACACAGTGATTAATAGTTGATATTGCTGCTTCGAATATGTACTGTATACAATATATATTACAGTTCGCTAC